>OY728162.1:556491154-557116154 GCA_963277665.1 Viscum album
TCTTCGGTCATCTTGGATGATGGTTCAAACTTCATATTCAATTTTTTTCCTCTAAAGAACACTAAATCCCGATGGAATCCAGTGTCTAAACATATAGCCCTTTTAGATCAGGCCCAAGGTGAGAACCTATTAGAGATATGTATATCTAATGACCATGGCTAATTATGAATGTCGGTGAAGGTAGTATGAACCTACCACCTCCCCACTGAGTGTGATTCTTAGTGAAGAGCCAGGGCAGTAGGAGACACCACCCATCGATGATTCTTATAAGGAGAAATCAACTAAATTAGGAAGCACAAGATACCATCAATAAATAATCATGGGGATCATCTACTCATCAAGGGAGTCCCTATGAATGTGTATAAATTACAACCCTTGATGAAGAATTAGTTCATTTCTTCAAGGTAAGTATTAAATTACTTACCTCCTTCAATATATTCAAATTATTTATTCAGAATCTCTAACTGAAATGTTTTCTATACTGGAGAATCAAGAATATGGGTAAGGTGACACTATCCAAGGGGTTGAAGGTGACACATTGAGTGATAGAGTGCATTGTCTAGGGCATGTTCCAATGACTGCAATGGATGGTGGGCTATTCGAGGAGGCCAGAGTGATGGTCTCAGAGCCTCGTGTCATCCGAGTCATTTATGGGGGTCAATTAACTTGTATTACATTGGCAGAATCCACTACTAAGGATGTGGCATGACCAGGTCATCTCATAATAAAAATAAATATTCCTCATGAAAATAATATATTTCATGTCACCTGGACAATTTCATATTTACATATAGAATTTTCATCAATGTTTTTTTCTGTTTTATGAATTTCTACCTCAATCAATCCTAGAGGATTTAGTATTGGAGGTTGAATTAAAAATAATAATTGAAGAGAATCATGTGGTGTAGCTCCCTATCAAGACTGAAGGACCTAATATTCTAATGATCAGCTATCATAAATATACCATTCTCATATAAATTGAACTGGTCATTTGTTGATAAAATTGACTGATTTGTTTCCATTTTTATCAGTGATTAAAAGGTTTCGTTTTTATAAATAAGACTATGAATGAACAACTATAGGTCCATCTCTGATTTGGAAATTAATCCTTAAGGATATGGTTATCCAAGATGATCTGACCTTATTCACAAATGAACAATAAGCCGCGTCTTAGAGTAACAACACTAGTGGGGTAGAGATTGGGGCTTATGTTGATGGTGTTATTGAGCTATCATGTGAGGATGATCGACCATGTGATATGGGTCCCATAACATCTGATATGATTCTTTAGGAGGACCCTAATTCCACCATTTTTGCAAGTTTACCAGAATACAATAATATAACTCCTAAACAAATGGAATATTATAATCCTATAATTTTTTAATAGAAATGAATAATCTGACATTAGGCACATATGTGGATAAATCTCTTCATCACCCAAACCCTGAAACTGAAAATGGTGGTCCAAATGTGGTCTCTCTTTCATTGGCTATGCAATCTTTGAATCGGAGGAGAGGATTATCATTGTCTTCACATAGTATTATATGATTTCTGTAATGAGATATTGCATAAATAAATCTATCATTTTGAGGTTTTTGGGAACTAGTAGATGTTTGGAAGAATTTAGAAGCTTCAATATGAATGTCATGAAATCCTATATCTTATGGTGTAAATGAATGAATATAATTATTTGCTCAAAATTTAATCAGATATTTCCATCCATCAGAGGGCTTATCTGGAAGAGTTAGACAGGAACCTGAGGTAGTAAATACTTAAAATATTTTGTTTTTGGGTTGACTATAACCAAGCACAAATGAGTGATGATGAGCTTCACCTTATGGTAGATGAGGATGGTGGGCATGAGATGTGATATACTTTCTCAATGCCATATGTCAGAGTTTGGAAGAGCTCCAATGCTCAATTGCTACAGTAGTTCCATAATGGAAATTTTTATAAAACATAATACAGACTCCATCATTTCTATTTCCATTTTTCATGGAAATAAACTACTTGTTTGATTTCAAATACTTTCAGAATTATGAAATAAACTTATTTTTTTTTTAATTACATCACTCTGATCATATTTTTGAAACAATCAATGACTGATAACTAAGCTCACATGACTGATTCTCAGCATGAGAAACAATGTAAGAAAATATTTTTGCTCATTCTTATGATAATTTTAGATTACCATTGAACAATTTAGGTCTACTAATTTTTACTGGAAATTGTGGGTGCTTAGGACGAGAGAGGATGCAGTTGAAGAACTGTGATCTCATAACATCCAAAGTTCGTTTCTAGTGTACTCTAGTGGATGAACGAGTTTATTCCAAGGGAATTAAATTATAACAGAACAAATATGAATGAAATATGTGAATCAAAATTAAAAAGATATACATAAGGATAGTGTTGTGGCGATATAAGATAACTTTTAGCCATGTTAGAAACAAATAATTCATACCATTAAAATGGAATGGGAAAAAACAAATGATGTTTGACTACTGGCCTTGTTCAATACATGGAACCAGTCTCCTAATGTTGTCCAATTTATTATGGGATGTTTTTTATAGGTTGTTTCGTGATCCACTGTGGAATGACTCCATTTTTTCAGGGGGTCCTTTCAGACATGAAGGATGATGAGTATCCATAAAAGGGTCATGAAAATCATGTAAATGGAGTGACAAAGTTTTTTCCTGGATTCCAACACTGCAATAATTTTGACATTGTGACTTAGAGAACACTGATGTCTATGTACTAGTATGAAAAAAATCAAAACTCGTCTTCCAGGAAAAGATTAATCTCTGATGTTGAGCAGTAACTGAAAATTCCATCTATGTGGTATCTAACCGACATCAGAGAAGATGACCTCTCATGAAAGGTCCAAGGATGTTTATCACTTTTACATTATGCAAATTAGGTTGATTTAAACTAATTTTAATGTCATGTCATAAAGAGGTGGCACTGTACAATTTAACATCATGTTATCAAGACACATCCCATAGTTTAATATCATGTGATTGGGATAGAGTGTATGGGGATTATGCACCAATTTTCCCATCATTTAGTCTTCATTTAATGTCGAAAGGGAATCCCATATCCATTTTTGGGGTCAAAGTCACAACTTAACATCGTGAGAAAGTTACATAATGAAATACATGAGTGATACCCACTCAACTACAGATGGGTATGAGTATCCCAAAGAGATATATGAATCATGGACAGGTGACAAACCTAACATGAATGAGGGTTTAATTATTCACAATGAAATATGAAATATTATTAATAGGGATAGCATATAGTTTAATATCATTATTCCAATATTATTATGGTGGTGTGTCAATGGAATACATGTCATATTGATTCAAAAATTTATCTACATGAATATATGGGACTAGGAGGACACTCGATATCTTATCAAACATCCCTAAGGAAAACCATACACACATACATAGTTTTAGTCCTTTTGTATTGACCATGGAAATCAATATAAATTCATGATGTTTAGACTAGTTTTTATATCTCAATCACATTGGTACAAAATCACCCAAAACTCCCATGTCCATGTGATCCATTATTAGTTTCCAAAACAAGGATTGGTGGGTAAACATTCCCAATTCATGGAATCACACACCAAATTCATAGAGTTGTTGGGATAGGAATTCCCCCTCGATATTGATATGCCTAACAACATGTACCAATTAATGGATGGGAACACCAACGGTGTCATAATTCCACCAAAACAAAAGGATGTGTAAATAATGTAAATTAATACTTACAAGATCTAGATAATTTTTGACTAATGGGAAGGGATCAAATATTTACCATGTTCAAAACATCAGGACTGTAACTACAGTATTCAGGGATGTTACAATCAAAAACATGATTAATTATTAACAATGTTAAAAACAAAAAAGTTGATTCTTTTTTCTAGAGATCAATTAGTGCATTGGCACATGAAGGGAGGTGACACTTGACCAAACACTGTCACTATTATAGGTCCAATTTTGTTATTAATGGTGATTGAAATCAAAATTTAGAATTAATCAATGTGAAGGAATTAAGATAGGTAATTTCTCTGTAGGACTCCACACTATTGGTTTCATGCTACAATGTACTCCGTACATTCCAATAAAGAATATCAAGATGTAGGATTTAATACCGGGTGCTGCAAATATTATTAGGTCATAATTCATTGGCAAAGGTGGAGCTAAATCGACAAAAACATTGATGAATTTGTTGTTGGTCCCAAAAATAAAATTTATGGACATTGCTACGTATCCTATGAGAGTGGAAATCAATCCACATGTATTCCTATATTTGAGAATGAATATGATTCATTGAGATTTAGTTATACCATGTATATAAGAGGTGAATGATCATAGTTTAGGTTTTTAGGGCTCAGACATGCAAGGATCCTCCCAACGGAACTGTGTAGTATGGATAATCAGAAAACATGATATGAATAAGTACCAATGAATACCATCACCACACCACACATTCATGTAACCTAGTTGTACATTGTTTATGTTTGTATAGACTAGATCATGGCAAGGTTAAGGGGTATATGAATGGGTGAATTTGAGGCTGGGCCCATATATGAGAAGTCCAAAAGTGATTGTGTATACCATTGGGATAATAATCATGCCAAAAATAGTTATTGAACATACAATGGTAGAAATAAACATTGTTAATCTAGATCCTCTCTGGTAAGGGTGTTAGGGAATCCCATTTATGTCATGGCGGATCCCATGTTCAGGTGTGGGGTAATGCTTGTAAAAAATCCGATATTAATCGTAGAAGGAATACTGGTTTAGGAAGCTGTAAATATCATCTCTTATTTAAGATAAATCCTCATACTGTATGTTATGGAATCTAAGATTAATTTTGTTTGTTGAGGACATTGGGATTTGTAGTTTAAATTCCTACAAATCAAATTTTAGGGAATGATAATAGATTAAGGCTATATTTCTTGGACCTATCGTCCTTGTTTAAGGTTGATAAAACACATTTTTATTGAATATTTTATTGATAATAAATGATATAATTTTCTCATATTGTGTTAAATATTTTTGTTTATAAAATATTTTGGATTAGATAATTCATTTTAAAATTTGATGGAAATTCCAGTTTTAACCTTTATAGTGCACTGTAGTATTTTGAAGATAAATATTTTAATATTAATTATTTAAACATGAATTTTTTAAAATTTGTTCTTTCTTTAATGGGATACAACTTCTTTTCTAGACATTGGAGATAAATCATTCATTTGGTTGGACTAAAGGGACCATGAATTCAAATGTGGGTTGTGCCCGCCAGATTAGACATTGGTTCTATATTTGGGTCATAACGACTTCATTATATCTAATATTGGTCCCACATTTTGGGAGGATCTCACTGACCCAATTTTAAACAAATCATTCTTCTATAATAAAATATGGGTCACAAAGTTTTTAGGTCAAATGGGCGGTTCAAGTTGGATTAAAATATTTGGTCGACATTCCCCATTCACACTTGAAACCACTTTAATCTAATCCTCCCCTCCAATCTATTAAATAGTGTTTTCTCATTTGGAGGGGTAGGGAAGTGAAATTTTAATTTTATGTAAGAGGATAAGTGGATCCACTCTAATTATCCAAACATTTCAATAACGGTAGCTCTTGAAACAAGGATCCCTTTGACAAAGTCATCTTCTTCTTCTTGGTGTTGTAATACTTTTGTTTGTGTAATTAACATCTTTGATCTTATTTTATTTATTCGATTTTTTTCTTTTTTACTCAATAATATTTTTATTTACTCATCCTATTTGGGTTTTAATCAATATTGGATATGATATTGGGTTATACCCTTTCAATCATTTGCTCATGTAAAACGTGTCCATGATGACCACAAAGCCCATAGAAGAGTAGTTTTCTTAGTGATCGATCTATCTTCAACCTTCTTTATTTAATAATTATGAATCATTGATATATATTAATTCACTAAATGTGATCCATTAATTTAGATTTTTAATTATAATAAACTATGTAAACAATTTAACAATTAACACAAAAGCACTCGTGGTTGAGTATTGTGTGAATTGTGAGAGCACAATCTTAATCGGTAATATAACACCACATGGATAAATTTGTAGAGTTCCAAAATAATACCTAAACACAATTCATTATCATTTTATAGAATCTATATTTTCCCTAATTTACCAATAACCATAATCTTTTTTATAACCTTGATCATATCTTGGTTATACGATGCATCTTTTAAAGATAGCCTAAGGTTTAATTCATCTAATCCTTATGGTAATGTTATTTATCAAAGGTTTCAATCAGTTAACAAGTTAGGGGATCATATTTAAGTGTATGTTAATTCATATTATAATGATAAATAATTTATTGATGATAAATTTTTAGATCGATTACACCGTTTAAATATTTTCTAAAAAACATCTACTTGTTGTGTCATTTTAATTGAACTTCATTTCAATGAAAAATTACATTCTTCTTCTAGAAAACCTATTATAGATTTATAAACAATAAATAACACCGTAAATTTAATTATTATTCTTAATTTATTTTATTTTATTTTCAAAATACCTTTAATATGTTTTTAAATTTACTTCCTCCATTGAAGGACAACCTTGGTATGCCACTCAGCTTCATCTAATTACCCAACAATCAAATATCATTTCAAAGCACCCACGAAAGAACCTTTAAAATAGGAATCATTTCTTGTGAGGTAAGTAATTATATCCACCATTTAGGGGTATTTATTTTATTTTATATTTTATTCTCCTTGTCCCTTCTTTCTTCCTTCTTTAACCAATTTGTATTTTAATTATTTATTTGTTTTCTTCTTCTTCTTCTTTTTAGAGCATCAACTCAAACTTCTCATCGTTTATTTTTTACGGTCCACATTTCCTCATTTAATTTTTATTTTATTTATGGAAAGAACTAATCCTGAATATCTCTTAAATCTTGACCCTATGATTGAACGTAGCCTTCGGGATTGAATCAGACATTCTCAGTCTATGGAAATATTCAACATTCAACCAGTTGGAAACTTTCTCCACTCTCAGAACATTGAAAATGGTTGAAATTAAAATTAAACCATAAAACATGAACCAATGAATAAAAATAATTGAAATGAACTTAATATAACCATTTGATAATTGTCCACACTAGATATTAACTATCAAACAAATTGTATTGCATACCCAAATATCGAATCAGACATTGAACTGAAATCTAGATTAATTCACCTTCTTCCAAAATTTCACATATTATCTGGTGAGGATCCAAATAAATATTCAAAATAATTTAATGTGTTCTAATACCATAAAACCAAGAAATTTTTGTTAAGATCAAATTAAACTATGATCATTCTCATTCTCACTTGGTGGAGTTCCAAAGGATTTGATGTATCATTAACAACCTGATGATGTAACTTTTTGGAACAATTTGAAACATCTTTTCTTGTAGAGATTTTCTCCAGCATCGAGGACCACAACCATTCATAGAAAGATATCTGGGATCATGAATGCATAGTGGGATTCAATATATGAGTACTAGGAGGTATTCAAGAAGTTATGTGCAAGCTTCCCACATCACCAAATTAGTGAGAAACTCATCATCTAATACTTATATGAAAAGCTCACACATATGGATAAAAGCATGGTCGATTCTATGGCTGGAGGAGCATTGGAGGATAAGACACTAGTAGCTTCACATGCATTGATTAACAGAATGTCCCAAAACTCTAAACAATTTAGTGATTGAGGTACATTGCATTTTAGAGGAGTACATCACGTAAGTCGTTATGCTATTTATTTCCATTTGATCGATACTATGTTATAAAAATTAAACACTATGGTGAGGAATATTTCATTGGATCCAAATACATTTCAACCCCATCCATCAAGGACGTGTTGCATTTTCACTGAAACAGACCACCCAACTGACTATTTCCCCCAACTCCATGAAACATAATATTGTGCAGTAGTGTTTCCTGAGAGACCATATCAGCAACAGCAAAAAAATCATATCCCCAATATAAGTTATATTCAACATAAAACCAAGGGTGAATGGATCAATCAGACATGAGGTATTGCTCTGGACCACAACAAAGGCCCCCTTTTTAACAAAACATCTAGCAGTCTCAACCTTACCAATAGGGTTCTCAATAACCCCAAAGGCAATTTGAAGATCAAGAATCAAAAATTAAACCGAAAGAGGATTCTCAACCAAATTTAGATTCTATTATAGATGATATTTTGAAACAAATTGTTCTTAATCAACAGAATGAGATAAAGAGTCATGGTTTGGAGCTGAGGGAGTTGAAGACTAAAATTTGCTAGATTTCCACTACCCTCCATGAACTGGTAAGTAAGAACTCTGGAAATATACCTTCCCAACATACTCCAAATCGTAAGTGGAATGTCAGTTACATCACATTGAGAACTGGGAAGAAAACAATAGATACATCTGCACCTATCGTTCCATCTGGATTCACCTCAGAACCGGAGAAGCCCCATTCCATACCAATTGATAAGAAATCCAAGGAGAAAGATAAAGGTAAGAAAAATATTGATGATGTCCCTCCTAAACCACTTCCATTTCCAAACAGAGTGTACAAACTGAGAATATGTATGAAGAGGTGATGCAAAAATAGGTTTTAGGCACATTCAAGAGTGTGGAGATCAACATCCATCTAGTTGAATCCATCAAAAAAATACCAAGGTATGAAACATTCATAAAAACATTATACCAATAGAAGAGGGATCAATGGAAATTAGAGGATAAATCTTGAATGGAATGTGTCGGTGATCATTACACAAAGTCTAGTAATTCCATGAAATTACAAGGATCCAGGGACATTCACCATCCCATGAACCATAGAGAAGTATCACATTTATGATGCTCTTGGTGATTAAGGAGCTTCCCTAAATGTAATATCTCTCTATGTATTCTCTTCTTTATAGGTTGGTGAGTTGAAACAGATGGGAGTAGTGATGTTGTTGGAGAATAGATCAACAACATATCCAGCTGAAGACCATGATGATGTGCTTGTTCGAGTAAAAGACATGATCTTCCTAGAATATTTCTACGTGCATAACTTGGAGGACGATCAGGTAATTTCTCATTGTCCCATTATTTTTGTTAGACTATTCCTAAAAATTTCAAAAACTATCATAAATTACAATAAGGTTACACTTACCATTGAAATTAGAGATGAAGATGTGATATTTAATATCATGGAATCCATGAAGTAACCCTTAGAAGACCATTCTCCTTTGGTTATCTACCATTTTTAACCACAAAGTTAAAACACCATGGATTTTAATTTTCTTATAATTAGGTATATTATGAGTATTGGTTCTAGTTTGATGTCTATGAGTACTTACACACATATTTTGAAGGAACAATACACTCATAGATTTGAATTTGAAATGGATTCATATTCTTTTTTTGATCATTTGAACTCTGATTATGACATGTCTGTTGTGTATGCTGATGGATTTGATTCTTTATTCCTTGATTTGGATGATAAATATCATGATAATCATTTTCATTGTGCATATATTTCATTTCATTTAATTACTCCATCCATACATCACCCCCCCCCCCTTTATTGGAACACAAACCATTTCCACCAAATCTAAAATACTCATACTTGTTATGAGGTGAGAGATTACCTGTTATAATTGATAATATCTTCCTTTTGAACATGAAGAATTTTTTTTGAAAATTTTGAGAGATAACATCAGGGAAATCCCATGGACCTTGGCTAACATATCAGGTTTTAGCCCCTCCATTTTCATGAATAAGTTTCTTATAGAGAATGGGGCTAAAATGATTAGGCAGCCACATAGGAGACTCAATCAAACCCTTATGGAATTTGTTAAAAAAGAGGTTGAAAACTGCTCGAGGCATGTATAATATATCCTATTTTAGATTCCCTGAGGGTGATTCCTATTCAGTTTGTTCCTAAGAACAGTGGTGTTATTATTATTAAAAATGAGAAAGATGAGTTATTTCCAATATGGGTACATAATTGATGGTGTGTGTGTATTGATTATAGGAAACTAAATCAATCTACTCGTAATGACCATTACCCCTTACATTTAATGATCAGATTCTTGGCAGACTAGCTGGGGAGACACATTATTGTTTCTTGGATGTATTTTATGGACATTTTTAGGTTCCTTTTTCTATTGATGATCAAGAGAAGACAACATTTACTTTTCCATTCAGTACATTTTCTTAGCAGAGGATGCCATTTGAACATTGCAATGCCCCAGGTACCTTCTAGAGATGCATGGTGAGTATTTTTTCTTTTTTATTGAGACCTACATGGAGTTATTTATGGTTTATTTTACATTGTATGTGTCATCATTTGATGATTTTATATCTTGTTTGGGAAAGGTTTTGAATTTTTTTATTGAAAATAATCTGGTCTTGAAATTTGAAAAATGTCATTTTATAGTAGAGTATATAAGTTTCTTAGGGCATGTAGTGTCAAAACATATGATAGTGGTTGATATATCTAAGGTATATATTATTTTATCCATACCCTAGAATTAATGTGGGCATGATGTTAAATATTTCCAAGGGTATGCAGGATTTTATCAGCACTTCATCATTGATTTTAGTAATATTGCTCGACCAATGTAACGATTACTACAAAATGAATCTGATTTTGGGTTTCATGATTCATCCTAGACTTCCATTGATGATCTAAAGAAGTTTTAGACTAATCCACCGATCATATAGCCCCCATGGTGAGAGATTACTTTTGAGATTATGTGTGACACCTCGAACTTCACAGTTGGAGCTATCATATCTCAGAGGGTGAACGGACGTTCACAAGTGATTTCCTATACATCGAGGACACATGATTTCACCAATCAAACTACACAACCACAAAAAGGGGTTTCTTACTACCATATTCAATTTAGATAAATTCCATTCATATTTATTAGTCTCTAAAGTAGTTTTTTTTTGTAGACCATGAAACTATGAGGTATCTCTTGAAGAAGCCAGATGAAAATTCCAGACATATCCAATGGATTCTCCTTCTTTTCAAATTTTATATTGTGATAAAGGAAAAGAAGGGGTTAGAAAATCGATTATCAGACCACACGAGTAGGCTTAATCACATACTAGAGGATGAAAACTTGTACCACGTTCAACTTTGCGACAATATCCTTGATGGTAATCATTATTCCATCCCAAGTATGTATCATTGGTATGAAGATTTAGTAAACTACCTTGTAGCCTCTGAAATACATGTAATTTCAAGGAAACAACAATCCTAAAAGTTAAATACTGATTGAAGATTTTATGTCTGGGATTGTAACAACCCAAAATTTTGAATAAATCTTATTTCCTAATTTTGTGTGTTATTTTATTTCATACTCAACAAAATGTTTTCATTTAATAAAATGATTATAATTAAAATGAGATTGTTGGGTTTTGACTATTATATGCCCGTTAGACAATATGACCTTTGGAAACTATATGGTTTGATAATTGTCTCTAAATACTAGTGATCATTGATAATTAATATAGAAAGAAGATTTGATGGCCTCATCCAGTAGTCTCGGGCCAATCAAAGCCCATCTGACAGAACTTGGGAAGGAGGTAGCACAATTGGGCTTTGCTCTAGACCAAACCCAAGCCGAACATCATCGTGTGAAGCTATAATGGAATCACCTTCGTGAGAGGTTGAAAATGATATAAATTACAACTCGTGCGATGTTGGTTAAGACGCCCTTAGATTCTCTCACCTTAGCACACCTTACACATAGGTCATGTGCTTGGGTTATAAGGGGCTATCTAAGGAGACCGTAACTGCATTGTGTAATCCTTTGATTTAAATAAAAATTGGGATTTCTTCCTATGATGATGTTTGTGAATTTTCAAATGTCCAGATAAATATAGTATGCATATTTTTTATGAATTCTAGAAAAAGGATATATGAAAATATTTATGTGAACCATAAATAATTAATTATGTGTAATGATTTTCAAAAAAATGGCCTTCTACAATTATGTTCAGTATGAAATTTAGAGTCTAATAAGATCAACTCGATTTTTGATGAATAGTAAATTATGAATAGTGAATTTTCACTTAGGATTAGTAATGTGACCAATTGGATTAGTAATATCATTAAAAGAAAGTGTTAATATAATCTAGGCACCTTGATTAAGTAATGTGATTCAATAAAATAGGTAAATAACAGTTTCATAAATTAGTAGTCAAGTATTAGTTTATTTAGGTGAATAGTGTTTTTAATTAAAAATTAAATTAAAATTATTTAAAAAATTATTTTTATAAAATGGAGTTCATTTTTGAACTCAGAACATCGATATTATTTTATGGTAATTTTTGGGGATTTTTCTGAAAAAAATGAATTTTTAGAGAATAGTGTATTTATTTAAAAATTAAATTATAAATATATTCTGAAAATTATTTTTATAAAATGGAGATAATTTTTTAAATTATATAATCTATATTTGGTTAAGATAAAATGTTGGGATTTTTCTGAGAAAGTTGAATTTTTGGTGAATAGTGAAAATACAGTTTTTAAGTTACGGGAGTTTAATGACATCATTAAATGAGGTATTAAGTATGTAATCAATATTATCGACTTATGGATAGTATGATAATGTGTGAGGTGTCCTATTTGGGCTATACAATGGGCAAATACCATGGGCAAGCACATGGTTTTTCCAATACCACCAATGAGGTGTCCCTTAGCCATTAATGGCTTGTCCAATCACTTCCCCTATAAATACCAACCATTCTCTCATCCATTCAATTCCAAAATCCTCCTCAACGATGTTCTGGTCTCCTTACCTCCCAAGGAGTCTTTCCAAGGTTCCGTCAAGCCTCCCAAAGTCTCAAACATCACGATTTTGAAGCTAGTCTTCAAGTTAAGGGATCCTACCTCTCTCTTTCTTTCCAAATACTCTCTTTTAAGTCATTTCTTTTATGATCCATGTTCTTATGTTGGAGGATGTTATTTTATATTCATACTACTATCCTTTTCATGTTAATAGGATTAAATACCCCCTCTTTCTCTCATCAATTCATTTTAATAATGTTAAAGTGGCGTCGTTAGGGTGCCAAATTTTTAAGGGATTCTTTCACCCTTCTCGCTTTCAAGATCTATTTTCTTGTCAAGTATTTAATGTTCCTTTTTATTATGTGGGGGTATGATATCTATATCTATAATAATGATATTTTATGTTCATATGATTAGATACCCTATTTGATCTCGTTAATTCATTTTTTTATGTTTTAAGTGATGTCGTTAGGCTGCCGAATTTTCATAAGAGAGATCTTATTTTTGTCTTCCTTCCATGTTTTTCATTTCATATGGTATGTATTTAAAATTTAATTACCATGTTTTCATATCCTTTATATTTTGTCCCCCTAATTTCTTATGGATCATTTATGAGTGGTTGACCCATGTCCCCTCTCTTTTGAATATTTTCTAAAACCCTATAACATAGATGTTATGCTGCAGAATTTTAGTCTCAAAATGTATCTCTCTTTTTCTCATATTATTTTATTTTATTAAGGGAATACTCAAAGCTATTTTTTATACATATGTATTCAAAAATATATCAAAATTTTCTATTTTAATTCTGGGATTTACATACATGAAACCCGCTTTCCTTTTTCATGGGATTAAAATGACATAAAGATCATATCATAAAAGTAGTTTTTAAAATGTTATGATTATTAAATAAAACCAATTTCTTTTATTCTATATGGTTTATTTATGAAATTTGGATGATGATATATGTTTCTCAAATGATAAGATAGGAAAATTTAAGTTTGTTCCCTGATAGAGCTCCAATGCATTGTGTAATGATGTAACCACTAGATATTACTATTTTAACGATACATTGGTGAATAACCTTGGTAATTTGAAATGACACCTTGGGGATGGACCTTGGTGATATGTTCATGATTTTCGATGTTAAATTTTTTAGCCACATATTAAATTTATGAATCATGTTCTTTCCATTATTATATTCCTCATGATCTCTTTATCATTCCTTAAAGCTATTTATCATGACTTTATTGATGTATCTCAAGTTCACATGCTAAATGTTTCCCCTTGTTTCCCTTACTGGGCCTTCTACTCAACATTTCTTTTGATGTATGTCCCCAGGTTAAGAGATAAGTAATGAACCTTGGATGAACAGAAGGAGAATCCTTTCAAGTGTTTAAGATAAA
The DNA here is from genome assembly GCA_963277665.1 of Viscum album. Lineage (NCBI taxonomy): Eukaryota > Viridiplantae > Streptophyta > Magnoliopsida > Santalales > Viscaceae > Viscum > Viscum album. Next base: position 556,505,398 of record OY728162.1, read on the forward strand.
TGATTTATGTTTTCATGTTTTATGTTCCTGGTTTCCAAGACACTAAACCTTAACGATCCTCTATTTTATAAAATGTAATGAAAAGTTATGTTATAAAAAGGTGGGATGATTTAGTTGGTATGAAAGGGAGGTTTAGTTATTTGTGGAAATTAGGATATGAAAACTTTAGGAATAACCCTATATAAAATTTTAAATATATGAAAACTTCCTGATATTTTGGTGAGTATTGAGTAAGTGGTTTATCAAGAAAATACATCCCTGTCTGGATACGATTAGGTAGAGGTGGCTCTGGCATAGATGTACATAGGGGTAAAACCCAAATACACCGCTTGAGCTAGACTGGAATGGGAACTGATACCTGAAAACAGGCCCTGCTTCACTCTTGGTTATGACACTCCCGGGGGATATGGTTTAGTAAATTCATAAGCATAGTATGAACTATTATTAAAGGAACAAAGATAAAATAAAATAAAGATTCACATAAGAATATATGATCATGGATAAACTAGATTGGAAAAAAGGGGATCACAAGTTAGGATATACTTTTCTTTTAAACTTTTATCCTTCTATGTTTAAATTTTCTTTTTAATGATTATTGTCTATGTATTTAAGCCCCTAATTATACATTCTTTTCTTAGTTAATGGCGGAAAATAGAAGAACATGTCCCAATAACCAATGTGATAGGAAACATGATGATTGCCCTATTAATGTGATAGAGATTATGAGAGATCAAGTTTAACATATTGTGATTATTCCAATCCAGTTATCAAAAATCATAATTAATTATTGTTACCTAGTGGAATGCCCCAATTCATCAAGAAAGAAGAAGATGAAGTCTCAAGGATGTTCATCTGATAATGTTGATAAGGGAAAGAAGACCCAATTTCCTTTGTGATAAATGTGTGGAAAGGGGAACCAAGGAGAATGTCACAAAGGAACCGAGAGATGTTTTATGTGTGGGGTGATAGGTAATAAAGTATCCAATTGCTTCAAAAAATGTATAATGTGATTAATGGAGATAATGTTCAATCTAATGTATCTTATACTTTTCAATGTCATAAATTTGGAGAATTTGGACATTATCCAAGGAAATTCTCTCTTGGAAGGGATGAGAATCATGATGAGCATCAACAATCTTCAAGGATAAGGGAACAATGCATGTCCTAGGCTGATATGGATCCTGATGACTAAATTACATGAAACTTCTTTGCAATAATTGTCTATGTCATGTTGTATTTTATTTCGTGCTCTATGAGTATATCTTTAATGTTTTCTAAGAACATCAATTCACTACCTAAGATGGTTTTATATCATTAAAGAAAACCTCTATTGTTATGTACCACATGTTGATGTTGTGAAGCTATTCTTCTTGAAAAAAAAAGATTATTAGGGGATTAAAAGGTGTTTATTATTTTAGAAGACGTTCATATGATCAAGGTAAATATATTACTATGGTATTTTCATTTAGGAGTAAAGGTTGAATTATATTTTGAAGAATAGATGAATTTATGGTGAACTTATAGTAGTTTAGGAAATGATTAACCTATCTTTGGGAACATATGTTTAGGTTAGTTACTTTTGTTATAATATGTTAGGAGTGATTGATGTTTTTTTGGAGATGAAGGATAATGTTTATCTTGGATGACTATGCTATCAAATCCTTCTTATATTTGAGTTTCAATATTAGTTTGGATTATTTTGATGAATTTTAAGGAGAGTTATTTATAGAATGGTCTATTATGAACAATGGGTAGTACCGTGGATCTTTGGATATTTAATGTAGTTTCCCTTCCTATTGGGTTCTTTTTTTTAAAGAGTTGTTTTATCTCACCCTTTCTGTTTTTGGGATAAATGATTAAAGAAAAATAGTTATTATTTTATGGATTACGCGATTCTCTAGAAGATGATTCCTGTGATTTGATGACACCAAGTAGTTTTGAATGATCATTTTTTGGAGAAAAGATTAGTCTTGGGGAAACATATTAAGGGACGAAACTCTACATAAAGGTAAATATATTTCCTTGTGTTGTTATTCTATGTAGTAAATGAATTCCTCAAAATTATTAAAAGGGACGTAAAACAAAAACGTCATTTGTTTAAGTTTCCAACTGGAAAATCAAATAACGTTTAACCCTTCACAATTTTGTGATTTTATTGTGGTTAACTTCCTCTTATACATGTTTTCTATCACTCTCCCTCAGAACATGACCCTTTGTTTTCTCCTCCATATCCATGTTTTCCTACATGGAATCCTAGTATGGGTTAACTCTGGTGAACATTGTACTTCCTTTTATTTCCTTTAAATTAATTGTGTTGCATACTATTTTTCCAATGTGGGACTTTCAATGAAATTTCCAGGACCAATTTTTTATATTTTTGAGGAAGCAATTTCTTAAGGGGGAATATTGTAACAACTTGAAATTTTGAATAAATCTTGTTTCCTAATTTTGTGTCTTATTTTACTTTATACTCAACAAATCTTTTTCATTTAATAAAATTAGTATAATTAAAATGAGACTGCAGGGTTTTGACTATTATATGAACGTTAGTTAGAATGACCTTTGGAAACTAAATGTTGTGATTATTGTCTCTAAATACAAGTGATCTTGGTTAATTAATATAGAAAGAAGATTTGATGGTATCATCAAGTAGTCTCGGGACAATCGAAGCCCGTCTAACAGAACTTGGGAAGGAGTTAAATCTACCAGGATTTTCTCTGGACCAATCCCAAGCTGAACTTCATCCGGTGAAGCTATAATGTAATTTCATATTCGAGAAGTTCAAACTGATAGAAATTACTACTCGGGTGATGTTGGCCGAGCCGCCTTCAGATTCTCTCACCTTAGCACACCTTACACTTAGGTCATATTCTGGGGTTATAAGGGCCTATGTAAGGAGATCGTAACTGGCTTGTGTAATCCTTTGATTTAAATAGAAATTGTGATTTATTCTTATGATGAAGTTTGTGAATTTTCATATGTTTGGATTAGTATAGTATGCATATTTTTGATGAATTCTAGAAAAGGGATATTTGAAAATATTTATGTAAACCTTAAATAATTAATTATATGTAATCATTTTCAAAAAATGGTCTTCTACAATTTTGTTCAGTAAGAAATTTAGAGTCTAATAATATCAACTTAATTTTTGATGAATAGTGATTTTAAACTTATGATTAGTAATGTGACCAAATGTATTAGTAATATCACTTAACGAAAGTTTTAATATAATCTAGGCGCCTTGATTAAGTAATGTGGTTCAATAAAATAGGTAAATAATGGTTTCATAAATTATTAGTCAAGTATCCATTTTTTGGGTAAATAGTGTTTCTAAATTAAAAATTAATATAAAAATATTTAGAAAATTATTTTTATAAAATGTAGTTCATTTTTTATCTCAGAGAATCTATATTATGTTAAGGTAATTTTTGGGGATTTTTCTAAAAAAATGAATTTTCCGTGAATAGTGTATTTATTTAAAAATTAAATTAAAATTATTTAGAAAATTATTTTTATAAAATGGAGTTTATTTTTGAAATCTGAGCATCGATATTTTGTTAAGTTGAAGTTTTGGGACTTTTCTAAGGAAGTGGAATTTTCAGTGAATAGTGAAAATACAGTTTTTAAGATATGGGTGTTTAATGACATCATTAAATGATGTATTAAGTATTTAATCAATATTTTAGACTAATGAATAGTAATATATGGTATGAGGTGTCCCAAGTGGCCAATACCATTGGAAAATACCCTGGCCAAGCCCATAGTTTTACCAATACCACCAATGAGGTGTCCCTTGGCCATTAATGCCTTGTCCCCTCACTTCCCCTATAAATACCAAGCCATTATCTCATCATTTGGATTCCCCAATCCTCCTCAGCGATGTTCTTCCCTCCATACCTCCCAAGGAGTCCTCCCAAGGTTCCCTAAAGCTTCGAAAGGTCCCAAACATCATGATTTTGAAGTTACTCTTCAAGGAAAGGGATCCCACCTCTCTCTTTCTTTACAAGTACTCTCTTTTTATGTCATTTCTTTTATGATTCTTGTTTTTATGTTGGAGGATGTTATTTTAAATTCATCCAACTGTACTTATGATGTTAATATGATGAGATACCCCCTCTTTCTCTCAAAAATTCATTTTAATAATGTTATAGTGGTGTCATCGGCTGCCAAATTTTTAAGGGATTCTTTCACCCTTCTCGTTTTCAAGATCTATTTTCATGTCAAGTCTTTCATGTTACTTTTTATTATGTTTGGGTATAATCTCATTATCTATCATACTTATATTTTATGTTCATATGATTAGAGACCCTATTTGATCTCGTCAATTCATTTTCTTGATGTTTTAAGTGATGCCGTTAGGCTATAGAATTTTCATAAGAGAGATCTTATTTTGGTCTTCCTTCCATGTTTTTCATTTCATGTGGTTTGTCTTTAAAATTTCATTACCATGTTCTTATATACTATATATTCTCTCCCCTACTATGTAGAGACCCGAAGCCTGACGTACATAGACTTTACATTACTTTTGCGGAATACTTAGTACATAACAAAAACACACACACAAGGATTGTAATAGTTTAGTGTCTTTGGAAACTCGGAACGTAATCTTCTAATCGTGGTGAAAGATCTTCAATATATCCCATAAAGATCTTCCCATTTTTTTACCTAAAACCTTTCTTTATATCTTGGGGAAAAGAAAACAAAAAAAGGATGAGCTCAAATGCTCAGTAAGGGTATACAAAAGAAAAATCAATCACATCATATTCATAAGAACATAACTTTTGGAAATCATAACCTGCAAAAGAGAGCATAATTTCATAACATGGGATAAATCATAAAAGTGAAATGTAATCACAATAATCATAACTTAAAACATGAAACTTTGTGGCATTCACACATAATCATAGAGAATCATTTCTTGTTAGTCAAGACTCATTGCCAAGACTATCTTAGTGGACAAAGTCCCTTTCTGAATCGAGTAACCCTCGTTTCAGTCCTGTTTTACTGAACCGGTATAACCTACCGTTCCAGCCCTATCTATCTCATGAGATATAAAATCTTTACCCAATGCATTGGAGGGAGATATAGGTCCCACCCATCTTATAATTAATCCTTTCTTATGTGTGCCACAAAATCATAAATCATACATCATTGCGTAACCCATGTAATAGAAATGGAATTCTTAAACAACATGACATCATAAAACAATTCATATAAGATAAAGGAATTCATAAAAATATTTCCATCACAACATAATCAAATCCATGTAATAATAGGGATAAAAACAGAACCCTTTTATTATCTTAGATGGAAAATAATTTTGATAAAATACTTGAACTTCATTCTTGAGGAAAATATCCTTTCTACTTTAAAAACATTTTTCCTTTCATAACATGTCATACGACTTTAAAATAAAATAAGTTGATTAAAAATAAACTTGAAAACTTGTAAAGGAATCTTCTTGGAAATAATGTTTTAAAAATCCATTCATGCCGTATAAGTTAAAAAAACATTCTTCGTACTTTTGTCGGAAAAGTCAAAAAGTACCTCGTACGAAAAACGACAAAAGATTCATTTCTTATTCTTTACCAAAAACTCACCGAAGGGTAAAAATGGATTTAAACAATTGTAGGTGTATGGAAATAATATTACATATTGATGAAACACGGATGTGGATGATAAAATACACCCCAGTAAATACTTACGAATAAACAATCTCAGATAAAAATGAGATTGTGATATTTCCCTTACCTTAGGTCCGACTTGCTTGTACGTGTCCGAACCTCCTGTATAATGATTTACATAATGTTATTGACTTATTACAGAATCATATTCATTGTTATGATATCATATATGGTTCTCTTATGGCTTTATATTACCCGGTCTTTTGTAAATTCATGTTAAAGTAGCATTTTGGGTAAAATCGTCTTATTTGTCGTTCGTGTTTTTAACTTGTAATTATTAATATGATTACTTGGATCATGATTACTTATATCCAGAATGTAAAAAATGATTTATATATAATATATATTCATAATATACATATATATATATTATATATTGATAATGGAATGAAATTCACCGTTCATGGAGACGGTAGTCCGTACGTACGCATGAACGCTGTTTTCGTTTCCTTATTGAATTGAATGGAATTAAGTTGATGAAATACATATAAATATACATAAATACAGTATCATTATTATGTCATATATTTCATTAGTACTTATTATATATGCTTTATAATCATTCATGAATGGTTAATGTGGAGAATGAATCTCATCGCGTCGTGGAGACGGTAGTCCGTACGTACTCACGAGCAATGATATCATTCCCATGGTCGTGGAATTATGTTAAAGTCTATGAATATTATTTCAGTATCAATATCACTTTATAATAATCATATATAGTTACTCATTACACCATTATACCCATCCTATTAAGGTGGTGGCGGAAAATAGATTATACCACGGCGTGGAGACGGTATTCCATACGTACGCACGCGCGGTGATTTCTTTTTCCGTAGGATGGATAGATGGTGATATAGGGTTGTTTCATACTTATAATAACATATCAGTATATGAGTGATACTGATGTTATTACTTCATAATGAAACAACCTAAGAAGAAGAAGTGGAAGAAGAAATAAAGATGAAAGAATTGGTAACGGTAATTACCTCTTCTTTGAAGCGCCTCTTTGAGACCTCCTCTTAGGTTACTAAAATTGGTCTTTGAGGAAGACCAGAATCTCTAGGATGTTGCTAGGGAAGTGGAGAAGAGATTTTGGCAGGGGTTGGCCGAGCTTAAGTGCTCAAATTGGTGTGTGGAGGAGGGGGAGGAGGTGTCCTTTTATAAGGGAGGAGAGGGGCACCTTAGGAATACCTCAAAATATTATTTTATATTAAAGTCAAAGTCGGTTTATAATGGTTCCAAAGGGTCTTAATTCGGAGATAATGTGGGGAGGGGTCGAAATCCTATCAACCAATAATATTTAGACAAGTTTAGGGTATTATTTTAACCTTATCAATTAGATTTAACTCTAAGTTAAATAATTTAACTTTTACCGTGTCTTTATGTTTTCTTTCACTATATGGTTAATACACTTACTATAACATGCCAAACGAACCCCAAATTGTTTATTAGTAATACATATATCTTTAGCTAAGTCATTTGGCCGAACCTTAGATTTTTAGGAATAAAATAACAATTAATAATATAATATTTGATTTAAAAACTATTTTGTGTCAATTTTGACACTATTTGATATATGATTTTTGTGAAAGTCATAACAGAATTATATGTTCGAACCAAGTTGATTAAATCAACACTAATATATCATAGTACCCTATAAAATTAGTGGAATTCATAAAAAGTCTTAAATTACATTTATTTTGGTATTTATATTATCAATTATGTCAATATTTCATTAATAAGATAATTACTGCATCATCTTTGTGTCATAAATAAATTAAATTATTTGATGTCTAAAAATTAAAAATAAAATACCATCATGTCGTAAATCTTTTTGTCTTTCTAATGAATATTTACAATCGAATTTATCTTATGTATAACCCCATATTAAAAATGATTTACTTATTAAACATTGATTTTAACTACTTTAACCCTTCTTTAAATAAATTAGTAATAAATGTCCTAATCTAATCTAAGTGGGCCTAAATGGTCATATTTTATTCCTAATTTTGTTTTTGGTCGAATTACACTTGTCCAATAGAATTAGGACATGTGTTAGGGTAATATTAATATCATATTTACCCTTAGTTACCCTATTTACTATTAACCGCGGTAAAAAAAGTAAAAAGTTACTATTCACCAAAAAATTATTTTCATCTCATTGAACCACATTTTAGTCCTTGATATTAACCGTGTCTCTCGGATTTTCGAAATTCCATTCACAGAAGCGGTAAAATTATGTTTTATGCAAAATTCAGTTTTTTAACCTACCACTTAGTAGTTTCACTATTCATCAAAAATTGATGTTTTTCAGAACAATGCCAAAATTTCATCCCAAGATATATTTCATATTCCGAATTCAAAAATGAAGTCTATTTTACCAAATTCATAACATAAAAGTTGCATTAATTAATTTTATAATTAAATCCCGCTGTTAAAACAAATAGCGTGTTTTTAAGAAACAATATCTATCAAAAGATTGACACTTGTTTATGTCTAGTTTAAAAGTGAAATTACATCCAATGACCAACATTGTATTAAATTGTAAAAATATATTCTAAATATACTTTAAAAACAATCAAATTAATGATTTATCACTATTAATTATTTCGATTAAAAAAGTTGTTTTTAATTATAATTTAGTAATTTTCACTATTCATCAGAATATGAAAGTTATCCGAAAAGTACCAAAATTTCACCTTAGGCTAAATTCGATACTCCGAATCCAAAAATGAAGTCCATTTTGAGAGCTAAAATTTCTAAAATTTAAAAAGTGGTTATTACTATTCATAACGGCTAGTTTTAATAATATTTTAATAGCATATCATTGTTTCGTGAAACTCAGTATTACGTACCACACACACTATCGAGGAAGGTTGCGATTGCGTGTAATGCAAGGCAAGTCAAGGATGCGTGTTGTGCAATCTCCTTTTGGTGTAGCGTACAACACAAGACATTAGTGAAATTAAAAAAAATATTTTTCATAAAATCTCAGGCTGTTACATTCTACCCCCCTTAAAATGAATTTCGCCCTCGAAATTCTTCGGGGTTATAAATGGTTTACTATTCGAAATTTTCTTTAATAGAAACCCACATCGTAAAAAGGAATACCAAAACTTGGCTTTAAAAACTAAAGTATGAAATGTAACGATTACCCAAATAAACTAATCACTGGGTTTCCACATAGGTGAAAATATGGATATGGAAGAGAAATCTAACCATCATGTTCTGAAGGAGAGTGGTAGAGAGCATGGCTATGGAAAAGCCAGTAATCACAAATCCATAAATTTGTGACGATCTAAGGTACCATCTGATTCATCAGGTATAAGAGAACTAGGACAACATTTTTGGTTTCCAAGATCATTTCCCTAAAGTTAAAGAATTTGAATTAGAATAAATACTTACTTTATTTTGGTACAATCTCATTGTTGTTCGTGCCTTTAACAATTTCCACTTCATCTCTTAAATAAATGAAGTTGAATTTGTTATTCGTGAAGTGTTAGCAGATCATGTGATAGAAAGACGGGTCATTCCATCTGTCTCAAAAGGTTAGAAAAATTTATATACATAAGTCGATCTATAGTGGGATTAATCATATATGGTTCCTAAAATGGGCTTATACTTCATATATCATACTGCTTAATATAATAACACTAGTTTCTACTAAACAGGGACTTCCTGTAGGTCAGTGGTAGGCGATAAAGGACAGTCGCACTTCGGTTGTGGGTTCGATTCCTACAACCTTGTCCGAAGCGATGGGTTGTCGCCCGTCCTGCATGTTGTCCTTTTTCTAAAACTACGTTACTATAACATCCCATCAATAATATCGAAAATCTTATATCCTTAAACAATACTAACTTATGTCCAACATAATCCAGTCTAATCTTTAGGCTTATACATAATACTGCAGTCCACTCTCATAATATAGTGACAACGATTACCAGAGATTTAATACTGTCGTTGATCCCCACATATCATAAGATATGTCTTGTTGGTCACATTCCAAACATTCAAAGTCCTTAATCGTGTATTCTCTTGAATACCTTAGTGAAAACATGAGTGCAGTTAAAAGTTAACACTTTCCACATACCAAAATCCTCAAAATTCTATATACTCAAACCATGATATCACCTAGTCCTTATATCAATCATGAGCTCATGAATACTGTTAAACATTTCATTTTCTTGTTTTCCCTTCATTATGCACATATCATCTTATTTCCAAAAATATCTCAATCACTTTGAATACCACATTAAACCAATACATAAATATTCCAATACTCCATGATACAACATTATTTTGGAATCCCATTACATAAACACTTAATCATTCCACCACATCGTTATCATATTCAACATCACCAATAGTGATCGCATGTGATTTCCCTTTGTCCTTTGCCTTCAGTGGTTGCTCATTTTGATCATCACTCACCCTTGGATTAGGGCAATTATTAGCATAATGCCCCATTTCCTTGCACTTGAACCATTGAAGTGTTGGTGGTGCGTTCTCTGCAGTGGTTGCATTATTCACATCATTAGAAACCCTTTTTCCGTTACTTCGACACTCAGCTGCTCAATGACCTTCTTTTCCACACTTAAAACATTTTCTAGTCCCTTTAAGACAATCTCCACCATGCTTCTTTCCACACTTTGTGCATAAGGAAACATTCATCTTCTTTTCACCATTATTCTGAGATTTCTCCTTGAACTCCGTCTTTCATTTCTTGTCAAAACCATGAGATGGATATGTAACACCAACTTCCATTTCTACCTTGATAGCACAACGCACAATTTCATCATAGCTACTGAAGTCTCTTATAGCTAATGCCCTTCGAAGACTTGGTTTTAAGCCACTGAAAAATCGATCAACTTTACTTTCAGGTTGGATGATAATACCAGAAGCATACCTTGCAAGTCTTGTAAAATTTTCTTCATAGGTACCAACAGATTCATCGTCCCTTTGCTTCAGTTCAAGAAAATCTTTATCCATCTTTGTTCGAAGAATACGAGGGAAGTACTTACTGAAAAACAAGTTCTTGAACTCGTCCCATTCCATGGACTCAATTTCATCTCTTGGCCTCGTATTCTAGATAAGATTCCACCATTGATCAGCTTCACCTTCCAAACGATATACTGCTAAGATGACTTGATCATGATCAGAACATTGAAGAACTAAAAATATCTTTTCAGTAGTACTGATCCATTGTTCAGCCACAAGTGGATCAGAAGACCCACTGAAAGAAGGTGGACGTTGCCTCATGAAGGACTCAATAGAATATTGTTCCCTTCTCTGCTCATTTGGCAGTCCAGAATGATTCATAGCTTGTGTAAGTATAGCAATAAGATTTTGCACTCCATCTCCCATAACATTTGTTTGTTCAGTAGGGCAATCATTACATTGTCCATTGCATTGATCAACACGGTTCCTTCGGGTTCCAGCCATCGTCTAAAACTCAAAAAGAATAGTGTGAGAGGCAAAAATCATGCTAGGGAAAACAACATAATAAAGGGGGAGTACCTTCAATATCCAACATCTTAGGTTTAATTCTATGATCGTTAGCGTAATTCTATTACTATAACCTATACGTATACTTATCCCTAGGGACAACCCTAGACATACCTTAGAAATATCTCTAGGGATCTTACTAACGTTTTCACATCCTAGTTTCCAAAGGTTGACTAAACCTTTCCTCTGATACCAACTATAGCGGTCTGGAATTACTTCCAGTGGACTATAATTGATACCTATCTGGGCACTCCATGGGAGGCTACACCCCCTGGGCGGGACACACCACCATCCCCAGTGGCAGCCATTTCCTCATGAAGCCCTTGGGCAGAGAGCCATGCTTCGCCCAACGCTCACATGTGAGAGTTCCCAAGGATCAGATACATTACTACCTCCTTTTCCTCTGATACCAACTGTAGAGACCTGAAGCCTGACGTACATAGACTTTACATTACTTTTGCGGAATACTTAGTACATAACAAAAACACACACACAAGGATCGTAATAGTTTAGTGTCTTTGGAAACTCGGAACGTAATCTTCTAATCGTGGTGAAAGATCTTCAATATGTCCCATAAAGATCTTCCCATTTTTTTTACCTAAAACCTTTCTTTATATCCTGGGGAAAAGAAAACATAAAAAGGGTGAGCTCAAATTCTCAGTAAGGGTATACAAAAGAAAAATCAATCACATCATATTCATAAGAACATAACTTTTGGAAATCATAACCTGAAAAAGAGAGCATAATTTCATAACATGGGATAAATCATAGAAGTGAAATGTAATCACAATAATCATAACTTAAAACATGAAACTTTTTGGCATTCACACATAATCATAGAGAATCATTTCTTGTTAGTCAAGACTCATTGCCAAGACTATCTTAGTGGACAAAGTCCCTTTCTGAATCGAGTAACCCTCGTTTCAGTCCTGTTTTACTGAACCGGTATAACCTACCGTTCCAGCCCTGTCTATCTCATGAGATATAAAATCTTTACCCAATGCATTGTAGGGAGATATAGGTCCCACCCATCTTATAATGAATCCTTTCTTATGTGTGCCACAAAATCATAAATCATACATCATTGCGTAACCCATGTAATAGAAATGGAATTCTTAAACAACATGACATCATAAAACAATTCATATAAGATAAAGGAATTCATAAAAATTTTTCCATCACAACATAATCAAATCCATGTAATAATAGGGATAAAAACAGAACCCTTTTATTATCTTAGATGGAAAATAATTTTGATAAAATACTTGAACTTCATTCTTGAGGAAAATATCCTTTCTACTTTAAAAACATTTTTCCTTTCATAACATGTCATACGACTTTAAAATAAAATAAGTTGATTAAAAATAAACTTGAAAACTTGTAAAGGAAGCTTCTTGGAAATAATTTTTTAAAAATCCATTCATGCCGTATAAGTTAAAAAAACATTCTTCGTACTTTTGTCGGAAAAGTCAAAAAGTACCTCGTACGAAAAACGATAAAAGATTCATTTCTTATTCTTTACCAAAAACTCACCGAAGGGTAAAAATGGATTTAAACAATTGTAGGTGGATGGAAATAATATTACATATTGATGAAACATGGATGTGGATGATAAAATACACCCCAGTAAATACTTATGAATAAACAATCTCGGATAAAAATGAGATTGTGATATTTCCCTTACCTTAGGTCCGACTTGCTTGTACGTGTCCGAACCTCCTGTATAATGATTTACATAATGTTATTGACTTATTACAGAATCATATTCATTGTTATGATATCATATATGGTTCTCTTATGGCTTTATATTACCCGGTCTTTTGTAAATTCATGTTAAAGTAGCATTTTGGGTAAAATCGTCTTATTTGTCGTTCGTGTTTTTAACTTGTAATTATTAATATGATTACTTGGATCATGATTACTTATATCCAGAATGTAAAACATGATTTATATATAATATATATTCATAATATACATATATATATTATATATCGATAATGGAATGAAATTCACCGTTCATGGAGACGGTAGTCCGTACGTACGCATGAACGCTGTTTTCGTTTCCTTATTGAATTGAATGGAATTAAGTAGATGAAATACATATAAATATACATAAATAAAGTCTCATTATTATGTCATATATTTCATTAGTACTTATTATATATGCTTTATAATCATTCATGAATGGTTAATGTGGAGAATGAATCTCTTCGCGTCGTGGAGACGGTAGTCCGTACGTACTCACGAGCAATGATATCGTTCCCATGGTCGTGGAATTATGTTAAAGTCTATGCATATTATTTCAGTATCAATATCACTTTATAATAATCATATATAGTTACTCATTACACCATTATACCCATCCTATTAAGGTGGTGGCGGAAAATAGATTACACCACGGCGTGGAGACGGTATTCTGTACGTACGCACGCGCGGTGATTTCTTTTTCCGTAGGATGGATAGATGGTGATATAGGGTTGTTTCATAATTATAATAACATATCAGTATATGAGTGATACTGATGTTATTACTTAATAATGAAACAACCTAAGAAGAAGAAGTGGAAGAAGAAATAAAGATGAAAGAATTGGTAACGGTAATTACCTCTTCTTTGAAGCGCCTCTTTGAGACCTCCTCTTAGGGCACTAAAATTGGTCTCTGAGGAAGACCAGAATCTCTAGGATGTGGCTAGGGAAGTGGAGAAGAGATTTTGGCCGGGGTTGGCCGAGCTTAAGTGCTCAAATTGGTGTGTGGAGGAGGGGGAGGAGGTGTCCTTTTATAAGGGAGGAGAGGGGCACCTTAGGAATACCTCAAAATATTATTTTATATTAAAGTCAAAATTGGTTTATAATGGTTCCAAAGGGTCTTATTTCAGAGATAATGTGGGGATGGGTCGAAATAATATCAAACAATAAGATTTAGACAAGTTTAGGGTATTATTTTAACCTTATCAATTAGATTTAACTCTAAGTTAAATAATTTAACTTTTACCGTGTCTTTATGTTTTCTTTCACTATATGGTTAATACACTTACTATAACATGCCAAACGAACCCAAAATTGTTTATTATTAATACATATATCCTTATCTAAGTCATTTGGCCGAACCTTAGATTTTTAGGAATAAAATAACAATTAATAATATAATATTTGATTTAAAACCTATTTTGTGTCAATTTTGACACTATTTGATATATGATTTTTGTGAAAGTCATAACAGAATTATATGTTCGAAGCAAGTTGATTAAATCAACACTAATATATCATAGTACCCTAGAAAATTATTGGAATTCATAAAAAGTCTTAAATTACATTTATTTTGGTATTTATATTATCAATTATGTCAATATTTCATTAATAAGATAATTACTGCATCATCTTTGTGTCATAAATAAATTAACTTATTTGATGTCTAAAAATTACAAATAAAATACCATCATGTAGTAAATCTTTTTATCTTTCTAATGAATATTTACAATCGAATTTATCTAATGTATAACCCCATATTAAAAATGATTTACTTATTAAACATTGATTTTAACTACTTTAACCCTTCTTTAAATAAATTAATAATAAATGTCCTAATCTTATCCAAGTGGGCCTAAATGGTCATATTTTATTCCTAAATTTTTTTTTTGTCGAATTAAACTTGTCCAATAGAATTAGGACATGTGTTAGGGTAATATTAATATCATATTTACCCTTAGTTACCCTATTCACTATTAACCGCGGTAAAAAAAAGTAAAAAGTTACTATTCACCAAAAAATTATTTTCATCTCATTGAACCACATTTTAGTCCTTGATATTAACCGTGTCTCTCGGATTTTCGAAATTCCATTCACAGAAGCGGTAAAATTATGTTTTATTCAAAATTCAGTTTTTTAACCTACCACTTAGTAGTTTCACTATTCATCAAAAATTGATGTTTTTCAGAACAATGCCAAAATTTCATCCCAAGCTATATTTCATATTCAGAATTCAAAAATGAAGTCTATTTTACCAAATTCATAACATAAAAGTTGCATTAATTAATTTTACAATTAAATCCCACTGTTAAAACAAATAGCGTGTTTTTAAGAAACAATATCTATCAAAAGATTGACACTTGTTTATGTCTAGTTTAAATGTGAAATTAAATCCAATGACCAACATTGTATTAAATTGTAAAAATATATTCTAAATATACTTTAAAACCACTCAAATTAATGATTTATCACAATTAATTATTTCGATTAAAAAAGTTGTTCTTAATTATAATTTAGTAATTTTCACTATTCATCAGAATATGAAAGTTATCCGAAAAGTACCAAAATTTCACCTTAGGCTAAATTCGATACTCCGAATCCAAAAATGAAGTCCATTTTGAGAGCTAAAATTTCTAAAATTTAAAAAGTGGTTATTACTATTCATAACGGCTAGTTTTAATAATATTTTAATAGTATATCATTGTTTCGTGAAACTCAGTATTACGTACCACACACGCTATCGAGGAAGGTTGTGATTGCGTGTAATGCAAGGCAAGTCAAGGATGCGTGTTGTGCAATCTCCTTTTGGTGTAGCGTACAACACAAAACATTAGTGAAATAAAAAAAAATATTTTTCATAAAATCTCGGGCTGTTACATACTATTTTATAGATCATTTATGAGTGGGTGACCCATGTCCCCTCTCTTTTTAATGTTTTCTAATACCCTGTAACATAGTCGTTATGCTGCATAATTTTCATCTCAAAATGACTCTCCCTTTTTCTCAAAATATTTTATTTTATTTAGTGAATACTAAAAGATCTTTTTTATACAGGGGTATTCACATATATATCAAAATTTTCTATTTTAATTATGGGATATACATACACAAAACCCGCTTTCATTTTTCATGGGTTTAAAATGACATAAAGATCATGTCTTAAAAGCAGTTTTTAAAAAGTTATGATAATGAAATGAAACCCATTTCATTTATGCTATATGGGTTATTTGTGAAATTTTTATGATGATATATGTGGGTCACATGATAATAAAGGTAAATTTAAGGGTGCGTCCTGATAGTGCTCCAATGCATTGGGTAATTATTTAATCACTAGAGATTACAATTTTAATGATGCCTTGGTGAATAACCTTGGTAATTTCAAATGAAACCTTGGGGATGGACCTTGGTGATATGTTCATGATTGTCTAAGTTAAATGTTGTAGCCACATATTAATGTTATGAATCATTTTCTTTCCATTATGATATGCCTCATGATCTCTTTCACATTCTTTAAAACTATTTATCATGACTTTATTGATGTATCTCAAGTTCACATGTTAAATGTTTCTCATTGTTTCCCTTATTTGGCCTTATGCTCACCCTTTCTTTTGATGTATGTCCCCAGGTTATTAGATACAGTAATGAACCTTGGATGAACATAAGGAGAAGCCTTTCTATTGTTTAAGAAAAATGTTTTATGTTTTCAGGTTTTAAGTTCCTGGTTTCCAAGACGCTAAACCTTAAAGATCCTTAGTTTTGTAAAATGTAATGAAAATTTAAGATATAAATAGTCAGGATGCTATAGGGATGATCCATACTTTTGACGCATGTGTAGTGACCATGTTATTACGAGGTTTGTTCCAATCCAGGAGATAAAGTCTTTTTTACATTTTTTCTCATACATTTTCTTATGGTGGACACATTGAACCCCAATGGACACTTAGGATTGTTTTTACTATGTAATATATTTTCCTAGAATATTATATGATGCCCTTGTGTTTTTTAGGTCATGAACTCATTGCCAACACATTGGGAACATTTCTTGGAGACATGAGATGCCCCAACAACCAATACTATTTTTTGATATTTTTTATGTATGGGGCATCGATTTTATTGGTCCATTTCCTAGTTCCTTGGGGTCTTTTTTATATTTTGGTTGTTGTTGATTATGTGAGTAAATGGGTGGAGGCTAAGTCCACTAGGACTGATGATTCTCATGTTGTAGTGGAATTTTTAAAGACACTGAGTTTTTTAGGTTTGGAGTACAATAGGTCAAACTCAGTGACCAAGGGACACACTTCTACAATCATAATTTGGATTCCCTCCATTAGAAGTATGGGGTGACACAAAAAACAACAACACCATACCGCCCTCAAACAATTGTCTTGGTTTTGGATTCAAATAACGACTTGAAACAAATTTTGGAGAAAATAGTGCTGGCGAATAAGAATGATTGGAGAAATCACTTGGATGATGCACTTTGGGATTACAGGACATCATAAAATACACCCAATGGTATGTCCCCATTTAGTATTGTTTTTGGGAAAGAGTGTCATCTCCCCATGGAAGTTTAGCATTGGGATTATTGGGAAATAACGAAATGAAACATTGATCTGGCCCAAGCTGGAATCCAAAGGATGTTTCAAATTCAAGAGCATGAAGACATTCAGTTTTCTTTATATGAGAACTCAAGGCTCTATAAAGAAAGATCAAAATAATCTCTTGATAGAATGATCCAACAAATATAATTTCGTATTGGAGAGAAATTCCTTCTCTACAGTTCATGACAGAAGCTCATTCCTAGTAAGTTATGATCTAGATGGTCAGATCCTTATGTTGTGAATAATGTTTTTCCTTATGGTGAAGTGTATATCAAACAATAGGAAACTAGAACGAGCTTCAACTTCAATGGGAAATGTTTGATGATATACTTTGAGGGTCTTCCTAATGATGTAGTGGATTTCATCACACTGCATGACCCCATCATCACTTGAGCATATCAGGTCATTCCTAACCATTTCACTATTTTCTTAATTATCCAATTTAAAATTAAACATCTCATGTGAATATATCATCTCCTGGGTTAACATTTAGGAAAATTAAAAATTTTGTGTGGGGGGAGGGAACCATTCTATTTAGTAATTTCAATTTTTTCCTTGTTTTTCAATGATTTTCATAAAAAGTACGGTGTTTTTCATGTTTTTTGGGATAATTTTCCAATTTTTTATGTGTTTTTGAAAATTTTTAGCTGAAATGAATCTATTCACGATTTGAAAATCCATATCAGTAAGTGATAAAAATTTATCCCATGAAGCTAAGATTAATTGAATGCTGAAAATCACTTTGTTTCAGGTTCAAATCTTTAGTAATTTAATGAAAATTACTCTGAATTTTGAATCCCATGCCACGTATGACTGTATTTATATTTGAAATCACTTTTATGTGAGGCTTTTGTACCATTAATTTCATATTCTTTACATTTACCTCACTTATTGAGATGACCAAACCATGCATGATTTAACCAGAATTTGATTTATTCCTATCAAAACATAAGGGTTTTATGTACTTGTTTTTTAAATGATTGAGGAATGTTTTTAGTATTAAATCCCCTATTGCATAAGAAACCTTCTCATAATGGCATACCATGAAAATTAAATCCTTATATCCCTTAGAATCCCGGAACAGCCTATTAGGTTAGCCACATTACAAGACAATTTTTCCTATCCCAGCAACTTTGGAAATGAAATTGCATAATCTAGTTGAACCTAAGTGTGGGGGAGTTTTTCTTTTGTTGTGATACCACATTCAGTGGTACATTGGGTGGAAAAATAAATTCTAAAGAGATGTGTCTACTATTGAAGAAAATCATTATATTGAATGTTTTATCTTTTATGGAGCTTTCATGATAATTGAATTTGTGCCTTTCTAGATCTTTTAATATAGGAAGAATGTTGTGCCTATCTAGAGCTTCCAAGAGAATCATGTCTGAGAATATTGATATTTTTGTTGCCAAAATGATAAATGGTGTGCACATTCCTTCATTATTCATGATGATGAACAGGAATTGGTGATAAGTAGATTGAGGATTAGACTATATTTAAGTAAAAATTAGAATAATGAAAATTTTCTTCAAAAAGAGTAAAGCCCTCCTAATTTAGCCTCAAAAACTTTCACATCTAAATCCTACCAAATAAACTAAACAGAACAACCCTTAAAATTCCTCATGATAAACATATTTCCTTGACTCATTACAGGTTGTGATGTAGGAATTTATCAAGCCTGTGGTGACACTTGTATAAGTTACGATGAGAAATACATTGTTGAAAAATTGACATTTGTGTGATAAGGCAAAATTCAAGTGAGTTTTGTGTTTTGTGTGCACTGGAGGATATATGAATTAAAAAAATATTGAATGATATAAATGGATAAAATGAAATAACAATTTTTTATAAGGCATTATATCTTTTTTTTCTTGGTTTTTATTTTTTGCATCTCAAGGATGTGTGTTTTAAAATTTGTTTTTTTTATATTGATGTTTACTTGTCACAATTATTTTGGAATACATGACATGAGGTTTTGTCCAGGTGTGCAAAAGGGTATGTTTTGGGGAGTTTATAAAACACATTTTCTTTATATTTTATTGATAATAAATGATAATATTTCATTACATTGTGTTAAATGTTTTTCTTCATAAAATATTTTGGATTAGATCATTCATTTTAAAATTTATTGGAAATTCATGTTTTAAACTTTATAGTGCACTTTAGTATTTCAAAGTTAAATATTTTACTATTTATTATTTGAACTTTCAGTTTTGTAATTGTGTTTCTGACCTAATGGGATACAAATTTTGTTCTAGACATTGGAGGTAAAACATTCATTTGGTTGGACTAAATGGACCTTGAAGGTAAATGTGGGTTGTGCCCACAAGATTGTACAATTGTTCTGTATTTTGACCATAAAATCATTATCTGAGCTTATATTGGGCCCAAATATTGAGTGAATTTCTCCAAAAAATGTTTGAAGAAATCGGTTGTTTGAAATACAACTGGTTCATGAGTTATGGAGGTCAAATGGGAGGTGAAAGGTGGATTAAAATATTGGTCCATGATTCCCCATTCACACCTGAATCATCTATAAACCTAACCTCCCCTACACTCTATAAATTAGTTTTTCTATTAATTGGAGGGGTTGGTACCTTCATTGGGATGTTTAGCGAATATTATCAGTCTATCCACTCCAATTCTCCAACCATTTTAATAAGGGTATCTCTTGAAGCAAGGATCCCTTCAGTGAAGCCTTCTTCTTCTTCTTCTTCATGTTGTAATACTTTTTTGTGTAATAAACATCTTTTTTATTCTTTTATTAATTATATATTATTATTATTTTCAATTATATTCTTATTTACTCATCCTATTTGACTTTTAATCAACAGATATATGATATAGTGTTCTACCATTTCAATCATTTTCGCATGCAAAACATCTTCACAATGACCACACCGCCCCTGGAAGAGTAGATTTCTTAGTGGTCGATATAACTTCTACTATTTTCTATTAATTATTTTGAATCATTGAACTACTTTAATTAACTTAATTTGATCCATGAATTTATGTTTTAAATTATAAGAATCTAAGCAAGCAATTAAACAATTAACACAAAAACATGAGAGGTCAAGTATAGTGTGAATTGTTAGAGTGTGATCGTAATCAGTAATACATGACAACACGGGATTAATTTATAGAGTTAAAATATAACCCATAAACACAATATATCATTATTTTCCAGAATTTATATGTTCCCTAAATTACCACTGACCATAAACTATCCTTATAACATCAATCAAAGTAGGTTGTTGCGATTGCATGATTTGAAGATAGCATGGAGTTTAATTCACTTCATCTTTGTGGTAATGTTAATTCTCTTATGGATCAGAGGTTAAAAAGTTTGGGGATACTAATTATGTGGAAGTTAATTTAAATTATAGTGATAAATAGTTGAGTGAATAGGTAAAGTTAGATCAATTATTCTTTTTAAATATTTTCTAAAAAAATATCTTCTTTTTTTGTTATTTTAATCGAACATCATTTCAAAAAAAATACAATCTTCTTCCAGTAAACATATTTTAGATTTATAAATGAAAAAACCTATCATTTTAATTAGTATTCTTAATTACTTTTATTTTATTTTCAATATTTTTTAAATATTTGTTAAATTTACTTCCTCCTTCGACAGACGACATTGGTCAGCCACTCTGCTGCACCTAAGTACACAACAATCACTTATCATTTGAAATTTCCCACGACAGCACCTTTAAAATTGGAACCATTTATGAGGAGGAAAGTAATTATTTCAACCATTTATAGGTATTTATTTTATTTTACATTTTATTCTCTTATTCTCTTCTTTCATTCTTCTATACCCAGTCTAGATTTTTCTTCTTCTTTTGTTTTCTTCTTCTTGTTGTTGTTCGACCATCAACACAAACTTCTCATATTTTAATTTACTATGGTCCACTTTTCTTCTTTTATTTTTTATTCGATTTATGACATGAAATAATCCCAACATTATCTTAAATCTTGATCCTGAGATTGAACTTAGCCTTCGGGCTTGAATCAGACATTCTCAGCCTATGAGATGTTTCAACATTCAACCAGTGGGAGAATTCCTCCACCCTTAGAACATTGAAACTAGAATAAATTCAAATTAAACCATAAAACAAGAACCAATTGTTGAAAATAATGTAAATGAATTTAATATAACCATTAAACAATTTGTTGCACCTAATATTTACTATCAACCAAAATGTGATGCATTCCCAAATCTCGAATCATACATTGAACAAAAATCTGGATCAATTCACCATCTTTCAAAATTTAACGAATTATCTGGTGAGGATCCAAAAAAATATTTAAAAGATTTTAATGTGGCCTTATTAACATTAAAACCATGAAATGGGTCTAAAGATCAAATCAAACTAAGAGAATTACCATTCTCACTTGATGGAGCTGCAATGGATTGGATGTCTTATTTACAACCTAAAGATGTAACTTATTGGAATGATTTGAAACTTATATTCTTGTAGATATTATTTCCAGAATCAAGGACCTATCCCATTAATAAAGAGATATTTAGGATCAATAATTCACAAGGAGATTCAATATATGAGTACTGGGAGCGATTTAAGAAGTTGTGTGAACGATTCCCACATACCCAAATCAGTGAGAACCTCATCGTCCAATACATTTATGAATTACTCACACCAATGGAGAGGATAATGGTGGATTATGTGGTTGGAGGATCATTTTTGGACAAGTCACTAGTATCTTCTCTTTCTTTTATTGAAAAAACGGCCCAAAACTCCTAACAATGTGGTGATTGAGGTACATTGCAGGTTAGAGGAGTACATCAGGTAAGTCCTTCTTCTATTGAAATTCCTTTTATTGATACTATAATAGAAGAATTTACCACTATGGTGAGGCATATTTCATCAGATCAAAAGACATCCCAACCCCCTCCTTCAAGGCCATGTGGCATTTTCATTGAAACAGACCACCTAACATACTGTTTCCCCTAACTCCAAGAAATAGATGATTGGGTAGCAGTGTTTCCTGAGAGACCATATTCGCAGAAACAAAAACAACCATATCCCCCAAAGAAGTTTTATTCAACATACTATCAAAGGTTGAAGGATCAATCAGACATGAGGAAGGGATTTGGACAACATCAAAGGCCCCCTTTGCAACAAAACTTCCAGCAGCCTCCACCATACCAACAAGGTTTCCAACAATCCCAAAGGATATTGAAATCCCAATCATCAACCAGTCAACAACAAGGAAATTATAAACTAAAGGTAGATTCTAACACATATGATCTTTTTAAACAAATTGTTCTTAATAAATAGAATGAGTTGAAGAGTCATGTTTTGGAGCAGAGGGAGATGAAGACTCAAATGAGCCAGATTGCCACTTCCCTCAATGACCTGGTAAGTAAGAACACTACGAATATGTCTTCTTAACCTACTCTAAATCCCAAGGGTAATGTCGGTTCCTTCAAATTGATAAGTGGGAAGAAAGAAACTTATACATATTCACCTATCATTCCACCCGGATTCACCTCAAATCTAGAGAATCCCCATTCCATAACAACTGATGCTAAATACATGTAGAAAGATAAAGGTAAGAAAAAGATTGATGATGTTCCTTATAAACCACTTCCATGTCCAAAAATATTTCTTTAAACCAAGAATATGGCTGAAGAGGCGATAAAAAAATATGTTTTCTAAACATTCAAGCATGTGGAGATCAAATTCCATATAATTGAATCCATCAATAAAATCCCAAGGTATGCTAAATTCTTAAAAAACATAATACAAAACAAAGAGGGATCAAGGGAAATGAGATGATAAATCTTGGAAGGAATGTGTCAACTCTCATTACACCAACTCTAGAAATTCCAATAAAGTGGAAGAATCAAGGGACATTCACCATCCCATACACCATAGGGAAGTTTCACTTTTCTGATTCTCTTTGTGATTTAAGAGCTTCTATAAATGTAATGCCTCACATTGTATTCCCTTCTTTATAGGTTGGTAATTAGAAACTGACTAGAGTAGTAGTGAGTTGGCGAATAGAGCAACAAAAAATCCAGTGGGGGTCCTTGAGGATGTACTAGTTTAGGTAAGAGACATGATCTTCCTAGCTGATTTCTACATGCCTAACATGGAGGACGATCAGGTAACTTCTCATGCTCCAATTATCATAGGTAGGACATTCCACAAAACTCTAAAAACAATCATAAAAGTAAATTATGGTACACGTTCCATGGAATTTGAAGATGTGTTTGTGATATTTAATTTCATGGAGTCCAGGAAGTACCCCTCCAAATACCATTCTGCCTTTGTTATCTCTCATTTTGAACAACCATGTAAAAAACCCCATGGATTTTGATTATCCTATGCTTAGGGAGATTATGTGAATTGGTTCTAGTTTGATGTCTAAGATTACTTGCAAACCTATTATTAATGCACAAGACTCTCTTATATTTGATTTTAAAATGGATTAATATTCTGATTTTGATCATGTGAGCTCTGATTATGACATGTTTGTTGAGTATGATGATGTATTTGATTCTATATTCTATTGTTTTGATGATGTATATTTTGATATTGATATTCATTGTGCAAATATTTTATTTCCTTTAATTTATCCATCCATACATCATGCTCGCATTCATTAGAACTCAAGACATTACCACCTAATCTCAAATACTCATACTTGTTAAGTGGAGAGATATTACCTATTATAATTTCTAAAAATCGTCATTTTGAACAAGAAGAAAAGATTTTGAATATTTTGAGTGATAAAATTTTGGAAATTGAGTGGACCATGGTTGACATATCATGTTTTAGAACCTCTATTTACAGGCATGAGATTATTTTGGAGGACGGGGCTAAACTGGTTAGGTAGCCCCAAAGGAGACTCAATTGAACCCTTATAGAAGTTATTAAAAATAGGTTGAGAAATTCTTCGAGGCAGGTATAATCTATCCTATTTCAGATTCCCAATGGGTGAGTCCTATTCAGGTTGTTCCTATTAAAAGTGGTTCTACTGTTATTAAAAATGAGAGAGATGAGTCCATTGAAATGAGGGTACAAAACAATTGGCATGTGTTTATTGATTATAGGAAACTAAATCAATTTACTCACAATGACCATTACCCACTTCCATTTATTTATCATATGTTTGGGAGACTAGTTGCGAAGACACATTTTTGTTTCTTGAATGGATTTTCTAGACATATTTAGGTTCCTATTGCTTCGGTGGATCAAGAGAAAACAACATTCACTTGTCCATTCGATACGTTTTCCTACTAGAGGATTCCATTTGGACATTTAAATGACCCAGGTACCTTCCAGTGATGTGTGGTGAGTATTTTTTTGGAATTTTATTGAGACCTAAATGGATGTATTTATTGTTGATTTAATTGTGTTTGGGTCTTCATTTGATGATTTTATATCTAGTATTGGAATGGGTTTGAATCGTTATATTGAGAATAATATAGAGTTGAACTTTGAAAAGTGTCATTTTATGGTAGAGCATGCCATTGTCTTAGTGCATGTAGTGTCAAAACATGGGATAGATGTGGATAGATATATGGTAGACATTATTTCATCACTACCTTATCCTTAATGTGTGTGTGACATTAAATAATTCCTAGGGAATGTAGGATTTTATCAGCACTTCATCAAAGATTTTAGTAAGATTTCTCTTCTTATGTCATGATTACTTCAAAAGGATTCTGATTTTGTGTTTGATGATTCTTGTAGGACTTACATTGATGAGCTAAAGAAGTTTCTTGCCACTCCATTAATCACAAAACACCCACAGTAGAAGATTCCTTTTGATTTTATGTGTGATGCTTCCAACATCACAGTTGGAGCGGTCTTATCTTAGAGGGTGGAGGGACGTTCACATATGATTTCCTATACATCTAGGACACTAGATTTAGACCAATAAAACTAAAAAACAATGGAAAAAGGAGTATCTTACTATCATATTATCTTTAGATAAATTATGTTCATATTTATTGATCCCTAAAGTAGTTTTTTCTGAACATGTAGCTATGAGGAACCTCTTGAAGAAGCTATATGTAAAGACCAGACTTATCTGATCGATGCTCCTTCTTCAAGAATATTATATTTATATAAATGATGAGAAGGGGTTGAAAACATAGTGACCGACCACAAGAGTAGGCTTACTCACTCACTAGAGGATGACACCATATACTAGGTATCACTTTGGGACACTTTCCCCAATGAGCATATTTATTCCATCTCAAGTACTCATCCTTCTTATGCTGATTTAGTTAACTACCATGTTCCCTCTGAAATCCCTAAAAATTTAATTAAACATCAAGTCTAAAAGTTAAATAATGATTCAAGATTTTATGTTCGGGATGATCCATACCTATGGCTCATGTATAGTGACCATGTTATTAAGAGGTTTCTTCTGGATCACGAGTTGGCGTCTATTTAACATTTTTTTCACAAACTTACTTGTGGTGGACACGTTGGACCCCAACAGATTGCTAGGTCTATTTTTAGCTCTATATTATATTAGCCAAGCTAATTCCATGATTCCCATGTGTTTTTTAATCCATTCACTCATTTCCAACACATTGTGAACATTTCTAGGAGACATGAGATGCCCCAACCACCGATACTATTTTGTGAGATTTTAGATGTATGGGGCATTGATTTTATGGGTCTTTTTTCTAGTTCTTTTTGGTTTTTTTATATTTTGGTTGTTTTTTATTATGTGAGTAAATGTATTGAAGATAAGTCCACCAAGGCTGATGATTCTCATGTTGTAGTGGACTTTGTCAAGACATGGATTTTTTATAGGTTTGGAATACCAATGTCGATCATTAGTGACCATGGGACACACTTCTACAATCAGAAGTTGGCTTCCCTCCTTCGTATGTATGGGGACACAAAAAAACATCAACAACAAACCACCCTAAATCAAATTTACAAGATGAAGTTACAAATAGAATGTTGAAACAAATTTGGTAGAAAATCGTGCAGCCGAATAGGAAAGATTGGAGCAAGAACTTGGATGATGTGCTTTGGACTTATATGAAATCATACAAGAAACCCATTAGTATGTCTCCATTTTGGATTGTTTTTGGGAATGTTTTTCATCTCCCCATGTAAGTTGAGAATCGTGCTTATTGGGTTATAAAGAAATGTAATATAGATTTGGCCCAAGCTGGTATCCAATGGATGTTGCAAATTCAAGATTTTGAGAAGATTCAGTTGTATTCATATGAGAACCCAATTTTCTAAAAGTAAAGGTCAAAAGTATCTCATCATTGAATGATCCAAGAAATGGAATTTCATGTTGGAGTGAAATTCCTTCTCTATAGTTCATGACGAAAGCTTATTCCTGGTATGTTATGTTCAATATAGTTTGGTCCTTATATTGTGACTAATGTTTTTAATTATTTTGTAGTGGATTTCACACAAAAGGAAACTATAAATAGCTTGAATGTCCATTCTAAACATTAGAATAAGTACATTGAGAGACTTCAAACTAATTTAGTGGATTTCAGCACACTGCATGACCCCATCATCACTTGAGTATATCAGTTCATTCCAAACCATTTAACTTTTTAATTCTTTGTATTATTTAAAATTATATATCTCTTGGGTATATATCATATCATGTGTTCACATTGAGTACACTTAAATAATTTATGTGTCGGGGAGGGAACCTTTTAGTTTATTAATTTCAAATGTCTTCCAGTCTTTCATTGATTTTCAAAAAAATGTTTTTTTATAATTTTTTGTGATTATTTTTCAATTTTTTGTCTATTTAGAAAATGTCTGATCATAAATTATTCTCGTAACCATTTTGAAATCCATACCAATAAGTGAAATAGTTTATCCCAAGAAACTAAGCTTAATTTAATACTTAAAATGAGTTTGTTTCATGTTCAAATTTTTAGTAATTTCTTGAAAAGTACACTAAATTTTCAATCCCATTCCATATATCACTGTCTTTATATTTTAAATCACTTTTCTGTGAGGCTTCTGAACCAATCTTTTCAAATTAGTTATATTTACCTCACTTCTTGAGAGAACCAAACTAAGATTTATTTATAGAGAATATGATTTCTTCCAATCAAAAAATAAGGTTTTGAGGTAATTGTGTTTTAAATTATTGATTCATTTATTTGGGTTTTAATCCCCTATTTTATAAGAAACCTTCTCATAATGTCCTAATAAGAACATTTAATCCTTCAATACATTATAGACCATGAACATCCTATTAGATTAGCCACATTAAAAGCCAATTTTTCATATCCAACAAACTCTTGGAGTGAAATTGCATAATCTAGTTGAACTTAAGTGTGGGGGAAGTTGTCTTGTGTTATGCTACCACATTTTCTGATAAATTAGGTTGAAAATTAAATTCTGTGGAGATGAGGATTCTATTGTAGAAAATCATTATATTGAATGATGTTATATTTTTTGAGGTTTCAAGATAATTGATGTTGTGCCTTTCTAGAGCGTCTAATAGAAGAAGAAATATTTTTTCTATCTAGTGCTTTCAAGAGAATCATGTCTGATAAGATTGAAATTTTTTCTGCCTAAATGTTAAATAGTTTGAAAATTCATTTATTATTCATTTTTATGAACATGAATTTATGATAAGGGGATTGATGAGGAGAATATATTTTATAAAAAAAATATAATAATGCAATTTTTCTTCAAAAAGAGTCAGGACCCCCTCATTCAGCCTCAAAATTTTTCACGTCTACATCTTACCAACCTAAAGCTACAAAACAACACTGAAAAGTACTCATGAAAAACATATTTCCTTGACTCAGATCAGATGGGGATGTATGTATTTATCAAGCCTATGGTGACCCTTGTATGAGTATGGATGATAAAGACAGTGTTGAAAAATTGATATTTGTGAGATAAGAGAAAATTCAAGTGAGGTAAGTGTTTTGTGTGCATGGGAGGATAGATGAAGTGGAAATATATTGAATGATATAAATGGAGAACTTGAAATAATTAATTTTATTAAGCATGATATATATTGTTTCTTGTTTTGGAATTTTTGGATATAATAGATATGTGTTTTAATTTTGTTTTTGATTTTATATTGATGTTTACTTATCACAATTTTATGGAATACATGTTATGAGGTTCTTCCCAAGAGTGAAAAATGGTAAGTGTGGGGGAGTAGATAAAATACATTTTTATTGAATATTTTATGGATAATAATGGATAAAATTTCCTCACATTGTGTAAGATATATATATTTATAAAATATTTGGGATTAGATCATTCATTTTAAAATTTGATGGAAATTCTTGTTTTACAATTTATAGTACACTATAGTATTTAGAAGATAAATATTTTAATATTTATTATTTAAAGTTGAAATTTTTAAAATTGTGTTGCTGAATTAATGGGATAAATCTTTTGTTTGTGATATTGGATCTAAAACATGCATTGGTTGGAATAAATGGACCATGATGTCAAATGTGTGCTATGCTCACCGGATTGGTCATTGGTTCTGTATTTGGGCCATAATTTTTTTATCCCAGATTATATTGGGCCCAATGCTTGTGATGATTTCTCCAACCCAATTTTTCAAAAATCTGTCTTCTGGAAGAGCTGATGGATTACACGTTTTTGAGGTGAAATGGGCGGTGCAATTTGGATTAAAATATTTGGCTGAGATTCCCCATTCACACATGAAAACTTTTTAAACCTACCCTCCCATACAATAAATAAATTACTATTTTAATTATTTAGAGGGATTGGTACATGAATAGGAATGTTTTGGAAAGATTATAGGTGTATCCACTCCAATTATCCAACCCTTTCAATAAGGTTTTCTCTTGAAGAATGTATTCCTTTGACGAAGCCTTCTTCTTCTTCTTCATGTTGTAATAATTTTTTTTGTTTAATAAACCTTTTTTTCATCTTTTATTTCTTCTATTTTATTTTTTTATATTATCTTTCTCTTTACTCATCCTATTTGGGTTTGAATCAATACTGGATATGAGATTGGGTTCTACCCATTCTATCTTTTGCTCATGCAAAACGTCCCCACAATGACAACACTGCCCCAGAAAGTGTAGTTTTCATAGTGATCGATCTATCTTCTATCATCTTCATTTAATTATTTTGAATCATTGAGATACATTAATTCACATAATATTATCCATTAATTGATTTTTTAAATAAGAATAAACTAATAAATCAATTGAACAATTAACACACAAAAAATGTGATTTCTAGTATTGTGTGAATTATGGGAGCGTGATTTTAATCGACAATACAAGACCACAAGGGATAAATTTATAGAGTTAAAATTTAATCCAAAAACATAATTCATCATCATTTCATAGAATGGATTTGTGCCATAATTTACCACTCACCATAATCTATCCTTAGAACATCAATCCATGAAAGGTGTTGTGATTACATTTTGCGAAGATAGTCTATGTTATAATTCAGTTCAACTATGTGGAAAAGTTAATTATCTTGGGGTATGGGGTTAACATGTTATGGGATAATAATTAAGTTGATGTTAATTTAAATAATAATGATAAAAATTGATTGAATAGGTAGATTTATATAAATTATTGCTTTTAAATATTTTCTAAAAATAAATCTTCTTATTGTGCCATTTTAATCAAACATAATTTCAAAAATAAAAATAAAACAAATAAAATCTTCTTCCTGAAGACTCATTCTAGATTTATAAATGATAAAAAACACATCATTTTAACTATTATTCTTAATTACATTGAATTTTTTATCAATATACATTTAATATGTTGTTAAAATTATTTCCTCCTTTGAGAGACGACCTTGGTCTGCCACTATGATGCACCTATGTACCCAACAATCACATATCATTTGAAAGATCCCACAAAATCTCCTTTGAAATGTCCTAGATCATAGAACAAACAATTATTTTAATTTCACATTCCTCGGACTTGGAATCCTCTTTATGATCATAGATCTCAACCCAAGCACACATTTTAACCTCATGTTCCTTGGATGTGTACTGCTAGTTTATTCTCATACATCACAGTCCAAGAGATTAGATTATAATTATTTTTCAAGGACATGTAATCCTTGTTTATGTTCATAGAGATCAGACCAGGGGATAATTTTGTCATCATGTTCATCGGATGTGGACTCCTAGGTTAAGGTAGTATGTCTCAAAAAAATATCTACAAATGGATATGTGGGGTGCATCAAGTTGATCAACCTGACATAAATGAAGAACAAAGAGTCTCGACACCAAAGAAAAAATTACTATGAAGAACTATCACCTAGATTAATGTTGTGATTATTGTATTAGGGGATCCCTCATTCAAATTATTTCATGAGTATATTTGAATTGGTGGGTGGAGTGATATGCACTTTTTCTATGCTGATCAAATAGTATGATCTATTGGAATAGACCTTGTGACTAACATAGAGTTCATTCCACATTGGATTTAATATTGAAGGATTATTTCGAGGTATTAGTGGAATTATGATTGGTAATACTATATCACCATAGAGGAAATAGTGGGGGATAACCTTATTTTTTATTTCTATTTTATCATGTTTTGGTGCCCCTATATATTCTATAAGGCATCGAGCATTTTCTCTTCAAGGTAATCCAGATTATCTCTATGGACATAATCTATTTTATCGTGAATAATATAATCATAGAGAGAAGTTTTGATTAAATTTATATGAATATTATTTTTCTATAATTCCACTCTTCCATACACCAAGAAATATGGAGTTTCTTATGTAGAATTCAGGATTCATTTTTTGATAGGCCCAGAGGGAATTTGAAAGCTAATCTGTTAATGTTTTGTTATTAAATCCCACAATCATATGTAGAATTTTAGATATTGTCTTATAGAATTCCTCAATATATCTATTCACCTATTCATGACATCGTGATGTATGGTGGGATTAGATATTTTACATTCTGTATCGTATCCTCACCTCAGCCACATGGAAGTTAGTGTTGTTTTCTATAAGAATTCCTTGAGGAACTCTAATTTGGTGGATGATATTAGAGCTCATGAATTCAACCACAGATTGGTCTGAGAATTCCCTCGAATGAAATTATTCTTCCCACTTGGAAAATAAATTGGTCGAATAAGCCTACATAAAAAGGATGAAGATATAATATATGGGCCCCCAACATCAAGCCCCCATTTTGTAAAAGGCTATTAATTCTCAGTTGTGTGGAGGGGATTAATGATCGATGGAAAAATTTGGAATGGATCTGACACATTTGAATCCTTCTAGAGATCGTGATGTAGTCATGGACATAGAGGTCCACAAATGGACTAGCCTCCAAATCTAGTGGGAGTGCTTCATAACTACCTAGTCAGAACCACATATGATGGCATGGAATTTCTTAATACCCCAATTAATCTCATATCTTTGGATTCAATGTGTGAGGAATCTATAAAATCCATGTCTATAGAGATTATGCTTCAGGTCAGGCCCACTCTTGAGGGTGAAATGCATTAGCACTAATAGACACACTCATGTTCATATCAATCTGATGGGAGGACACAATGATTGAGGAACTCAAGGAAAGGAGTTGTCAAATTGGAGGATTCGTCTTCTAGGGGATAACATGGGGGTCATGGAATAGATGAAATGGATTCATGTTGATACACCTAATTGATATCATAATCCAAGGAATGTTGGGAGTGATGAATCTCTGATATACCACAAGAATGAATAGGTCTCCATGGTCAGGTTCTATAATAGATGAAGCCAACCAGTCCGTAGAGTCAAATCGACCATTCTACAATTGGGGAACATGGGCCACCTCTGGCCGAGAAGGGAACTAGTGAGTTAACTAGAGAGTGTGCTCCGATAGTAGCATAAGCTCTTTCTTTCTAATGATATAATCACTATTATTATTTTTTATGAATAACTCAAATTATTATTTTAATGAATGTGGGGAAAATAAATCCCATGGTTCAACATGAGAACTGTGATGAGAGAATGACACTCTACATTATTGTTGGTTAAGCCTTTTTACAGTAAGAATTTGTACGATTGTATAACATGTTATGAGGTAATGAAGATGATTCATGGGCCTACTCTTTTGAGTAAGGGATCATTGAGAATTATTTCAATTGGCCTTTGGGAGGAACAATCAAAATTCATATTCCATCACAACAATTCCTTTTCAACTAAGTGGATGGAATATTATTGGAAATTGGCATCCATTGGAAAATAATCAGCAACTGGATGACCAATTAGAAATTCTACCAATTCCAGACCCTTGATGTCCTTTTACAAGAATAACATAATGTGGAACTATTGAAAAAGAACTCCCAATGAACATACAATCATGTTACCATGGGGCCATTAAATATGTACTTTAATTTAACCACACAAGAGAGAATCTCTATCTAATAATGCTACAGATAATTCCATAAATACTTCACTATGAAAAAAAGAGCGATGGATTTTTTTCTATAAGAGAGTGTCTAGTCTCTATGTGGAGAATCATGAAACTAAGTAAATATAAACTATTCTATCAACCCATATTGTTCTTCTGTGTGATAAGGGAACCGAGGGACCACTCGATGATGGTCACATAGAGGTCCAAGGGTTTCCTAGAGATGGGTGGCCTAAAAACTGGAGTATGTCATAGATACTTCTTGATTTCCTGCAAGGTGGCCTGGAACTCTTCATCCCAATGTTAAACAATTCCATTATTCATTAGTCATGAAAAGGGATTGCACCTATTATACAAATTCATGAAAACCCATTATATATTGGTTGTGTGGCCTTGAAGGCCTCAGAGCTCCAGGAGTTTTCTTAGAGGAGGCTTCAGTTTGAGGTACTTTATCATCTCTGTGTCGATCTCAATAGATTTATATCTGATGATAAATATTATTAGAAACATCCTAGAGGTAACCCTAGAAATACATATTATGTTGTTTATCTACAAATATTGGGATCAATGGAATCTAAACACTTCATCGGGATCTTTGAGATGGTCATGGTGATGAAGGGTATTATCCACTAATACATCCATGTATAATTTCACTAGTATGCGATGGATTTGTTTGAATAATTTTTTCATGGACCATTCATAATGGGCCCCTACATTATATATTAAAAAGGGAATTTCATTATAATAGGAGGTCCCTTGTGGTGACCTGAAGGGGATGAACTCTTCATCCATGGGGTCCAGTCGGATTTGATTTTAGCCAGAGTATCCATCCATAATGGATATATCTTGGAACGTTGATATAGCATTGATCAAAATCTATAACACAAGAATGGTAAAATCATCCTTTGGGAAATGGTATTTGAGATCCTGATTGTCTATTTGTTCTTCATCCGGACCGGGATGATGTTATGTATCCATTTGGGGTACTAAACTTCTCTGAAGAAGTAGGACTTGATATTCCTATCAACATCTTCCTTTACCATGGCACCATGAGAAGGGTAAATTTCTCAGGGAGATTCCTTGAACATGTGATTAATTACTAGAAGACAAATGTGAAGGACTATTACTCGAGGTTCAAGTCACGGAATCTCATGATAACTCTTGAAAATGATATCATGATTCTTCATTAGGAAAAACACTTCTACTACACTTCTGGTGGCATCGTTGCACTGATCATATTTGGCCTTGGATACTCCTCAATGTTGATGATCACCTGAATAAAATCATTGATTTCGATGGATACACCCTCTTCAAATCAAGGAGAAGCATATTCTAAGCCCTCTTCACCATATTATTTATGATTAATAGTGGAGGGATCTTCATCAAGACTTTTTGACTCTATATAAACACTAATGACTACAAGGGAAGATATGAAATATTTGTTGGGGGACTCAAGATCTGATGAAACCATCGAAGCATGGTTTTTCAAGACAATACAGTTAGTAATTTGACCATAGATTCCGTATTTAATATAAATGTAATGGTGGTGGTTTAACTCATGTCAATTAAAATTCTCTTCGTAGAATCGCTGGGAAGGCCGAAAATTGATGGTCTTCGAGTGAATATCAAAATACATTCTAGGGATAGGGATTTATAGAATCACCTGAGCATGGCCTATGTAAAATTATGAGGTAATATTGAAAGACTATTTATACATATGAATGATAAAAATATTTCTACCAAAAATGGAAAATACATTTCACATGTATAAATTTTTGGCCCCCATATGATGGATTTAGAGATGGAAACCATCATCTAGGTTAGCACATGGGTTGGCCACAGTGGTTGTGTGGTAAGTCTTGTTGTTCGGAATCTGCTTCCCCTCTATCTTATAATAATCATCATCCTAATAGTGGGATTTATAGGTTTAAAATAGATATAAATCAACTTCATGTATCCATACACAACCACTGTGGGAGTATTTAATGTACTGGGGATACCAGGATGTGACTTCGATATGAAATTTATTTCAGGCAATTCCCAATGGCTTATTGTATGTGGTATCTCGTGAGACTACCATGAATTATTTTCATTCTATCAGACCTCAAAACCTATTATACAGATGAATCATGCCACACAGTCATTGCTCAGTTATGTCATATCACGAAATCATCTTATTGGAAGTATTCGTATCTTATTTGATCAACCCCAACAATCAGATCATTCGGGTCAGGATGAGTTCAATCCAAGAACTTTTATTGAATAGGCATTGAAGAACATCCACACCATTGAACAAGCATGTGATATATATCAGGCAAATATTCCCCAATATGAGTGAATCCTAATCATCTAAAAAGAATTGATAACATATTATCACTCCCCTTTCTCATCCTATAATACATATTATGTCTCTGCAGCCACTAACAATGACTAAAATGGGAGAGTTCACCTCAAGGACTCCAAAAGGGCCTCACACATTTCTATGGACAAGAAGAGGGACCCAAGGAATGAAAGACTTACATTTATGCTGGAATGGTGATTCCACACGTCCTAATTCAATACTACATGAACATTCTTTCCTATAGAGGGATTCTATTTGGTTGGAGGTCTAACGAGTGTTTCCATATTAACTACATGGTTTTGACTAAAGTGGGTGATTTCAAAATACTGATCATCCAAATCCTCCAAAACCACTATTGGATGACTGTGGGCTGACTGAATATTGGATTTAGTAGGAAGTGATTGATCATAATGTGGTCATGAATTCTCTTTTCTATTAGAAAAAATGGAAAACTATAGCAACATGTATGATGAATCAGGTTGGGTGGTATGTGTCAACTATGCTCTGAAAAACACTTATTCTTTAGTCATAGTATCCTGCATATCTCTCTTTGAGGCATTATAATGAGTATTTAGAACTTCACATGTCATATACCTCCTCTTTTATCTAATAATTTGGTGGAATTTATAATATTTGTATGGAATTCATCATCATTCGATAGTGAAAAGCTATCTATTAACCTGATATTATTGAAAGAGGCATAATCTTCGTTGTCATAGGGGGAGTCATATTGTAGTGGGAAAACCCAAGGATCAATTCCCAACTCATGTCTCATAAAATAGCCTAGTGTGTGGGATGACTTTGGAAATATAGAGGAACATTGACTTTCCTTGCACCATCAGTTCCTGCTCATCTGAGACTTAGAAGGCAACAATGTAAATGCAGAAGTGACAACTGTAGAAGGAGATGAGATCAATGGAGGATCTTTCCTAACTAAACATGTGAAGATGATACCATTTTCAATAGAAACTACACTGCAGGCTAACTAGTAATCATACATCTGGGTCCCGCTATTATAAACATGTTTCCATTCACCGTTACTATTACAGTCAGGCATTGTGATGTTATATTCTACCTATGTCTGGACATTTCCAAATTTTACCACACCATTATACACATGGTCTTGGACACAATACTCAAACATATAGAATTTTTTAACAGTATTTTCAAGGACCATATGGTAAGGTAAATGGTTATGGTGATCAGTATGATGGGATTCATGGTGATTATTTTTTTATAGAATCTTTGAACTCCCCTGTTTGAGGGAACTGAGGATATTTTGGGCAACATATGAATCATTCAATGAATAGGTTCAGTTCCTTATATCTGGTATGGTCCTTTTGATTTCTAACCTTTATGAGGGGTTGGATCATGAAAAGGGTTTAGATTTTCATTCTCTTGTATAGGTGGATGTGCTTGGCAAGGTGGTTCCAAATGGTTTTGTGCAAGGAAAGTCTAAGCATGATGAGACTGATGCTTATGGAGAGGATCCACATGTAACAGAACCAACACCCCCAGCTCCTCAAGGTCCTCAACTTGTATGGTGGAGACCGTCTCTACATTGGAGTCCCTTATCAATAGATCTTGAAGATGTAACATACATGCATAATTATCCTACAATAAGGATTCTTACAAGTTCATGGCTTCTTCAAGGAAATACTAGAATCCCCTTTGGATGTTTTGAGTGATAAGGGTATTCACCAGTTCATTCAGGACATTCCCCACACACATTATCAATAGCTTCTCTGTAGTCAACATCATGTCGGGTGAATACATTGGGCCCTTCCAAAGGGTTAATAAGTCTGCGACCCACTCATCTGAAGGTCTACTACACTTGAACATATCAATAATTCTTGTCTTGTGTGTGGTTGATATTATCTCGTGTAGGAACTATCTATGTCGATCTTCCCAATTAGAGGAGGACCCATCGAAAAACAAGTTGTATCATATGAATGTAGGTCCCACAAATATTTAAACGAATTACAGGATCTTGGTGGCCTCTTGCTGATTTAGGGTTCCCAACATGGGACCGAACCTCAAAATAAAAAGTTTTAGATAATAAAGCTGGTCACCAATCTCATTGACTGGGGAAAACCTAGGGTTTCCAAAATTAGTGGTTGCTCTCAGGTCATCTACCCATGCTGAGTATAACTCACTATTAGAGGTATTTCCACATTAAACATTTCCATTGCCTCCACCTGAGTGGAGAGAGAGTCTATCAAATAATATTGGTGATAATTCCTATCGTGATGAGTATCTCTGACCATCAAAGAATTTATAAGCTCATCAATAAGGTAAGAAGGATCAAAGGCTTGAGGGGTGGCACATCCTGGATCCTTACTACATTGATTAAACATCTCAGTATGGTTTGGAGACTCATATGGCATCCATTATTGATACACTCTTCTGTATACTCTATCTATATGTGTATGATCACAAATCTCAACTGTGAAAAATTGGACAAGGATGAATTTCTACTGCCCCACCAGGAGAGAATTGGGATCCCTTTAGGTAGTACAATAATCTGGCCACTACTCAGGATGGAGTTCCAGGATGATTTTCTTCTGCTTCATGACTTAATTGAGTATGGAAGTGATAATGATACGACCCTCTATTTTTGGAATGATCTTATATGGATTGGAGGGTTTATATGACCCATCCTTCTTTTTACCCATGTTGAGATATCAACCAGCATGTAAAGTATCCTAAGGATATCTGAGGCGGAGCAACTGCCTCTTCTAATAGGTGCAAACATGTGTATGACGGTCTAACAAAAACTATGCTGGCCCATTGGGATAATTTTTATTATCATATCCTACATTGGAGTCCATATCCATTAATGATTTGGTAACAACCTTGTACACCATGATAGAACCCAGAGTATAAAATTCACTGTCAATGGTTAATTAAGGCTTTCATATGATTGGGATAAAGTAAATAGGAGAGCACTTCCCCAAGACCTTAATCGAGTGGTGGTTGGGTGATGCAGGGTACTGAGCCACTGGGAGAGCTATCAAATAAACCATTTTAAAAATCTGATCAAATTTATTAATGTTCTCATGGATTCCTAAATATACCAATTCATGATATCATAGGTGTAAATTCATCACCCATATAGTATATAAAAAGCACATGGCCATAACCTCAGGGACGAATTTTGGGATATCGGTGTTGGAGTTAGCATTTGTACAGAAAACCACAGATAACTCATTAGGGGTAAGATTATCCCATAGGGTATTTTGATTAGTGGATAGGAAAAACCCTTGATAATCCCAAAAATCAGTAAATGTTTTCCAATAGATGGGTGGTTTTACTGGTGTGGATAAGTGGAATAATTAGTTAGACAATAAAAGAGTCAATGTGTGAGTTACCTATTCGCTTCATACTAGGTCTTTTATTAGGGGAGGAACCAACCACATCATTACATATTCATAGGAATGGGTGTTCACAAATGCCTCATGTTCATGGGAAGAGACACTCATTGGAGATTCATCAAATAACTAACCATCTGAAGGTGATAGACAATACCATAAAACTCTCCCTGATCTTCGTTTGCGGTGGAGCGAGAGATTGGCGATGATGGAGACGGTTGTACTAAAAGCCTCTAAAAAGGATCCATAACATCCTCCTCATACACATGTACTAATAGAGGGATATGGGTATCCTATGGATTTCACCTTATAGTTTAGAGAATATAAAATTTTGGGGTCCTACACAAGACAGTAGATGTTAGAGTGTCAAATCCATTACTGAGTCGTCTTCCCCCTCAGAATTATAAAGAATGACGAGGTCGATGGAAAACTAGTGTTTCCTAATATATATTATTTGATGGAGGTTGTTTTCGCTTATTTTCTTATATGGTTCTTCATGGAATGGAACTTCATTCTCATAGAGGGGACCACAATGGTGGTTGGTGTAGAAGCATGGTGGACATCTTCATTGATTGGTAACAGCATAATGATAAACATTGAGTTGGTTGGTGGTAATGGAATGGGAGGACCTCCTTGTTAGATAGTGGTAATAGAATGGGGAGGACATTTATTTTGGTTGGTTAGTGCATTAGGATAACCTTTTAACTGATTGAAATGGAAACATTGACTACCTCCATGTATAAGATCTGGAATACAAAGAAAACTTCTATACTAGTTGATTAAGACATGGGGAGGACCTTTGCTGTGATTTATGGAACATGGGGTTACCTTCATGTTTCGTGTTGATGGAGTGGGGAGGTACTCCACTATTATTTGATGTTACATGTGGAGGACCTCCCTGTTTAGAAGTATGAGTATAGGGAGGATCATTGTGCTGAGTTTCAATGAATTGTGAAGGACCACTTCTTAAATTGGTGGGAACATCGAGTGGACCTCCTTATAGATTGTGAGAGAAGGGAGGACCTCCTCTTTTGTTGGTGATGGTATAGGGAGTACCTCTATACAAAATATCATCATCATAGGATGGATTATAGTGGATATTGGTTGTAATAAATATTTACTGAGTCAACCCAACTTGCCTACGAGGTGGATGAGGTATCGATCCCAGCCGGGAGAATATAGATCCTTTCATTGCTGTTTTAAGGATATGCTACTAGGGTCCACTGATGTTAGGAAATATGATTCCCATTTTAACTAATTCCTCTATTTATTGACTCGATGATGACATCAGGTTGTCCATACTAGGTACAATAGTGTGGGGTTGAAGTCCTCATATTCATTGACTTGAATGATCAGTCATGTCTCGTGCTTATAGGACCTGATGGGAGACCTACATGGGGGCGTCGAGATGGTAGTCACAACCAGGGAGACTCATGTATCCCCCACCTACTCAGATTACGGGAGGTATTCATATAATTACTCCGAGGAGATACTCCCAAAGTAATTATCTATAAAAATGGAAAGGTATTTCTCCCTGCACAACCCATGTGGGAGACGGTGTTGATGAGGTGTTAAAGACTTCAAGTCCTGGAGATCCATGTTCGATATGGGAATGATCCCCTCCTAATTTTATTGGTGAATGAGTGTGTCCATCACCCTTATCTAGTAAATATTAGAGGATGATACTAGGTGTGGGTTCCCAGTAGATGAATTCATGGTGGAAATAATGGAATAGGTGGTGTTCTGCAAGATGTCAACATTAACATCCCTCTAACCCAAAATCCAATGAGTATTGGGTTGTTTATTTCTTGTCAATAGGTTCCTACAAAGATTATAGATTAAAATATCATTATACGTGGGAGAGAAAAAATTTAAATTTCCCTATAATCACCCAATGTTATTAAGAAGAGGATGATCCACATTGATGATGTCACAAATCGAGAAATTCTCAATGCTTATTGCCCAAATTTTTTGAGAGTTCCATGATAGACCATTCATTTACTTGGTGGGTCAAAAAAAGATATGTGAATCCTGTGAAATGACTATACAATGATTTTTTAATGCTACTAGTCCCCATGTTAAGGATAATTATTTCATGTTAGGTTCACCACTCCTGTTTCTAACGCTTTCATCGGGGTACACTACCTGTGTGTTAATGTGTGCTGGCTAGAATTGTGACCATAAATTCCATTATTACAATGGCAAGAAAGTTTCTTTACTTTAAATGGTGATGTATTCTCATTTATCAAAATGGGATGGTGGGATGTCAGTATCTCATTAAATGGATTCCCCCATGTATCTTCTTTCCCTTTCTAGGTCCCTATCATATAGTTAATTCATGATCATGGAAGTAATTCCTTGCATCATCTCTTTTTGAAAATTATTTAATTACACTAATTCTTCCATGAAATTCTTGTTGTTATTGACATGATAGTAACCATCGGTCAACAGATTGGTCACTTTGGGAATTGATAGAATGCATGCACGCAAGGAACATTGATCACTTGTAATGTTCATCATGGTAGGGAATCCCATGGAGTCATATTTGGTATGGAAACCAAGTCTTCTCATTTATATCAATAGTTTTCTAATTCTGAATGGGTATATCATAAAAACATTTCACTTTAGGCATCCTATTATTTACATAATGTAGTCGATACTATAGGCCTATATTTTCCAATACCTTCCCATTAGTTATCCCATGTTTTTATTGAGTTATGTATTTTCATTCATGAAAAATGTTTAACATATTGGGGAGATGTATCAGTATGTCTATTTGAGAAAGACCAGCTCATGATTTTAACTTCATATGGAGATGATGTTGACTGATCCGGACGCCCAATGGAGGGGGATAAAGAATTTTTGTCTCAAATAGGTAATT
Organism: Viscum album; assembly: GCA_963277665.1. Taxonomy (NCBI): domain Eukaryota; kingdom Viridiplantae; phylum Streptophyta; class Magnoliopsida; order Santalales; family Viscaceae; genus Viscum; species Viscum album. The sequence goes on from OY728162.1 coordinate 556,546,898, forward strand.
TTTCACACCTAGAAGTTTACTGATATATGGATTCGAATTTTATATGGAGGGAGATTTGAGATATTTTTTCAATTAGGGTAATATGTGACAACATGAATATTGATTAGAACACACCTTGTGGTGGATCATGGATGTGATTCCTTAATAGGGATCACCTGAATGGTTTACCAATGGATGGATCAAAACACCCCATGTAGGATGATCCATGGGGTGTGACCCATAAAGGGAATATGTCACCCAATTTATATTGATTATAACACACATTAGGGTAGATCATGGCGGGGAATCCATAAGAGGGATCGCCTGACATGTTTACCAATGGATGGATAAGACAAAACCATGGTCACAGATCTGGTGGGTGTGTCTCATAAATGAAGGATTTTACACCTTGAAGATTGATCATTACACCCCCCGGGTGGATTAGGGTGGTATATCCTAATGATGGAGCACTAAGGATTACCAATGTATGGATCCGAATTCCCTATGGAAGCAGATCTAGGAGGTGTGTCCATTAAGGGAAGACGTCACACCAAAAATGTTGATCAAAATACCCCATGGGGTGGATCATGGAGATATATCCCTAGGAGTGGGATCCAAAATAGTTTTCTAATGGATTGATCAAATGGACCTGTGGAGGAGGATCTTGGAGGGTGTTCCATATAATAGAATGATGTAAAAACCTGAAGATTTATTGGATCAACCATTATAGTGGATCAGGTAGGTGCATCCCTTAAAGGGAATAACATAAATCTATTATGGATGGATTTTAAGTCCATGTAGAGGTCAATCTATTAGGTGTGTACAATATATAGAATGTTGAACATAATTAATATTGATTATAATACCCCTTGGGGTTAATCAGGGCAGTGTATCCCCAAGAGGGTACACCTGAAAGTTTTACTAATGGATGTATCAAATTACCCCATAGAGGAAGATAATGGAATAATCCCTATAAAGGTAATATTTTACATACTTAATATTGATTAGAACACCCATTGGGGGTGATCAAAGAGGTTCTTATATATGAGGGAGATCCAAAGATTACCATTGGTCGGGATTGAACCTCTGAGAGGAATCCTTCTTAACCTATTTAGAAGTAAGTGATCGAAACCCACATAGTTCGATGTAGAATTTTAAGGTCACCTAATCAGACTAGTCCTTGCATTATGACATCATTTGGTAAGTACGCTACATGTGTGTTGATGCTCATAATCAAAAAATTCAAACTATGCCTTGGAAGAAAACATGTAAAGAGTTATTGGATCATAATTATGCATAATTACTTATGTTGATGATGATTGGGATGGTTTCATTTTTTTCATAGTTGGACGAGTGTTATCATAATAAAAAAAATATTATTATTATTATTTTGTGTTATCATAAATTAATAATGGTAATTAATAAATTGAAATAAGAAATGGAACATTTTTTTTATTAATCAAGTGAATATCACAAGTGGAATGGGGTATTCCACACCGGGGTCTCCTTGAAACTAAAGATACTTGGGTCTTGGTTCACCTATTGCAGATGGAATATTTTTTGCACGTCATCTCGATTGGAATATTTTACGTACAGTAGAAATCCTCATGCATGAAACTCTATATGGATTGTTGTTGTAGGGAGAATGAAAATAAAACAGGGTCGTTTCCACTCTGGGATAGAGAGATCTTGTTTCTATTCAAATCAAAGAAACAAAAACCTCATATGTGTTTTGTGAAGATAGTCTTTTTAAACTCATTCTCTCATTCATGAAAAAATAGATCCACTTTATACCCTATCTTACAAAGTTGTTGTGGCCTTGCATGAACCATAATGTGAAATACAAGTCCTCATATAACGTGTCTTGAGAAATAATATGGCATTGCATCCCCTAAAATATATAAAGATGATGCATTATGTATATGTACTCTATCAAGAAGTCACGGTACTGAGAATATATAACGGTCCTCCTTTTGCCTAAATGTAGAATACATTACTACATACTCGGTAATGTGAATAATTTTGGACAATGACTCGACATCCGGTCATGATTGAGTCCTAAATAATTTATTTTATTCACCGTGAATGATGAGCATGTAATAATGTTCAGGACATGATGCACCATGCCAATATGATGAAATTTTTCACTACACACATGCAATATTAATGGGAACATCAGGATCTTCAATTCATGATTGATATAATCATGTGAAGGGGAAAAATATTCCGTGAACATGCATCAAGATGTTGGGTTTTGTGAAAACCATGTGATGACTTTCCACACATTCAATTCACTATTTTGCATGCCTCCATGACATGGAAAACCCATGGTCTTGCTATAAAATCAGACAACCCTAGAAACATGACATATCAAAGGAGAGAAAAACAAATGTTCTTTAAAATTCCAAAACATCATCATATGATCCCCGAATGGACATGTGGTGCATCAATGTCAGGAAAATATCCTTGAATAGTTATGCATATCATCATATGATCCAATAATGATCATGTGACACAACATAATCAAATAACATGACTAAACAAGACAAGGCTTGTGTTCTATCACAAGATCCCATATTGAACTTGTGTCTTGCTACCAGAAAGCTGACAATGTTCCCTAGTATACATGGGTTGTCATTGGAACATTCATAAAAAATTATCTAAAATCCATAGTATATAAATAAGGAAGATATTAAAAGAAATATACCCCCAGTGATCATGAAGCTCACGTTCCAAATCATCATTTGTAAGTATAAAATCCCTTGGTTATTTTTAGGAAAGCTCATATGACCTCTGATACATCGTCACATAGATGTAATTATATAAAGGATATGTTGTGAGAGGGGTTCTTGGTCTCTAAAAGACATGAAATGTGTTCCCATGGTGACCCACAAAGCACTGTGAGACCTCGATGAAATGTCTGCCTCAACATGCGGGAGCCATATAGCATGTCATCATTACCGCACTGAAGACCATAGAAGTGACCATTCAACTATGTGGCTCTCTAATAATAGATGTATAGACATGTACACTACATTCTTGCATGCCCTCTATATGACCCATAGTACAAAGGCAAGACTGCATCAAAAAATCAGGTAAGAATAAATGGAATTACTCATGTCAACTCGCATGATCCCTAACCATTATTAAATAGAAAAGTAATAATAAGGTACAAGGTGATATGGGTTTGCGGTCGCTTAAGGACATGTGATGAACACCCGTGGAGACACACAAGGCATTGTGAGTCATCCACGACATGTCCACCTAGCCTAATGAGAGCCCTTTCTCATGTCATCCTCGCTATGCTAAGGGCCCTAGAAAACTCTTAGGCGACTAAGGAAAACTGAAAGATTTGTCAATGGAATGCTCACACACCCCCAAGTTACCCATATTATTCACTCGACACATGTCCAAAAATAGAATAAATTCCCTGAAAAATACTCATGAAACATTGCATGACTCCAAACTAGTGTAACATCAAACAAAGGGGAATAAACTGGAGAATGCTAGAGGTACTCGCTATAACTGAAAGTCATGCAATGAACTCAGCACGCCAGCAATGCTATCATACAAGACCCAAGGATATGTCACCCAATGTCTCATGATTTTCTTCCCATAATCATCTAGATCTTTCAAATTCCCTTGGACATGTCAACAAGAAAAAAATTAAATTCATTATACACATCCAAACAATCAAAAAAGTATCCAATAATCAGCAATGATCTGATAATGGTGAAACTTGTGATCGCATAAAATAGGGTGATCTGCCTAAAACAATCCACAATAGAGACTCATGAAATCATGTGGTGCCATGCCCCTTCCCCGACTCCATGTTGGAAAGGCTCCAGATACGATAAAAAAACCAGTGAGTATTAGGTGTGGTGATTCCTATAAATTCCCCACTCCAACACAAATATAGAGATATTAACTAATGACCGGAAACACACAATTTATAGGATTTGGATCTCTAATTCTATGTACTTATGGGGACAACTGATCACTTTAATAGATATCTTTCCATAAGCTAATATACCAGTGTGTAGATGGACTAGTAATTAGATAGAAATAAATTGTATCACATGATCACACATAGATCACATGAAGGACATGCAAATAACATAGCACATGTCCACCTAATCATGTGAGACTCATAGAGATTAACAGTAAAGAAAACAATGAAATTGGAAATACAAGGGTTACAATTATGATTAAATGGACTAGGATTAAGATAAATACATGCTCTCAACCCCTCACACACTTGTTTTTTTCACCCTAAGACATGTGATAGAAACATGGAACATTTCTCAAACTTCACAACACCCATTTTTCACGTCTTCTGGGAAATAGGAAGTCCTCCAAACTTTTCAAGACACATCATTCATTTCTCCCAAGGGTGACACATTGACCTAGTGAGCCTTTAGTGTCTATCACCTATAACCTATGGCATCCTCCAACCACATCACCTGACTCATATAATGGTGCCTTCTCACATCATCTAAGTCTTAATAAATCATATGTGCATGACAAAAAATCCATTGTGACACCATCATCTCATGTCAGATGAGACCTATGATGTCCTCCAGACATTTCCAACAGGTCTTGTGGTGTCTCCCAGAGGTGTCAAAGAGGCACAAGAAAACTCTTGGGAAATTCCAAGATGACTCCAACAACAACATCCATATATTTCAAGCCTGGTCTTGTGATATCCCCTAGGAACTTCCCACTGGGACATACGCCATCTTCCAGCAAAGGAGGATAGATCACCAGGGCACCCTAAGATTTAATAATGTTCTATGTCCTCGACATGTAATCTGTAATCAATAGGGAAGCCTAGGTGTGTAAGCCTCGACCTAAATGTAACTACGATGACTCTTATTCCTATCATATTTAGGATACGTAAGAAACCTACCTCTGAATTTTGAACTACGTATTGGTCTTTAATGGAAAGACCAATATTTGAGTCCCTTATCCAAATCATTGGAATTGAATACTTTATATGCCTTGTTTCTCACAAACTAGCTTGGAACAAGTGAGATTAATGAGTTTCAATGGACATATCATCTACCTTATAGACCCATAAAATGGTATAGGAAAACCGTAGTGTGTAAGCCCCATCATAAAATGAACTATGATTACTCTGATTATTTCCATAGAGAGGATTGGTTGGATACCTCTCTAAGGATCCTGGTCTATTCCAAACACCCCATGGGAAATTCTAACAGGCATGTCACATGCCAATTTTAAATGAAGTTGATCAACATATCACCCTTGTTTATCACACAGAGAATGAATCATGTGGGATTAGGGGGATGTAAAAAACACCTCATTGGCATCATAAATCTTTTCCATCCAAAGAATCTTTAGTTTGATAACCTCGACATAAGGTCAACTATGCTAACTCTAATTCCTTCCATACTCAGTATATTTTGGTTTCCTCTCCTCATGATTCGAGATTCATATTGTTCATTTAGGGAGATCATGTATCTATGTCCCTTAAATATATAACATTGGATACTTTTATCAATTGTATCTCCAGCCGGGCCTAGATCATGTGAGCTTTGGGAGTTATGGTAATCATGTCATATACACCATGAGTCCCTATAATGACACGAGAAATACGAATATATTTGTCCCAAAGTAATGAGTAATGAGAAATATGATTCACTCTATATTTAGGATATATTGGAAATCCCTCTAGGATTTGAGCTTGATGTTTTACTATAGAACACATATAAGACCTTCCACATGACGTTAAACAATAAGGGAAAAATTAACCACATGGGTTTTGAATCCTTCAAAAACCAAGATACATATGAAGCCTCATAATGGATTAATAAAATCCTCAAAATATTAATATCCTCCCCATATGGGGGCTTGTTACAAAGAACTTTGTTATATGGTTTCAGCACATAAGAAAATACATATTATTGGAGAATGATGATGAACATCAGACACGTACAGATGGACTCACCCAAGAGACCCTATTCATTTCCATATAAAATAGAATTGGCCTAAACAAATTTCATTAGGGTAAACGGTCCCATATCAAGATAATGTATAGATTCAATAAAATATATTAAATATATAAGAGATTTTCATAGTTGAAAAAGATTCCCCTAAAAAGGTTGTGATGAGCCCAACCTCCCATCCTATCGACTAATGCAATTCCATAAGAGTTGTTAGGCCTAAAAAATGAGAATACCACTGATGTTTTGAAATCAGGTCTCTACTGAGCTATAGAAGAGGGAACCATTGATAGTTTCTAGGAAATGTAACAATGGTAATGCGATGAGTGAAAACCCTTCCATTCCATATATATGGATGAAAAATAAATGGTGAACCCAACATGAATCTCTCTAATTATAAAATTATTGGGTTATAATTCATCCGGAGACTTTGTTTTGAAAAAAATATACAAAAAAAAACAAATAAGACTACAATTATTTTATAAGTGATCATCTATATCTAGGGTTCTCTTAATTCCATCCCCTTTTAGATAAGTCCAAACGAGTAGAATGGATGAATCAGAAATAGAAGAAAAAATGGGTTAACCATGCATATATGATTGAGAATATTATTCCAATGAAACTTTATTGGTTGGTGGACTTATTATTTGTCATATTCATAATTGTAGATACTGATTTAGTAGACAGATTTGAGAAGATGTTGTCATCAGCCTTCATTCGTTCCAATGAATCATTCACAACTAAAACTTCTATAGCTCATAGGACAATGTCACCTGCACTGCAACCCAAACAACATTTGAAGAATGTTCTTGATCAATTGTACCATAAATATGGTACTATACCAACCATTTAGGATTCTCATGAATCCCTCTAGATGTGATAGTTGGAGATACCTCATTACTTGAATATTGTTTCTGGTAATCTTGTGGCTTCTATTGCCACAACCAACAGATTCGAGAGATTGTCCCCAATGAGCGATAACCTCCTCCATCTATATCTATGGATGGTGGACCAAGACTCTAGATGTGGGTCCCTTTAGGTTCATGAGGCGCCCAGAAGAGATCTGGATATCCAACAATGCTGACAACATCCCACTGGTACCCCACTATCAAATGCTGAGGGTACCAACTGATAAAAAGTTCCCTCTATCACCCTTGCATGGCTGCAAGAAAAACTCATCAGTGGAGAAAAGTTTCAGATATCTTGGAGAGGGTACATATACCAACTTCTATAGAAAATGAATGCATGTATACTCAAGTAGAGAATATCCATCAATCTTATATCCAGGATCGCTCTGAACAAGTCTGCGGTTATATTTCTGCAGCAAGCATGGGGAGGCTCATATTCTTGCCCCCATATATGAATCCCATATGCATACTATAAAGGCACAAGGGGGAAAGAATTGGGTGCATATCCCAACTTCAATAGAATAAATCCTCTACCTCACCATGGACATAGAAATTATACAGGCACATATACCTGCACACTCCTTACAAAAATGACAATACATTTTATCAACAACTGAAAAAATCTTACGACATATTTTGGAACTTCTGATGGTGTAGGGACAGGTGCATAATTTGATCCCTAAAACCCGGACTGCACAACACTTTGATCATCATGAAAAAATGGTTGTACTTGATCAAGCACACACTATTGTTCCTTCATGGGAGGATTATTGGAATATTAGAATGAAGTGAATTCATGATATCTAGATCATATCCCCTTTCCATCTGGGTCCATCAAGAAGAGAAATGAACACACCATGGGATAGGGGTATAGGCCAGTCGAACATGCCGAATGACATACTCCCACGGCCTAGGAATGGGTATATATCCATGTTCTGGTCAATGCCGACCTAGTTAGAATGGAAGATGCCTCAGGATGGGCTCGTATAAATGTCAATGTATTTATATATAATATTGTAGTAGATCATCAATATTAAGAACATACTCCTACATCTTTTGATGAATTACTATGCTAGAATCATTACAAGGAAACATAGGGGAAGGCTCATATTCTTTCTCCCATTCTAGAGGTCCATTGGAATATTCTGACAGGGAATGTATATTCAGAAAAGTCTCATATTCCTAATCCAACCAGGGCCAACAAGGTGAGTACAAAACATGCCTAAGGGAAAGCTCATACTCCTACCAAGAAATTCCAAGGGCATATTACAAATGTGAATGATTGGGCTCATACTCTTGTCTTAACAGAGGATCACCAAGTGAGAATGAAATATTCCTTAGGATGGGATCATATCCCTATCAATAAAGATACATCTTATCATCATATTCCAATAGTTTCTTTTTAGTGGGCTCATACTCTCTTGGTACATGATGGTAATATATAGGTTCCATAAACTGTCACAAAACAGGCTCATATCCCAACACAATCACAAAAGGCATGTCGACATTTTCCACCCATGATGTAGAAGATGTATCATACCCTTAATTTACTCAATTCTAGTTTCCTTGGGTTAATTTACGACACATTTTCAATTTCACAAGGGTTCATCAACTATTATAAATAAGAAACAGTAGGAAATGGTCATTACCACAATATTCCTTCTCATGGAATTATAGAGATGGATCACAAAGACTCACCTCCAGAATTCCACCGCAGTCAACATCATCATGAAAATATCTCCCATAGGAATGAAAATCTTCTCTTTGTCAGGAAACCTCCATATAAGGTGGTACACCAATCCATGAAACCTTTAAAAATATAGGTTTGTTAAATATCGTGGTCAACCATGTATGGTTTCCCATCAGCTTCTAGCAACACTCCATTCCCATCAACAGGTGACCATCACAACCATCCTTTTTGATCTAACTAGGTGGAGGAATGTATGTTTGATGAGGATGAGGCCTAAATTTACATATCGATAGAGTTTGTCCAAAACAACCTCTGCATCATGTTCTAGACCCTCTCTACCTCCATCTATGAGATATTAGATGAGATAGAAAAAAACTCATTCCTTATCTATGCCAAAATACGGGGGCTACTCATCAGAAACTAAAAAATCAATATCTCCCTAATCTTATATATGTGTGTAACCTTTAGACAACCTGGATAATCTATTTCCGTCTCAACCAAGCTGCTATCTCTTTGGCTTTGGATCCAAACCCCAAAAATCACAACACAAACATAGAACACACTTTCCGCTATTTCGACATGATGCCTTGTTATATGATCACCAAAGCTATAGAAGACATCTACATTTGAGGTTGGGAAATGTAAGGATTGTTACACTTCTATTCTCCCTAGGATCAATAGATCCCTCGAGATAAAGAATCCTATAATGATATATCCTCTCTCGATACAAGGGACCAGGAAACATTCAAGCTAGATAGTCACTACAACAGAATGCTTCTTCTCCAATAGTTCTTAGAAAATTCAGATAATGAGGGATGATGGCCAACATGACTTCAAACATGTCTCATTTGAATAATAAAAAGTCATTTGAAACACATAAACTGATGTTGTGATCACCTGGACAAGATCCTCTGAGAAATGATTCAAATTATTGGTCACCATTTATCCTAGCTTCTATGAGAACACAATTGACCCACATCAAAAGGGATGATATGGAAGCTGCAGTATAATCCATCCTAGAGAATACCGAGCCTACTAGGCAAGGGGAATAACTAGTAGCACCTCCACCTCTCAAATCATTAAATCCTGAGAGAATTTGTGATGCATCTGTAGTAGCTACAAGTGAACCCCATCCCACTGGGCTGAAGAAATTTATATCTCAAACACTATACCAAGGTTATTCATCTGATGAGAGGACACTAGAGACATCATTGGAGATCCTAGAATAGCCATCCTTATTAGGATGGGGGCATTTATTTTTTCATGTCCATCCTGAGAGTCACTAAATCCCTAAACTAAGCTATTTGATCCTTAATAATTGAACCAATCATTGCCAATTGTGTCCCTAAATGGCCACCACCGCATAGGTTTCAGAGAATTTTAATAATTATCACCACCATAGAGGGAATAATTCTTGTCTAGATTTGGAGAAATGAATTGATGGTCAACATCCATCCTATCATGAGTTACACCACTACTGGTTGTGACTCATTCAGCAACCCTGAATGGAAACTCCCTTAAGGTCACTATTCGTATAGAAAAATGGGAGGAATAAAATATGAGGACGATTAAGCCCCCCTGGGGTCGCAAGACAAAAATTCCTAATAAGTCCAAGGTTTCAAAGAATGGCCCTGATTGAAGTGGTGTAGAATCATCCTATTGCATCAAATGAAGTATAATAACCACCACTGCCTAACTTTCCTATGTGAATTTCAGCTCTATATACATGGTAGATAATGATCACAACACAAATAAGTGATGTTGTGACATAGAAAACATACATCGGGATGTGGGTGACTTGAATGCACCGAATGAGGCTGCGATCACTAGAAATCAAAGATGTCTCCAAAACATGGATATTTAGAATATCATGTAGCCACCACCCTGAAGAAATAATTCCATGGGGAAGGGTACAACCACATCTCAATCTCCTCCCATTGGAATCAAGTTTCCTACCTCAAAAGACTAATTTTCACAATATGAGAGTGAAGTGAAATCTCTTCAGCAAAATAATGAGGTGTTTTTCACGATGGCCTCCCCCAAAAAGTGTACCCCTCATGGTCTAGTAATGTGATAAGAGAGATAATGAATCATGAGTCCCACATCTAGTAAGCCCTGAGTTGGTGACTAGTTATAAGGGTATAGTATTCCCACAAATGGGAGGAATTACTCTATAAGAGAACACATGCAGAAAAGAGAGATAAAATAGAAACCAACCAACTCTAATACAAACTGAAAAATAAAATAAACTTGAGTACATGAATGCATTTTCATGCAAGAACTACTACAACTAAATGGGAATATTGTAATTACAAAATGAATGTAAAACGTCAGTGACCCTGATGCTTGGTTAGCTCCTACAAACCCCAATCTAGTAGTGGCCAGCCTGGTCTCTAACCTACTCCAGGTGACCTGAAAAATATTTTATATACATTGGATGAGTATAATAGTATACTCAGTAGGATCCTCACTAGAGAATATCATTCAAAAGATAGGAAAGCATTCTAAACCATCTAGAATAAAAAATAAAACTAAATAATCACCTTAATAGGTATACTAATTTACAAGCCTCACCAATGATACTCTCACCAAGTATTGCAGACATGAGAAAATAATATTATAAAGAAAATAAAGGGTACAACGCTAACACTTATCCAGTAGTTTTCCACTTTTCCTCAATTTTTCATGTCCTATGAATCTCTCCCCAAAAAGGCTTTACCACAGAAACATGGTAAACCACCATAACCTACAACTCGTGAAACACACTTCTTTCCTGTAGACACTTGGGTGATGTACCACACCATCAACACAACCATAATTAGTATACAAGTAGTTTTTGGTATCCACCACAGCTTGCATAATGTGTATCATACATAGGGTATGATACCTCGATCCATTACAACCCATACATTGAGTAAGGAACATATAGCTCTCATAGCCTATACACATTACACGTATAGTAGTCCATTGGAAACTATATCAAGAATATATGTGTGTTAATATCCACAATCCATTATAGACCACTACAAAAAATATATGGGGGGAAAATAGCCACCATGCCTACCAGCACAAGTATCTACCAAGAGAAAAGAGTAGCGTAAAAGGGGGAAGTTATCCATCCATCCTTGCATCGATTTGTTCAGTAAAGACCCCCCCCCCATGGTTCAGAATCCCCAAGGTGTTAATTTTCCTTACCGATATGGTAGGGTAGCATATAGATAAACCAAAAGTATAGGATATAATATATCTTATAACCACAGTATAGGAAAAACCTAGTCTTAGACAACACTGCAGCTAATGTACCTCATACTCTTAACTTCCACAATGAATACTAGATATCCGATAACCAAAAAACCATTTAAAAAGATTTATTAAATCAACTTTCTCATTTTAATTAATTCCAATTAATGTCAATTAATTTTTTAACCATTAGTTATCCATAATAATTTTCACATTTCATGTAATTATCATCACTATAATGTTCCATTGCATATAGGCATACCAAACCTAGTCCATAGTTCCTCAGAACAACAACCTCGTCATTGTACCACAAACAACCTCCAGCCCTGTGGGATCAATATCATTTATTAAATAATTTAATAACATAAATATCACTTTTCCATATTCCAATGTATTCTATGAATACATTTTCAACTAGAAAACACAGTTGGATCAACACGGTGTGTACATGAACTACCAGTCGATTATTTTCCACCTATAGTAGGAGCAGAGACCCATCCATACTCATGAAGCTAAAAACATAAATCATGTGGCATGCCCCACATGTCTTCACCTCTTTTGGAAGCAGTGTAAGAATGAACATCTTCCTTAGGCAATGGGGAAATTAAATAGATAAACAATAAATATATCCAACAGCATCCACATTCACATCAAATGGGAAAACCATGATTCAACCTACTCCATCATCCTCAATGTCCTATCTGACACCCACCTGCATAAACTGATGAATCTCAGCACTCTAGGCATAAACTGTTTCCAAAACCACTGTTGGGCCTCCCTACCCCCACATATCAAAATAGACCCCTAAGATCTTCCATCAGAGGATCACACCATAACACAAGTATTTGGAAACAAAAAAACATAGAAACTGGGCTCTTGGCCCTAATCAAGGCATTCAACCATCACACTAAACGAGTACTCACAGTACCAAAGCGTATGTAATTTATACTTTAAAAGATGAAGGGTAACATAGAACCTTAAAGACATAATATTTATCCTACAAATGGTTCGTTATTCTATATTTAATTAACCAATTCATTTAAACGTTCATAACTGCATCCGTTGGATTTATCACAAAGAACAACAACAACAACCATGTTTAATAAACTTTCCACTTTTATCTTTATTCAACTAATTTATAATTAATCTTGTCTTTATTTTATTTACCAACTTCCATCCATAATGACATTATGAACAAGTAATCATAGATATCACACTATCTAGTAAACAAAGTGTCAATAACATCACTAAGGAATTGATTCCAATTCTTTATTTTGGTTCAATTATTTATTTTGTCAATTTCATTGAGATACAGTGTACTAAATCATGCTAACTATAATATTTCATGTAGTATGAATAGAGAATACATGAATCCCCTACCACAAAAGGTTTCCAATGATCATTTCATAGGAATGGGCCAACACAACGGATCATGATCCCCTTTCCCAGAACGAATGCAATCACCCGAGGACATCGAGGAACAATCACATCAAACAACAACATAGAGAGGTCCATTAGAAACCGGGAGATCATAGGAAATTATAGGGAAAGGATACATTGTAGGAATAAAATCATGGAACCCATAATATGAAGTTATAACATACCATATATCGATGATGGATCAACACTTCATTGTTGCATCAAAATAGGGGGTGTGCATGCAGCAGGAAACAAATTCAAGGAGAAACAATCGAAGGATAATAGTTCGATCACACCACTCTTACGGGTAGAAAGTATTGGAGTGAATCTAACCAAGTTAAAGATGAATGAATGATATAAAATAAGGTGCCCAACTTTGACGGATTAGATCTGAGACTAATGGGATTTGAAATAGCTTAAAAATTCCATTAATGCAGATCACATTAAACCCTATGGTTTGACCAATTAAGTGCCTCTAGACATTTAGAAATTCATAGTTATGATTTATACACCTTAAAACGTCTTCTAAAAACGTAATTATGGAATTCGACTCATTTTATGTTAAATAAATGTGTCAAAAAGGAAAAACCGGGAAATCAAGAAAATCTAGAAATTTGATAAGCTATTAGAAATGACTCACCATTCTGGAAGCACTATAACACCAACCATTAAATGTCACACTATTCTAGAAATTTTAAAAACTATTTGAAATGACTCACCATTTTGGGAACATTGTAGCACCTGTAGTTAAATGTATCACTATTCTAGAAATTTGACAAACTGTTTGAAATGACTCACCATTTTGGAAACACTATAGAACCTACCATTTAATGACTCACCATTCCAGAAATTTGGGAAACTATTAGAAATGACTAACCATTTTGGAATCATTGTAGCACCAACCATTAAATGTCCCACTATTCTTAAAATTTGACAATCTATTGGAAATGAATCACTATTCTAGAAACACAGTAGCACCTAAAATTAAATGTCTCACCTTTCTAGAAATTGAAAAACTATTGGAAATGACTCACCCTTCGAGAAACTCTATTCACAGAACATGAAATTTGGAAAAGTGTTAGGGAAAATTCACCTTATACTCCCAAAACACCTCAAATGCCATATTCCATCAACAGAATTGACTAGATAGGTCTGAGCCATTATGTCAGATACCAATTAAAACATTCTCATCCTCGAGAATCCAAAATCATCATAGAGAGTAAATTGAAAAAATGGTCTGAACAACTACCATTATAGATACCTCTCAAGGATCTATCCACCAAAGGATCTCAACCTCTCAATCAAAGGGACATTAGGAAATCACAAGAAAACTACAAAAACCCCCTAAAAATACTCTCAAGTGAGAAACCTTTCAAAATAGAGCATGAAACAATAATAAATAAGAGGAATCTACCTTAGAGACACAAAATATCTATAACCACATACCATCATCATTACAAGAAATAAGCTAAGCATCAAACAGCTTGGGGTAATGAGTGTGGATCTGCAACTCATATTTATAGGTACTCTCCTCTACGCCACCATGCCACCACAATACACGAATCAAGGGAAATTCCCAGCCACAAAACACCTTCACTTTATGGTCTAGGATCTAAACTAGATTCTCCTTGAAGGTCAGTTCATAGTTAACATTGATTTTCTCCAATCAATGATGTGTTAGTTGTTATGAAGATAACAAGAGAGTTGTACCAAATTAAAAACATCATCTATTGGGATCATCTATGGGGTAATTTCTAACTAATATGACATGTATCCAAATCAATCCAAAACCTCAAAAGGCCCAACAAATCGATGGGAAACCATACTTCCATGACCAAACCTTCCCTACCTATGACAGGGGGTCACCTTCATAAACACATAATCCACAAAGTCAAACTCCAAGAGTCTCCTCCTATGATTGGAATAGTATTTT
The DNA here is from genome assembly GCA_963277665.1 of Viscum album. NCBI lineage: Eukaryota > Viridiplantae > Streptophyta > Magnoliopsida > Santalales > Viscaceae > Viscum > Viscum album. The sequence goes on from OY728162.1 coordinate 556,562,033, forward strand.
TGATGATCCTACACTACCATCATCCACTCATGAATAACATGGATAATATTTTCATATTCTATACCAGTTCTATACTGATAATTTCTAACTCTACAACCCAATTCCAGCACAAAGGACAATGGAGAGGATGAAAATACATGGATTCAAATAGATCCATTCTGATGGTGGAGTGAGAAAAATTGTAGTAATAAAACTCTTCCAAGGTAAAGTGCCTCATTTAAAAACCTCCAAAATCCATGACACAAGAGCACAAAAATTAATCAGGATTCTAGAAACTCTACTCTATAAGACCATCCATATGGGTATGATAAGAAACGATAAGGCATATATGATAACTGAAATCATGTTGGAGACCTCTCTACACTCTAGAGGTAAAACAGGGGGGTCTTGATTAGAAATGATCATCCTCAGGACTCTATGAAGTTTCACCACCTCCCCAAGATACTGCATTAACAAAAACTGTACTAATCTTAACTCCATGATTATTATTATGTGGGTTGATTTCGTCAAATAGTCCCCTACCACCCATATGGCATCATAACTTACATGAGATCGAGGTAAAATGGTAACAAATACCATCGAGATTTCCTCCCACTTCTATTGTGAATCTTCTTAATGTTGGATAATACTACCTAGATAACAGTTCTCAGCATTCACATTCTGGAAGATCAAACATTGAGACACGAACTCTGAAACTACATAATTCAACCCGGGACACAAAAATTGACTCATCATGGATTGGTATATCTTTTTCACACAAGGATGTGCCGTTAAAGGTGAACTATGGAACTCTCTGGGATCCATCCCATCCATTTACAAAGGAATGAAAATCCCCCTCTGAAAAAACACTCGGTGATGTATATCCTCATAGAAACCTTTATGGGCCTCACCACAAGTAACTCGGTCTCTCTAAACCTCCACCTAATGATACCCCAACATGGAATCTTTGACCTAAAACACCAAATATGACTGAAATATGATCTAAAAAACACAACCTCTGCCCCCACATTCTCCCATATCCATATATAATACTGAATGTCCCTCAATCACTCTCCAGGAATCACCATATTCATACAGAACATCAATACATGACTTTCTGCTCAGTACATTAGCTACAACATTACTTTTTCTAGGTGTATAACAATTTTAAAGTCATAATCCTATAATAACTATATCCACCGACACTATAACGTGATCAAGGAATACTGAGAGAAAACTTACAACGAGCATGTATGATCAGTAAAGACCATAATGTGAACACCTATGAGGTACTGTCTCGACAAACTTAGAGCTAATACCCCCACCTCCAACTCGATATTGTAGGTGTTGTAGTAAAATTAATTGGGATGAAACTTCTAAGAACCATAAAAACAATTGATATCTACTACATCATAATGCAACCCAACCCAAGAATTGAAGCAACATTAAAAACCTTAAACGAAACTCCTTCTACTAGCAGAAAAAGAACCACATCACTAACCAATATTTCATTCATATACTAAAATTATTTCAGACATAGATCAGTCCACATGAACACCTAATCCTTCAAGGTCAATGATGTTAGAGGAGTCATAACCTTAGAAAATTGGCCATGAACATCATAAAATAGCCCGTGAGAGCAAGGAAACATAAGAATTCTACCACTATATTGGGGAATTCCCAAGACACAACTTCTTATATATTTTACAGATTCACAACTACTCCCTACTAAAAAACAATCCCCATGAAACAGACTTCTTGAGGTCAAAACACACACTTCGACAACTTCCTAAATAGCTATTGTTGATGATGAACTCCAAAAAATGCATGAATATTATCTTTATTCTCCTCCTCAAATTTAGGCTTCATAAAGATGTTGTTGATTAAGACCACCATGAACATTTCCAGGAACTCAGCCAACCCACAGTTCATCAACCCCATGAACACAACTAGAGAATTCGTCACACAAACCATCATAACTAAGAACTCATAATTCCCATGTTGACAACAGAAAGAAGTCATTGGGTTATCCTTATCCTTCACACTCATCTGGTGATTCCCGGACAACAAATCAATCTTCAGGAACCAACATTCACCATTCTGTTGATCAAATAAATCATCGATCTGAAAAAGTGGATAGCGGTTCTTCACTATCACTTTGTTCAAGGGAAAAAATCGACACAAAACCCAAACTATAGTCATCCTTCTTTAAGAAAAATATGGTTCACCCCATGGGGACACACTTGTCTGAATGAAACCACAGTAAATAATGCCATCGAGCTATATACACTACTCCCTCAACTCAGAAGGCATTATAATATATGAAGCCTGGAGATAAAAGACACGCCTTGCTGTATCTTGATCAAGAAATTGATCTCTTATTGAGGGGGTAACACTAAAACATCTTTAAGAAGGAATTTGGGTACTCTTCATCGACCCTAGGAAATTTCAAAACCTCAACCTCCAATGATGTCATCATTAGATTTCCCATAAAGGATGAAAAGGAAGGAACATGCCTCTCACCCATCTAAGGGACTCTCCTGCCCAAAAACACTATTGGATCTAAATTATCATCAAAGAAAACCACCTACCTCTAGAAGCAATCCACAATATCCTACACCGAATACAACCAATCCATGATGAGTATGAAATCATATAGTTTTATCTGTAAAAATTGGAAATATATTCATGACCGGTGCTTCCAAAACATTAGCTCACAGTCTCAAATAAACTTAAAACAAGTCATCTAGACCTCTAACTTGTGTAGTCAATGGTTAGGGAACTGAAATCTTCTCTAACTCAAGAACCAAGGTATTGAAAAGGGTACGTGATATGATGGAGTGTGTCACTTATGAATCAAAAAAATCATATACCCATGTTGAAAACAAACAAAGTGTACCTCAAACGACATCTAGCTCGTCTGGAACTGGTAATGTAAAATCATAAAGCTATCTACAACCTCTCATCCACTAATGAATAAAACCAAAATAGTCATGCTCTAATTTCTAAGGATATGAAGCATCTAGAGGTATTCCTTAGTCTGCACCATATGATCATTTTTGATCCAATGCTGGTGCAACCAACCTCCGCTGCCTTGGCTAGAACTACCTCAATTGATAAACCTAGAGCACAACACCTGGAACACACTGAATAATATAAAAGGATGGGAACTCTCTCTGCTGAAGACCTCAAACTAAATATGGAAAAAATTTCTCAATACCTTGGCATAGGCCTGATAACTCCCGCCCCCATAGAAACAAGATGTTGAGGGCTGAAACCTACCTCGGGCCAAATGGAAACTCTTCTACCCTAAAAACTGTGAATGTCTAACCACAACACTCCTTCTTGAGGAATCTTGAAATATCCCCTCTCATGATGATTAGGTTCTGTTTAATGTTATCTCAATGGCCTCTACCCCCTGTACCTCATGATATGTATTCTTAATAAATGTGTTGTCTTGGCACTGGATCTATAGATGCAATGTCTCCTAAAAATTTTTCAGCTGGGCCTCCTTATCTTCCAGCAGGTCTGAAGAATATTGAAAACAAGTTCCTAAAATGGATACTAAACTCTCATGCATTGGATTTCACCAGTTGAAGGGTATGTAGCTCTTAGAGACTACCCAACTTCACATTCAAAGAAAGAAACTCAATAATGAACATATATCAAAACTCCTCCCATGAGATTTCTAGCTCCTCGCAATCCCCGGGGAATAAGGACCACCATTTCCTTGCTTCCCCATGCAACATTTTTACAACCAATGACACCTAGATCTCATTCAAAACACTGATCAAACTGAAGGATATCTCAAACTCCTCCAACCTATCTTCTATGACTACATCTACATCAATTCCCTTGACCTTATATAGACTCAAGTTCTAAAACACTCATTGTTTCCTCCTCCATCTATCTTCATTGTCAACCTTTACTCTACAGTGAACTTTTGGCATAGCCTACTGGACATATTGTACACTTACTTGATGATGAAATATACCTGGATCCATACTTTCAAAAGGAAAAATAGTTAGAGATCCTATACAATGAATATGTAAGGCATTAACATTAATTAATTATTTTATTTTATTCATTTCAAGTTAACCTATCCTAGGGTCAACCCATTCAAACATAGGCCCAAAGAAAAATGATGCATGATCCTTTCATAATGTCTCTATCCTAAAACCATCATCAGTTAATTTTTTCCATTGTAAACATGATGGTATATGATTTAGATCACAGGGCTACTAAATACTTATATCTCAGCAGGTCTCCTATGTTTGTAGTGATTTCTATGCATAGCTGACACTGCTGCCCAACAAAGCCATGGAACCTCACTTGTGCCTTAGATTGTACTCCATCTTATCCTTCAACCAGAGCTTTGATACCACTCTTCCATGACCCCCTCCCCATAAAGTGTACCCCTCATTGGCTGATAATTTGAGAAGTGAGATAGTGACACCTGAGTCCTGCCTCCAATAGGCACTGAGTTGGCGATGAGAACCAAGGGTACAATAAACACATAAATGGGAGGCATGAACCTATAATATAAAACATGCGGAAGAGAGAGATAAGTCATACACCAATAAACTCCAAATTAAATTAAAATATAAATGAAACTCAGGTATATGTGTGCAATTTAATTCCAGAACTACTAAAAATGTAAGAGAAACTGTAAATACTAAAAAAAGTAAAGCGGCAACGATCATGAAGCCCGAACTTCTCTTACAAACCCTAAGTAAGTAGTAAATAGCATAATCTCCCACATGATCCATGTATTCTGAAATACAGTTCATATATGTCAGGTGAGTACAAAACTATACCAAGTAGGACACTCCCCATATCCTCTCGTGAAAATGTATTGAAATCGTGCTAAAACATAATGAACAAAAAATAAAACTAAATCATCACCTAAATAGGTATATCAAGTTCCCAACCCCACCATGGAAACTCCCACCATGTGTCACATAGAAAATAATATAATATAATAAAAAAATATCAATGGTACCCTACTACAACATCCCCACCAGTTTTACTCTTTTCCCTAATGTCGTGCATCACAAGCTTCTATCTCTAAAATGTTTTGTCTGCAGACACTAGGGTGAGCACCCAAACATGCAGCTCATGCAACATAAGGCTTTCCCATAGACACCAGGGTGAAGCACCACACCATTAACGCAAATAGAAGTAACCATGTAATATATGGTAGCCCCCATATCCCATATAACATGTATCATTCATTGGTAATTATACCACAATTTATTATAGTCCATACACCGAGAAAGTATCCACAATCCCTCACAGACTATAAACGTTACACCTATAGTGGTACATATGAAACTATACTGAGAATATATGTTTGTGGAAATCAACAATCCATTATATCCCTCTACACACATATATGAGAAAAATAACCACTATGCCTACCAGCACATGTAACTAGTAATATAAGAGAGCGGGTCCAATGGGGGTATTCAGTCATCCATCATCCCATCATAATGTTGGGGAAAACCCCCCTAGGGCTCAGAATCCATGGGGTTTCATTTTCCCTAACTAACCTGGTGGGGTAGTATATAGAAACACAAAAATTAAATGATATAATACAGATCAGAACCACAATATGGGAAAAAACCTATTTGTAGACACAACTACAACTAACGTCACTCGGTCTCCCGACTGACACTACTAAGACTAGATATCCAATATGCACACCACCATTTAAAGAGCATTATTAAATCATATTGTCCCTTTTAATCAATTACAATTTATGTTAATTAATTATTCAACCATTAATTTTCCATCATCATTTTCAAATTACATTTCATTATCATCACACCTAAGTTCTATGTCATCTAGGAATAACCAAACCAATTCCGAAATTCTTTAAAAGTTAAACCACATCACTGTATCATAGCATTCTCCAGCCATATGGGTTCAACATAATTAGTTCAATAATTTAATAAAATCATTATCACATATTCATAATCCCAATTATTCTAAGAAAAAAAATTTAAGATACCATAGATAAGGGGCTCAACATAGTGAGTATATGAACTATCTGTCGAGTTTTTTACACCTGTAGAAGGAGATTAGACCAATTCATCCCCAGGAAGATAAACTCAAAAATTATGTGGCATACCCTACTTTACTTCTCCTATTTTTAAAGGAGGGTAAGTGAGACCAGATTACATAAGTATTGGAATATTTAAATAGATAAACATGTAATATATTCAACAACAACCACTTTTACATCAACAGGATATCCTAGATTCAACCCATTTCATCATCCCTAGTTCCCTCCCTTACAACCACTTGAATAAACCTATGAATCTCGCCAATCTAGGGGTCATCTACTACCACAACCACTAACATGACTCCCTTCCCCCACATATCACAATATCAATCCATGCTCATCCATTTGAGTCTCACGCCATAACAGAAGTAGCAGTAAACAAACAACAGAGCAACTAGGATCCTAGGCCAAAACCTGGAATTCATCCTTCACACACAACGAGTACTCACAGCTTCAAAGCATAAGGCCCTTGTCCATTGAAAGTTTAATGATAAATAAAAACCTTCATGGAATTATCTTTATCATAAAACTTGTTCATGCTTCCATATTTAGTTAACCTATTCATTTAAACATGCATAACGACATCCATTTGATTCATCACAAAGAACAACAACAACAACCAGATTCAATAAACATGCCTCTTTATCATTATCAAATTAATTTATAATTAATCCCAACTTTAGGGTATTTTTCGATATCCATCAAGAACTACATGATAAAAAAGGAAACATTGATACGATAGTCTCTTGAAAAAAATGGTCAATAACATTTCAGGTGAATTGAAACAAATTCTTTAATCTGTTTCAAGTATTTTTTATGTCAATTTCCTTGTGATCTTGTGGGAAAACTCATGAGAACAATACTATTTCAAAAAAGATGAATAAGGAAGCCATTAATACCCTACCTAAAAAAATATCCAACATTCTATACATTGGAATGGGCTAACATAATGGATCACAATCACTTCTCCCACAACAACTGCATTTACCTAAGGACGTTGGTGCACGACCACATCAACCAACTCCCCAGAAAATCAATTAGAAACATAGAGATATCATGAAATTATATTTCATGGAGAAATGGCATAAAATTGATCTACGAACCTATAATAAGAAGGTATAACATACATTATATCAAAGACGGAAAGCCACTTCAGGGTTGAACCAAAATATTGTGTCTTCATTAAGTAGGAAGAAACTTCAAGGGGAAGGAATCCAGGGATTATAGTTTGATCAGACCAATCCAATGGGAATAAAATCACGTGGTCACTTATATCAATAGACAGAAGAATGAATGAATGAATGTAAGGTTCTCTACTTTGAAGTATTATATTCGAGAAACATATTATTTGGAATGGCTAAGAATTTCTATTAATGTGGATCACAATAAACCATGTAGATTGACCAATTAAAATCCTATGTTTTTTTAGGAAATCAATGATATGATTTATATCCATTGAAATGACTTCTAACCCATGTAAATATGGAATTTAACTCATTTTATGTCCAAAAAAGAAGTTAAAAAGAAAAATTGGAAAATCTAGAAAAATTTGGGAATTTGAAAAACTACTGGAAAGGATGATTGTTCTAGAAACACTATAGGGTATACTATTAAATGTCTCACTATTTTTAAAATTTGAATAACTATTTTAAATTACTCACCATTAAGTAATCATTGTAGAACCTGCTATTATATGTCTCACTATTCTGAAAATTTGACAAACTATTGGAAATAACTATCTGTTCTCGAAAAACTGTAGCACATACTGTTAAATGTCTCGTGTTTCTAGAAAATTTAAAATCTATTGGAAATGACTCACCATTTTGTAAACACTATATAACCTACCATTAAATTTTTCACCATTATGTAAATTTGACAAATTGTTTGAAATGACTCACAATTCTGGAAACATTTTTGCAGCTACTGTTAAATATCTCACCATTCTAAAAAATTTTAAAACTATTGAAAGTGACTCACCGTTCTAGAAAAACTCTAAATATATTTTTAAATTAGTAAATGTATTGGGGATAAGTCACCATGACCTCCTATCACACCTCAAAAATCAAATTTTAGCAATTAAATGGACCAAATAAGTTCAGAAAATTACAGAGTTACTCTGGGGGAATATTACAGCATTTTATGGTCTCTATGTAGAGACGTATATTTTCCTTCATATAGTTAATTTATTATCGGGGGAATCATCTAAAAATTTTATTTTATCCATGTCTAGGGAACCAACCCACATTAATGAGTTTGTCAAAAATTATCTTGACTTCCCTCCATTTTGAAAATAGCCCTTTCCCCACCAAGATAACCGTTCATCCCAAAAAGAATTTAAAATCAGTAGGATATTAAAATGGGGGACATCATCAACTCCCACCATCTCTTCATGGGTGGTACATAGTCCATGAATAATTTCCCATAGATCTCCATAAAATTATTGAGTCCCTGGATACTCGAATCGAAGTCAGGGAAAGGTGGAATGCTCCAGTGAAGCCTAAAAGGAAACCATATCTTGAATGGATCAATGATTACACAACTCCACCATATATTGGAAATCATATCATCTCCACCTTTGACAGTGCGTGAAAACCCAAGCTGTATCTCACACACTTCGTGTCCTGATGTGAGCTGATGATGGGCCCTAGAGATCAACATGAGGCAACCAAGCTTATAGGCTTTATAAATACTCTGATAGGTCTAGCCTTAGTATGGTATGCTTTTCTTCCAGTGGAATCTATTTCAGTATAGGAAGTCCTCCATAGTCAATTCCATTACCAATTAAAATATATTATTATGAAGACAATAATATTCAACTTGAAAAACTAGAAACACCCCAAAAATGAGAGGGTGTCTGATTTTATAAAAAGTGGAAGGGTTTTTCATATTCTTTTATCGTCCCTATCATTAAAGAGTTCCTTCTAGAACATTATTTCAAGACTATTATGAATGTGTTGCAATATTATGAATGTGTTGCATAAACCCCTAATTTCAAGGAAAAATCCATGTGGATTCAATAAGTTTCTAAAAATCACAACACCTTGAAGAAGATATCCCACAAAACCGATCCAAAGCTCGACTGATGTCCGCAACATAGGGAAAAAGGCCATATAGAATAGAATTTGTATCTCTCCCTCTCAATCTAGCAGTGTATCCTGCCTAGCTTCTAAGGAAGTCCCCAAACTACCTAGAACCTCCTATCGAGTGGCGAAAACCACAAAATCACCCTCGTACAAGATCACAGAGAATCTTTGGTAGTACATGATTTTATAAACTTATGAATATGTTGTAATCTTTTTGAAATGAACAAGTCCCTGGTTATTTATTTTCATCCATGGAAAATAACCTGCTCACACATTCTCTATCCAGGATTCCCAATGTGTTCAATGCCACAAACTGGCTGGATTAATGCCCTTTTCATAGAATGTTGGGTCATAATATCAATAATTTCATCGTCTTTATATAATTCCTTCAAGGCTTGATCAATTCCCGACAAGTAGTGCTGGATAATTCCCCAGAGAAAGTGTCTTGATTAACCATGGTCCAAATTGAATAATTGGATGATTGGAAGGATATCCTTTATAGACATTCATGAAAATGCAATAACATGATGGTTCAGAAGATAGTATATCAAGACCACACTACTCTAAGGGAATAGTTGTGCAGGCTAGAAGCAACACCACCCTACAAGAAAGAGGCGTCATATCTGCCTCCCAAAGGTGGACGTAACCACTAGTGGAGGAATGAATCATAATCGGAAGAGTTATATTTTCCTCCTAGTAAAGAATTAACCCTTGATTATTTCTTCACTATGACATTGACAAAATGACCACCTCCACACAAAAAAGAACCCTCTTCGGATGAGGAATTCATATTTGGATCTCTCAACACAATATACATGACAAACCCATTATATGACGATGTGTGTTACCCCTAATATAGTTTCCATTTATATAAATAAATTGAATGAGGATGCATGATTTGTATCTGAGTATATAAGGGACAATATAGAAGTGGACGGACTCAATATTTCATTTATGTCTACAAAGATGTCATATATGAATCCGAGACTCATGGGAATGCACTCCAGTAGGCCCAAAGAAGGAGAGAAGGTTCCTAGGAGCCCTCGAGTGGCATCTCTCCCCTTATTGTCTTACATGAACACCATGAAGAGGTCTAATCTGATCTACCTAGGAAACATGGTCTGCTGGTGCAACATGCTCCACCGGTAGTGTATATTCCGTCAATCTTGACACAAGATACAGTTACATTTATCTGAAATGATCAATCTCCTGAACCACATGCCCAATTGAAGCCCTATATCAAGAATCATCAACCTATGGCACAAAAATATGTTTTTCTAAAATATCTAGTTTCATTCCTATCCAAACTATAGATTCTGGATGCACTCTATCTATGAAAATATCTCAAGTTGGCATTCGTAAAATCCCTTCGGAGCATGTAAGATTTTGAGATAGATATTTCTACTACATAATGACATAGAGTGGTGATTATTTCCTATCAAGCCTCTATTTAATTCATAGATTAGGACCAGAAGGAAGACATACAAGGGAAAAACAAAACCATATATGTTTTGGGAATACTCAATAACGTCAATTTCCCAAGGGTAATGATTTTTAAAGGATCAGAGATTAATCTTATCCCATTGCAGACCCTCAAATGAATGATGTATAGTGAAGAGAACTATTCACCTACAAATATGAAATCTTAGTGATTTGACAAGATGGGAAGATACCTTTAGGGAATATCAAAATCTAATCACAATTTATGGATATCACATCTATTTTCAAGTTCATGGTTTTCTAGTTGATGGTACCTATAAAGTCTTTATTTGAAATACCTGGCTCCATATCCACCTCACGGTGCCATAAAATCCCATAAATGTTTTATGTACTCCATCAATGGAAATGTTTTCATAATAAATGGTGAGAACGCCCCTTTCAAGACTTACTGAGCCACATATGCTAACGAATATTTCTATAAGAAGAATGTTAAGTAACCAATGGAGAATGATGATTTATAGTTTGTAGCCCCCTATGGCATAGGGACAGCCACAGTGAATCCATGGAGTATGCTTGATAATGATTATGTTCTCCCCATAAACATGCTCCAAGTATAAGATATAACCATAGAGGTACAAACATGTCATTTCTTCAGTGACAATCATCTCTAGAATCACTCTTCAACAAACCAGATTGCAGCAGATGGTGATATCTCTTCTAATTGCCTCCCATTCTCTAGTACTGATAGAGAGGCCCATGAAAATCCATATTCACCTTAATACATATCAATAGACATCAATATGGATATGTATTATATTATAAATTCCCCTCCATAATTTGAGGAAGGAATATACACTACCATATACATGCTCAGATAGATAAATCTGGGGATATAAGAAGACCTACGACTTCGATTGATTAGTGTCCTCATGTCCCTCGAAGAGTAGAAATTGTACATTGCATTTATTAAGAATCATTGATACATGTTTTCATGGAAAAATAAATAAATTCCTAGATTGAATCTAGATATGGATATGCATCACCGTATACTACCCAATGAGCATCGGGGATTCATGGAAGTAGCGTGGAAGATGCACCCCTATAATTCCCCCAATTTAGAGGCATAAGTCAACATGTTGATCAAATATTAATATTTCCAAGAAGTGAAATACCTGATTTGTTTTTACAACATCATCCCCATCAAGATTAATAATGTATAGATTTGGGTTTTCATTGACTTCGAATATCTTAATCGGCATTGCAGAAAGGATGATTTTAAATATTGATCACATATCTTCTAATTGAGGAACTTCTGGATTCCAGGACCTTTCCTTAATAGACAAGTACTCAAGGTAAAATCAAATAAAGATGGCCCCTGAATTTGAATAAAACAGTACATTTAGTTCCCCTAAAGGGATCTCAAACTATCAAGTCATGCCCCTTGAATTAAATAATGTAACCCCTAGGGATTAGTGTTCCATCGATCACATATTTAATCCATTCATGGAAAGGACAATTGAGTATTATGTCGACGGCCTAATCGATAAATCCAGATAGCCTTGTGATCGCTTCATGGACCTCTGAGTAATATTCTTCATGATATGACATCATAGTCTAAATATTAATTGTATGAGATGTTCCTTCAGGATATCATTATGAATGTTCCCTGGCTTTGTGGTATGTCTCCATAGTATAGAGTTTTACCTAGAGAAGATCGGTACTATTTTAGATATGTCACCCCAAATGAACCAAAAAGAACTATGGCGTCTCCAATGGAACCTCACCTACATTTGGATATTCATATCCAACCTGGCTAGAAACAAATATCCCCTTCATGAGTTTAATGAAGAATGGTGTCTCCAATTGATGGGATGATGAATTTTAGAAAGCCTTTGAATGTATAATGAGTTACTTTTTGCAACCATAGGTTTTAATGACTCTGATGTATGGGAGGCCACTAATCTTATATGTATCCACTATGAAGTGCTAATCTGGCTCTCTTATCAAAGATAAGAACAATGTTAAAGTTCCAATTATCTCTACTACCTCATCCATACCATTTTAGGTACATACACTCAATACTCCGATGTCGAGAAGAATTTCCTCGTACTCACCTTCGTAATGATAAGTTTAAGGCAGTACTTGTAGCACCAAGAGATCCATTTATTATCTTGTAATGATCCACCCATGTACATCCACAGCTATCCCACTAGGATCTTAGCACAATGGGAAGTCATTCATCATCAATATGACATCTAGTTTGTTTTACAAAATTCAGTTAAAGGGAAATCCCTAGATGATTTCATCATGACACACACAGCCCTGGAAAATACACCGAAAGACACTGATCACTTTTATGAAGAGGTATTAAATGATGTTGAATCTCCCTAAACATAGAAGTTGTGAATTTATGGATCCACCTGGAGTCCTATTGGTTCCATAATAGAGAACCCAAAGATCATTCGACTTGGCATAGGGATTTTTTATCTCCTAATAAAGATTTTTTCCCAAATCCTTATCACTATAATAAGGTTTCACAAATAATGAGTCAAAATACCTATCCCTTATAGCTGGATTATAATAACCCCTACAACTGCACAAATCCTACCATAATATCAAAGGATTCTCAATACCCGAGATAAATAATATGAATGGTGAATATTAGATTTAGAAAGAATATATGACCCCCCCTTCAATGGATATATAAGGTAAAAATTGAAAGACTTTCCCTTTCATCCCAACTTAAACTATATTCTCTTATCACATAATTCTTATACAGATGCACTGGCCAATACAACCACTATTCTAGCCAAACTGTCCTAGAAGGAAGCAACCGTCTATATAACACATCAAAAAATGGTGTCATATTTCACTATATGAGACATGGAATATATCAATTAGGTCAAAACCTCACCATAGAATGATGAACCAATGACCGCCCTTAGATGGATGGAGCCCATAATCGGTTATCTTTGAAATGATAATCTCTAAATGGATCATGCTAGAAGGTAATAGATTAGGCATCAAGAAGCAAATTTAACTCTGCTGGATATCCCAAATGAGAATAAAATATTTTATAATCAAAATTATTATGGAATTTACATCTTGTGAATTGTAGATGGGTAATTTCTTGAAATCATGGGGAAAGTCCATGTAGTCTGTTGCAGCTCCAATCACTCTAGAACTAGTGCCTCCCAACAAATGAGGAGGTTGGAATATTATCGGAAACCCATGATACAAGATTATGTGGAATTCACCAAAAAATTTCATGCATTCTATACCCATGGAAAATTCATCCATTAGGCCTTGAAATTTCTATATACCACTAAATATTCATGTCCATTTGTATTTTGGTGGATGGATGTTGTGGGGGAACATCCCTCATCCATAGCTAACCATTTCAAGTATATCATTACTTCCAATGAATTCTTTTCAAATGGACTGTGGTGATACCCCTCAAATATGTTAGTGTGAATAACATCACTAACTTTTTGAAGTCCCATATCATCACCATCTTTGGAGTCCCTCACAAAAAAATTGATGGACAATGGAACCAACTTATGTTCCATGTAGTTGAAGAAGCTTTACTATTAGTACAACATTGAGTTTGATCACTCGTCATGCTATCATGTAGAATAATATAGATAGATAAAGTCCATAAATAGGAAATTACCAAAAATAATTTATAATATAGTGAAAATAGATAAGTATTCATGGCTAGATAAACTCCCCTATTTCTTTGGGGGCCTACTGTACCTCCATGCCTAATTCTAAACATGAAATGACATACTCACTTTTGTACGAGATTGAGGAAGTGTTTCCCATATTATTTCATCTTCCCTCACTATGAATAGACATTTATAGACAACTCATATATGATTATCAATAACAAAAATGGCTTGATGAGTTGGAATGGTTAGATGATAAAAGTTCTCACATAATGCACAACATAAAATTCCACCAGAATCGGTTTGCACGAGATTTTTATAAAAAGGATTACATCCGATCATTATTTCAAATAGAACAATTGTTGGATCTCAGAACCCCGATGATACCAGTAATGATGCCCCTAAAATTGGATATGAAGTGGTATGGATCTTACATAATACATAATATCTATCATAATGGAGCTAATTCACTGGCCACCATGGACGAGGAGGATGTCAGACCACCCAAAATGTTATATTTCTCAATAAATAAATTGCTTATGTTATTTAGTGAATGGTAGTCCACATTAGAGTAATCCACATCATTCGTCCTTGGTCCATGAAATTAAACTATATAGAACATTTCATCCTAACCACATGATGTTAAACTGTATGGAGTTTGCCTAACCAAATGACATTGAACAATATGGAATTAGTCCTGACTGATATACATTAAACTAAATGGGAAAATTCCATACCACATGACATAGAACATCATGGATCAGAAGCTCCCCTTCCCATTCAGTTAGGGTAATCTATCAATCTTGTCACATGACATTAAACTACATAATTCCCTAACAACTATGTATGGATAGATTCTAATCCCCTTAATACAAATTGGGACACCATGAATCGAAATCACTGTCCAAAAACTACATCATATAAAATTTGTTTTTTATATCCCTCTCATGTCTCTACATTGTAGGGGAACATGTGCCACTCGTTTTCTCTCTCATAGATAATAGATCACATGATCTTAGGAATCACTTTAGGGAATTACCTTCCCAATAATGGAATAGAGGTACACAAAAGAACCATTATGGTCTTGAGTGTAATATGGTAAAAGGAATAACATGAGTCCTCACCACATGATGTTAAACTACTTCATCAATTTTTGTATTTCACGACATTAAACTGCATTGTTTTCCATGAACTACATGTGGTTGGATTCTATTTCTCATGGAAATGGTAGTGATTCATAGGCTTCTATTATTGGGACCAACCATGATGTCCTCCCAAATTCATGTTGATTCACCTTAGTCCTCACCACATTTCATTAAACTGCATGGAACATTGAGAACTATATATAGCTTGATTACTACCTATACAAGATATGTGGCGACACGTTGACCTCCAATCCTTGGCCTAGATGGAAATGTCAATGGAAATAATTCCCACCTCTACATATGTATTTGACCCACATAAAGTATTTCCCCTTCTAGAAATACTTATGGTTTGATTCTCACCATTATGAGATATGTAGTGACACCTAAAAATTTATTATTTCATCCAAGATTTAACCATGGTCCTTTTTTCCATCGGCCCGACTATTCTTGGAATGGTGCATGGAGTGGTGGAGACCTATTTGGTCCCCATTCACCTCATATTGCTTCCTAGAACCACACCATTCACCCACAGGATAGGAACTGCACCTTACAGTCTATTCAACAAGACCCTAAACTATCCTCAAATGTATATGATGTATGACATAAATCTCTGATGTATCGTCTTCACTACATGACATTAAACATCTTCTAACATTTCTTCTTTACCACGTGAGATAAACTGTATGGATTCCATCCTCAACGCAAGTCATTAAACTACACAACCAACCAAAACTACATATAACTTGATTCTCAATTTCATGGGATATATAGTGACACCCATGTTCTATTCTATGGGTCTAGCCTCAAAATTACCACATTTAATATAGGTTCCTGCATCCTTACCACATGACATAAAACATCACAAAAACATGTCCCTATCACATGATGTTAAACTACATGGACACAAATGTGTCCACACTACATGACAATAAACTATTCATACCATCTACCATTTTTCACTATTGATCAATGGACCATTGAGACTTACCTTGGTCAACTAGTGTATAAGGTGATTCCACCATCCTTTAAGAGCCCCTCAAATCTATATACCACACTTCATGTGTTGTGATTCTCATGCCAATTCCATGATTCCAAGGTCCTTGGAAAGGATACCCAGCGTTAAGGAACCTTTTCTTGAATATGAATGCATGCCTCTAGCTCTTTCATATGCACCAATGGATGTTCAACAAATGTGTTACACTGAAAAAGTACATTCCAACTCTTGTGAGCTCGTACATCATCACAGTAGAACTCAACACCCTAGTGTGTTTGAAAAAATCTGTGTATGAATTTACCATGTCATTTATCATGACCTATGATACTCGATTCATGATTTACGTCATTTAGCTTCTATGCTTGAGAAGATATTAGGTCACTAAAAACCATGGGAATACTAATTAACCTCTTGTGTCACATCCTCCATATCTTTTCCATTAAAGTAATGACACTAACTGCCTAAGATATGATCAATATGTGTGTCCTTTAACTCATTCCCATGGTGGTCCAAATCGCAAGACATTAAACTTCCAGCAAAAGAGACACCAAAACATTTCATGCTAAAAACCTGCTAAGAGAGACCTTAGAAAAAGTTGAGTCCCCACCTACTAAAATCTTCTTCCTCAAAGATTACGTAAAAATAGAGAACAAATATAATTGGTGAAAATCAAATAGGGTCAACAACCATATTGAAATCATGTATATTCTCAATGGAACAATTAGTCTAGGAAATAGTTTGGGTAATATTTTCCACATCCCCTCACTCTGAGAATATGTTCACTAGGTGGTGATACAGCCTTTAGGGTATTTGGAACCTCCTTGTATTTTACATCTCATGAAAGACATACATTGTGAGTTATCGATCCTGAAATATTCATAAATATCCATGGAACTTGGAATCGATATCTTGCTTCAAGGACCGTTTTCTTGATTATACATCCATGCCCGTGGATCCTTCATATGTGCATATAGTCATCATCCAAATACATCACTCTAAAAAATGTCATTCCTATTATTGTGAGCCCTAACATCATAATGGCAGAACTCAATACCCTAAATTTTTTTATCCACTCCATGTATGACTATTCCAAAACATTCTCCAAAGTCTAGCACTCTAAATCGTGATTTACATTCCATGTACTAAACAATCCAAGCATATTCAATATCCTTGATGTTATGTCCCCGTGTCTCATATCCTTTCTCAATGATGGACTGTGACACGTCATTTAAAAAACATTTATGACCCAAATCAAGGGATTGAAAATCAAATGGAGTATATCTCAATCTTTATTTTAAGATCCAACTTCCCTGGGGTGTCAACACCCTTCCTGGATAGCTTTATTTCTATATTCTTCGTCATCATCTAGACGTTTGAGTCATCACAAATCTTCTAAAGCCCTCATAAATAATCGGAGATCGTATTTTATAGTCCATACTATAGATACATAAGGGCCCTGACCAGCCAAATAAATGAATCTTCACCTTGCAAGAAAAGATCATAGATCCTTGTGAGCCTCTGCAACACCGCGAGAAAATAGGCATTCTAGAAAGTCATGGAAAATACTCGACATGTCTACAACATCTTATATTCATGGACTTAAACTCTCAGGTTATGATTTAAATCATAAATAACCTAAATACCAAGATAGTTAATGTATACCAAGTGTTGAAACACCTTCAATATTACTTCTATGGATCTTCCATAACCCTTCAAGAAGAAATCCGGATTCAAGGTACCCTTAAGATAGACTATGGATACATGCCCATCACCCTTCAATATGTGCCTACATCCATCCACTAGGCATGTCACTATTCAAAAATATCACTTAAATCTTCATGATCCTCAGTAATACTAAGGACGGATTCCACTCCTCAGAGTGTTTTAGGTCACTCCTGGGATATCTGTGCCTTATCCATTGCACAAATATGTGATTTGAGGTAAAATATATTAAACAAAACCAATATATGGTTGGAGATAAAAGACCTTAAACTAAAGAAATATATGGCCTAAGTTAAATGACCATAAACTATAAAAATTTATGGTACGTCCTAAAAGACCATAAACTAAAGAAATAGAAGGTATGATATAAAAGACCCTAAACTAAAGTAATAGATGGTACAATATAAAATACATTAAACTAATGAAATAGATGGTCTGAGATGAAATACCATAATCTAAAGCAATAGATGGTCCAAGATAAAAGAAAATAAATTAAATAAACTGATGGTCCAAGCTAAAAGACATAAAACTAAAGAAATAGATGGTCCGACCAAAAACACTTTAAACTAAAGTAATAGATAGTCCAAGATAAAAGGACCTAATCTAAATTTGTAGGTGTTCTAAGCTAAAAGGAAATAAACTAAAGAAATAATTTGTATATTCTACAATATATTAAACTAAATCTATATAAGTTCTGGGATAAAAGACCTTAAATTAATTTAATAGACGGTTCAATCTAAATGTCCTTAAACTTAATTACACTTAAATAATTTTGAGGAACCTTACATGATAATATTCTTGATCAAGATAATCTCCATTAATATGAAAAGAACTAATTTTTTCCGACATATATTCCACTTGGATGATACCTCAATGAATCATATTGTACAAATAAATGGATTAGTATCATTGTAAATTAACATAATATCAAAGAAATGAGATATCATGCACATCCTTAATGAGGTAAAACTAGACGACAAAATATAATGTTAATTAGATCTATTCACTAATTTCACAAAAAATATGGAATCCACCGTCATACATATATGTGGGAAAGTTCACTACATTTACCTAAGAACCAAATTCTTTTTGTTCCAAATGAATCTAATTATCAGGGGGTATTTTTTATACTCTTAAGCATAAAATAGATACTTTTCCATGGACGGAAAAATTTCGTGAGTGATTGGATGATCATGATGCATAATGAAAAATGATAATGTTGTTTGGGTTGGATTCATTATTATGACAGTTGGTGGAGTGTTATAATTTTAATAAGTATAATTATTATTATTATTATTTTGTGTTTCCAAATAATTATAATGGTAATTATTAAATTAAAATAATAAATGTTACATTTTCCTATTAATGAAAGGGGATATCATGTGTGGAATAACGGAGGCCTCACAGGGGTCTCCCTCAACATTGAGATACCAGGGTTTTGGTCGACCGATTTTGGATGCAATGGATATCACGCATCCTTGTGATTTGAATATCTTCCATATAATGTAAATCCTCATGCCCAGACCACCATATGGATTGCTGTAATAGGGAGATTAAAAATCTGAGAGGGACGCTACCACTTCAAAATGGATAGATCTAGAATTCAAGCATAGAAGAGCTTCACAAACCCCATTTTAGTTAGGCAAAGCAGGTCATGAAATACTCATTCTCGCAGTCTTGCAAAGAATTGATGACCCATGTACCCTTTGTTGTAATGATTTTGTGGCATCAAATGACCCTTCCTGAGATATCCAAGGAAGGACATAACCTACCGTTCAAGATGATATGAAATCACATAACCTAACATATGAAAAGATGATGCAGAGTGTATACATATTCCATTAGGTGATCACGGTACCAAGAATATATCATGGTACTACCTCCACCTAAAAGGAGAATAAATTCCCGCATACTCGGTAATGTGAATAATTTTGGACTAATCCTCAACATCTGGTTATGATCGAGTCCTAAATATTTTATTTGATGCACCATGAAAGATGATCATTAAATAATGTTTTAGACTTCATGCACCATTCCTGTAAATCATTTTTTTTAATTTTATAAAAGCCGGTTTATGGGTCACCAGTGCCCAACATACAGCGCCAAAACAGTACAACAAAAACCAAAACAACAAACATACAAAACCAACAAAGAGTTAATCATCATAGTAAATACAATCCTCTCCATATCCCAAACATGATTCATCTTATCCTGTAGCTGATTCCCATTCCGGGTTTCTCCAAAAATTATAACTTTGAACCCAATTTCCAAGTGTTTCCAAATTATTCATAACAGATGCTGTATTCGTTACCCCGCATCCCTTTTTGACAGCAAGAACCACCTGGCTATTCCTTTTAAAAGCAGACCTTTTCTGCATTGGCCTTGAGAGATATGAGTAGTCTCTTCTTGGCCTCCTTGTTGAGGTTGCCGATGGGGGTATATTTCCAATAAACCCTTTCTCGATCTCGTCTTGAACAATATCTCTAAAAGAGCGCCCGTTAGGGGGACTCCAGTTCTCCTTTCCTCCCCTGGGTTTCTTCTTCCCCTCCCCGGCTTGATCCTTCAGCCCAGAAACAGGCCCTCCAGAAGAAATGCTCAGCCGCTGTTCAGCATGAATACCTTCTTTCAAGTTTTTTCTCCCTTCCTGCCCAGCAGTTCCCTCAGGGCATTCCACCGGTTCCAGCCCCAGGAAATCCCCCTGCTTATTCTCCTCCAACAAAACATCACCCTCGCCCTTTGAAATGGCCTCCTCCTCTAGAACCTCAGCCACCTTACCCTCTTTCAGTATCTCAAACCTGTTATTCAAATCCATAAAAGGCTTGGCCAAAGGATCCAGCACATTGGTCGGTTTAGGCATGTTAACCTTCTCCAGAGTACTGTCTTCCCACTCCTTTCCAACGTGATCAGGTCCCACAGTGGTAGGAGACCAAACAGCTCCCGACTCATCCCGGTTCGTCTCCATTCTGGTGTTTCCAATTGGTTTATCAACCTCCATGGCAATAACAGCAAAACCAGAGCCGGGGTGATCCCCTATTGACTGATTCTCCCAAGGACCCCTCCCTATTTCAGCAACCCCCTTTATCTTCGAATCCCGACCCATCCTCGAAACATTACCCAGTTCAGTGTGTTTTCTACCCTCTTCAGAACTTGTCCTCGCCTCTTTCCCATTGTGACCATCCTTTCTCACATGACAAACATTAGTCGAATGTCCTAACCATTTGCAGCACCCACAAAAATCCATCCAACTTTCATAAACAACCCTCTGCCTACATCTGTACTCCTCCCCGATTGTAATCCAAATATACTCAAAAGGGGCACGCGGAGCATCCATTTCAACACACACCCTTGGATTTATCGAATGGAAAATCGCTTCCGTGCGGTAATCGGAACAAAGGTATCTTCCTACCATGTTTCCCAATAAACAAATAACAGATGGATTTTGAAATGGAAAAGGTAAGTTAGGAAAACTAACCCAAACCGCAATGGAGGGGGAATCCCGGTTCATATGTAGATCGAACAACCATCGCAGGAGCATAAAATGGATGACTTTGAAATTACGAGGCGCCCTAGCCCACGCCTGGATGAGGTCTGATTCAGACTCAAATCGAATCGTTATTTTCTTGCTATCCAATAAACCCACGACCGGACATTCATGAAGATCCCATGAACCAAATACAAAATGATCTAAATCATCCACCGAAGGGCTTCTACATATCATCAGAAGATCCAGTACTAATCAAGTAATGTATCATAGATGAAAAGGATGACAATCCAAGGCAAGAATTTCATTTCATCACAATATCCCATTTGAACTTGTGGCACAATTCTATACAACTGACTTAGCACCTAGGCTGCATTTTTTTCATTGGAAAGTGATGGAAAACCCACAAAAAATCCTTCAAAAATAAATAAAGTTGACATTTAACGGAATACACCACAGTGGTCAGGAATCTATTATGCCAAATCATCATTGGGTAGAATAAAATACTTTGGATATATTTAGGAAATCAAGCATGACCTCAATGGCTTCATCACAGAAAACGTTGGACATAAAGGAGATTAGGCAAGAGGGGTTCGTAGTTGCAGAAATACATGTGATGTGCACCAATAGAGACCCACGAAGCACTACAAGACATCAGTGTAATGTCCTCCTTGGCACGCGTGAGCCCTCTGTCTTGTCAACCACGATATATGGAAGTACTCTAGAGTGACAAGAAAACTCTATGGCACTATAAATATAGACTGATAGACCATTCCACTACAATATTGCACACTCTCCATATGACCCATGTTGGTCTAGTGGGATTCCATAGAAATATCAAGTAAAACTAATGGGCATTACTTTTTGCAACATTCATGATATCTAACCTCTGTAAAACAAAACAAAGGGTCTAATAATAGAGGAGTAATGAAGGGTTCATAGTCCCTAAAGGATGTGGAACGCATTCCCCTAATGACCCACAATGCACCATCAGTGGATAGAGACATGTCAGACTTTACTTGAAAGATCCCATAGTCATTTCTTACTTTCTCTATGAAGTGCCTCAAAAAATCCTCAACGCATATGGAAAACCAAATAAATTCATCCATGGAATGGTCACACACCCCCAATGAGACCCTTATTGGTCAAAACATTTATCTCAAAAAATAGAATAAATTCATTCAAAAATACTCATAAAACCTCACATGACTCCAAAGGTTTGTTAAAGTAAACAAATAGGATTAAAATGGAGGAGGTTAGAGGTAATCATGATAATTGAAAGGCACGAAACACACCCAATGCACCCACATTGTCATCCCATGATACCCCCAGGACCTGCCGCCTAAAGTATCGTGAGTGTCTTCCCACTGAAATTTGAATCATGCAAATTCCCTCTGACATGTCAAAAATACAACATGAATGTTATTTGACATATATTCATAATAAAATAAGAATCAATAAATTTTAAATTATATGATAATGGAAGAGTCTTGTGATCTTTAAAAAATAGGAAAAGTGCCCAAAGTAGTCCACAGTAGAGACTCGCAAAACCGTGGGGCGCTAACCCCTTTGTCGACTCCAATCTGGAGTTCAGCCAGATACACCGCACAAAATAAAGTGTATCAGGGGCTGTGATGCCTATAAATTACCCAACACAACACATATAAATGTATATTTGAGATAAATAATGTTTCTAGGATCTATATGATTTGACTCTCGACTTTTGTGGACATCTACAGACAACTGATCATGCAACCAACCATTTTTCTGTCAGGTAATATACTAGAGGGTGTATGGAGTAGTCATGAGCTAGGAATAAGTTGATTCGCATGATCACTCATAGATCATGCAAAGTTCATCTGGTAAGGAATTTTAAGAACATTCCACATGTCCAATAAAGCACATGAGACTCAAATAAACTAAAATCAAAGGAAGACAATGAATTCAAAATACAAGGGTTAGAACCAAGATCAAAGGAAGAAGGCTAAATCAAAATACATGCATGATGCCCCTCATTAACTTTGTTTGTTCCGGCCAAATATATGCAATAACACTAGGGAAAGATTCTCAGATTTCACAACAATCCTTTGGAATGTCATCAGGTTCATGTAATGTCTTCCAGACATGTTTGGAAAAATCATACAATGGTATCGTGGGTGCCACATTGACATTGTGAACCCTCTAGGTCAATCTCCCAGGACATACAACATCCTATGGAAAAATATTCTCACATATATAACCACACCCAATCACATAAGCGGAGTCCCACAAAAGCATATGGGCATGAAAACCAATCCCCCATGACACCATCTACTCATTTCAGCTGAGGCTCATGATTCCCTCCAAGGATGTTGGCCAGGTCTTGAGTTGTCTCTGAGAGGTATCAGTGAGACAAATGACACCTCTAGGTCTATGTTTTAATAACTCACTTGACACCATCAACACATGTAAATTAAGGTTAAACAATAACCCCCAATATTTGACAATTGGGTCTTGAGACATCTTCTAGACAAGATGTGTAGATCATAAGGGAATCCAAAGATTTGACAATGTTATCTGTCCTCATCATGTAATCCTCAATCAATAGGGTATCCTCCATGTGTAATCCCTAACATAATGATATGTAAGATAAATATGATTACTATCATATTTTGGATATGTATGCCATCTCCACCTGAGATATAAGGTCCGTATTTATAATTAATGGAGGGACAAGTATATGATTCCCTTGTCCAATGAAACGACATTGATTACTTGATATCCATTTTTTCTTACAAATGTGCATGGATCACATGGGCATCATGAGTATCAATTGTTATATCATATTTTATTTAAAACCCAAAAATGTTTTAGGGAATCCTCAAGGTGTAATACCCTACATAAAATGAACTACGATAAATCATATTCCTTCCATAACCAGGATACGTAGGATGCTTCCCTAAGGACAGAGCTCTATAATAAACATGCCAATGATTATTCTAGCTTCAACATCCCCTACCCAAATTAAATGAGGATGATCATCTTCTCCCCCTTGTTTCTCACTCTGAGAATGGCTCACATGGGCTTAGGGGGATGCAATGAACACCTAATTGGAATCATAAATCACCACATTCTTAGGAAACATCGGTGTTTAAGCCCCAGAATAAAGGTAACTACGCCAAATCTAATTCCATACATACCAATGATACATATGATACCTATCGCTAATTTTTTATCTTCAAATTTCTAATTTTGGGGGATCCCAGTACCTAAGTCCCTTACTCAAAGAAATAACATTTCTTACTTACTATCCATTTTTTCCCACACTAGTCAAAGCTCATGCGAGCTTAGGGAGTTGTGATAATCATGTCATCTACACAACAAGTCTTTATAATGACACTGGAAAACCCAACATATATGTCTTGAAGCAATTAACAACAAAAATATGATTCTAACTATATTTGGGGTATGTAGAATGCCCCTTTGAGCCCCGAGATTGAAGGGGTCCTAGAGAACCCATAAAATTTCTTCCACATGATGTTAAATTGCATGGGATAAATGAACTACATGGTTTTTTATTCCTCCAAAAACTTGGAAATGTAGGATGCCTCATAATGGTTCAATATCATAATAATAATATTAATCTCAACCTCATATGGGATCATGTTCTAAAGCACATGGTTGTATGGTTTTTTCACATAAGATACTTCTTGTTATAGGAGAATGATGAACAACCACAGAAACATATAGATGGACTCACCCAGGAGACCCTAGTCATTTGCATATAAAATAGAATTGTCTTAAAGTCATTTCATTAGTCTAACTGGTCCCATATCAAGATTTGGAGGATATTTACAAACATATATTATCTCTATATGAGAGTCACACAGTAGGAAATAATCCCCCCCCCCAAATGGTTCGATTATCCGAACTGCCTATCCTCCTGACCAATGTGAGTCCATATGTGTCAATAAGCTGGAAAACCCATACAGCCGACATCCTTTGGAAAGCAGGTCTATACCTAGCTACATATGGGGGAACCATTGTCAGTTTTAGGAAAAATTGGTATTGGTAACATAATGAGATAATTACATTCCATGAAATATCTCATGAAGAAATAGTTTGGGACGTACACTAAAGATTCCTAAGGGACATAGAGGAGATTTGGTCTCCCATGTGAGGGTCATGATCTTACAAGGTATGTGGCTAGAGGAAAATAAAAGTGTTTGTGTATGTTGAGTTTGAACCCTAAGGAGGGTTTCTATGTATCCAAATTTCATTGGAATCTAGGCCCTATATTTCAGAATGAGATGCGGCCTACAAACAAGGAGGTTTTCCAAAGAAGTGGAACATGTGGTAGGGGATTACATATGAAAGTGTTCCATATGGTGGGGTGTGGTTGTTAGGCTTACACATACGAGTATACCCATATTAATAGAGATTGTTGCTTACATTTATGGAAAAGGCCCGTTTGAGTGCATGTTTGTCCAATTTCATGATCAACCCTAACCACTAATACAAGAATAGTTATTCACAATGTGAGAAATAATTGGAAGTAGTAGACCTAATTCTCATGTCATGAATGAATACCCGATGAGAGATGGAGTGGAGGATCATATGAAATCTGTTAGAAGATGATATAATTCCATGTAAGGGTAGGGAGTGTGGATATAATACCATTCCACTAATACATGGAGAATCCTAAACATATTTCATATAGAAATCCCACATTTTAATGTCTTATCATTATGACATAATGAATATGCAGGTTTACATCTTGTAGCTCAGATGTGGGACTAAGTAGTTTTATGTCATGCATCTCAGATGTGGGGACTCACTCCTCACCCCTCAGTCTTATATAATGACCACTCATGCACCTCTAGGTGGGGCATAGATTTGTAAATTCCATGGATTATTAATGGGGAATATTAGTAACTCAAAATTTCTACATTATAGTGCCACTTTTGAGAGGAAATGGATATTATAGTACATTTTCTGACAAGTAAGATGTACTTTAAATCCTGAACTATAGTAAAAGAGTACATCACATCAGCAGCCATGAAATTTTTGTGTGAAAATTTTGAGGGGTGCACACGAGTTATGGTTTTTGTGGACAAAGGTAGATCCATCCTGATTCAATAACAAAAGTGAATTGCATGGACTTAAAAGTATAATGGGTGCCCACAATATTGGAGATTCACACAAGGTCTGGGTTGCGTGCAGAAGGATGTAACGACCCGAATCCGGAGCCACCCAACTGGTGTCCCATACCCAGTTCGCCACATGACCTCAAGCACATTTCCCCAAACGCCAGAGGTTGCCGACTAGAAGAAAGGGCATTGGTGTGTCATTGGGGAAGCTATGCCCTCATTTGTTAAGGTATTCAAGGGAACAGAAATAACAATCAATAGTAGAAGTAGTAAACAACACTAAATTTATGAAACTAAACATCATGAATAATGAATATATTGAAATGATGATAATGATTCAGTAGGTACAAGTATCTATGTAAAGAAGCAAACACAATAACATGCTGAAATACAAATGGGAAATAAGTACGAAAAGTAAACAGAAACTGCAGTAGCATCACAAGCCTAAGCTCACTCCTATGATCTCCATCTCCAACCAGCAATCATGTAGCTGAAGTAGAAGGGCCACAATACCTATCCACACCAGAAACCATATAACCAATTTTTTCTGAAAAACAGAACCCAAACTGGGTGTGAGAATAATCCCAGTAGGAAACCACCACAAGATCTAGGCTCTACTGTCATTGAGAAATATCACAAAAGTAACGGAAATAAATGCAATAGAGAAATAGAAGTACACTAAAGTAAATAGTCCTACCAGTCTCCATAAAAATTTAATTATTAATTTAATTCAATGATTTAATCATCATCGAAGGAATCTAGCAAACAGCTCTATAATCCCAATGCATAGCAATTAACACAATAGGTATCTCATCAGACTAACTAAACAACAAGCAGTAAAAACCCAAGCATGTTCTTTGGCTTGGTGGACTCATCACAACCAACCAAACAATATTCACACTGACTCTATGGGTGGATAATACTGGAAGACCCCTCTATTCATGTAATCCAACAAAGACATAGACACTATGTGGATCTCTCGCCGTCAATTCCTCTGCTGTCTTGCAACGATAGCTATAGATTCTATGAGGAAGCACTTATGTATAATTCCTCTTATGGTCCCGATATGTGTGCAAACTAAGGAAACTCTTAAGAAGCACAAATTCCAATTCCTATAGGTCTTTCATACACAACTAATTTAAAATAGACTCTCTAGGGAAGCCCTTAATCATAAATTATCTCTTTAGTCTACCACACCAGGTTCACACAGCCCTAACCAGTCAAGTCATGCAAAATCGACTGTCACCAGCCCAAAGTAAGTTCAAAAAACTACACAGATAAAACCTACAATGCATCCAAAGCATATAAACAGTAGTCAATATATGCAATCGATTATATCAAGGCAGGAAATCAATGCTTCATGGTCTGCCTCACAAGCAACCCAAGCCAAACGGCGATAAACAACCAAAACAATAGAAACACATATGGGGTGATCCTCAAAAATGATAACAATCAATCATTATTCAACTACTAACTTCAATAATACAACAAATATGAGATAGATAATAATTCTGGAACAAAACCATATCTCGAGATACCCGATACATGGATATCTGACAATTTTGATCAAAAAATCAAAGACATTCTATGTAAGGCAACAAACCACCAACCTCGATCCTAGAAGATCGATATACTTGAAGATCGACCCATGAATCAGCCTAGAATGGAGTATATATGAAAAGACATCTAAAAAGTTCAACCTTAGATAACTATCAATAGAGATAGAATCAGGAAATGTGGCCCAAGAAGAACCAAGAACTCACTACTGCGACTCCATTGCAACTGACGTCGTTCGATTCGGATAACTGGTGACAGATTGATGGCTCAGAGATGATTTGTCGCCATACCCATACTCTCTGTTGAAGAAGCTAGAGAAGAAGGTGTTTTTGGGGTTAAGACGTGTCCCCACTCTATTTAACAAAAAAAGTACATTGCGTGTACTTCTGGAGTACATGGCGTGTACTTGCCTTTTTCATACTCCGCATTAAATGACCTCCACAACACCCATACATGGTCGTGTGTGTGGCCCTAACACAGCCAGCATATAGCCTTGAGCGGAATAAAAGTACATGGAATGTACTTATAATGTAAACAATGTGTACTTAGAAAATTTCTAGATTCTCCTCTTTTTCCTGAAAATGACCAGAAAAGGAAAGACATACCTGAAATGAAGGTCCGGATTCTTAAAAACTACCCCACAAAAAAATTTCATCCCTGAATTTCCCTAACAAGGTGGAAAAGGAGATACCTCGAACAACTCTAGCCACTATGATCGCATATCAGCCTCCCTCTTCCAAGTCTCGTCATGTACACGACTGTACTTCCATAGCACCCATACCAGAGGAACAGACCCTCCACT
The DNA here is from genome assembly GCA_963277665.1 of Viscum album. Taxonomy (NCBI): domain Eukaryota; kingdom Viridiplantae; phylum Streptophyta; class Magnoliopsida; order Santalales; family Viscaceae; genus Viscum; species Viscum album. The sequence goes on from OY728162.1 coordinate 556,591,100, forward strand.
GAGTACCTTTTCACTATGATCAACAATCCTAATAGGATTCTCCTTGAATGATGCATCCAGCTTTAGCTCAACCTCCACGGGTTGAAAAACATGAGACAGGTTTGAGAAATACTGTCTATGCTAAGAAACAAGGAAGGCGTCATGTATAGCCTGGTACCTCTGTGGTAACTGAAATCTATAAGCAACTAGCCCAACTCTCTTCAGAACCTCAAACGGTCAGACGTATCCCGGTGAAACCTTACCTTGTTTCCTGATCCTCTTGTGTCCCAACCTCGGGGTAACACGTAAGAAAACCTGATCTCCGAACATACACTCCAAAGGACATCTACACTGATCAGCATATGATTTCAGCTGATACTGTGCAGTAGCCATACTCATCCAAATCAAATCCACCTATTCTTGGGTCTCCTGATCAAAACAAGGTCCCAGCATAACTGCCTCTCTTGTCTCCTACCAATGAAAGGGTGATCGGAACGGCCTACCGTACAAAGCCTCATAAGGTGAAATTTGAATAGTTTCCTGAAAAATATTATTGTAGGAAAACTCCACTATTGGTATATTTTTCTCCCAAAAACCTCCAAAATCATGGACGCATGCTCATAGCATGTCCTCTATCACTTAAATCATATGATCTGACTGGCCTTCTATCTGGGGATGGTAATCTGTACTCAGAAGTACCTGTATACCCAAAGCCCTCTGTAGACCTTTCCAGAAATGTGACATAAAGAGGACATCACAATCTGAAATGATAGTACACAGAAACCCATGCAATCATACAATCTCATGGATGTACAACCATCCAAGCTCATCAACCCCAAAGGTCTCCTTGATCGACAGGAAGTGAGAAACCTTTGTGAGCCTGTCAATGACAACCCTCAACGCGTCATTCCTTCGAGAAGATATCAATAACCCTATCACGAAGTCCATTACGACAACATTCCACTTCCACTCAGGAATTGGTTGCTTCTATAAAATCATTGCTGGTCGCTGGAGCTCCACCTTCACCAGCTAACAGGTGGAAGACCTCATGACAAAACAAGCAACATCTCTCTTTATACATGGCCACCAATACTGGCGATGTAGATCACGATACATCTTGGTGAGGCCAGGATGAACTACCCAAACTGAGGAATGAAAGTATCTCATTAGCTCCTCACGTATATCTACTGGCACCCATATGCCTCCCTGGAAACACAAGATCTCACCCTCGCCTACAGTCCATCCCGGAAGAGGTTCTTCTCCTAACATGCATTCCCGTAGGACTAGGCCTTCAGAATCTGATAGAATACTCATTCAAACTCGGCGAAGAAGGGTATAGGATACAGATATAGAAGAGAGAAAAGTCTCACCCGATCTATCATGCACCTCCAAATTCATTTTAGAGAACAGATTCATAAGCTGCCACTGGCTACTGTCCTCCAGAACTGCATGTATCTGCGTCCTCCTGCTCAGTGCATCTACCATAGCATTGCCATTCCTAGGCATATAATCAAGCTCGAAATTGAAAGAGTGTAGGTACTCAACCCACCTTCATTGTCTCAGATTTAATTCACGCTACGTGAAGATATACTTTAGGCTCTTGTGGTCAGTATATACCACAAAAGGCTCTCCCTGATGATAATGTCTCCAACAATGCAAAGCATTAACAATTGCAGAAAACTAGAGTTCTTGTGTAGGATAGTTATTATCATGTTACCTCAACTATAGAGATCCATATGCAACAACACAATCCTCCTCCATAATCACTCCTCCAAGCCCGATGCCAGATGCATCACAGAAAACTCTATAACTCTTGCCCAACTCCGAAAAAACTAGAATTGGTGTTGAAGTGAATCCCCCCTTCAGCTCCTTAAAGGCTGAATCGTAGTCTTCTTCCCAAACATATTTCACCCCCTTATTAGTCAATCTCCAAAACAACACTGCTAAGCGTGAGAAGTCCGGTATGAACCGCTTGTACCAACCAGCCAACCCTAAGAAACTTCGTACCTCAAAGACATTTTTCGGCAGCTCCCAGGTAACTACTGCTCTCGCCTTCTCTCTGTCTATTGATACTCTTGTATCTGAGATTAAATGACCTAGAAAGTGAATCTCTTCCATCCAAAAGTGTCACATTGATAGTTTAGCATATAACTGATTCTCCCATAGTGTACTCAAAATGATCTCATGATGGGTATCATGTTAGTGTTGGGTGTGAGAGTTCACTAAGATATCTTCCATGTAAACCACCATGAATGAATCCAAGTATGGATGGAACACTCAGTTCATCAGTTCCATGAAAACTGCAGGTGCGTTCGTGAGACCAAACGACATGACCAAATACTCATATAGACCATACCTGCTCCAGAAAGCTGTAAGAGGTATATCTGATGGTCTAACATGCAACTGATGATAATCGGATCTTAAGTCAATCTTTAATAACACTCGGGCTCCTATAAGATGATCAAATAGGTCATCAATCCTATGCAAGGGATATCAGTTCTTGACCATCAAGTTGTTCAGCTTCCGATAATCCACACAAAGCCTAAGAGTGCCATCTGCATTATTCGCAAACAGGACAGGCGAACCTCAAGGAAAATTACTGGGTCAAATGAAACCCTTTGCCTACAACTCGTCCAACTTCTTCTTGATCTCCTTAAACTCAGGTGTAGCCATCTAATATTGGGGAAGGAAATAGGTGACGCTATTGGAAAATATCAATAGAAGAGTCTACCTCACGCTCTGGTGGAAAACCTAAAAATTCTTCTCTGAAAACATCCTTGAAAGGATCCACCACTGGAGGAAAGACTAAATGGGAATTCCCATGGTCATCCAGATACAGATTGGAAATATAAGTTGTAACTCTGCTTAGCCCATGATGCTCTGGTCTAGCTCTGCTATCCTGGACATCCCATTCACCCTTTGGAAGAAAATATCCACCCTCTAGTGATGTTAAACTCAGCCTACAACGATTGGAATCGACAAAGTCCTGGAAGGAACTAACCAGTCCATTATGAGAATGACATCATAACCTGTCATCTCTAGGACATAGAGGTCCCCTAGAAATTGATACCCAGCCACCTCTTTGGGGAACTCCTTGCACTAAAGTACTCTAGCAGTTCTAGTCCCCAACGGTGTGTCTACTTTCAACATGTCCTTGGAAGTATAAACAATAAGTCTAATTCTTTCCACAGTATGAATAGAAATAAAGCTATGAGAAGCCTCTATATCGAAAAGTTCAGAGTATAAAACCAAGGCTACTAAAATCAGACCTCGAACTGTAGAAGGTCTATGATCATGCTCCTGATTAATCTTTCCTACCACAAAATTCTATCATGCACCATGACCCTGTGTAGGAGCCTGAGATCCCTAAGATAATCCTCCATGATCCTGACCATTGCGATCATGACCTCTACCACAGCTTGAACGAGTTGAAGAACCACGGCCCCCAGTCTGTTATGGAACAGGTAATCCTGCTCCTGTATGCAGAGTTGAAACTGATCCTCCTTCACTAGACACTGGAAGGAGAAACCTATAGAAACGCTACAGATGGCCCATCTTGCCGCAAGATCGGCACTCCACTAGTTCTCTCGGTAACTGAGGCTTATTGTGCCTTCTTTTTCCACATTGATAGCACACAACTTGGTTTCCAGAAGGAATATCCCATCTACCAGAAGGAATACCTCGCATCCTTGAGTCACCTCTTGTAAACTCTTGGGGGTGCTTCCTGCTGTCTATCTTAAATGAATCATCCCTAAGTGTTGAACTCCCCTAGTCCATAGCCCCATTCTCCCTCATATTTATCTTCGTGATAAGCACCTGGTTGACTATCAGAGTAATAGGAGTCAACTGAAAGATGTTCACCTGTGATCTGATGTCTGGTTTGAGGCCTTCCTCAAACTTCCTTGCTAATAACAGTTCATAATTCCTCAGAATAGGAGTGAAATGTTGTAACTATATAAAGTGAGAGTAATAGTCCATAAGAGTACCCTACTACAGGTTCATGAAATCTATGGCTCTCTTAGCCCTTAGTGTCGCCGGGTAGAAGTAGTCCTAGAAAGTATGCTGAAACTCATCCCATGCCATATCCTGTTGGCACCCTAATAGCAAAACCACATCCCACCATCTCTTGGAGGATTCTTGCAGAATATAAGTCACGAGCTTCAATATCCTCTCCGGAGGTGTCTCCAGATGATCGATGATAGATTGCATGTCTTCTAGCTATGACTCTGCAGCCTATGGTCCTCCATCCCCTGTGAACGTGGGATGATGTTGCTGCTAAAAACCCAGTATCAGCTCTTCTATAAACGGGGCAGGATGCTACGCTCCCTAGAAGATCTGCATGAAACTCATGAAACCCTCTCTGAACTGTGCATCAGCACCAGTGTCTGGAATCACTACAGGTGCCATTTTCAAAATGATAGGCAGAACTACTGGCAGTCCTTGATCTACCATATCAAGCATACTGTCACTGCCTAGTTCATGATGTGCAATGAGAGGGCATCTCGGTGCCATGACTCTTCAAGGTCAAAATCACACTTTAGATCACATAATCATGTACTGAAAACTTGGAGCTTAAGAAGGGAACATGGAAACAAGCATCCAAAGGAATCAAAAAAATGACCACATGACGTGTATAAAGACTACATGGTGTGTTCCCTTAATTCATTAATATGGGTCTGTACTTTAATCTTCTTCCTTTTCCGAGTACTTATACATGGTTAAGCCACATGACACTCCTAAGACAACACTACATAGTCTGTTCCAGGTATACACAGCCTGTACTTAACATGCTTCACCGGGCCAGTGTTGTCAGGGACATGACCTCTATGCTCAAGTCACACTACACGACATGTTCTAGTAGTACATGAAGTGTACTAAGAAGTCCTAACAGACCGTGTGGTTAGCTACATGGCCAACTACAGGGCTCACACTACACATCATGTTTAAGGAGGAAACAATGTGTAAGAGAAATGATAACACCAACCCATGTTTTTCGTGACACGGTCGGGTACCTAGATGAAACTACATGATGGGTAAAATTTAGACACGACGTGTATGTGAAAAGATAACACGACCCGTTTTGTTTAGGACACAGTCGGGGTAACTGTTTTATACTACATGTCGTGCTAAACTACAACATGGTGTGTTCCAAAAATATTTTTCATAACCCCATGTCCATTCTCACACGGTCATTGACCTGGCTATAGAATACATGACATGTAACCATAATGTACACGCCATGTATTCTAGGTTTTTCTGGATAGTAGACTCAGAAACTGCTCCGGAGCCTAGAAAACAAAGATAACTAGCGTTAAGGTGCCAAATTCCGATCTGTGAGGGCCCATACTCCCCATGAATCAAAGTTTGGAATCTTTAACAATGTATATTACAAGTAAATAGTATATCAACTCATGATCCACCAAATTCCGATCCTCGAGGGCCCATAACACCTCTAAGACCAACGTTTGGCATCCATGATAATGAAGTTCTAAAAAATAATACCCTATCAACATAGTAGTTATTCTATCACAACAGCTATCACAATAGCATGCATAGTCTATCACCAATTCTATCACAACAACATGAAAATTCTAATGCAATTTAGATGGCATGAAAAAATTAATGTAAGGTGATTTTCTCACAAGTGCCTATAAGATGAATGAGATAGAATACCATCATCTCAACGAGCTGAAAAAAATTAGAACCATAGTCATATAAACAGTAATAGCACAAAACTAGTGCACCACTGAACGTTGAAGTCAATTAAAATGTAACATTTGCAAAACTCAAAATTTGTAATATTCGTGGAAGCATTGATTTTTCTGTATACGTGGGTTATAGAAATCCTGGGCACAACTACTTACCATATCCATATTTCATCTTATCCATGTCTAATATCTCTAGACAGTAAGTCAATAGAAAAGAAAGGAAAATAACCTGCCTCTGATACCGCTTTGTAATGACCCGAATCCAGAGTCACCCAACTGGTTTCCCATAACCGGTTCGCCACATGACCTCATGTGCATTTCCCCAAACACCAATGGTTGCCGACTAGAAGCGATGGACTTGGTGAGTCATTGGGGAAACTATGCCCTCATTTTGTAAGGTATAAATGGGAAAGGAAATAACAGTCAATAGCGGAAGTTTTAAACATCATACAATAACTAAAAAAATAGTGGGAACAATGAATATATAGAAATGATGATAACGATGCAGTAGGTACAAGGAAATCATAAAACACAACAACGTGTTGAAATACTACTGGGAAACAAGTACAAAAAGTAAACAACAGCTCTAGCAGCATCGCAAGCCTAAGGTCGTCATATGCTCTCCAACTCCAACCAGCAATCATGTACCTGAAGTTGAAGGGACATAATCCCTATCCACACTAGCAACCATATTACCTGTTTGGGCAGAAAAAAGGACCAGAACAGGGTGTGAGACTAATCCCAGTAGGAACCCACCACAATATTTGCACCGTACTATCTGAGAGCAATATAAAAAAATTAATGGAAATAAATGCAGCAGAGAAATAAGAGTACACTAAAGTAAATAGTCATACCAGTCTCCATTAACATTTATTTATTAATTTAATTCAATCATTTAATCATCAGCCAAGGAATCTGGAAAACAGCACTATAATCCCAAATCATAGCAAGTAAGACAATAGGTGTCTCATCAGACTACATAAAACAACAATAAGTACAAAACCCAAGATTTTTCTTTGGCATGGTGGACTTATCACAACCAACCAAACAATATTCACACTGACTCTCTGGGTGGCTCATACTGGCAGACCCATCTAGTCAAGTAATTATACAAAGGCACGGACAATATGGGAAGCACTAACCATCAATTCCCATGCGGTCTTGCAACAATAGTTATAGACTCTCTGAGAAAGAAATTATGTCTACATCCTCCTTTGGTCTCGATACATGAGTAAACTAAGGATACTCTTAGAAAGCACAGAGTAAAATTCTTATAGGTCCTGCGTACGAAACTAATTTATAACTAACTCTCTAGTGAATCCCTTAATCATCAATTCCCTCTTTAGTCCAACGTACCAGGTTCACACAACCCTTAGCAGCCAAGTCCTGTGTAATCGACAATCAGCAACCCTATGTAAGTTCAACAAACTACTTTGATAAAATCTATAATGAATCAAAAGCATATAAACATTAGGTAATACATTAAATAAATTATATTAAGGCAGGAAATCAATGCCACAGGGTCTGCCTCATAGGAAACCCAAGCTAAATGGTGATAAACAGCCAAGATAAGGGAAATACCCATGGGGTGATCCTCAAACATGCTAACAAGTAGTCATTATTCCTCTAATATATTTAATCATAGAAGAAGTCTAAGGCAGATAATAATGGAGGATCAAAACCCTAACCCAAGATACCCGATACATGGATATCCGACACTTTTTCCAAAAAATTCAAAGACATTCAATGTAAGGCAACAAACCACCTTCCTCGATCATAGAATATCGATATACCTTGATCCTCTTCCCGTGAATCGGCCTAGAATGGAGTAGATCTTTAAAAACAACTAAAATGTTCAACCTCAGATAACACTCATAAGATAAAGAATTAGGAAACATGGCCAAAGAAGAACCAAGAACTCACCGCAGTGATTCTATTGCAACCGACGATATTCAATTCGGATAACCAGTGATGGATCAGTGGCTCGGAGAACATCTATGGTAGTTCCCTCACTCTTGGTCGATGAAGCTAGAGAATAAGGTTTTTTTGGGGATAAAACACGAACCCGATCCATTTAACCAAAAAATAAAGTACACAGCGTATACTTCTGGATTACATGGTGTGATCTTGCCTATTATGTACTCCGCAGTAAGCGGCCTCCACAACACCCCTATATGGCCATGTGTGTTGAAATGACACGGCAAGCACACGAACATGAGCGACATCAAAGTACACAGAGTGTACTTATAAATTACATTGTGTGTACTTATAAAATATCCATATTCTCCTCTTTTTCACAAAAATGACCAGAAATGGATAAACATAATTGAAAAAAAGGTCTGGGTTCATACAGAGGAGAGTTTTCCGCACCTGACATGGGTTGAAAGAGGTTGGAAGATGATTACCCAGATATGGACAATGTCAATTGAGAGCCCATATGGAAACATTAACATAATAGTCTAAACCTTGTGTGTTCCATGTATTCATGATATTTTAGAATATTAGTCTTACACATAATAGAGCAATCCTTCAATTTCCAGTGAATCGCGTGGAAGAAGGCGGAAAGATTTTATTTATAGCTAAAGTCTTTGGTGATAGGAAAAAGGTATTATAGTCATATAAGACCTTTGTGTGCAGGAATATAATTTTCAAATGGTGATTGGACACGCTAAATTTCACCCTTGACATCACTATAGGTGCAAAACGTGGACCACTAAATGCCGAATATATTACAAGCGCATAGTTAAACTTCCTTTCATGTGATTGAATTTTCTATCCTTTAACCCTGGTCTGAATTTGTATAAAATCCCATATCCTTTAGCATGTATGAGAATTTCATGTGGAATAAAATATTACACATAAGAGTAGGATCTTATTCACAACTTCCTTTTTTATTCCAAAATTCTTTTACTGGGTGGGATGCATGCTTATGTTTCCCAAAACTAACCATATGTAACATCAGTTGAATTTTTAATGACATATATTCCTCCACTATATTCTTCTAAAATATGTTATTTACATTAAATAGATTACATAGACAAAGTATATTCTTTTGAATCCATTATTTCATTAAATATAAAGTATATTTGTTCACTATTACTTATTTTTTACCCCATATATAGCCATAGATCTTTAACATTTCCTCTTACAGGTAAACTAAATCAATCTCGAGTTCATTTTGAAAGGAACATATATCATTATAAATAGAGTCGTTATTTTTTCCATCTCTATTGAGGCTAAACATTGATTAGAATGATCATTGAATATCAACCCAGATTTAGTGTGAGAGGGACATAAACCATCAAGAGCCCTTTTATTGTGACTATGTTGTATATCAACTACTCTTGGCATGTGGTCTTTTAATTCCCCAAATTAAATCTTCAGAATGTTCATGTATTTCATGAAATTATGTATTTTTGAGTTAGAGCCCTACTCCAACCCTCTATCTAGATATTTACTCCAAGACCCTAGTTCCCTAAATCAAATTTATCATGTAGTGAAATCAACAAATTAGAGTCTTTGTTTCCATCTTGATTATCTTTAGCAGAGTTATCCCCAACCCTATATTTCTATTAATTATCAACTATGTGACCATTAAAAAAATAATATATACAAAAAAATATTATATGTAAATTTTCATTGTTATGTAATATATAATTTAATATCTTTCAAAATTTATCCATTTTTCATATCAATAAACAAATAAAAGTGATATTCATCAAAATTTAACACAACTATATTGATAAAGGGATAGATGAGATAAACCACCACTAATAGTATTTATAAATTGAAATAAACTTATTTTTATATATTCATAGAAATTTTTATATGTTCTATTATGGATGAGGTAACCTCCAACATTATCTGTGGATTCTGAAAAACTATCTCATACCCCAAATTCATACCCAAACCTGGGTAATTGAGTTTTTTCACATTCTTAGGGTTAAAATAAATATCATCGACATGTATCCTAAGAAATACCTACTACAAATTAACATGGCCAAACCCCGATTATTTATATTTCATTGTTTTTTTGGGAAAATGAAATTGAAAAAATATTTACTTATGTATGTAATTTTTCAACTCTAAAATATCTAGACATTAAGAAGATGTTTTTTAAATCAATAGACTCTATATATTTTCATCAAATAGTAATGATAAATGAGTAATGATTGAGAAAATATTATCCTTAATCTTTTCTATAATGTGGTCATGTATTGAATCAACAAATTTTTTGTCTCCATTCTTCATAATTTCCTAATTCTGAAAAAAAAAATCATTTTAGAAAACATCTAAATTATTTTTGTTTGATGTGTGCACCACTTAATTATGTGTCCCTGAGAGTTTCATAGGGGACACCTCATGTGAATACTTATATATCACCTTATATTTATAGGTCCCTCGTATTGGTGAACTATAAGTACCTATGACATATTTAGGATAATAGGTTTTAATTCCATTCCAGAATTCACATGAGTCGGTAAAGATCAAGATATCTACCATTTTGAATTATCACTTACCTTTTTATTTCTTCATAAATCAAATCATTTTGGATTTGAAAATCATATGAAGATACCTTCACAAAGAAATTGAAAAAATTATTTTCAATATGAGAATAATTTTTAATATATAATGAAAATATATTACTAGAGATACTTTCCTCTAATGAGACAATGACAACAATGTTCAAATTCGTAGCATCTTTTATTAAATGATCGAATGAATTTATATTCACAACATCAGAAAATGATCTTCGGACTTTCGAATCCAAATTCTTCATGAATAGTTTCCCTTTGAAATTGGAGTAACCATGTTCAAATGGGAAGCATCATCCACTTCAACTGCCTTTGAATCAGAATTTTTGAGAGATTGTGAAATCATAAAACACTAAATCACATCACAAAACCCATATAATCACCAAATATTTTATTTTTTAATCTTATGAATATTATATTTTTAATAACTTCAATAATATATGATATGTTTTATTTAAAATATAATAAATATATTTATAATGTAAATATAGTTAATATAAATATTGAAATAACATAACTATATTTATAATAAAAATATATTTCTTGTTAATATATTTAGGGAAAAGTAAAGAATAATAAATATTCATAAATTTTACACCAATAAATTATAATAAACCTTAGTGAGATAGTTTTTTAGAAATACTAATCATCAAAAAATTGGCTTTTAGGCCATGAATTTGGAATTTCATGTCATATGGCCTCCAAGACATCATTTGGGGCCTATTATCAAGAATTTGAATAACTCCATATTTTTTTAGTGCATGGGGGCATGAAGTGGCCCCTCTTTGTGGCATGAATTAAGGGACATTGTAGTATGGATGATCATGGGTTCAGTTATTTTCGGTTGGGCTCATGATTCATGAGATGTATCATGGGATGGTGATGGGAAAAAAATTCCGAAGTCAGGCATGGTCCCCATAGCTAGGTCCTAGTCCGCTGACGTAGTCAATGTAGGTGATAGTAGGCACATTGGGATACCATAATATGGTATAATGCTCCATTTTCATCATGTTTTGAATATTAATTATATGCAATTGGTACCTATCATGAAATATGACAGAGAATGTGGATCACAGTTTCATACAAAAAATGTGTGGTTCTTGGTGTTGGTGTGAAAGCATGGTGTTTGTTGTTCAATGCAGAAGGGACATTGTGCTAGAAAAAGGACCTACATAGTCATAATCAACGGTCTTTATGGCCATAATCATCCAAGGATTTCAGGTTATACATATGTAATTTAATAAGTCTAGTAGGTGATTATCAATCCTTCTAAGGTGAGATGTGGCTTAACCCAATGTGGTGTCTTGGTTTGTTTGATTCTTATAGTTTGAATATTCCAAACCAAATAATAAACTTTTTAAAAAATGTAACATATATAATTGTATTTATAATATATATATAATTTCTATAAGTATAACATCATTTCCATTAATATATTTATTAAAAATGAAATTATATATGATATATTTTTTATAAATATAATAAAAATATTTATGTAATTGGGGGGCTTGAAATAGTGGTAAAGTCAAAATATAATCTTGTATCAGACTAGGGTATGAATCTTGGTAGCCTCTAATTTATGATTATTCACCACATGTTAATGTAGTTGTACTGTATCATGTATTATAGTATTTTAGAATTAGATTATTTTAGTAGAGGGGGTACGTTGGTAGTTAGTATTATTCATCAAAATGGGCTTCTGGACATCCTTTCAATGGCCTTCATGCCCACGTAAGGCTCCTAACTCAATACAAATAAACTGTCTTTAGTCAAATCCATCAAAAAGCATTATTTGTTCCATTATATGTAATAAAATAGGTCCATTAGGTGCTTACCCATACTTATAGGGAGGGATGTGGATTGACTAACTATGTTGTATTGGTGATTGAGGGCATATAGTTTGTAATCTCATAAACCATATAAAAATTTATTATAAATATATATATACATAATTATATTTATATTTAAAATTATATTATATATATATATAATTATAAATGTTTTTATTTTTTATTAATATATTTATTATATAACTAAAAAATTCATCACATCTAATTGAATTTATATTATAAACATTTTTTAAAAATATGGGGAGAGGATGTGGGTTGTGGTTCACACACTCATGATTTAATGGAATTCAAATTGATAATCTTCAGTGACATATTGAATCAATTTCTCCTCCAAACCATGATGATGCTTTAATATATCATGTTTGGTAGGTATTCCCTAATTTCTAGATTTTGAAGGATCTTAATGATTATCGGGATGACTCTAGATCATTTTATGATTTTTGGAATGGGGAATCCTCATAAAATAATTGTATCGTGATGAATGGATCTATATCTATTGTTAAAGAAAATCAAATCTTCTAGGACGATCATATTAAGGAATGTATTTTTTTGATAATTTCCTAGATGATCTTTTGAGAGGATCAAATATGGGGCTTTTTTGATCTGAGGAAAATAATTATTTATATTTGAGGCTCCCCTTACAGGAACGTGACCACCATTATAACATGGTGTTTCCATTTCATCTTTCTCTTGGGATATCTCAAGAGTATGTCACAGGGATCCTGATTTCAATCTATTAATTATGGTATCATAAAGTTAAATGAATGGGATTATTTTTTTATCCATATGAAGGATTTAATTCAATGAATCATTTTTGGAATTTAATTTGAGGTTTCAATTAGTTCTTTTGGTGTCTTAGAAGTTTATGGGGTGTTTCAACTACCATTGGTACTCCAATAAAATTTATTTTTCAAATTGGAAAGTATATAGAATATTATTGAAGTAAATATTTTCTCTACCATAATAGAGACTATTATTCTAGAATGCCATGAGAATAGGTTAAATCATAGAATTCAATTTGTTATTTTTCCTTCATTTTATAGTTCCTGTAAATAAATTCTTCATTTATATAAAAACTTACATATGGGTTTTTTACCTTTTTTTCAAACAAAATCAGTAACCTATCGTATCTTTATAGATAATATTATATTTCTACCAAGCAGTCTGCCTGGGATGATAATAAAAATTACAATGTGAATGATTTTGTGCCTTGATTTATAAAAAGGTGGATCATGGTTCCAGAAAACATGATTTTTCTTATTCATCCTCTCTTTTTGAGAATGAAAAGGACCTTTCATCAGTACTATCAAATGACTCACGTGATGGGAAGAGGAAAAATAATAAATTCTTGTGTGATGATTATGTGATCTTGTAGAATTATATATTAGATATTAATATGGTAATGGATATTTTTAACCAAATGGAATGTGTATTCATGAAAACTGTTGTTTTATTAGAAAAACAAAAATCTATTTCTCATTTAAAAATCCTAAGGGATGGAATATAGAATCCAGGATGGAATTTAATGGTAATTTTATGCAATAATCTAGAGGAATGGTTTTTTTCTCACGGTTTAGTAGAGGGAAGTGGTGAGTCTATAACCATAGGATCCAAATAAAATGTAACTAGATAAATTGATGCAATAATACTGGATTAATCTAAATATGTTGAGGTCTAAATTGTGGATCATGAAAATAACCTAGATGACATTATCAGGTGGTCAATTATTGAAATAAAACCTCCAATGGAGCTCTCAAAAGTTTATTCATCTTTCTTAACTGGAAGGAATGAAACATCCCTTTGGGTAGTAACATGTTTTTCCTATGGATACTGCAACATTGGGTGAATAGGTTTTATAGTCTCTTTTAGTTGTAAAAACTAATATTTGAGATCCTAATAACAATGGTAATATTATTGGTAAGGGAAGAGATGTAAAGGTAGTGGATTTTACTTCACAGAAAGAGGGTATTACTATGAGTAAGGCTATATTGAGCCAAAGGGTATGTGAAAATTGGAAGTTTTACGGTTTCTAAATATACTTTTATTTAAAAATAATTTATTTATGGGGTTTATAATGATACCATTTCTTCTACGGTCATGGTGATATGTGATCTCATCACTTATATTTCTTTTGATATGTTGGTCTTATTGTATGCTTGGCAATATCATTAATAATATAGTTTTAACAATGTTTTCATCCAGGAGGATTCACTTCTTCTAATTGGTTTTTATGAAAGGGGCTCTAAAGATTTAGGAAACACATTGGGGGAGGGTGAAAATATAGAGATGAGGACATCACCCCCATTTTTGAGGTTGTTAGGTGATTCATCACAATATGAGTCTTTATTCTAAATCTTATATCAGAAATAATATTGGACATAAATGTTTTAAATGGGAATGATTTTACTACAGGAGAATGTATTTCCACTGGTTTAGTGTCATATTGGCCATTGTCCTTATTTTAATTTTTTTTTCCTTTATAAGGGAAGTTTTACTTTTCTAACCACACACACACATATTCTTTATTTTTTATTTCTATAATTAAGATACACGGACCAAAACTAATTTTGATATATTTTACTAATATACCATCATTTAGATAAATATTTTTAATATAAATGTAATAATATATTGAACATTGATATAAATACAATAAATATATTTATAATAAATATAAATTTAATTATAATTATAATTATGTAAATTTATTTCCCTTTGTTATAATTATAAATATATTAATTTTTTAAAATATATATATTATATTTATACACAAATTGTCATATCTAATTAACATTATTTTGTAAGTATATTTTGATATTATAATTTCATTTTCTTAAAAGTATTTATAATAAATATAATTATTTTATAGGTATATTTTGGATTTAGAGTTTCAAAAAGTGGTAACCATATCCTAATCCTACATGAAAACACATGAGTTTAAATCATGATGAGGGAAGGATTTTTTTCAAGCACTATAGTGGGTATTGTAGAATTGGTATTATTCAACCAAATTGGTGTTTTGGGCTATGTATCTGGTCATTCAGGCCATTGGTCCTTCAATCCATCAATTTTATGTACATTCTTGACACAATGTGGATCAAACAAATGACAATGAATGATTATGAATATAGAATGACACGATTACACATAGATAATGTCGTGTGGGATTCTCCAAAGAGAAATGAGAGTTTTCATAGTTATCATATAGCCCTCATCCCACTCAGATATCTAATTTGTAATAGATGGGTCCTCATCCACAATCTAATGGTGGGAACTATGTTGCTAAGGTTGCTTGAAAGGGATGACATAGAAGTATTACTATAGAAAATATTACATTTGTAATGTGGAAAATGATGTAACACAATGTGAATACATGCATGAGTCTCTAGGTGGAGGATCTAAAGAGAATTGGGTTAACTAGAACCCATCATTTTACACTATTCGAACAAGTGTTTCTAACATGGTACAAAAGGGTGACCACCACAACACAACAATCAACATAAAGAGTAAGTAGACAAAAATTAATGTGAACAAAAAGAAGTAGGGAATGATAGAATTTAAGAAGTTGTGAGACGTAACCACAAATATAGACATATCCATTACAATAGGTTCTTAGGACTTGATTGTTTATGATGAAGTGAGATTCTAAATGTGAGGTAATTCTTAAGGGAATTCATTGGGAGGGATTTAGAAATCTCTCATGATGATGTGATAAAATTTCGGAGGTGATGTGAGTTGTTTTTGAATCTTGATGTTTTTATTTTATGATGGTATTATATGATGTAAATTGATTTATAATGAACTGATAAGAGGTGTGGATTATTTTTTGATGAAAATTTAGTGTAAATAATATTTTCTTGAAAATATGAGTGGTTTGGGGGAGAAATCAAGGGTGATTACAAAGATTTTGAGGGTATTAAGGGGGGGGATTGAATATTATGGGGAGTGGATGATGAATTTTGGGAGAATAATATAGAGGTTATGGACATTTTGATGCGATAGAGGAAGGATCATTTATCATGGAGGGAGATTTAGTCTGGGTGGGAATATCAGAGTGTGATATTTCGATGTACAAAATGTTTGGTGGGAAAATGTCATTGGGGAGATTTCCACATGTAATAATAGAATGATAATTATAATTTACCTATTATTCACCCCAATAATTTTCATTGGATGAATTATCTATTAAAATAAAATAACTATAAAAATACTTTGAAAAGAATAATGTTATTCATTTTTTAGGGAAGAAATTTTTGAGGTAAGAAAGTAATGGATGAATTATCTATTGTGATACATGATATATTAATGAAATCTAATATTCATTGGCATTCCAGATTGGATGGATGGAATAAAAAAATATAATATATATGTTAAATGTAATAAAAATATTGAAAACAATTTTTTGAAAAAAACATATTACGACCCAAAATAGTACATATAAATAAATTATCAGTTATAAGTACCAAAGGTAATGGTAGAAAAAGGGTACACATTTCACTAAATTAGTAAATAAGGAAATATATATATGTAAATTATTTAAACAATGATATGAATAATGGAAAAATAATCATCATAAACAAATAGTACATGAAATTTATATATAGGAGGTTAAAAGTAATTAGATGTTAATTGGGAACCAGAAAATTAAAATCAGGAAATAGTAAACAGAGGGAATTAGAGAAATAATAAGATGTTAACAATCTGAAATATATCAAGTAGGGAGAATTCAATAGAAAATAATTTACCTAATAAAATTTAATTCAACAGATGTACCAGAAATTATTATAATGGTTTTTATTTCATATTTAATCTTACATATGTTTAAAGCATAACATTAAACTATAGTTAGAAACATGTATGAGGTGAATAATACTTATTCATCCTTTTTAATCAACTATGAATTATCTCTTAAGTGGAAGTAGATTGGGAATTGAAATTCACTTTTGAAATATATCTAATGATTCTACATGGACTAAAATATATTTATGATATTAATTAATGTGATAATAAAACATGTTATTGAATAAAATATGATAAATACTTATAATAAATTTCATGAACACTAATTTAAACATCCCATGTATTTTATATTTTTTCACAAAACTACCTAGGGTGCAAGAACATCCAAATTTTAGTATACTAATATGTGTAATATGTATTCTAAAGATAATGAATATCACATATAAAGTTAATATTAGAAAAAATTTAATATGAAAGCATAAAATGATATAACAGAATATATATTATACATGTATATAAAATTAATGTCTTAAAAGTTTGATATAAAATATGATCGAACAATATATGTACAATAAATATGAAAATGGTAAATGGAAAAAAATATATTAGTACTATGAGGCATAAAGTCTTAATTTTCCAAAGAAAATGACAAAAACCTGCATTCTTACATAATCACACATTATGGGAAATAAATATCATTGGTATCCCATTGTGTAAGAATTACAATTAATGAGTGAAATACCTACTCTGAGTCATTGGATGTTTTCATTCATTCTCTAATACATAATTTTTTTCATACATGAAACTAATAAAAAATCCTCCAAGTGTGAACAATGTTAAAAAATTACACACCTTTTAAAAAAACACATACCTCTTACCTGTATCTTGAATCCCATGTGAAGAATAAGTATTCAAAAAATATATTTATAATTATCTCATCTATGAATATGTTTAGTGTCCGATATTCCAATCCTACCAACCACACTACCTACAATATTCTCTCTTTCCCTAATATTTGTCAATTTCTTCTTCCTTTTAAATAGTTACGCAAGAATTATTTCATGTTGTGTCATAAATTTTTTTAGAATCCCCACATCATTGAAATAGAAATATCACATATAGTGAAGCCGATACGGTTTTGATTTGTATATAAAATCAGAGGTTATAAAATTTTATTATTTTTAAACACGTATTTGATGATTCCAAAAAGAGTTCCGTCAAAATTGTATATAATACACTACTAATAAATTTTGTATAAATATATTCCAATTCATTGTGAAAATGGTCAAGGGCCACAGAAGTTGTGTATTTAATGAAACTATAAATGATAAAACTGGATGTATATTAGTAACAAACTGAAAGGACTATAGATAAATTAAATCAATTAATCTAATGTTATATATATAATATAATAGAGTTAGACAATATAATATAAAATCTGATAGAACATATGGAAAAATTGAATTTATATGTGGGGGTTGAAATATGTAAAAAAAATGTTCATACCTCGTAAAACAATTGATATTATTTCAATTGTTTAGAACATGAGTTATTTAAATCAAAGGAAATTAAAAAATATACAATTTCATAAAAATGAATATGATATTAAAAACATAAAAATTCATATATTTAGTTGAATTTGAACTGAACACCTGTTGGACATTTTATATTCATGAATATTTTGACATTAAAATACTTTTATTAATGTATAAAATTTTAAATTATGATGATTTTTCATTATTATGATGTAACATAGAATAATTTAGATCTCAAGATAATTTATATTACAATAAAATAATAAAAAAGGAATAGGAATAAAAAACAGATTTTCTAGAGTATAAACCAAAATTAAATTTTTATTGAATGTTGTGAGTCATTGAAGAATTTATTCATAAATATGAATGAACTATATCTCAATCATTGTCACAAGTATATAGATATAAAGTAATAAATGGTGATTTCTATTAATTATTTGTGTAACATAAACATGGCATGTAATTTCTAACTAACATTTCCAATGTTAATAGAATTCACAAGTTGTCGTGCTCTATAATATGAGGTACTTGAACTACCTCTTAGCAATAAAATATTTTATTTTCTTTCATTTAAATACATAACACATAAAATAATAGACATTAATTTTTTTAAAAAAAATTTATAATTGAAATTAATTAGATTTTCAAGAGATAAGGATATATTTTATTAATAAAATTTTTTAATAATTTTTTTAATATAAATTATTGGTTATGTGTTTCCCATAAAATGAAAATGGAAGAGGGGTAAATCATTTATATAATTTTCTTATAAAACAACTGAAAATATAATACAATAAATCATTAATAAATATTTTAAATATGAAATTATGAATAGCGTTCCAAAAAATGTAGCTATAAGGATTTTTATACAACTCCATCACATTATTTAGATTTTTTTATAATTCCAATGTAATAATTAAAACAAGTATATAAAAAATCAATGAAATTGACCTTAGATATAAAAATTGAGTTATTGGAAATATAGAAACCATGTATTGCAAGATAAAGTGAACATTTTGTACAAATTTTCATCATTCTTTGGATGAATTTTTCAATTATTTAGTTCCAATATTAAGTACATAAAGAAAGTCATGGTACTCGGGAATCTATGTTACTCAAATTAGTTCTGTGGATATAATATTTGAAGATTCTATCATAACAAAAACCATACAAATATTAATGAAATGATACACATCATCATATTAGATCAAAATTATTAGATTCTAAAAACAAACAGTTGAAAATAATAGAAAGTTTGAGGTTTGAAATTATGAAAATAATTCCTTTTATTAGAACATATAGATCTCTAAAATTTTGTGAAAATTTTCTGAAAAAGTTCTCCAAAATGAATAAAATATTCACTTGTTTTTTTATTTTAATTTATTTGGAATCCACCATGGTGTATTTTAAACTCCCATTACTTTTATTGATGGACTCAATGGTTTCTTCAATCAGAGTGGTCTCATTTTTCAGGAGACACTTCATTATGGCCTCCATCATCATGTACATTCTCAATAAATTTTATTAACAATGTATCAATGATTCAAGATAAAATGGGATTATCAATACATCCCCTCTATGTCCAATAGGGTCAAAGAATATCTAGTTTATATTTATTATGTCACTCTGACCTCCAAATAGATTGTAAGGGCCACCAGTCCCATAAAATATTAAACAAAATACAGAAATGTATTTTAAAATTATGGATAATAAAATAATTTTTATAATATTTATGTTGTATATGGTTTGGGAAAAAAGTAATTTTATTGTAAGATTTTTTTTAATATATTAAATTGTAAAAGTAACAAGCAAAATGGAAATTGGTTTCATACATGCTTCTTAAAAAATATTAATTGAAGAGGGATAAATTTAATATATACTTAATTTCCCAATCTACTAAATATATAATCCTATATAGATTGATTTCATATATGTTTTTTATAAAAGGAATTCTTTGATGAATTTATAGAGTTATTCCAATGATATATTCATTGATTTAGGTCCAATATTAATAATACAATGAAATAGATAAAATTAAAACATTTTTCAAAAAATAAATAATGAAATATGGAACAAAGTCTCTAAATTAATTTGACAATATGTCAATATCATCATTTGAGTTATATTTATATTTATGAAATGAGAATGTGATGAAGTTTTAAAGATACAAAAAACCCTATATTATAATTAGTGGTTTTTCATGAATAAATTAAAAAAATTGAAATTTTAAATATTATATTCTTATTTATGAGGATTATCATAAAAAAAATAGTTTGAAAACATTTCAAGTAGTTCTTTTTTATCATAAAAATGAACAATTATCATTATAACCTTATCTCCTTCAAACATAAAAAATAATATATTCTAACACACATAAAACCAATTCCCAATGTGAATAAAAAAAATAAATACAAATTTAGTCATAAGGATGGATGATTCATAAATAATACATGGAGAAGAATGATGAAATGTATCGGGTCAAGAGAATTCAATGGATTACATATATGGTAATTTATAAAATATAATTCTTTAATATTATAAATGAAATGGATTATATATATGGTAATTTCATGTTTAGGAAATAGAATCCAAATTATTAAAAATGAAATATTCAATTGTTATGCTGGTGAATGTTGGAATTACCAAAAGCCTTATCATAGATTGGGGTCACAAATTTTTCATGTAAGATAACTATGACCATATACATGGTGTTTCCATACTACTGATGTGGGAGAATCCTAGAATGTTGACATATTTTATTGCACTGAATCCCAATGAAATAATAAATTTGGATCTACATGTATATGATGAAGGTATAGTGCCACAAAACCCAGGCCCAAATCACCATGTATGGGATGTAGTGTCAAATGGCCTCATGGAGGTCTCCTTGTATGCAAGTGGTTATCCTCTGGTAGTGCATGGTTAAATTAGAGAAAAAGGTGAATATGACCTTGGTAATGATATCTGTTAAGTACATATACATAATTATGTAATAAAAAAAATATTTTTATATAATTGTATAAAAAGATATAAACCATGATGTTTCAATATGTGAAAAAAAACAACCAAAAAACCATACAACTATATGTGAAATATTTTATGAAACAATATATGGAAGATATTAATAGAACCATAAAAAACTATATTTCCATCATAAATTTATTCATGTACGTGATCATCCATCTTAGATGCTCAACATAGGGTGTTTCCCTTCATTATATACATGGAAATAAAGTCTACACACATAATGAGGTACCCATGAAGGGTTTGAGTGTAAACCCAGTAAGACTCCAAAAATGTATCCTTAATAAAAGTGAATATTTTAAATAAAATTATATTACATGAAAGGAATGTGAATACACAAAGGGAGAAAAAACGTGTTATGTCATTGAGAGAAAAAATAGGCTATCAAGAAAACTATACCTACCAACATTGTCTCTATTTCATAGAAGAAGTTATTCCAAATTTCCATTAATTTTAGAGCCCTAAAAAAGTCAAAAATAAATATTATAACGGTTCATAAGCCTATATTTCCCCAAGTTAGGATACAAAGTCTTCCGTCCCACATCCATCCTTAGGTCATGCCTTGATGCCATCATGTCCCGCCATCTATACATCAAGACCCTACCACTCTATTCACTCATCATGTTTGAAATACTCACACTCCGAGGGATTTACCAACCCTTGAAGGGTCTATTTTTCACTTTGTTTCAATAGGATATGGTCATAGTGGAATCATGCAGCAGGTCATTTTCAACATATCATTTTTTCATGATTGATGACTAATGTGATATTTTAAACAATTTTGAATGTGAGGATCAACAATATTAAATAAAATAATATAGATAATGGATAAAATGTTTGAACCAAATAGTGGATCATAACATATTATTTATAATCAATTTAATAAATTAATGAATTACCTTGTTATAATTCATTCATTATTGATGGATTTGAAAAAGGATATTCATTGTACAATCATTATGTTAACATAATCTATATTAGGTTCCCTCTAGTGGTGATCCACATGTGTTCAAAAAATATTTCAACACTGTTGTATGAATTTCGAGGTTCTAGCATTGAAGATCCTATCACATGTATCACCTACCTCTGATCACTGTGAGAACCTCTTCCAAAGTGTTCTCCTTGATCACTCTGGAATTGAGAGTGGGGGATGGAGGAAGATCTCTCTCCATTATTTAGATAATTCTTGGTGAAGGGATCTCTCTAGGGATTTATAGGATTCTCCAAATCCATTTTGAACGACCAATAAATGAATTGTCTCTATTAAAAAAATAATATAATTGGGTTTGTATACATCTAGGGTTAATATATAATAATTTCAAAAGTACGTTTTATTATTTATTTAATCCATGTGGATCCCCATGTCAATTTTTAATAATAATATTATTATTTATCATTGTGTTCTTAACTTGAGAATTAAATTACATATTATTTAATCAAATAATATTCAATATTTATTATTTCACACCAAACCATTAAACTCAGTCATCCATTCTTACACAATATTTATCATTCCTATAATAATAAATTTTTATTAAATATATAAATAACACTACATTATTCACCAATAATTTAAAAAATATTATATTCACAAAATATAAAATAAATATTTTTAAATATTTTCGTTAAATTATATTCTATCAAATAATTGATTATGAAATATATGAGATCATGAAAAAATGAATAATTATTAAACCATGTTAAATAATAATATTTTTTAAAATTTAAAAATTAAAAATAATAATATACTATTTAAATGAGATTCTGGTTACACATGTTTTCGGGTTTTCTAGGCCACTTTCACAATGGTATTAGGTAAATAATCATAGATTCCTTGTTTAGCATCTAGAAAGACACAAAGACACCCTTAGAGAAACAAGTCAATTATTTAATGATATAATAACTCTTAGAGATTCTTACTGTGTAATATAATCAATTTATCATGATATCTTCAATCAAGCTGGTTTCTTACTACTTCCATCAACCTATGTGCTCAAAGTCTCTATATATGACATCCTAGAAATTAATGTTTCCTATAGAACACCATGGCCATGGATTTATTTGGTCTATATAATTTTTATCAAAGGTACAAAGATATAAAATTCCATTAATAAATATAAGGAAAAACTCTTTTCTCTCTTTATTCATTAATGAAATATTACATGTGACACACCCAATGTAATATACCTTGTCACAAACATATGTAATCTCAGATTTGATAAATACATCTATGTATGTGAATCATAATAATAATTAATAATAATAATAATAAATTATAAGGAACAATACACACATTTGCAGATAGGGACATTCAATGACACATATACATATGTAATTTTCACGGGAGGGTCTTCTTCTCTTAATATCCTACACAGCATATTACCAAGGGGTTACACCCTTAGAAGGTGTCTCAATGTCCTATAACTCTGCACCCTTGATATCATGTAACATTTGTGTCCCAAAAACAATATAATATAGATATTGTATATATAGAGACCTAGGATTAACATAAATGGATATTATATCAATTTAGATGAATATTAAGTACATTACAAAAATAAATGTGGGAGGACCATAATAGTTTAGTGTCTTTGGAAACGTAGAAATAAAACCATCTATCCTATAGAATGTTCATCGAAATCTCCAATAAAGATCTCTAACTTTAGTACTTACTCCAAAAAACCATTCTTCATTACCTAGAGAAAGGAATCCTATGAAAGGGGTGATCTTAAATGATTTGTAAGGGTAAACAAGGGAGACATGAAATCATAAACATGATCATATGGGTATGATAATGTGATCATAAAAATTTAAGATCATACCCTACATATCAAAGGTCTTAATAGAGATAATTGAAAAAATATTTGTTGTTAATAAGACAAGAATCAAAAGAAAGTAAAGGAAAAATAAAATGATAGCCTAAAATAGGAGTAAAACATGGAATATTTGCAACACATAAGCATATAATTATTTCCGTAGTTCACAAGGAATCAATTACATGACCATATTAGTGGGAAAAGTCCTTCACTAAAGCAGGTGAACCCCTATTCCATCCTTGTATTACTGAACCGAGTAAACCCTAGTACCCGCCAACTATTATTGAACTGAGTAAGACCTTGTTCTATCCCTATCGATTTCT
The DNA here is from genome assembly GCA_963277665.1 of Viscum album. Lineage (NCBI taxonomy): Eukaryota > Viridiplantae > Streptophyta > Magnoliopsida > Santalales > Viscaceae > Viscum > Viscum album. The sequence goes on from OY728162.1 coordinate 556,615,610, forward strand.
CGCGATATAAATATTTTCCCAATGAATTGGAGGGATATATAGGTCCCACCCATAAAATAATGAAATAATTCATAAATATGACATAAGATCATAAATAAACATATCATAACCCATGAGATGAAACGGGTATCATAAACATGTAAACATGTCATAACCTGTGGAATGAGACAGGTTTTATAATCATTTCATCATAAACTTAACCCATGGAAATAAGTGGGTTTCAAAAGAATATTTAACATGAAAGGGAAATAGGTTTCATAAACATATTAACCATGTATAATAAATGTGTTTCATAAAGATCATGAAATTAATCATAACACATTCATAAAAAGTATATGATTGGAACCATTGGATCATTTATTATAAGGTATGAGTAACACCAATATATGACATCTTATATAGAAAATAATTTTTATATATCCTCTAAAATAATTTATTGAGGAAAATATCTTTTCTAGTTTGAAAAAATCTATTGAATACATAAACCATTTGAAAACAATTTTCATAGAAAATTCCTTTAAAAATTATTAATAAGTCAGGAAATCATTTTTAAAACATTTTTCCTTAAAAACATTTCAAATAAGATTCAATAAATTTTTATAACCTTTTTCTTTCAAAAATCATGAAAAATTTAAATGAAATATTTAAGATTTTTTGTAAACCATTTTTTTAGAATACATTGAAAACTTATAAAAAATATTAAAAAAAATTTGAAAACCATTTCCTTGAAAGAACATTGAAAACATATAAATAGAAATGAAAACGTTTTGAAAACCATTTTTCAAGAAATCATATAAAATAAGTTGGAAAACATTTTGAAAAGAAATTTTCTTCTAAAATAATCTTAAAATTTTTTTCTTCCAGGTGAACGTTTTATAAATTGCAATGTAATCTTCAAGGGAATGATAGCGGGTAAATCTATATATGTTGTACAAGGTAAAAAAATATTATTTTATCATGGTTAAAACGGTGGAAATATTCCTTATTTGGAAAATACCAAGAAGATTCTATAGAAGTGATTGTTAAAAAAAGGGTAAAATGTCTTTTATATCTTATAAGACAATGGTATAGTATTCTCGAAAACCATTTTTAGAAAACATATATTTCCGACCGACGAGAGGGTAATGACGGGCTTTCCAAAAAACTCTTTCTTAACTATATTATGTTATAAATAATATAATATGGTACCAATAAATTATAATATAAATAAATATCCTAGGATAAGAAAAATCATGAATTTTCTTGAGATATGGATCATAATATTTCATCAAAGGAAGAAATAACATAAACAATCTCAAAAAGAAATGAGATTTTCTCAATAAACTCTTATAAAATGTTATCTTGGGATCATGCTCTCCATGTAAGGAACAGAAATTACATGATGCTTGAGATCCATTAAAATAATAATATTCATAATATAAATTTTTAAATTAAAGTATATACACCTCATATAAGAGTTTCTGTGCATAAAAATAGATGAGTCTCAAAGAAGGCAAATTGAGACAAAACTGTTCTACAGATTTTGTAACATTTGAATGTTAAACCCCATAAAATAAGGATCATATAATTGATATTTTAAGAACCATAAATTTAATTACCAGATACATAATATACCATAATGTTCATTACATACACCACACAAAAGAAATGGGTGTTGAACATAGCTCTGTCTCACAGAAATTAATATTGAGCTGAAAATCCCCTTACCTTTTGTCTTGACTCTTTTCATACTCATAAAAAAATTTGTATAATAAATATAAGTTTATTATACATTTTTTATAGAATAATATTCTTATACATAATACCATTTATGGTTTTATTATGACCATATATTACCTTCTTGTTAATGGTCACATGTTAATGATTCACTTCAGGTAATCATTCACTTTGTTCTTCATATGTGTCTTAATTTGTTACAACATTGGTCCTAATACATATATAATTATTAACAAATTTTGAAAATGATATAAATATCAGGTATAAAAATTATATTTATATTATGATAATTTAATTTATAATGAATTATTAAATGGAATACACCATTCATGGAGATGGTAAGTTGTTCGTATGCCTGAAAAATATTTCTGTGTTTATTATTGTTTGGAAAGAATGTATGTTAGTGAAATATGTATATCTATATGTATATATATATATATATATCATTATTCCAGTAGCATGAATATATAATATATATCATGTATGTTCATTAAACTCATCCTTAATACATTACATGTGGTGTGCGAATGAATCACATCGCTTTGAGGGGGTGTTAGTTCACACTTCCTCAAAAGAGATTATCGTATTAACACCAAATGAGAGATTGAAAGATGTGTGTTAAAAAATGAATACAGAATTTTAAAAAAATAATAAATATAATATATGAAATATATAAACATTTTACCCATAATAATTTCCACCATCAGTAGTGGTAAAGGAGAAATGAACAATCAACATTTTCTGATAAAGTTTTTCACTGTATATAGAAAATGTATGTTCAACATCCATTAGAAGGAGGTGTGTGTAATTTTAGGTTATAAACATTACACAACAGAATTATAGTATATTTAATAATTTTTTATCACAGAATTAGTATATAAATATAGTGGAGGGGCGTAGAATGAATATAAAGGAGAGGAGCATGAAATACGACGTCACCCCTAAATTGGGTAACTCATTTTGGGTTGTGCCTAAATTTTTCCTTGAGAGAGTTTATGACCAAATGAAGTATTAAAAGTATAAGTTAGGATTGTTGGGAGGTAATTTGGGATAGTTTTATCTGAAATTATGAAGCTTGAGAGCTATGAGGAAAGGGTAGAGGTGGTGGCCTTTTATAGGAAAGGAAATGGACTCACATGGAATATTTATAATCAAATTAGGTGTGCACATGTTCTTACCAAAAAAAAGTCTTAGAAAACCATTAAAAAAAATGTATGTTTTATGAATGAAATATGGGAAAAATTTGGGTTTTTTCAAGTTTTTATGTCATTTGGGACCTTAATTTTAAGGTTTAGTCAATAATTATGCTTAATTTGGACTTAATTGTTGTGATTAATTTTAATCACTTTTACTAATAATTTTTGTCCAAATATTAACATAGTCTTGCTAGACTATAAAAATTAGACTAAATACAATTTTTATGTCAGATTTTTGAAATTCTAGTCATAGAAGGAGAAAAATTATGATTATTGTTAATCCCACAGATGAGACGAAATAGCATGGTTTTAATGTAGGAAAGAGTTCAAAATATTGTGAAAATTTTATATTCAGTTTAAAAGTGAAATTTATCTTAATGAATTTCATTGTAATAATATATGCAATATTTATCTAATGAGGCCTTAAAAATAATTATAATATCTTTTAACATTAATTATTAATTTTACAAAAAGGTAGTTTTTTACTAAAAAGTGGAATTATAACTATTCATCAAAAAAATCACATTTCATAGAAAAATCCCAAAATTCCCCCTAGGATGATTTCTACATTTTAAATTCAAAAATGAAGTTTTTTTTATCAGTTTTAATTTAAAATTTTTTATAAAATTACTTTCATTTTTATAAGCAGTTCATTCGAGAAAATAATATTTTTAACATAAAAGGATTTTACAAAAAATGTTATCTTTCATTATAAATATTTATTATTTATATAAAAAAACTATATTTTAAAATTATTTATTACTGATTTTAATGGATATCTTATTATTATCATATTTAAATAAATAAATAATAGAAAAGTTGTTTTGTTTAAACTCATTGTTGCGTGCATCAAACGCCAAGTCGATGTTACATGTAGTGCAAGCCAAGATGGTATTTCATGTTTCAAAATACATGATTGTATTTCATGTTAAATAAATGTTTGACATAGTGTTTTAATATATATATATATATATATATATAAATATTTCTAGTTTCATGTGAAATGGAAAATATTGAAAAGTTAAATTAATTTGAAAAATAATTGCTCGAAATCTCAGGGTGTTACATTCGACCCCCCATAAAATGAATTTAACCCTTGAAATTCATATATGTTATCAAAGGATTAATACATGAATTTTTCATTCATAGAAACTCACATTTTAATACAGGATACTAAAACTTAAGTTAAAATAAGAAATTTGGGACCATAACTGCTACCAAAGTAACATATAAATATGTTTCCATATGGGTGAACATAGGTGGAAAGTGAAAACCTGGATATTGAAGAAAAATATTACCATAAAGCTGTTATGGATATTGATAGTGAAAAAAGTTAGTAGAATGTTATCAACCAAACATCCATAAATTTGTAATGACCTTGGGTCCTTTTGATTCATCAGAAACATAGGTATAAGACAACATTTTTGGTTTCATGACCCTTTTTACTAATGATAAATAATTTTAATTAAAATATTATCATTCATGATATCTATAAAAAGTCACCATCAATTGTTTTTTGGTCTAATTAACCTCTTTAAATATAAATCAAAAAGTTACTATTTTGTTTTTGAAGTACTTACATATCATGAGTTCCATTATATGCCATCCCATCTTCCTTTAGTTATCATCATCACCACGTTTTAATAATGGATATCAAATATGAATTAATACTCATGTGGTAAGATAATATATAATATTTCCCTAAATTGTTAACCATATAACCATTTTGAAGAATGAAAATCCATAAAATTAGAAAGATGACACAAAATCAGCTTAACAATTATTCCCCTATATAACACAAATTAGTTCTTGGATGTCACATTCCAATCATATGAATAACCTCATCATATATTCTCTTGAAAACTTTTAACAACCTGAATTGCCATTAATCCTTTTGGAAAACATGTAGTCCTCTATATTTAGATGTATATTAGATTTACTAATTAAATCCAAAAATATTATAAGCTTCATCAGTGATATCATAAAACATTTCTCTACATGTCCTTACTTAGTTCCATGGTAATCAATACTGTCCAATTTACATATTCATATCCCAAATTTCATAATCCATACAACATTAATATTTCACAATAAATATTCTAGGGTTACCTTTCCTTATTAAAAATGTCATCTTGTCATTAAATCACATCATCATTCCACAGGTTACCTTCAACATAAACTTGAATATACTGAGTAAAAAACAAAAGTAGAACAATCTTTAAAAATTTAATCTTCCTTAACTTTTGAATCTAAATACATAAATACTTCGATTACTTTATTCTTAATCTAATAAAAATGAAGCCTTATCCTATTATATAATACTTTTATCCTTTACATTTCATTCGTAGTCTCTTCATCATCAACAATGTAAACATTACTCACACCACCTTGTTGATTCTCTTCAGGAAATTTTATCTTTGGAAATTTAGTTGTGTGATGTCCATTTATTCCACCAATAAAACACTTTAAATTTTTTGATGACTTAGGGATGCAATAATTCCCCTCCATTTTGTTAACCAAACTCTTTATTTTTCCATTTTAGTCACTTTCTTTGTGTCCTCCTTTTCTACAGCCAAAACACCTTCTTATTTCTCTAATACATTAACTTAGGCGATTAATTCCACATTCCTAACACGATGGAAAAAAAATCTTCTTTCATCCACGGTCTCTATTAACTGAACTCTTAGTGAACTCCTTCTTTCTCTTCTATGGTGAGTCTGAGAGTTTCTGAAGGTAAATAATTTTAATCATGTTTTTGGAAAACTAAATTGGTATGATCACAACACCTTTCACTCCTATGATCGTCCCACGTGACTACTCATATGAAAATATTCCTTCACATTTAACATTAATCTAGTTCACTCTGTTTCATTCAATTGAAAAAACCATAATCATAGTATGAGCATTACTTTTCATAGTATAAATCCACAGAGTCATGAAAATAAATATGTATAGGATTTCTATATCATGACACATTCCATGATCTAGGACACATTGGGTTTATCATTGGTTATTAATAGCAAACTTATATCTCAATCCTTCGTGATGGTTCATGAAGAGTTTGTGAATTTCCAAACCATATCCCGAGGAATGTCAATCTATCTATGAAGTAAGGCCCATTTTCATGTACCATATTTTCCCAAGTCTATCCCAGAACATCTTTTCAGAGTTGTTACCCTAAGGTACATATGTTCCAGAGCCACATCCACTTGTATTATCAAGAATGGGATGAATTTCATGGAAACCACTAATTATATCATTTACCAATATTTGAAGTCATTTTCATAATCATTAACTCATCCATATACTTATCCTTAAAGAAATCACTAGAAATATCCTAAGAAATAATCCTAGGGATATCACTATAGTTTTCTCATCTGTGTTTCCAAAGGTTGACTAAACTGTTCCTTTGATACCGACTATAATAACTCAGGCATAACATACATATATATTTCATCATTTTAGATCAATATTCAATATATTACAAAAATTCATGCTAGTGGACCCTAATTTTTTAGTGTCTTTGGAATCATAGAATCAAAATATTCAATCCAATTGAATCATCTTGAATATATCCAAAAAATATTTCCACCTTTAGTACTTCTACATAAAAGCTTTCTTTATAACCTGGAGAAAATAAACATAAGAAAGAGGTGAGATCAAATTCATAGTAAGGGTATATAATTTAGACATGTTAGAATAAACATGATCATATGTGTATGATTATGTGATCATGAAAATAGAATATCATTCCGTGCATATCAAAGATCATAACATAGATCATGGATAAAAGATTGGTAGTTTATGAGATATGAATCAAAAGGAAGTAAAGGATATATGGTGGAAAATCATAACATAGAAGTAAGACATGGAATTTTGGAGACACATAAGGATATATTGATTTCTATAGTAGCCATGAAATCAATAAAATTCCCTTCTTAGTAAAAAAGTTACTTTACTAAACTAGCCTAACCCCCTTTCTAGCCCTATATATTTGTTTTAAAGGTTGGGGCTGAATCCTCATTTATTATTAATGCAAATAAAATACCTCTTTAATTAGGTAGAGGGAGACCCAGTATATATCTTGAAGGCCCAGAAGAAATTTATCCTATTACAAGGCCAATAGGCCAAATTTTTTGTCCCAAGGCCCATTTTGTGAATAGTACTACTATTGTACCCGCACTACTACAGTACCGCCCAGTACCCACTGCTGGAGCCCTTTATTACTGAACTAAGTAAACCCTCATTCTTACCTGTATTACTGAACTGAGTAAACCCACCTTCCATCCATGTATTACCAAATTGTGTAAACCCTCATTCTGGCCCAACCCATATCATGAGAAAAAATATTTACCTAATACATTGGTTTGAGATATAGGTTCCACCCATCATATAATGATATCATAAATACATGTGCCTCAAAATCATAAATTAACATATCATAAACCATGAAATGAAAGAGGAATAAAAAAGATGTAAACATGTCATAACCTATGGAAAGAGGCCGGTTTCATAATTATTTCTTTAAAATCATAACACGTGAAATGAAGTGGGTTTCCAAAGCATATTTCCCACTAAAGAGAAGAATGTTTCATAAATATATTACCAATGAAGAACAAGTGGGTTTCATAAAGATTGTGACATTAATAAAAACTCATTGATAAAAAAGATATGAATGGAAAATTTAGATCATTTCTTAAAATGTATGAGTAACATAAATATATTTCATCTTAGATGTAAAATAATTTCTAAATATCCTCTAAAATCATTTCCTGGGGATAATATCCTTTCCGGTTTGAAAAAACTATTTTAATACATAAAACCATTTAAAAATTATTTTCTTATGAAATACTATAAAAAGTTATAAAGAATACATGAAATCATTTTGAAAACCTTCTTCCATGAAAATATTTAAAATAAACATCAAAAATGTTAAAAATATTATTTTTAAGAGACTTGAATTTTTTTAAATAATGCATAAAAATGATTTGAAACCAATTTTATTGAAAATACTTTAAAACCATATAAATAGAACATGAAAATATTTAGAAAAACATTTTTCTAGAAAACTTATAAAAAAAGTTGGAAAACATTTTTAAAAAAAAATTTCTTCAAAAATACTTTTAAATAAATTTTCTTAAATATGACCCTTTTAAAAGTTAAAAATAAAGCTTTAGTGGAATGACGACGTGTAAATCTGTACATGTCATACAAGGAAAATCGAAAATTATTTTTTCGTTATAAAATGGGTGGAAATATTCTTTATTTGGAAAATGGTAAGAAGATTTACATGAAGATATTGGTAAATGACAAAAGAGTTCAATTTTATTTTAGATATTATAGTGTAATTGTATAATATTCTTGTAAAACCTTTTTAGAAAACTTAGATTTCTGACCGAACAGATGGTAAAGTCGGGCTTTCCTAAAAACACAATCATAAATATGTTATTTAACAAAGAGTATAAAATGGTACCAATAAATGAGTATATCCTGAAATAATATATGATAACGAAACTCATGAATTTTTTTTAATAGATTAATCATAATATTTCATCAAAGAAAGCATAAACATACACAATTTTGAAAAGCAATGAGATTGTCTCAATAATATTTTATAACTTGGTATCTTGGAATAATGTTATCTATTTAAGGAAAGTAAATTAAATGAACCATAATATATCATTAAAAGAATTATATTCATGATATAACATGTAAAATAAAATTATATACACCTCTGAGAATAGTTTATGTGCATAATAATACATGAGTCTCGGAGAAGGAAAATTGAGACAATTTTGTTTTACCAATTTGGTAACTTTTTAAAGATAAACACCATTAAAAAAGGATCATATAATGGATATTTGAATAAACATAAATTTAATTAAAATATAAATAAAATAAAATCATGATCAGTTCATACACCACACAAAATGAATGAGGGGATAACATAGCTTGTATCTCACAAAAATTAATAGTGAGATGAAGTTCCCTTACCTGTTGTCTTGAATCTCTCCCAACTCATACAATATTCCTATATAATAAATATAAGTTCATTATAAAAGTTTTATAGAATCATATTATTATACATAATACCATATATTGTTCGATTATTACCATATATTACCCACTTGTTAATGATATCATGTTAAATTTTCACTTATGGTAATCATTATCTTTATTCATTGAATGTGAATTAATTTGTTATAGAATTGGTCCATATACATATATCATGATTATAGAATGTATAATACGAAATAAATATTAGTTTTATACTTATTATTTATATTATAATAATTTATTTCATAATAAAGTATGAAATGGAATGCATTGTTCATGGATATGATAATTCGTTCGTTCGTATGAACGATGTTTCCATTATTATTATCATATTGAAAGAACGTATGTTAATAAAATATGAATATATATATAAAATTATTCTAGTAGAATTAATATATCATATAATTTCTTTAAAACTATCCTTAATACATTCCATGTTGTGTGTGATTGAATCACATCGCTTTAAGGGGCAACATTCCACACTTCCTCAAATGAGATTTTCATATTAAAGCCAAATTGATGGTAAAATGATGTGTGTTAAAAAGGTAATAAATAATATTAAACAAATAATAATTATAATATATTACATATATAAATATATTTTCCATCATAATTTTCACCATGATTGGGTGTAATGGAGAACAAAACATTCATCATTTCGTGTGGTAGTAGTACGTCGTACACTGAAGCAGTATGTTCAACTTCCATTCGATAGAGGTGTGTGTAAGGGAAAGTAATAACCGTTGAATAAAACATCCAATTATATTTTATCTAATTTTTTTAAACAATAATTAAATAAACATAGTGGAGGGGTGTAGAATAAAATTAAAGGATAAAATCTTGAAAATGATGTTACCTCTAAATTGGGTAACTCCTTTTGGTTTGTGACAACATGTTTCATTGAGATGGTTTCTACCCAAAGGATGTATTCAAAGTAGAAGGTAGGATTGTTGGGATGAAATTTTATCAGTGAAAATCTTAACTTAAGATTCTTTAGAGGTGTGGGGAATGGGTATAGGTGGTGGCCTTTTATTGGGAATTGAAAGGACTCACAAGGAATATTTATAAACAAATTAATTTTCCACAGGTTCTTACCTAAAAAATGTCTTACCAAATCGAAAAAACACAATAATGAAAGGTTTATGGAAGCACTATGGATAAAAAATGGGTGTTAAAAAAGTTTCTATGTCATTTTGGGCCTTAATTTTAAGTTTTAGTCGAAAATTATGCATACTTTTTCCTTCACCGCTGTGATTACTTTTAATCACTTTTACAAATCTTTTTGGTAAACAAATTAACATGGTCTCATTAGATGCTAAAACGAGAATGAATAAAATGGTGTATTTTAGATTTTTAAAATTACAATAATAGAAGTGAAAAAATTAGTATTTGTGTTAATCTTACCGAAGGGAGGAAATAACTGGGTTTTAAAGTAGGAAAATTTTCGTAATATTGTTAAGATTTTATATTAATTTTCAAAGTAAAATTGATACAAATGAATTTAATTGTATTGTTAAATGTATTATATATCTAATTTTAACTAAATAAATATTTATTATGACATATAACATCAATAAAATATTATAAAAAAGAAATTTTAAACTAAAAAACAGTATTTTCACTATTCATCAAAAAATGAAGTTTCTTAGAAAAATCAAAACTATTCACCCTATGCTAATTTGGACATTCTAAATTAAAAAAGAAATTTTATTTTATCAAATTAAATTTCAAAATGTGTCTAAAATTACTTTCATTATTATAATAAGTTAATTTGTGAAAACAATATTTTTAACAAAAATGGACTTTACCAAAAATAATATTATTCATTAACGATTTGTTTTTTTTATGTAAAAAAAATATTTGAAAAGTAGTTATAATTAAGTTTAAAGTAGTTGTTATAATTTACGTATTTAAATAATTAAAACAATAAAAATATAATTTTTATTTAAACTCACTATTGCGTGAATCGTACCCCAAGTCGATGTTGCTTGTAGCTCAAGTCATGTTAGTATTATGTGTAGCATAAGACAAGTTGGTATTACGTGTGAATGGAATTATTGAATTAGTGTATTAAAATATCTATATATATATATAAAGAACTATTTCTATTATCATGTGAAATGAAAAATATTTAAAAGTTAAATTATTTAAAAAAAATTAATCCTCAAAATCTCCGGGTGTTACGGTACATATATTTAAGAATAGTGACATTGCACATTCAGGTTCTCATCATTTCGGGAACTGCAACAACATTTTAGTTCCATAGACACTCTAGATACTTTAAGTCATACTATGGTACAAATAATTATAATCAATAGGTGATTATAACTTTATTAATATTCAGAAATATGAATACAAGTTATCAAAAAGTACAGAGAAGTTTGGCCTAGAGAACCAATTCCAATAGACACTTTTAGAAAATCTAACTATACACATCGTTTTCAAAATCATGGCCTATTTAGACATTAGTATAGATCTATGCTATACCCCCATTTTCAAAAATCAATACCCTCTGTAATGAACTATGGGAATATGTGTAATCTAAAGTGTCATTAATCCTATACTTGTGGTTTTCATACTGTGGATCTTGGATTTAAAAAATTGTCTTCGGTGGGTTTCGATCCCTAGACCAATGGTATAAAATTCAAAGGCCTAACCACTAAACCACATTTTATTATAGGTATATAAATGTATATATATATATATTTATATATATTTATCTAAAATGTGTGTATTAATTTAAAACTTTGGAAATAGGTGTTCCTGTGGAATTTTTTTTCTCCCATAGAAATATTGTTTCCAACATTAACGCATAAGAGCTATACCCATGTTTTTCAAAAACCATGGTTGTAGTCATGAGCTATACCCATGGTTTTCTGAAAAAAACGAAGGAATCGGTCTTGAAAAAAACTATATACGCATCATTTTGGACAAAACCATGGGTATTGGTCTTAAAAACCCCTCATACCCACGTTTTTTGTAAAATAGTGAATATAAGTTGAAATTTACTAAATATAAAATTGGTTTTTCCAATGGTATAGGTTCCCATCCAATCCCCATAACCATGGTTTGTGTAAAAATATGGGTATCGAGTCATTTTATAATATTGATACTCCCACTATCACTAGATCCCATGATAGACAACCTTTAGTTAACTAGTTCTCACCTGATACTCAAGTTTCTTCACACCACATTCTCTTATGTGGGTACTATGTAAACTTCAACATCGCCCTTATGATAAAAATAACTCAAGAGTTTATACTTTGGGAGTATATGATTATTCCATTTATTATGACCATGGGTATTGTTTAAGAGACATTGTTGTTGTATCATCACAATACAATGTCATAGGATATTTAATTCTCTGTACCCCATAAATATCTTGGAAAATGTTTTGTATCCAAATAGCTTCATTGGATTCATCAGAAGCCACTATATACTATGAATCTATTGCAGAATTAGTGATAAATAGCTTCTTTGAACTCTTCCATCGTACAGCCCCTCCATTGATACAGAAAACATATATATGTCTACAACTTAAAATCATTCTAATTTATCAAGAAACTTGCATCCGTATAAACATTGATGAATAGCTCCTCATATCCGATTTACACCATGAATATATCCATAGTTCTTCTCAGATATAGAAGGATTTTCTTAACAATGGACCAATTATAGTCTATAGAATCATATATATATTATCCTACCATAATCAATTAATATGAAACATCATGTCTAGTACATAATATGACATACATAATTGATCATATCACATGAGCATATGGGATCTTACTCATTATCTCTTTATCATGTTGTGTTTGAGGACATGTTTTCTTAGAAAGATTCAAACCATGTGACATTGAAACCAATACCCTCTTGGATTTCCCCATACTAATTTTGTTTAGTATCTAATTGGAATATATTCTTTGACTTAGTCCATGAAGCCTCTTGGATCTACCACAAATGAACCAGATACTAAGAATATAGGTCGCATCACCTATTTCCTTAATGGAGAAACACTTTTTTAACTGGTCCTTAATATACAGTAAGATTATTATATCATTTACAATTAGTAATATTCCATGTATATATAATACATGGATAATGACTACATATTATTATAAACCTCTTGTAAATACATAGATTTCATTCATTATTAATGATCCCAAATTATTTTATAGATTCACCAAATATAATGTTCCATAGAAATGACATTTTATTCAATCCATAAGTGGATATACATAACTTTGAAATATGTTTGGCATCATTTAGAGTTACAAAAAAAATTGTTGGGCCATATAGACATCTTCCTAATGGTCCCCATTAAAGAAAGTGTTTTTGACAACTATCTTCCAAAACCCTTAGTCGTGGAAAAATGCTATAGAAAGCAAAATTCTAATGTATTTATACATAGAAACTAGTTAAAAGGATTCATTGTAGTCAATTATTTGAATCTTTTTTAATTTTTTATACAATAGACTTTCACCAGAGGTATTTACATTACATTCTAGGTATTGTTTCCTCTTGAATAAATAGATGCATATAATTGGTTTACATCAAATGGTGAGTCAACCAGAACCCAAAAATTGTTTTGATACATGGAATCCATTTCAGAATTTAGTGATTCATGACATCTTATAGCTTCTGAGATCTCTACTTTCTCTTTTTTGGAGAGAGGTTCATTACTGTCAACCTATAATGATTCACCATCTTTAGAGAATATAAAACCATATATCACTTATTCTCTTTCCTCTCTTGTGCTCCTACATAGTACTTGTGTTTATGGAACTATTTCTCCCATGGGGGCATGTGGAAGCCGTCTTTATACCAACTATTTTGTATCTTGAGCGTCAAATACATTGAAATGAATATGGTTCCTATTATAATTTTTAATTATGTTCTCCCTCTAATGGAAGATGACATTTTTAGAGATATTCACTTTTTGTATGCAGGGTCGTATAAGTTATATCACTTAGATTCCTTGGGATACCTTATAAAGATTCACATTGTTCCTCAGGGTTAAAATATGTTGTTTGATGAGGCCTTAACAAATTCCTTGCATCCCCATACACATGAGTGAGACAAAACATGGTCTTTTCAATCCTTATCTTAAAAGCAATTCGATTTTCCACATTACCTTGTACTTTGTTTAATTATTTTATTTTGTAGTTTCTAATTCATATCCCAAGTAGGATAATGGATGATCGGTGTGACACATTATTGACCTTACTATGTCAAACGAGCTATGGATCCTCCTTTCACTATAACCATTCCTTTTGTTCATAATTTCTAGTGAGTTCTGATAGAATCCCAATTTCCCAAAATATGTAGATAAATTCTAGGTTAATATGTTCACCTCATCCATCTGATCGATGTTTCTTTATCTTATTTCCAAATTGATTCTCTACATCATTCTTAAAATTAAATGAATTTTTCAAAGGAATCAAACTTATATTTAACACCGCAAGGGTTTATAAATAAATTTAAAATTGAATTCATAATACACTATGTCCCTAAAAAATAATTTGTTATAACCTTTTTAGTAAACATAATCTTTCCACCTGTGTGATTTGAATTTTGAAAAACTGACATACACGGTTGTGTTCAGTAAAATATTTAGAGTCTGATAAGACAAACATTATTTTTGATGAATAGTAACATAAAATTATGAATAGTAATATGAGTTTTAATATTACCCATATGAATATTAAATCATATTATTCTATAATTATCTGGAGGCTATAAGATAATGAGGTCTTGATTAATTTTTCAAGGTGATAAAAAATAATTTATAGTTTTCAAATTGATATTTTTCAAATAAATTATAATTTTATTTAAATATTTAATTAATCATATTTATAGAATTATTTTAAAAAAAGGGATTTTATTTTTTACTTCTACATATCAAAAAATGGTTAGGGTGATTTTTTTTTATTATTCTGAAATACTAAAAAAATTTATGAATAGTAAAATTCAGTAATTTACCATATATATACATTATCAGTTAAATTTACTATTCCTAGAATCATGGATGATGTAGAAACGCATGGTTCTAAATCACATGAACTTATTACTATTATGAGTCACATGAATAAACAATATTGGTTTTCTTGAGGGAAAAAATAAAATTATGAATACGATATTCAAAAATCACCCCTCCTCTACTATAAAAACAACCCCTCACTCCCTCTTTTTTCACTCATATCAAGCCTCGTTACTTGTATATGTTATGAAAAAACTTCCTCAAAAGATCAATCCAAAATCTTTCATCCCTTGGTCTCTTAAAAAGACCAAATCCTCTCCCCTATAGAGCCTCTCGATGAAGATAAATTCAACATGTAAATTCCCCTTTTCACTTCTTTTATTTTCTTTCAAGTACCTTTATTTATTTTTATTTATCCACTTCTTCTCCCCCGAATGTTAAGATATCTCTAGTACCTTAAATTTAATGTAGTTTTATAATGATTTTGGAATAATTAATCATCATATATCATTTCCTCTCCATTTATGCGATAAATGAAAACACCATCAGAGATATGTTAATTTATAACATTCAAGGAGGATCGTTTTTCAAATTCTATTACCATAATCAGTTCTGTTAATGAAACTATTTTTAGGGTTGATCTAGAGAATAATATATTTAACACATCTTTTTTAATTTTGTTGAATTATTTTGTATACATGGTATTAATTTATAAAACAAAATGAGTTTTTGGTGATTGAAAAAAAACAAATTAATCCAAGAAATTATAATTAAAATTTTATCAAATTATTCATCCCCACCCAAATAAAATAATGACTTATATGATAATTTCAACTTCTTTATAAACATTAATAACATTTAAAATCAATTCTTTTATTTAATTATCAATTTACATAAACTTCCATACCAAAAAACCTATCATGAAAACAAATGAAACGAGCACTCAGAAACGGTGATATTGAATCTCTTAACAAATAAAAATGACCATAAATTAGCTTAATAAAATTATAATAAATAATATACATGTCTAACAGTTTTTTAATTATAGTATTAATAAGAGTAAATTTCATATTCCAGGACCATTAGTTCAAGAGCGGAACATATTCAGACATAAGGTAAGGATTTTCTACCCGAACATCCATTTTCATTTGGGTTAATCTTATCATCTACTTACCTCAACAAAATTATTATTTATTATGATTTAATTTTCATAAATTCTATTTTAATGTTCTATATATTTGTACCAACCATGATCCGTCTTTATTTTATGGGTATTTACATTCATTAAAATAATATTTGAATTAAAATTCTTCCCAAAATGCATGCCTCTTACAAGGGAAATTCTTAAATTATTTCCAATATTCAAGTAAACTCTATAATCTATTTTTAACAACAATTAATTTAGTGAAATTACTATTTTTATTTTGAGAAAATTATAATATTTAAATTTTTAATTAATACAAATATTTTTCCAAAATGACTCGTCATTTCAAAGTAAAATATTATTTATCTTAGGAATTACTTGGTGATTTTACAAGTGTAATTTTATCTATATCAACACTCTTGTTGAATATTGGTTGGAGTTATATTTTACGATATCATCTACAATATTTTATTGAATTTAATACGATTGGTTTTACTATGGATGTGCTATCTTGAAACCAATCTCCATATTACACATAATGGTTAGTTTTTATGTAAACAGATTGGGTAATGTTATTTCATATATTCTTGTTGTTTATGTTTATCCCCTTTAATATGAATAATACATTAGACATAGTAAGTGACAGGTGGGTCCTGATATGGCCCCTCGATGCATCGGTATGTCTCATGAGACAAAATATATATGGACATGGCTGAGGCCTTTCCCATTTTCAGATATTGTTTTGGTGGAGGCCTTAATCATTTTAAGATGTCTCCATTAAGGCCTTGTTACTCTGTTTCAAAAAGTCCAACATTATGCATTTCCTCATTATAAATCTATATATTGATAGTCCATGTGATTATTATACTAGTATAATATCCATGGTTATTATTTATGGAACTATCTAATTGATTTTTTTTCCTTATATATTATGATTAAGTGTATTTTTAAAGGCATGCATATTTATTTATTTATCATGCTTGTGTTTTTATATTTCCTTCCACTATTTTATTTACCTTTATTGATCATCTAATCCAACCCCTACCACATGTTTTATTTTTCCCAGGTTGTGAAGAAGTATATTATGAATGACTTTCAAGGATAATCTTTAAGATTATGTCTAATTCAAAAGAAATTGTTCAGTTGTATTTTCATTCAAGTTGTAATGTTAAACTCATATAAGTATCTGGTTTTCCCTACACTACAAAACTATTCATTCCTTTATGATACAAAAATAATTTTAATTATTCTAATGTTATATATAATTCACCAGCTCTGGATAACTGGTTTCGAGGACATAAATATGGTATTAAATAAATTTTAATAAAAACTGGGAAACTAGATTTAGGAAACATAGATTATGGTGAGACCCCATGATAGTCTTTGAGGATAAACATACAAGAAAATCATGAAATTTTAATAAGAAATAGATTATGACGGTCTTTATTTAAAATATATCCCTGTATGGATAATACAAGTGTACTTGGTTCTATCATAGATGTATGAGGATTAACAAATCCTACAAGGAGTTTCAGGATTATGTTCAGGTATCCTAGTACACAATAACTGGCCTTACTGTGCACCTGGTTTCACACTCCTAGGGGATATTCTTTATAAAATTCACATTTTCTAAAAAACCATTATGAATGAATTAAATATAAAATTTTCCTTAATGAAACCATGAATATGAGATTAGCAATGGATAGGAATTCAATTTGTTATATTTATTTTTTTTATTGAGATTATACACTGTGATTCAAAATATAATCTAGTGTACACCATTATTTTAAAATGGAACCTAGTGAAAGGAATGGAAAACAAATGAATGAGTGTATTCCATATAGGGATTCCCCTTCTACGCAAGATAATGATGTTGGATATGGATCTAGGTCTTGTGAAAAGAAACTTATAACTATACTGGAACAACTGACATAGGTTATGAACAATAACCTTACTCGTATGGAGTATCCTGATCCAAAATGTGGAGGAGAAATGTTATACCACTTTATGCGACAATAGCCCCCATCATTCAATGGGACTACAAACCCATTCGTAGTAGAATAGTACATATGTTCATTATGCAATCTATTTATCTATTTTGGGTTGTAATTAAATAGAGAAGTTTTTCATGGAAATTTGGCATGTATTAGGAGATGCAGATCAGTGGTGTTCATTAATTCAAAACAAGAAGGATAAGGAAGAAATTGAAGAAATGGAATAGAGGTATTTCAAGAAAATTTTCCAATAAATATATTTTACTCATGAACAAAAATAGTATATTGAGAGTAAATTATTTTGTCTTAGATAGAAAAAGGATGAAAATGTTGCAATGAATGAATCCAACTTTAAAATGTTAGAAATTCATGATACATACAATATACATATTCAAAAGAGAAAACATTATTGATTCATTCATGTATTAAAACAATTATTCCAAAGGTAACTAGTCTAATAATATTTCTCATCATAAAAATACATTATATAAAGTGATATCAAGACAGATAGAAAATTCTCTATGTATTATGACTTTAAAGCGAACAATAGAAGTAGAGGGTGGAGGAGGATAGAATGGATAAGGGAAGAATAAAAAGTGGAATATTCCAATATTCAAAACTTGTTGAGGGAACACACTAGTGCCTATTTAAAAAGGAGAATCCCTATGAAATAAGTGTGGATAGAAATTCGATCATGCTGGTGATTCCAAGGGAAATAGAGAAGTTATCAATGTTCAATGAAATAATTGTATGTAGATGGGCCATAAAGCTAATGATTGTCCAAATCATCAAATATTGGGTCTCAGAAAAGGCTTCAGGAGGAAGGAAAAGATTATGTTATCAAATCCACTATGTTTTATGTTTCTAATGATGTGGTAACATGTTATTTAATCATTTCCTCAAAATTAAACAATGGATTTGTTGATTGAAAATCATCAAATTCTTTTATATCTTCCTAGTTTTCCAAGAAACGTGGATATTTCCAATTTGTTTTAATAGAGTATTTTTTAGTCAAGACTCTTAAGGGAATTATCATTTCAACAAATATATGTCTATCAATCCCACTTATGACACATAAACATTCCATTATTTCAAAACTTATCATCATAACCATGATCGACTTTGATATAATCCTCGGAATGGATTGGCTTTCAAATTATAATGATCAAATATATTGAAAGAAGAAGGATGTTACAATTTTGGAGAATGGAAAAGAATTTCTTATCTTTAGAGAAGAAACCTCATTATCTATTTCTCATAGAGATCCACCCCCAATAGCTCTAATAAATTAAAATATTGGGGAAGAAAAGAACACAATATCTATGGGTGAGGAAATGAATGTTAAAATAGAGAGTGTGCCTATTGTGAAATAATCTTTTGATGTGTTTCCAAATAATTTACATAGATATCCTCTAGAGGGGAAATTTGAGTTCTTTATTGATTTAATTCCATGTTCAAAATATATATCAAAAAATATTTATAGAATAGCTTTTGTGGAATTAGTCGAACAGAAGAAACAACTAAAAGAATTGAGTGATAAAGGATTTATTCTCCCTAATTATTCTCCATGGGGTGCCCATGTTCTATTCTTTAAGAAGAAATATGGATCCATATGGTTGTGTGTTGACAATATTGAGATCAATGCTATTTCAATAAAGAAAAAATATACCCTACCTTGCATTGATGATTTATTTGATCAACTTAATGGAGCCCAATATTTATTAAATATTAACCATCTATATAGATATCATCAATTGAAATTAAGGAAGGAATATATTCCAATGATTTCATTTTGTCCCTGGTATGGGAATTGTGAGTTTATAGGTAATGCCTTTTGGACTGACTAATGCACCCTCTATTTTCAGGGATCTAATGAATAAGGTTTTCAATGAATATCTAGGTGACTTTGTTGTAGTATTAATTGATGATGTCTTAGTATTAGGTCCACTATGCTAGATACCCTGAGAGGGGGGTATATAAAGGTATGATAGATTAAAACAATTGTCCCTTTTGATCATGTTTTGATGTTAGTCAAACACCTATTCTATCTCCATCCCATTGTAGAGTAAGAATAAACCGTAAACCAAGCACAAGACATAGCAATTTTTACATGGTTCACCCTATCTAGGATAATTCAAAGTAGCATACACTAGTAATGTGGCAATGTACCAATTCCACTATAAGTGCACTGTTTTTTACATGTTCGAAGCAAACTCACTGACTCTCCTAGTTTACAACCACTCACAATTTCATAACTCACTGCTCTCTCAACTGAAGTGAGCTTGATGCTTCCTCAGAAGATTCACCCGTAGTTTATAGACCTTGTAGGTCTGTTCATTACCACTAATGAATATATAATCCATTGTATTTGTTACCAATGCTTTCATCCAGGGCGCACACGCGCATTTTTCACATAGGGGAGGGTGCACGGCTTGTTGCCCCGCATTCCCCCTTTCCAAAGGCGAGCGACATCCATTCCTTGTTCAGGGACATTTTCTCCTTGATCGAAACCGGGATGATGGGATGTTGGTTCTTCCTTCCATGGATTCCTCCTCGGAGCTCATCACCTAGTCCGGGTCTCCCTCAAAAATTTAAGATGGGTTCGTGAATCTCATTCCTGATGCCATATCATCATGGACACCAGTTAATTACTTAGCTTCCATCGAGACACTCCAAGGGGTCTGGTCGGGGCAGTAGCCTTCAGTGAGGAGAATGCTCACGCTGGAGTGTCGTTAGCATGTCTGGACGATGGGGGATTGACATTTCTATCTTCTATCCCTTATTATATGGCTTCTAGAGGGAAAGGAAGCCCGATGAATCCCACATCGAACGCGGGGAACATGCATGTCATAGGCATGTATCTCAGGTTTTCCTCAGCTTCCCATGTTTAACACGGAGTATGCCTCATGTTTAACGTCTTCCAGAGATGGATAGGACTGATCAGAACAATGAGTGGATTAGATTAAAGAACCCCCTGAGGGTAACACCGATGTCGAGGCCAGTACGTGGGTGGCTTCTCGGATACTGTGGAGTGGAAGGAGGTGGCATGATCCCACCGGGAAGTGGAGGCTCTGGTAAGAATCAGGACGGTTGATGGAGTGAAGGGGGCTTCAACCTCGTGGAGGATTCCTACGTACCATGATTTATCACGGATCAAAGTCCATGTAGTTTAGGAATACATTTTAACGTCATGCGGGATGAGCAATTCAAGGATTACGCTCTGAGGCGGCCCAGAATGGATGGATATGGGGCTTATGCTCTGAGGCAACCCACAATGGTGGATGTGGGGCTTACGCTCTAAGGCAACCCACAAAGGTAGAGAACCAACACGAAGGGGTCGTAACAACCAATTGATGGGCTTGAACCTCATGGGGATACCTATGTACCATGATTTAGCACGGATCAAAGTCCACGTAGTTCGGGTGGTGCATTTTAACGTCATGCGGGATGAGGCAGATATTTTAACATCGTGCTGGATGGTATACCGATTAACGTCATGCAGGATGAGGGAATACAGTTTAACATTGTGTTGGATGGGCAATTTGGGGCTTAGTCTCTAAGGAGGCCCAAAGTGTGGGTGAACCAACGTGAAGATATCGGAATGACCAGGTCGGGGGCTTGAACCTCGTGGAGGCTTCCTACGTATCATTCTTTAGCACGAATCAAAGTCCTCATAGTTCCCCGGGATGGGGCTTACACTCTGAGGTGGACCAAAAGAGGATGTCATGGTCGATTCTCACTCTAAGCCCACGTGATTCATGCTCGGTGTGAGAAACAAGAGGCATCAGGGACCAGACGATCACGTCGCAAAGGGCATGTCCGTGAGAAGTAGAGAGGGGCTTATGTGTTGAGTGGCCCTTAGTGTCGAGGCTTACTCTAGGTTGGAGGCCCATGGTGCGACAAAGCACAGAGGGAGAGGGATTTCGGACCAAACAAAGGAGAGGCCTCGTTCCCTATCACACCCTCCCCTGGCCTTCGCAGTGGGGAAGTATGGAGGTGCATGGGTACTACCTTCCGCAAGAGAGGCTAGAGGCTTACGCTCTAAGGCAGCCCTTCCCCCATTGACAAACTCCACTCCGAGAGGGAGGATCTCATTCCATGTGAGGAAGATTCCATTCCGGTGGAGACAAGCGGTGTAAAGAATGTCTGAGATGGGGGGACCCTGCATGCGAAGCACGAGGTTAGATCACAGTTTAATGTCATGTGTTGAGGATGAGGTGCTTGGCAGTTCAAAATCTTGCATCTTGGATGAGGTGGGTTCGCTCCACACCCCTATGGATTACATTCCCATCAACCTTTACCCCTTTTGGGAGGGAAGGCATCAACAAGGTCGTAGTAAAGGGGGCCGCAGGGCGAACCATCGTGGGGTCCAAGTTAGGGTGGTTAGCGAACAAGCAATAGCCGTTAGCATGCCTATTAAAAGGAGCATAAGGCAAAGCAACGCAATAGGAAACACCGCCCAAGGGACCTTGATGTTACATCGTAAGAGCCTGGAAGGCCGTACAGGAAAACAACGCATGGAGTGTATGCCTGTTATAGAGGACATCTGGCGCCTAAGCATGGAGGCACCCCAGGGGTCATAAAGGTGAGGGGTCTTGGGGTTTGCATGAAAAGAGAAGTTTTGCACCCAAAACACCAGGTCAGTGTGCAATTGGGGTAGAGGGATTGTGAATGGCTATGGGGGATTTCATGCAACGGGCTTGGATTGCACGTGGGAGGCAACAGACGATTCCTAAGGTTGGGAAAAACCTAAAGAAGGGATTGCGCGCAATTGGGTTTTATGCGCAAATGAGGGAGTGCACGCAATGGAAGTGATTGCATGCAAAAGAGGAACCCAGGATAGGTTGAAATTTTATTTAAGATGGTGGGATTGCGCAGAAAGGCGAACCCCGGGGCAAGGCTGTGCGAAAAGGGTCAATACCTGAAAGTCATATTGCGCATCGGGGAGTCCAATTTCACGCACGGGAGCTAGTATGAATTCCGCAACCCTGAAACGGAAGGGCTATCCTTTATTTATAGGCCGCAGGCATCGCGAAATCTGGGCGGCGCGTGAAATCTTCCGCGCCAGGACCTGGCGGTGTGAAATACCTCACTGCGTGGAACTGGGTGCACAAAATTGTGTGCCACACCGGTGCCTTTCTGCGAATCCTAGACTTCCTTCGCGCGTGCAACATTTGTTCGCGCAAGTCCTCCTTAATTTTGCGCACTGCTTTCGGGCCCTCCAGACTGAGCCTCCAAATCCGAATATGACTTCTCTTCATCATTTTGGAATTTCCTTTAGGAGTTATGGACTTTTTAGGCATCTACAAATGTCCCCCCCCTCAAAATCAGATTGATGAGAGGTCGCAACGATCAGATTCTGAGGGAAACGCTGAAACGCCGAAGTGGCGGGTTTCGTGGGCACTTTGCGCATAAAATCCAAACGAGGCATGCAAATCTCCAGGTCGATGCCGAATTTGCATTCTGTATGGCGCGAAACCCCTACCTCACCTATAAAAAGGGGCCTCGTGTCCCATGTTCTATACTGCATCTTTTCCATGCGATAGGCTCAATGCTCTCGTGCGCGAAATTTCTTCCACAGCTGTGTGTAAAAAACACTCTACTGGCGCGTAATTCCATCTGAGTTTCGGGAGAATTTCTGCGCAAACTTGGGGTATTTCGTGCCAACGGTTCTGATTGCTCCCCTAAATCCTGAATTGCACACTGCCAGCTCATATTGCGCGCAACCCTTTCTGATTCCGCGCACCTCTTCCCGATTTCGCTCAACTCTCAAAGAACTCAAGATGGTCGCGAACCAGGTCGATAAGGGGGAAGATGCCGCTCATAGAGCTGAAATGGCAGCCAATGAAGAGGTATATGGCGCCAAGGCAGTTTTTTCTGACAACCTTACCTTGTTCAACATACTGAAAACTGCCCAGAAAGGGTATCCACTGTCCAACAACCTCACTCTCTAGAACATTTCCATCCTGGAGGAGGTCCCACTGCTGGGATTCGAGGTGTACACACCGCGGTCATGGGTTACCCGAGAGGAAAACCTTCTCCGTTACAACATCACCAACAATGGTCATCCTTCTAGAGATACCAGACACATGGATGTGTATGTCCTAAACCTGAGGACCAAGACCATTGATGGGGGTGATCCTGTTGCAGAGAGAGCCCCGGACCTTTATGAAACCACGTTCCATCAGAGCATCACAGACGATACTAAGGGAAGGTTGCAAGATTGGGACTTGTGTTCTAGAGGAAACTTCACCGGTGAGTGGGCCTAGGGGTACTGTGTTCTCCATATGTGGGACCAATTTGTGGTCGAGCTATGGAACATCGGTCTGTTTGAGGGTGTGTGGACGTTGAAATTACACTTCTACCGTCTACCCGAACTCGGACCGGAGTTGTTCATGTGGTGGTCCTTTGATACCAACACATTCTATCTCCACCATGGGGAAGTTGGCATCAGCCTCTGGGATGTTCAATACATCGGAGGTATCCCACTAGAGGGATACAAATATGATGAGTTCATTCCTCCAATGAACACCTGGGAAGACAGGTCGCGGACTCCCATGTTGACGACGCACCTGTTGGAGCTAGACAAAGAGAGGCTGGGGGTAAAGGACTTCATGAAGGTCATTTCCTACAAGGACTGGTTCAGCTAGTTCCTAGAGAAGGACCCGGCAATCAAGATGTCGGGACGGGGTAAACGGTTCCCAACTGTGGCTCAGAGGAGCAATAATGGATCGTATTGGAGGACCCTGGAAGTGGGGCAATACTAATCGTGGGGATACCGCGTCATTGTGGCTTGGGACCCTAATGTCTGATATGTCGGGTTCCTCGCCACCTTCCTGAGTGGGTGGCTCCTACCGATGTGGGACGCAATGATGGGCGTTTGTCCAGTAACACTGGTGATGGCATGCACCATGGCCACCAACAAAAGGTTCAATCTAGGGATCCCTGTGTTGGCTAGGTTTTATGCCATTCTGGGACTCATCTCTAGAGGTGGGTCGCCTCAGAGGGTTTGTGGCCCCTTCCAAATCTTTCATAGCTGGGTGGCAGCTCATCTTGGCGGGTACACCTTTTCGAACTCTATTCTTCCTCCGGGAAATGGCCTGCGGCCATCCCTCCTGAATATTGTTGGGGTTACACCGATGACGCTCAATGAGGAGGGCGTAAGGATCTGAATCGGTAACCATGCCAATTTCAACTTCAGCATGTTCCCCACCCCAGTCATCTAGACGGTGGATAGTGGGAAAGGCTCACTAGAGCAGCAATAATACTTCCAGAGAATCCAAGGTGGGGTTCTTGTATCTCAGATTGATGGGAAGATCATCTGTGAGCCTTACGTGCCATAACGATTCACCAGGCAATTTGGGTGCCTCCAGCAAATGCCGAAGAATGTATTCACAGATATTCGAGAGGTGAAGAATCCCTGCCTCCTTCACCAAATGTGGCTAATGTTCACCACCTACAGCTCTGGTGACGTCATTACCCTTCCTACCACTGGGGTCGATGCCGGCTTATCAACCGAGTATGACGATCACTAAACTATTGAGTACCCTGAGGGGATTTTACGCAAGCGAGTCAGGAAACTCAAAACTAGCCATGTGGAAACTGGGTGACGGGGGAGTAGGCAAGGTTATGCTAGAAGGGGGAAACCAGGGGCCCCTCAGGTAGCGAGCCCTGCGCAAGCCTATACCTCAGCAGCGGGGATATCGCATGGTGTCGCAGCGACCTCGTTGCCCGGAGGGGGTCACACGAGGCGGCCAGAGAACTGCCTGGGAAGTAGATAAGATACATACTCGAACCCTCCCAAGATAAAGTTTTCTCGGCACTATAGTCGGCCTGGATGAACCTACGGAAATCAATGAGCGTTGAATCCATGTGGTAGAAGATAATACCGGAGGGGATCCAGTTTCCAGAGGTTGGGCTCATTCGAGTTACCGATCAGGTAAACATCCATCGGCGGCATGCATATCTAATGGCCATGGACACATACACGCTCCAAAGGGGTTAGCGTGGGGATCCCCCTTTCCTAATGAATGTGTTGCTCAGCCAAGAGCATGATCCGGATGTGATTCCGCCGGGAGAAGGCAATAGTGATGATGAGTCGGAGGGAGAGGAGAAAACAAGAGAAGATGAAGGCGAAGGAGCAGATGAAGGGGAAGGTGAAGGAGTAGGAGAACCCGAAGGAGAGGGTCACAGGGGGCGGCCGACCAAGGGAACTTACAGGAGAGTGGTGAGATTGTTGGCTCTGACATGGAGATAACAGAAATGCTCAAGGTTCGTCTCAATCCTTATTCACCCTCCTTCCTTGCCCATTCTCTTCTGCAATTTCTAATCCATTTCTCCATCTCATTCAGGAGCACATAGATACTGATCATACATCCCCAACAGAGGACGGAGGAGAAGCGTTGGTGGGACAGGATGGGGCTCTGACGCCCATCATCAAACTGACAAGCACTGAGGGGTCTCCTTCCATTACAGCTCCTATAGTGGCTAGCACACCAGAGCCTGCTACTCTGGGTTCTTGTAAGTTCCATGCTTCGCTACTGGTGATTACTGTCCGAAAACCCAAATAATGAGGATGCTTCTAGTACAGTGATCTCGGCATTGGAGGATTGTCGGGCTGTTGAGCTCGGGCCATCCATGAGTGGACCAGTGGCGGACATACCCCCTCCTCCAGGACATACCTCCCAAACTGAGTTGGCCCCGACAATTGGTGAGAAGGGGCCGGCGGACAACAACGGTGTTGTCATTGGAGAAAGTCCGGACGCTGACAGAGACAGTGCCGTTGTTGGGGCGAGATAGGTAGGTCACTCGAACGTCGAGGATCCTATTCTATTTGAAGGCATCTCTAAGGCAAGCCTTGCTGCTAACCTGCTGGCTGCCTTTCCCGCGTACCGGCCCGCTGATCCTGAAGAGATAGATGATTCAGACTCAGAAGTGGCTGAGGAGAGCCGGATGACATGGAACAAAGGGTGAAAGTGTATCCAGCACTTTCTCAGGCATCCTTAGATGGATTGGCTGAGGCGGATGTGATCACTCCAGACCTGGTTGCGCTTCCTATGTGCCGGAGGGGCTGACGATCAACACCGTCATCTGATGGTCAGTGATTACATGGCCGATAAGATATGTGAGAGTATATGGGGAACTGAAATTTCCAAATGTCATGAATGATCGGTGAGCACCCGAGCATTCTAGAGGGAGGTGAACGAAGTCTGGCACCTCGAAGGGTAGGCGGCAGAGAAGGATGTCTTCATTGCAACATTCTCTGAGCTCGTGGAGCAACTGAAGTCCCAGCTGGCTGACGCAAAAGAAAAAAATGATGGAGGCGAGTCAACAGATGACCATACTTCAAACGGAACGTGAATAGGAACAATCTAGGATTGCTGAACTGCACTATGTGGCTGCTGATGAAGAGAGAGTCTTCAGGGAGCAAGAAGCAGTCTTGAAGGCCACCAGCCAAAGGGTAGCGGCACTAGATAGATCAATCCAAAACGCTGATCATTAAGGGATCTATTTTGTCCATCTCATGAAGTTTTTCTTGTACTGCTTCTCATTGAGATCCAATACATGGACAAATCCATTTATTTTTACCTTTGGTTTGATATGCTCAACCATAATCTACCACTTTGTGGGCGCGTCATTCGAGCTTCAGGAATCCAAAATAGGGCCTGGACATTGGAGAAGAAGACCTCAGACCTATTGATATATTATCCTCTCAACGTGTCCTGACACACGAGAGGGGAAATGCCAGGGGCATTGAAATCCATCCGAACATAGGGAGATGGAAAAGGTGAATCACGTTACCCAAATCTGGAACACTATGGGGGGCACAACGATGGAGGAAAACTGTTAACCATGGCAGAAACACATCATTCATATCGCATTGGCCTGAAATGGGGATGAAAAATGAGGGCTCACCGCTGACCATGTTCGCAACACATGGCCTCACTCAAATATCATCGATCAGTCTTCCGAAACATTAGCCTACGACAGTAGTCAGACAATGGTCTATCATTCATACTGTTACAATAAGTGAACCAAAGGTCTATCATCCATATTGTTACAGCAGGATGACCAAGGTCTATCATCCATACTGTTAGGGGGTCCCATCAAAAATGACCAGTCTTCTGAAACATTGGCCTAGGACAACAGCCAGACCGTAGGTCAATCATACATATTGCTACAATAGGCGGACCATAGGTCTACCATACATATTTTTGCAACAGGCAGACCAAAGTCTATCATCCATACTGTTAGGGGTTCACATCAAACATAAAAGAGGATGATGATCCAAATAAAGGTACACACAATGCGTGGAAAGTGGAGTGGTGGTTTGTTCAAACAGAGTCCATCACACCCAAAATTGTGCCATCGTGGTAGATGCGCATTAGGTAGAATTAAAAATCTGGTCATAGATCATCCCAATTTTTAGACAGGACATCTCTGGAGAGAGAACTGTCACTTCCCAACATCACTATGGGTCATCCCAAACTTATTCGGGGTAAATGTCACAATTACACCACTCCCCAAGAAGCTAGGCCAAGGGGCCGACAGTGCGGAGGGATGGGATTTTGTAACCCCTGGGGCTGTACCCAAGACGAAATGTCCAGGAATTCCTACTTATCTCATAAAGATGAGAATCAAGAGACACATAGTTCTAGAATGGATCTTAGTTTAAGGTCTTACAGCTCGGACCAAAGGAGTAAGGGAAGTTGGAAGCACATGGTAAATTGGTCGCGAAACCCGACATGAATGAGGACGAGGTCCTACTTACCGTGTGCTCCGTGGAGACGTGTCTAGGTCAAGGGACCGAACAAGAAAGCTATGTTGGGCCTATGGGTAAGTACACAGGCGATCCTACGTATCTCATTAGGATGAGAATCAAGCCATACATAGTTCATGGGGGTGCCTTTTAACATCGTGCAGGACAAGAAACAAGAGGGATAATTCTCATAACAGGGCTTACGTGGTGTGGCTTATCGCAAACCTGGCGTGAATGAGGATGAGGTTCTGCTAACCATGCCAAGCAGTCCTACGATCATGGTCCCAAAGGCGGGACAGACACGATTAATTAACGGACCTCAAGCTGGACCCTTAGATGAGAGGTCTCGGCATTCTTATGTACCGCATGAGAATGGGGATCAAGCAGCACGTAGTTCTTGAAGGGTGTCACAGCATGACATGGTACCTGTGCAAAGGATGAGAGAGGTGTGCGGGTCCAGCCCTCACACCAAAAGAAGCGGTATTTGATATATCTTGTTTTTCCTTGAAGGTGTATAGTTTTTCTTTCGTGGAATGACCAGCTTAGGGTAGAAACTCCTGGAATCTTCACAATAATCAAGACATATATAGGCATTGAAAAATGGTATGGTAATGGACAGATACCCAACGTGATGTCCCCTATGGGGAAGTCACCACAATGCAGTGTCGTTTTTCGTCGTGCAGCCGGGACAACATCATCAATGTTTATGGTCATGTGGTAGGACCAACCATAACATTTTAAGGTCATATGGATTGGACCTGGGGGTACATGCATGATGCAATATGGTGATTCCGGGAGAGGAGCCTCGGGAAAAGGAGCCTATGAGGGTGCAACAATCAGGGGGGAGACACTAGAATCCAGCTGAGCTGGGCCCAAAACGCAATGTTTGGGCGACTCCTCGTTTCCCATAGGGATGAAGGTCAAGCTGCGCATGATCCCTAGAAAAAAAACCCAATCATATAACCTTGGAGCTCGGATCGCGAGATCCCCAAGAGAATCTGTTACACAGCTTTTTCCGTCCGACATGTGGGGGTGCACTGAGGGTTAGTGCAAGGAGTGTCGTGATTACACCTTGACACGATGGGGTGGAACATAATGTGAATCATGCAACCAACATTCAGGGCCCGAAGGAGCCGGCGTGACGACTGAGGAATACTGCTGACCATGTTCGCAACACAGCATCCTGTAGCATTAGCCTAAAATGGGGACAAACATATGAGAAACAGGAACTGACCATGTTTGTGATGGGGTATTTTTATCAATTTTTTATCTGAAACCCTCAGGGGAGTTGGACCATGATGGTAGGAGAGCCCTTAGGCATTGTATCAAAGTCGTTCTTGAGGGTCCCTCCAGATGTGAAAGATAACAGGGGCCTGAATGAAAGGGAGCACGATGCTTGACAAGTGGACAAAAACATTTCTATGTCGAATCTCACAATCCAGGTCCTAGACCAGAGTACTCTGAGCACATTAGCGGACCACCGGTAAGGGTCGAAGGGCTTAGTTTTAGAGCGGCCAAAAGATGGCGGATTCTCAGGAGAAGTGGGAATAGTTCCAAAAACCCTGTACCACACATATATATCCCCCTGGTGGGAGCGACAGGCCAAGAGACTGAGGTGAACAAGAGATTGTGGGATCTCCTAAAAGATGGGGCTGGACCTGAAACCTAGACATTTAGGCAGTCCTACGTATCCAATAAGGATGGTAATCAAGCCACACGTAGTTCTAGAAGAACAGTTTAAAGTCATGTAGGACGATGAGAGGCATTTCATTCAGGAATTTGTATGACGCGGCAGGTAACCCATGGTGAATGAGGATATAGTCCTACACTACACTGCACACTCTAGGTAAGGACTCGACTAAGGGCCCGAGAAGGCCAAGGGGCCTGAGGCTGAGCCTCGGTCAGGAAGGCCTGACCAGCATGCAGTTTAACGTCTTGCAGTGAGGACGAGCATGCATTTTAAGGTTATGTTGGACCAAAAGGATCCTTGTTTAAGGTCTTAGAACTCAGACCAAAGGGGCCCAGATGAAGGCCCAATGTAGTTTAAGGTCATGATGGACCACAATCTAGATTAAGGTCATGGGGGACCGCTATCCAGTTTATGATCATGGGGGACCTCTATCTAGTTTATGGTTATGGAAGACTGCAGTTGCATTTTAGGGTCATGCAGGACCCTTGGGCTCAGGAAAAGTACTTCTTGAGGAACTTGGCATTGGTGGGAGTAGTTACATGCTCTCCGTCCATAGTCACCAGGGAATACGCACCATTGGGATAGATGTTATGGATGACGAAAGGCCCCTCCAATTTGGGCTCCAACTTGGGTGGTATCCTTCAGGGAATCATGGACGCCCTAAGAGCCAATACCAGATCACCTTACAAGAAAGAGAGGAGGAAAACCCTCTAATTGAAAGCTCGATCCATCCTGCTCTGATGCCTTTTAGGTTATTCAAGGCGTGAAGCCTATTCTGGTCTAGTGCTTCAAATTCTGGTAGATGGATTTCGGCAACTCTATCCTACACTTGTTGGGAGTAGACCGCTATGCGCAATGAGGGAAACTGAATCTCGATGGGCAAGATGACCTTAGCTCCATAGACCAGGGAGTACAGGGTCACCTGGGTGGAGTTACAAATCATCGTCTGATAAGCCCATAGGGCATTGGGGAGCTTGTCCAGCCATCTTTTCCTGTTCTGAACAACCATTTTTTGCAGAATGTTAGAGAGGGTTTTGTTAAATGCCTCGATCTATCCATTCGCATGCGCATGATTTCGGGAGGTATGGTTAGAGCAAATGTTGTACTTGTCGTACAATTTCTTCAGCTCAACTGCTCGGAATTTGGTTCTGTTATCCGTGAGGATAGTGTGAGGCACTCCAAATTGATAGATGATGTTGGAACTCACGAAGTCAGTGATAGAACGAGCTCTGAATTCCTTGAGCAGAATTGCCTCTGCCCACTTGGAATAGAAATCCTTAGCGGCCAGAATGAACCGGCATTTGCAAGCCGTTGCCAGTGGGTAAGGTCCTTGGACATCCAACCCCCTGAATGCAAAGGGACAAGAATACTTGGTAGTGTGGAGGGGCTCCGGTGGCCAATGCACAATGTTATCATGAACATGGAATGCCTGAAACCTCTTGGAAAACTCGATGCAGTCAAAGATAATAGAGGGCCAAAAGTACCCCAGACTCCGAATTGGGTGAGATGACTTCGACCGGCTTGATGGGCACCAGAGGAACCAACATGAACCTCTTACATGACTTGAGGGATCTCGACTCCTCGATGGAAATAGAGGATAACACCATCAAATCTGCGTCTGTAAAGGATCTGCTCAAGGCTAGGACCGCTCTGAAGGGTAAAATGCAGCGCGTGGAATTGAATTCACTCGTGCTCGGCCCAATTTAATGGAATATTACTACATCGGAGGTATTCAACCAATGGTGTCCTCCAATTGGGAACTACTTCGATCACCGTATCTGATGTACCTGAGGCCCCCGACATAGGGGCACCAACGGTTAGATAGTTCACCCACGGGCCGCGATCATCCTCCATGGTAGCGAGAGTAGTGACTCTCCGGTGCGCTACGTGGATAATCAGTTCATCCTGTTTTGCCTCCGCAAGTGATGCAGCCAGGCTGGCCAAAACATCTGCTCGACAGTTCTATGACCAGGGAATATTGGAGATTTCCGGCTGAGAGGGGAACTGAGCCATTAGACGGAGGGTTCACTCCAACAATGGCATGAGTTCTGGATTTCTAACAATATAGTCACCATTGAAATTCCTGATGACCAGCTCAGAGTCCCCTTTCACATGTAGATGGGGCATGTCGATCTCGAGGGCCAGCTCGAGGCCTGTGATGAGTGCATGATATTCGGCCTCCTTGTTGGTGCAACCCTCTGACAATAGGAACGAATATGGCATAATGGATTGCTCTGGGGTGATGAAGATGATACCCAGGCCCACTCTGTTGAGCCTAGGATCATTGATTCTTCTACCGGTGGGGCTCCAAGAGGCACCGTCAAAGTGCATCTTCCATCATGGGATGACATGATCGACTGAGAGGATTACCTCATCAGGAAAACCTAGATCCAGTGGATGATCCTCAGAGGTTGGGTGAGTAGCTAAAAAGTCTTCCAATGCTTGTACTTTGATAGCCTTCTGTGGTATGAACCTAATGTATAACAGATAGAGGATCACCAGCCACCACGTTAGTAGGCCAGTCAACATAGGTATGTTCAGGATGTACTTTAGCGGGTCTACCCGAGAGACCAGTTGTACCTCGTGGTGTTGATGTAGTATAGCAATTTTTGTACGGAGAATATGAGCACCAGGAAGCTCTTCTCGATGGGAGAATATCTAATTTCTGTATCAAGGAGCATGCGGCTGAGTTAGTATAGGCTTTTCTCTATTCCATCATTGTTCTTCTGGGTGAGAAGTGTGCCGAGGGACCGTTCCAGGGCGGTTATGTAAAGGACCAGCGGCTTCCGGGAGATGGGTGGAATCAAGACCATAGGTTGGAGTAGATACTGATTGATTTTTTCAATGTCAGTCTGACACTCTTCATCCCATTCATTGGTGGAACCTTTCTTCATGAGATTGGAAAAGGTCTTACACTTGCCTGCCAGATTCGCAATGAATCGGCGTTTGTAGGAAAAGTGGCCTTGGAGTCCTTGAATCTCCCGAATATTGCTCGGGGGAGGCATCTAGATGACGGACATGATCTTATCTTGGTCGATCTCAATGCCTCATTATCTGACAACAAATCCAAGAAACATTCTGGAGGTTACCCCAAAGGCACAGTTCAGTAGGTTTATCTTCAGGTAGTGGGAACAGAGGAAGCCGAACACTTTCTCAAGGTCCTTCAGATGGTCCTGGCGCTGGTGAGATTTATCCACCAGATCATCCCCGTAGCACTCCACCAGTTTCACAAGAATTGGATTCAATATGTGATGCATGGCCTTCTGATAGGTGGCACCCACATTCTTCAGGCCAAAGAGCATAACCTGGTAATAGAAAGTACCTTGGGGATCCGTGAAGGTAGTGGACTCCTCGTCCTCGGGGGCCATCGGGATCTAGTTGTACCTGGAATACCCATCCATGAATGAGAGGGCTTGGAACCCGGCCATGGAATCAATCAACAATTCTGTCAATGGAAGGGGAAAATCAACCTTCGGGCAGTGGAAGTTGAGATCACGGAAGTAGATATAGACCCTGATCTGTCTGTTTTTCTTCCTGACTGGCACAATGTTGGATAGCCACTGGGGGTACTGAACTTCCTTAATGAAGTTGGATTTAATAATATTGTCAACTTCGGCCTCAACCATGGCACCATGAGAAGGGTGCATCGTTCTGGGAGGCTGCTTGAACCCGCGATGGTTTTATGGAAGGCCAAGGCGGTGGGTGGCTACCTGGGGATCTAGCCCTGGCATCTCGTTGTAGCTCCAGGAAAACACATCACAGTGCTATCTGAGGAATTCTACATACCGTTGCTACTCCTCGGGGGGCATAGCGGCATAGAACAATGTTGGTCTCGGGTCCACCCTGCTACCGTGGTTCACCTGTACTAACTCGTTAACCGTGGGGGAGACGCCCTCCTCAAAGGTGGGGGGATCATCTTCCATGGCCTCTCCACTCGTGGAGGGATCATCCACGAGGGGGAGCTACTTCGGGGCTACCAGACCTTGATGGGAAGATGGTGCCAGCTTGGGCGGTAGTGGTCATCCTATCAGGAGACTCATGTGCCACTGAGACCATAGCGATGAAGGAATTTGATCACATCCCATCTAGTCTTTGGCCTAAGGGGCCACACTTGATGACATCAAAATAGTAGTGGCGTGTTGTCTTGAGCCGGTTAATCCCAGCCTGGAAGAAGAGACATGTATGACACACCACCATTTCCATGAGCCTGACGTCCCGATACCGTACAGGGGTAGGAGGGTTGGGAATCACTTGATCCTGGTGGGTGTAGGAGTATGAGGTGATTTTTTACTATCACATGGACCTGGGAATATGCCTTCCTTTTATACCCGATACCACAATGCACTGCCCCATGTTGGGGGTCATGGCCTCCAACTGATGGATTGGGAAGACGTAGGCATCATCCAAACCTGCCCATGGATCACTTGTGACAGTGGCGGGCTCAACCTCACCTTCCAGAACCTGCTTATCCATACTCTGGTAGTAGTCGACATCCAGATAACGGGATTCAAAAAAGGAAAAAGGAGACGCATCTCCTTGGAGAATTCCTACTAGACCCTTAAGCGAGTATTTGAGGCACTGGTGATATGATGAGGGGACCACCACGTGAAGGTGGAGCGACGACCTACCCATCAATTGATTGTAGGCAGTGTCTTGGGAGACAACCATGAATTAGGTGCTGGAAATTAGGCCACTAAATTGGGTCTTTAAGTGAATATTGCGGAGTAGAGTTTTCTCGGTCCTATCGTACCCTTGGATCCTGAGGTCAGAGGGAGTTAAATCATCCTCATACAGGCCCATCTTCCATAGTGTCCGATTTGGGATTAGGTTAATCCTGGAGCCCGTTTCAACAAGACAGCGGCAGACTTCCATGCCGTTGAACTAGCCAGTGACGTACAGTGGGAGAATATTCCTCAGTATGGTAGGGTCTTCATCTTCACCAGAGAATGAGATAACCAGCTGACATTCAGTGTTCTCAATAGCCTCAGCGTGGAAGGATTCTGCAGCTTCAACCTCTGTCTCAAATTCGAGGGGGCTCCTTAGGGCCTCGGCAAGCACCTCATGCAATTCAGATGACAGGAGAAGATCCACAAGGATAGAAATCCTTGCTAGAATGCCAGCTAGGTGCTTTAGGACTTCATACTTTTGGGCCAAACATGATCCCCTACTTACAGGAGGCTGATCTACGATTGGAGGCATGACGGGCCCAGCCGGCGGGACCGGTGGCTGATTGGTACTATGCATGTCTCACTGTTCACTAGTCGAAGCCCGTAGAGTGGCTTCCAGATTAGGATCAGAAGTTTGGGGTCATCTGGTAGCAGGATAGAGCTGGTCGCTGCACGGCCGAGGTGGTTCTGCCTGATCCAGCAACACAAACAGTGGTGGAGGTAGACCTGTCGACACCAGATAAAGGGGTCGCGTGTGATTAGATCTGTACTGGTCCTACTTCCTGGTCTCAGTGGCGTGCATGGCCTGGCTGACTATCATGCCCCAGTGATTCAAGTAGCCACTGCTCCGCCGACTTTAGATATGGTTGAGGACATTGGGAAGGTCCACCTGACATTCCTCATCATCGTGAGTTAAAAATGGTTTTACCAACTCTATGGTGGTAACCGAAGAGTAACCATGTCTATCACTCGAGGAATCATCCATTACCGGGCGGAGCCTCAGAGGGATCCCCATTTCTTGGGTAATGAAGTCATTATGAGTGTGGTATGACAAAGAAATTGGAAGGGTGCGTTCTTTCTTCTTGTGTCGTAGCTGTTTGCTCATCTGGGAAGAGGCAGGCTGTGACAACGATGTCGAAGTAACGACCGTAGCTTCTGAGGGCTCTGGATAATTTAGGCGTGTGCAAATGATGCCATGGGCGCGGGCGACCGTCTTGCGGCCCATATAGTCGTTATACTTCTGGGACCCACAGTTGGAAATCAACTTCCATTCATCCTCATTGTCTCTACCACCCTCTGATCTCACAAAGACACCTACTACATGTCCTGGGGTTGGGCCCAACCTGACTATATTGTTATCAATCTGGTCTTAGAGCCTGTCCTTAAACACGTAGCATCACTAGATGATGTTCCCCAGGGTACGGTGATAAGGGCAGTAGTTGGGTTGATCATTGGGATGTGCCTCTTCTAGATTCCGGCACTCAGGAAGCCGCACAATTCTCTACTCCAAAGCAATATAGAAATAACCAGGGATCTGGGCCTTGTCGAACGAGTATGTCTGATTCCTTTTATCCGGAATGGGTTCTCATGGAGGCTAGCCCTGACGAGGGGCTGGAGGAGCATGCCCAGGAGGCGGAACCTTATTATCTCACCTAGGTGGTGGTGGTGCATTACACAGAGGCGCCTGCCAATTTTCAGGCCACAACAGTGGGCTCGGCTCTTGAAGCTCTCATTGCAGGGATTACCGGATGCAGCGGGTGTGCCTGGTTGTCCAATTGCAGGGCTTCTTTGAGGCGCTGATCCTTGTCTGAGAAGTCCTGGAACCCTCCAGGGTAATTCTGAGTGATCATAGAAGGAACCATCTCTTCCTTGACGTTCACTGCGCACATTGTTTGTAATTTCTCATGAGTTAGTGGCATGTCAAGGGAGTACTTGAGCCCCTTCCACCGGGTGATGAAGTCCGCAACTCACTCATTGGGCCTTTGATTTCACCTGAAGAGGACTACGATGTTCTTCTTCCGGGATGTGGAACTAAACTTATAGAGGAATTTCCAGCGAAGGTCCTCCCAACTAGTCATAGATCCGATAGGGATCTGGCTGTACTAGACGAATGTTGGCCCTTCTAGTGTCTGAACAAAGCAACGGAGCTTGGCGGCCTCCTTCTATGTTGGAGTTGCTGACATAGGCCCATACATTGAGTTGAAGTGGGCCAGGTTCTGTGGCGGGTCTCCTGTCCCGTTAAAGGGGGCGAAAGTGGGGTTCCCAAATCCCGGTGGGGCCAGCATGTCATCCACCCATGTTGGGTATGGTTTGTCGTCCTATGGGATTTCCACCTGTCAAGTTTCCAAAGCCTCCAATTGAGCGATAAGTGATGCCATAAGATCGTCTGGATGTGGGTTCATATCCTTACGGGGATCTCTAACCACAAGTTAATTTCTGGGATCTTCAATCTAGTATTCAAGCTCTGCAGCTCGTGTGTCGGCTAGTGGAATGACTCTTGGGGCAGCAGGAGAAAACCGAGTGGGGTCCCTTGGGAGATCACGCTGCTCAGGCGGGTTCGGTGAAACGTATCGCGCCCTCTTGGCATGAGCTCCAGCCTCTTCTCGGTCGGCGAACAGGGAAAGATCGCGGTTGCCTGGAAGAATCTCCTCGAGGGGTAGTTGTTAGTTCCCCTGCTATCCCGGCCTAGGATCACCATAGTCATGCCGCCGCTCCGCAATGCGTTCGGCCAGAAGCTCATCGACCAGCCTCTTCTGCTCAGCAAGCTGTTGGCGCAGCGTGGCCTTCTTGGGATCTTCCTCCGCCTTCTACACTGAGGTTGATGGGTCAGCGAGCTTGACATCCCCAATGTGTTCCTTACCCTTGCTGATATTCCGGATCAGTGTTAATGCCTCAGTGGGTGTGGGGAGACCTAGGAGGTTTCGTTGCTGGAGAGTAATCCTCTTGGATAGGTCCAGCAGTGGCTTTTCCTCAGGGAGTGAGTCCCCATCGAGAAGTTCCAAACCATTCCCCTCTCCCGACAAGGAGGCCATGTAGACCACTGCTTCCCAGGGGGGAATACCCTCAGGATCGCTCCGTGTGTCAGGTTGTCGGTGAATCGTACTAAAGAGAATGGCAACGTACTGCCCCCATCCACGGATGTGCGCATGGGGGGTGGATTCCTTGATAACATTGTGGTGTACTTGAAAACTCTGGATGCATTGTTGTTGGAGGGCCCTATGGTGGCCTAGTGACTCGGGATGCCGAACCGTGGGGAGCGTGGCCAGGTCAAACAGACGACACTGCTCACCGATATCCTCGAGCTGTGATGGACTCCTGGGATAGGGAACTTGCTGGTGGTGGAGATGGGAGTGAGTCACCCAGAGAGTCTGGCGGAAACATTCAAACTCTCCCAGGGTGAGCGATTCTAGTGTATCAAAATATATTCCTAAGACCGGCCAAAACTTCTCGGGGAAGTGGCCTGCTGCACGGGTGGTCCAGAAGATCCATGACTCATGATCATAATCTAACCCCTGATGGCCCTTCTCATCAACTGAGAATGCCGGGGGAACTGGCAGTGGTGCCGAGGCAGGCCGGTGGGCTAGCCGGTGGAGATTACGGCGAGCAGGCTGATTGGCCACTGAATCCTAAGTCATCCTACAAGGGATATAGTGTCTTAGCTATCACGTCACGATAAGATGGGCCAGCGAACGGGCCTCCAGTCACAGTGTCGGTGTTTGCTGAGGGTGTTCCATGTCGCGACTATTCTGTTGGCCCCCAGAAAAGTCCTCCACCCTCTCTGACTGAGGTGGAAGATGCATCCGGAGAGGCCAACGGTAATTGTAGGTTTGATCCCTGGGGGTACGCCATGTCCTCGTCCTCCTGGATATACCTTCGTATGGAGGCGGGGGTCATATAGATCACGCATTCAGGGAGTACGAGACTGACGTACCGCATCCCTATCCCTGCCCTTGACTCATAGGACTGGGGGGAGGGCTCCATCTCCGAGTCGTACTCCGCCTCAGAGTCTAAGAAACGGACTGGTCTGATTTCTATCTAGCCTTCCCTGGCGTTTCTCTTGCGGCGACGACGTCCCGCCTTCCTGCCCCTGGGTGGCTCCTTAGGGCAAGTCTAATTTCCTTCAAAGAGTCCTCTAACCTCAATGGTACTAGGACCGAGCGAACTGAAGGTCGGGGTGTGAGGAGCACCTGGGCAGATGTTGAAAGGGACATGGGGAGGAACTCCATGTGGGTGAGTGACCAGATATATAATAGCTTCATTCTCATAACCAGAGATAGGAAAAGTGACCTTGTACCCCATATAGTGGGCACTGGAATGAGCCATACCCAGAGCGTAGATATCACGGGGAAGCCTTCTCCTTTAAATATTGGTGGCACGGAGTAGGACTTCACACTGGATGGAACTACCATGAATTGATCCACGGTGGCCATTGCATGTGACAGCGACCAAGAGAGTCGACCCACCTACCTGTGGGGCAGTCGGGGCCTCGATCTAGGTAGGGAATGTAACTTCCCCTGCTAAATGTATGCTAGGGTTCGATGATAGAATTCAGCAGTGGCCTTGGCCACATTGGTTGCTGACGTTGATGCCCCAGGGCTGGCATCCTCTTCCGGTCGCGCCCGACGCTGGCGTCGGGTCAGATGGGTTGGAGCCGGTGGTGCAGGAACATTGATTGCCTGCTCTTCGGCTTGGGGTGTCGGGAGGCGGCATCGACATGGCCTGGAGGGGGCCCTTTCCGCGAACCCCTAAAACGGGTGCCCAATCGGGCGAACCCGGACATCCCCCACCTCATCAGCATAGGGAAGGAAGGTGTCAAGGCGTTCTAGGGATAGGCTCCAGAAACGAGTGAACACTGGTGTGGGAAGCAACAGCTCCCTATACGGACCTTGGGGGCGGCGATGGTGGTGAGGCGCAGCTACCTCGATATCCAAACGGGCCATGTCCATGGTCAGGATGACCCCTTCATCCTCGTAACTACAAACAAGGTCGTTGATCACCCTTCGTTGGATAATATCTAAGGGGGAGAGGGGGTGTGAGCGCCCGGCAGTCATGGTAGTTGGAGAAGCTGTGGAAAAGGCAGGACCGCACGGGGTGGCCGCGTCGGTACTGCCCCTATCCCTGCACCAGCGGGCAGGTGGCAGTTGAGCTCAGGATGCTGTGATCTGATTCCTGAACGTTGTGTGATGAAACCATTAACACTAGAAGGAAAAGGAATTGACAACTAATAGTCCAGCGTCATTCTGTCTTCTGTGGTCGGTGAGAGGGATACACAATAACGACGTCACAGAACGGAGTGATTAACATCTTGACCGCCCCAAACCCTGGTGGGTTTCATGTCCTAGTGATGGGTGCTCAGACCTAGTGACATGCTAATATTCCGACACCACAAACACTACTGGTCCCCATATTTAGGAGAATATCTTCACGTCGGGATCACCATTTTTTGTTTCTGATGCTTTCCGCTGGGGAACGTGCACACATCTGTCATGCAGGGGAGGGGGTGCATCTTGTTGCCCCACATTCCCTCTTTCCAATGGCGGGCGACATCCATTCCTTATTCAGGGACGTTTTCTCCTTGGTCGAAACCGGTATGATGGGATGTCGGTTCTTCCGTCCATGGATTCGTCCTCGGAGATCATCACCTAGTCCAGGGTCTCCCTATTAGATTTAAGAAGGGTTTGTGGGTCTCGTTCCTAGCGCCATATCTTCACGGACGCCACTTAATTACGCTGCTTCCATCGAGACGCTCCAAGGGGTCTGGTCGGGGCAGCAACCTTCGGTGAGGAGAATGGTCACGCTGGAGTGTCGTTGGCATGTCTTGACACTGGGGGATTGGCATGTCTCTCTTCTGTTCATTATTATAGGTCTTCTCGATTGTGCGTAAGACCGAGGAATCCCACATCGAATGTGGGGAACTAGCATGAAATAGGCATGTATATGATGTTTTCCTCAGCTTCCCATGTTTAACATAGGGTATGTCGTGAGTTTAACGTCTTGCAGAGATGGATCAGATGATCAGAACACTGAGTGGATCAGATTGAAGAACCCCGTGAGGGGAACACTGATATTAGGGCCAACACATGGGCGGCTTCCTGGATACTGTGGAGTGGAATGTGGTGGCATGATCACACCAGAATGTGGCGGCCCGGGAAAGAATTAGGATGGGTGATAGTGAAGGTTGATTGAACCTCATGGATGCTTCCAACATACCATGCTTTAGCATGGATCAAAGTCCATGTAGTTTGGGAATATAGTTTTACGTCATACGGGATGAGAAATTCGGGGCATACACTCTGAGGCGGCCATGAATGGATGGATATAGGGCTTACGCTCTGAGGCATCCCATAATAGTGGATGTGGGGCTTACGCTCTGAGGCGGCCCACAAAGTTAGCGAACCGATGCGAAGGGGTTGGAACAACTGAGTGATGGGCAAGAACCTCGTGGAGGATACCTACGTACCATGTTTTAGGAAGGATCAATGTCCACGCAGTTCGGGTGGTGCAGTTTAATGTCATGCGGGATGAGGCAGACAGTTCAATGTCGTACTTGACGGCATATAGTTTAACGTCATGCGGGAAGAGGGCATACAGTTTAACGTCGTGCTGGACGGGAAATTTGGGGCATATTCTCTGAGGTGGCCCAATGTGTTAGCGAACCGACGTGAAGAAGTCAGAACGAACATGTGGTGGGCTTCAACCTCGTGAAGGCTTCCTATGTGCCATGCTTTAGCATGGATCAAAGTCTGTGTAGTTCACCGGGATGGGGCTTACGCTCTGAGGCAGCCCAAAAGAAGATGTCATGGTCGATGCTTACTCTAAGCCCAGGTGATTCATGCTCGGTGTGAGAAACAAGAGGCACCAAGGACCAGTCAATCACGTCAAAAAGGGTGTGTCCGAGAGAAGCGGAGAGGGGCTTATGTACTGAGCGGCCTTTAGTGTCGGGGATTACTCCTAGATCGAGGCATGTGGTGTGACAAAGCACATAGGGAGAGGTATTTGGGACCAAACAAACGAAATGACTCATTCCCTATCACACCCTCCCCTGGACTTGGAGGTGGGGAATTATGGAGGTGCATGGGTGCTACCTTCCGCAAGAGAGGCTAGGGGATTACGCTCTAGGGCAGCCCTTCCCCTGTGGAAAAATTCCACTCCGAGAGGGAGGATCTCATTCCATGTGAGGAAGATTCCATTCCTATGGAGACGAGAGGTGTAAATACTGTCTGAGCCGGGGGGGACCCTGCGTGCGATGCACGGGGTCAGATCACAGTTTAATGTCATTTGTTGAGGATGAGGTGCTTGGAATTTTAACATCCTACAGCTCAGAAAAAGTGGGTTCTCTCCACACCCCTAGGGCTTACATGCCCAACACACTCTACACCTCGTGGGAGGGAAGGCCTTGGAAAATATGTAGTAAAGGGGGGATGCAGGACGAACCATTGACGGGTACACGTTAGCGTGGCTATGCGAAGAAGAAATAGCCATTAGCATTCCTATGTGAAGGAGCATAAGGAAAAGAAACACAATGGGAAACACTGCCCAAGGGACCTTGAGGTTACTTCGTATGAGCCTGGAAGGCCGTATGGGAAAACAACGCATGGCGTGTATGCTCGGTAGAGAGGACATCGAGCACCTAATAAGGGAGGCACCCCCGGGGGGGTAATGATGATGGGTCCTAGGGTTTGCATGCAAAGAGAAGGTTTTCTCAAAAAACACCGTGTTGCTGAGAAATTTGGCAGAGGGATTGCGCGCTGCTAGGGGGATTGTGCGCAATGGGCTTAGATTGTGCGCAGGAGGCAACGGAGGATTCCTAAGTTTGGGAAAAACCTCAAGACGGGATTGCTCGCAATTGGGTTTTACGCTCAAAGGAGGGAGTGCACACAATGGAAGTGATTGCACGCAAAGAAGGAACCTGAGAGACTTTGCAATTTTATTTAAGTCGGTGGGATTGCACGCATAGGTGTACCCCTAGGAAAGGCTGTGTGAAAAGGGTCAATACCTGAAAGTCATATTGTGTGTGCAGGAGTCCAATTGCATGCATAGGAGCTGGTCCGAATTTTGAAACCCCGAAACGGAAGGGGTATCCTTCTATTTATAGG
This sequence comes from Viscum album, assembly GCA_963277665.1. NCBI lineage: Eukaryota > Viridiplantae > Streptophyta > Magnoliopsida > Santalales > Viscaceae > Viscum > Viscum album. The sequence continues at coordinate 556,658,912 of OY728162.1, forward strand.
ACGCAGGCATTGCAAAATCCGGGTGGTGTGGGAAATTGTTTGTGCTAAGACCTGTCGGCAGGAAAGGCCTCACCGCGCGGAACCGGGCCCGCAAAATTGCACGCCACATCGGTGCCTTTCTGTGAATCCCATAATTCCTTCGCACGGGAAACATTTTTTTGCGCAAGTCCACCTTAATTTCATGCACTGCTTCCGGGCCCTCTGGACCGAGCCTCCAAATACAAATATGACATCGCTTCATCATTTCGGAACATCTTTTAGGAGTTACGGACTTTTTCAACATCTACAGTATTTATATGCTCTTCTGAAGTCTAAATTTCATCTACTAATAAATACCCCTTTGCCTCTAAAAACTGGGCAATTCCTTTCGAAATACCTTCACAAATCACCCTAGTTTACGAGGCTCTAAACATTGCAAAAGTAAAACAAGACTTCGTGAAGTCCTCCCCTTTCATGAAGCTCACTCTTTTGTAGAGCTCAAGCCGTCGAGGATCTCAATTCATCATAGAGAGACATCCCTTGTGAAGCTCACTATGCCAACAAAGTTCACACAACTTTCATGGAGCTAGATTAGCCGTCGTGAAGCTTCTTCCTTTCACAAAGCACACTGTCTTCAGGAACCACCTTCGTGAGCCAAGAGAAAAATATTTTCATCAAAAACTCTCTACTTAATTCAAGTGATTCATGGCCTATTTATAGGTTATTCCACCAAACCTTGATCTTTCAATGCGATGTCAGCACCACGTCATCACAAATCATGAAGCCATGAAATTCGTGTTGAAATTCTCTCAATAGAGCGAAGCACCAAAATTTTTTTCTGATCATAGAGCTCTTCATGATGACGAAGCATTCCATCAATTACATTGCACCTTTGCTGCGAAGAACCACTCGCAATGACCTTCATCATTGCAATGCTCTTCAACACTTCTGTTCATGAAGCTTGTCAAAATCGTGAAGAATCACCATCAACATTTTTTATTAGTTTGCGAAATCAAATCCATGAATCCTATGTTCTAGGAAATTAATGCCTTTGAAATATTTTGATTAGATCTTCATGGATATCCAAATTTCTTGATTCTCACCAAACTCTAAATTTTGGACCCCAAAAATTTGGCAAACACTGGAAAACGGTGCAACCTTGTATATGTTCATTTGTACCGCCTCCAGATCATTCGTTCTTTTTTCATGGTTCTATGTCAACATTGATTTTCAACAACATCTCTAGATCTGAAAAATTTTCCATTGAAACCTGTATTTTCAACAAACACAACCAACCCAAAAAAAATCAATTTTTCCTTGAGGTATTTTTTCCTAACACTTAGTATAATCCAAAACGCTAATATTTCATGAAAATAACTTTTTCATTATTATGATGACTATTAACTGAACTGAATTATATGGTATGTTTATAAAGTGTGAATTTTGGTTTCAATTCATCTATTTTATATCCCAAATTTTCTCTAAGGATGGAATATCTTTTGATCCTGTGAAGAAAAAGGCTATTCAAGAATGGACTACACCAATAAACATAACTGAGGTATGTAGTTTTATTGGTTTAGCTGGTTATTATCAGTGTTTCATTCATAACTTCACCCAATTAGCCAACCCATTTACCATGAATACTCATAAATGGGTTAAGTTCAAAAGGAAAAACAAATTCGAGTATTGTTTCCAAGAATTAAAGAGAACATTAGTGAATGATTCTATCCTAACTCTAACATAGGGAAATAATGGGTATGTGATCTATAGCGATGCTTCAAAGAATGGAATTGATTGTGTCCTTATGAAAAATGATATAGTTATTTCTTATGCATCAAGGAAGTTAAAAATTAATGAATAGAACTATCCAACTCATGATCTTGAGTCACCAGATACAATAATTTCTCGTCATATATTGAGACGTTATCTCTATGGTGAAAGATATGAGATATATACTGATCATAAGAGTTTGAAATACATCTTCCCACAAAAAGAACTCAACATGGGGAAAATTCAATGGATCAATATTTTCAATTATTATGATTGTTCCATGCACTACCACCTCAGAAAAGAAAATAAGGTATCTAATGCATTGATTTTAATGGATCACAGAGTTCTAAATAAAATGAAAATTTACTTGGATCCTATGAATAGGGATCTAGCGAGGATGGATATGGGAATCATCAATTAAGGTGAAAAATCATTATATTTTAAACTGGTTTCTCAACATTATTTATTAGAAAGGATTAAATGTTCTTATCCTGATGATGAGAATCTTAAAAAGACAATTGATGAGATGAATGACGGGATGTTGGTAGAATCGATATATGATGATAGAATACTGAATCATGGTAATTGGCCTTTTGTTCCATGTATACCCGAACTAAAAAGGGTGTTATTGGATGGTTACCATACTTTGAATTTCTCTATACATCATGGTATCACTAAGATGTATAGATATTGGAAGTAACATTTATGGCGGGATATCATAAAGAGATAAATTGAAGATTATGTATCAAGATGTCAAGTTTTTTAGTAGGTGGTGGCTGAAAGATAACATCCTAGAGAATTTATGCAACCTATACCTATTCTTACTTGTAAATGGGATGACATCACCATTGATCTGTTCCTTAGATTACCCAAAATGTCAATAAAGAATGTTCCAATATGGGTAATTATTCATCCAATTACAAAATTTCTACATTTACATACAATAAGGGAGGATTTTACACTCGAGCGCCTTACACGACTCTATATCAATGAAGTTGTGAGACTTAATAGAGCACCTCTCTCAATTATGTCTGATCATGATTCTGAATTTACATTGAGATTCGGGAAAAGTCTTCATAAAACATTGCACACTAAGCTTCGTTTGAGTAATTCTTATCACCCACAAACTGATGGGTAGTCCGAAAGGATGATCCAATCTTTATTAGACATGTTGAGATCATGTTCTCTCAACATTCAAGGTATTGGGATCAGTATTTACCTTTTTGGAATTTTTCTACTATAATAATGTTCATTCCAATAATCAAATGGCACCATATGAAGCACTATATGAAAAGAGATTTTTTACACCATCATGTTGGGATGAATTTGTTGAAATGAAGCCTTTGGGCCCAGAGATTGTGGAGGAAACCACAAAAAAGGAACAGACTATTCAAAACCATATCAAAATAGCTCAAAGAACGAAAAATTGATATGTTGATAATAAAATCAATGATTTTTAATTTCAAGATGGATATCAAGTTTTCATTGAAGTATCACCACGGAACAGTGTTATAATATTTGGAAGGAAAGGGAAACTGAGCCCTCGGTACAATGACACTTTTGAAATTTTGAAAATAATTGGAGCTATGGATTGTCATTTGGAAATGCCTCCAAGCCTTTATAAGGTGCAAAATGTGTTCCATGTCTCATTATTGAGAAATTACATGCTAGTCCAAACACATGTCTTCACTTATGAATGTATAGATTTGGAACCTGACTTATCTTATTGTGAAGAGAATATCTAGATTCTAGAAACTAAGAAATAGGGGTTGTTGAATTTGATGAAACAAATGGTAAGTTACTTTTGAGAAATCATTAAATTGATGAAGCAACATGGGACCCTGATGAGCCTATGATGAATAACTACTAAACTCTATTTGTGATATAGCATTCTTGTAATTTTGGGGATGCAATTTTTGTATTGTGGGAGAATTTCAAACCCCAACGATTTTTAAATAAGTTTAATATTTAATGCATGAAACATCAAGTCTCTAAAAAAACATTAATATATCCTATATAGTAAAACTAATTTTTCCACCTCTGTGATTTGAATTTCGAAAAACTAGCATACGTGGTTGCATCTAATATGATATTTATAGTTTGATAATACCAACATAAATTTTCGGGAATATTATCATACCCTTATGAATAGTAATATTAATATTAATAGGACACTTATGACTATTAAATAATATTATTATATTATTGTCTTAGGTTTATAAGATAATGAGATCTTGATTAATTTTTCAAGGTAATATAAAATTAATTATAATTTTAAAATATTTTTTTTGAATAAATTAGGATTTTAACTAAAAATTTAATTAATCATATTTAGAAATTTATTTTAAAAAAATGGATTTCACTTATCAGTTATACATGTTGATAAATTTTTAGAGTTAAGTTTTTGGATTTTTTTGAAATAATTGAATTTGTTATGAATATAAAAATACTGAATTTTTTTGAATATATACATTATCATTTAAATTCACTATTCTGATTTTCATTTATGATGTAAGAACACTTGGTTATAACTCACATGAACTTATTAATATTATTGGTCATCTTAATAAATAGTATTGGTTTTCATGAGGGAAATAATAAAATAATGATTAAGATATTCAAAAATCACTCCTCTCTTCCACTATAAAAACAAACCCTCACTTCCAATTCTATTCTCTCCTATCAAGCCTTGTGACTTGTTTAGATTCTAATAAATTCAAATCTCAAGCTCCTCCTCATGTACATATTCCCTTGGTCTCTACAATAGGCCAAATCCTCTCCCATTTAGAGGCTCTCATGGAAGATAAATTGAAGTGGTAAATTTCTATTTTAATTTTGTTTTATTTCATTCAAGTTACATTATTTATATTTCATTCCCCACTTATTTTCCTACAAATTTTATGATAAAAAAAGGAAATTACATTAATTGGATTGTTTTTTTATAATTGAATAATTCATCATCATCTCTATTTTCCACTCCTTTAAAGCTAGAAATAAAAAAACCATCTGAGACGTGTTAATTTGTCACATTCAAGGATGACTGATTTTCAACCACTATTACCATATTCTATCATGGTCATGAAACCATGTTTATGGTTGAAAAAAATAATATATTTACTATATCCTCTTTAATGTTCTGGAATCATTTTGTACACGTGGTTTTAATTTATAAAACAAAATGAGTTTGTGGTGTTCAAAAAACCACCTAATTAATCCAAGCGTTTATCATTAAAAAATTTTATAATGATTCATCCTCACACAATGTAAACAAAAAATTTATGAGATCATTTAACCTTCTATATTAAAATTAATAACATATAACATCAATTTTGGAATTCAATTCTCATTTTATATTAAGTTCCATAAAAGTAATCCTTCATGCAAACTAATGAAACAATAACCCACAAATGATGATATTGAATCTCTTAACCCATAAAAATGAACTTAAATGAACTTAATAAAATTATAATAAATAAATGAAATATATAATAGCTTATGAATTATTTTATTAATAAATTTAATTTCATATTCTTTGACCTTATGTTTAATACCGAAACATATTCTGATATGAGGTAAAAATTTTCTACCAGAACCTCCATTTTCATTCGGGTTACTCTTATCCTCTACATACCTCAATAAATTTATTATTTATTATTATTTACTCCTCATAAATTTTATTTTAATGTTATATATATCTTTAACAACCAAAATCCTTCATTATTTTAGGTTGTGTTATAAGCTTTAAAATGATCATTCAAAAAATTCCTTCTTGAAATAGAAGCATGTGTCTTGGGAACATCTCGAATCCATACCTTGTTCAAGAAAAGTCTATAATCTATTTTAACCACAAATATTTTTTTAAATAAATATTTTTGTATTATAAAATTATTTTATTTAAATTATGTTTTTATGAAAATAATTTTCCAAAATAACACTTCTTTTCAAATTAAAATAGTATTTATCTCAAGAACTACTCGATGATTTTATCAAAGTAATTTTATCTATTTAAACACTCTTGTTCAATATTATTGTGTCTAATTTTTTGTGATGTAATATTACATATTTTATTGTTTGGTTCTTTATTATTTTTACTATGGATGTGCTATCTTCAATGAATTATCCATATTACTCAGAATTGTTTGTGTTTCTATATGCAGATTGGGGAAATTTATTTCATATGTTCATGTTTTTTATATTTCTCCCCTTTCATATGAGGAATGACTTAGACATAGTAAATTATGGTTGGGTCCCTCTATATCCCCTCAATGAATTATTAGGTCTCATGAGATAGAAAATATATGCACATGGTCACGGTCTTTCCCATTTTCAGATATGGTTTTGGCTGAGGCCTTAACCATTTTCAAATGTCATGGTCAAGGAATTGACATTATATATAAGAATATCCGGCATTACAAATTCTCTCATTAAAAAAATAGAGATTGATAGTCCATGGGATTATTTGACTAGTATAATATCTTTGGTTATGATATATAGAATTATTTATTCCCTTTTTCCTTCAATATTATACTCAATGATATTTTTAAAGACATGCATATTTAGTTTTTCATAATGCCTAGTGTTTTCATTTTCTTCCACTATATTATTTACCCATACTGAGCATCTATGCTCACCCCTTTCACATGTTTTATTTTCCCCAGGTTGTGAATAAGTATATTATGAATTAATTTCAGGGATAATCTTAAAGATTATGTGTGATTGAAAAGACATAGTTATGTTTTATTTCCTTTAAAGTTTTAATGTTGAACATTTATATGTATCTTGATTTACCAAGAAACTAATATATTTGTTCCTTTAGGATATGACATTCCAATAGTTTTTAAAATGTTATAAATAATGCACCTTCTTCAGGTAGCTCAGGTAGGGGCCTTACATGTTACCTAATCAATTTGGAATAACCATATCGAATCAAGACATTAGAAAAAGTTATGATGTAATAAAACCCACCTCTAACTTCTACTGGAAATGGCCTGCACACATCAATGTGTACTAAGCCTACATTCTCTATAGATCTTTCACCCTATCCTTCGAATGGTTGTTTGGTAATTTTTCATTATAAACAAGAGTGAGATATTTCATGTGGTTTTAGCTCATATGATTCTAGATATCCGTGTGGAATAATATTTGTCCAATTCTTCTCATTTACATGACTAAGATGGTGATGGAATAGCTGGGTTTTATATGACTCTGGTGAAAAATTTTAATTATCAATTTAAAATATATTTTTCTTAGTCTAATACATAATAGTATTTGTTTAATAGTTTCCTAGAATAAAATATTTTTTTCTTTATAAAGGAAACACCATTTACTTTCAAACAAGAAAATAAACCCATCAGCATCTAAATAATGATAAAAAATTATGTTTTTGTTAATTTTTGGTACATAATAACAATAATTTAATACAAAAATCATTATCGTTTCAATGAAATGTGGTAGAATCCGAGGGATAAATAAAGAACCCTTGCACAATTATTATCTCTCATATCCACCTCTCCTCTATAAATCATTCACAATATACTTGGTTCTTATATTTGGATAAATATGTGAGAACCATAAGATGTATCTAATACCCAATGGGTATATAGTGAAATATTACACTCAATAATGAACACAAAATTATCTTCCTCATTCTTTTTGGAAAGTTTCTTCTTGTAGTGTCTTGGCTTGAAACATGTAAAACATAATGCATCTTTTTCCATGTCATACCTTTGGATATTCATTTTCTTAGAAAGATGGTGCTCGAGATATTTACACTTGTTGTGAGTCTTGGCCCACTTTTCCTATTATTTATTTTCATATTCACCATAAGGACTGTAGTTTTATCATGACCCATTTTCTTATTTACTTTGATAATTAATGTATGATGTTCTGAAAGACTCTTGTATTTATTTATCATATTTTAATTAATAATAAAACTGGATAAGGTATTTTATTGTGATGAATGTATGAAATATGTATGCACCTCATCCAAGAATTTAATTTCTACTATGTCTAAGTGTTCAATGTAGCCAATAAGAATGACTACATGAAGCCAAGATAGTGCAAGTTCCCTAAGAATACTTATAAAAAATCACTAGAGATCACATACCTCTCTTGTCCCGCACCTCTCTTGATAGAGATCACGATGGTGAGACCTCATGATATAAACATCCATGTCCTCTTGTTTCTTAAAAATATAATTTTACATGGATTATAGAATGAAACACTAAACATATGTGGTATTGTTAAATTTATTCTCATAGATAGATAACTCTTCATCACTTGCCTCATTACCATGCGCCTGAAGAATAGGTTCTTCTGGCCCATAAATTTTCCTTTCATGGAGAAGGATAGCACATACGTTTCTTTACAAGACATGGAAATTTTTTCAATTGAAAATTTTTCTTTACCATATATGGATCACACTTATATGTTGGAATTCATTTTAATCATATTTATTCAAAATGATTTGAGTAAAATTTTAGTGTTCTATCTATTAAAATTTAGACAAATAAATAAATTTTATATTTATTAATCTACCACTCTTTTATCAAAACCCAATAGGAATCACAATTGAATTCAAAATATCATGTTAGTTTTACATTCTAGTGTAAATGATCCATATTACCTTTCTCATTATCCCAACATAGGTTGGTAAAAAACTTTAATGGTTTTAGATAGGCATTCCGAATGACAACTATATTGACTCACGGTTCCAGGATGTTCTGGGTGGACACCCCAATCCAAAAATACTTAATTTTAGTTCCTTTAATGCTTGCATATCTGTGACATACTGTAATTCTTTCACAGTCAACTATGGATGTGAACTGAGTTAATTTGACCAAATACATCAAGTTAAACATCCCCAATAATTAAAAGCACCCCACATTGGCTGGAAATAACTTTTAACTAGGGATCGATTTGAACTGAGGTTGGGGAATGTTATACTGTCTTAATATATATTATTGAGGTATTTTATCCTTTTATGATTAATTTTTCAATTATTATCTTTATCACATTCATGATAATATTAATTCTATTTACATTAGTGATTAATCAGGTCATAGATAATATTTACGTATAAGATAAATAATTTGAGTTATATATTTCATTCTCATTAATTCATTAATTCATGTGTTCATGAAAATATGTCTATAATGAAATAACCATGACTCATGAAAAAAATAAAAAATTATTATATTGATCTCAAACTAATGGGTATTTTGACTAGTGTAAAATAAACCAATCTTCAACCTAGGGGGAAAACACCATGAACCAATTATGTTACATGTTACAAATTTCACCTTTCCACATATATATCTCTCTTGGATTGGTTTATCCTCAGCTAGAAATATGAACCACCTCTACTAGCTTTTGAGCTCATCCCTTATGTATTCTTTAACTGGCATGCATGTGAGGGGGGTGGTATTTAGAAAAAAGGAAACCATGGGTATGTAGGACCTTGCATATTAAGCTCTGAGGAGACAAATGGCCAGCAAATTATTTTAATAATAAATTAATTGAAACTAATCAAATAAAAATATGTGGTCTACTCTCTTGATCATCCACAAGCATAAAACGAATTAAGCATCCAATAAAACTATAATTCAATTCAAAATGGTTCTTATTTAGGATAAATACCTCTCGAATAAATTAATTATCAAATTTAATTAATTAATTATTTTGTTTTAATTATCATATGAATTTCCTTGAAATTATCATCCATCATAATTTTAAATAAATTAAATAAATTTATTTAAAATAAAATATGTACATATTTGTAACATGGAGGGAACATGGTGAATACCCATTTGATTTGAGAAAAAATTTATTATACTCATATATTCTTTTCTACTATGACATATGGAATACACAAATTACCATGTGATTTCATGATGTGTACTCTAAACTTAGTGATTACACAAATTACATAATTTATTGGTCATGTGTTATTTATTAATGCACATAGAGTAAAAAATGTAATATGACTCATACCTGATATGTGGATCAATACATTATGTATAAATTAATTAAACATGTTTATATATATTTAAACCCATCACATGGTGTGTCCTATCAACTTAATAACCACATGCATGTACATTTACATAAGGTTAACATATTATAATATATATATTTTAATTAGACGTAATTTGGTATAAGAACATATCATGTTCAAGAGAGTTAAACTGAGTGTACATATCTCCCTCTCTATCTGAGGTATGCACTTATGGACTCAGTGTGTAAATCACGCCTGATAAGAATGGAGTACAGGACATGTATAGTAGTTTAAATGAAATGTGGTCTCTGAATCACACAATCCCCAGTGAGGTAGGATATGTAGGGAAATACACAACCCGTCTGTGACTAAAAATACTACATGCATTGTATGTGGGCTTCAAGGTATGTATGTCTACTGACCATGCACCAGGCTCGCCCAGTCAACATGAAGTGTATGATATAAATGAATCATTTGTCATCAATGCACATAGATTGAATTAAATTCCAGTTTATTCATGGTGCAATGAACAAAAGTAAAGGGTTTGTAACTCTAGTTACCTAGCATGAACTCTGATGTTTTCTAAAAAGAATTCTTTTCACTTCTAGATGAGTTATTAAATTTTATTTCACTCATAAAATTATTTATTTTGATTAGATCTATGAGAAGTGAAGGAGGGGGAGCTGATTTCGCTATTAGAATTGAAAGAATGATTAAACTTGAATTGAAAACTAAATGAATATATTTTAAATAAATCAATGATATTGAAATAATTATGAATAATTATGTGATTTCTCTAATACCACTTGTAGGATTTAGACACACTAGAAGCATGTGATTGGTTGTTCCCAACTACAGTATTCATTCATGATCGATCATTAATACAAGTTTTACACAATGTTGATTATCATGATAAGTGGAATTAAATCAAAGAATATGGAAAATGGATAAAATTCCAGAACCCAAGAGTGTATCATCTCATATTATTTATAATAAATTTAATTAATTAAAGAATTTCCTTTTTTGAATTCTTTATTTATTGATGTATCTAACAAAATTACTTCATTTTACCATATTTGTGATCTATGAATCAAGAGAATATTCCATCCAGTGGTGATCTACACATGTTCAAAAAATATCCAAACATCGCCACAGTAATCTCTATGTGCTATCACGAAATATCTTCTCACTTTCTTAGTCAACCTTTGATATCCATATGAACGATGTCCAAAGCGTTCTCCTTGATCTCTCTAGACTTAAGAGTGTGAGGTGGAGGAATAATTCTCTCTATTCATGGGATAATTCTTATAGTTGGGGGATATCTAGGGCATAAGATGATTATCCAAATAAGTTGTCCACAATGAAGACAATGAATTGGATATATTAAGAAAACATATAATTGGGTTTCTATACAACTAGGTTTAAAATAAAATAATTACACAAGTTCCATTAATTATTAATTTAATCCCTATAGAACCCCATGTTAAATATTATTATAATTATTATTATTTCTCAACATGTTCTTACCTTGGTAATTAAATTAAATATTATTTAATAAAATAATATTCAATATTTTTTTCACCAGACAATTACACTATGTTATCCATTCCTCCATAATATTTATCATTCCTTGAATAATGACTATTTACTTATTATATAAATATCACTACATTATCCACCAATAAATGATTAAATATTATATTAAATAAATAGAAAATAAATATTTAGTTAATATTATTCACACATTATATTCTCTCAAATAACTAGTGAAGAGATATATATGATCAAGAAAATTGGAAAATTTATTAAACCACATCTACAAATAATGTTTATTAAATTTATTAAATAATAATTAATAATATATTATTTAACATAGATTATAGATACCTTAAATGTTTGAACATCTAAGCCTATTTCTTAGAGGCATTAGGTGAAGTAGCCTAAAGTCTTAGGTTGGCATCTAGAAATATTCCAAGGAACCCATAGAGAAAGAATTTAATGAACCCACAACATAATACATCATATAGATGATTAATGTGTAATATAGTAAATTTATCATGATATCTAAAATCAAGAAGGTTTCAAACTGGTGTCATCAACCTATGTTCTCAATGTCTCGTTCTTTGACATACTAACAATTGAATGTTCCTGCAGAACACCATTTATATGTATTTTTTAGGATATATCATTTCCGTCAAAGGGTATGACATATTATCTTTCCTTAAAAATAAAGATGGAAAACCATATTTAACACCATTCATTATTGTAATATTACTAATGGTGCACCCAATGTATCCTACCTCATTGTAAACATATATTTTTATGGTTTTTATCAATACATATAAGTAAATGACTCATAATACTAATAAATAATAATATTAATTTCTATGGATCAATACACATGTATATATATAGGAACATAAAATGACAGATATAAATATGGATCTCATACAAGTGGGACTCATTCTCATAATATCCTATAATTTATATTACAAAGGACATTAACCATGAGAAGGTGAATAAATGTCCTATGAGCATCCACCCATAATTTCTAATATCATTTGTGTTTTATAAAAGATATCACCTTCTTATAGAACATATATTTAAGAATGGTGTTGTAGCACATTCGGGTTCACATCATTTTGGGGAGCTTCTGTGAACATTTAGTTTGACAGCTATTGTTGGTACATTATCACATACTATTTTATAGTGATGAAAAATCATGATGTGATAAGAAGTTTATTATTATTCAAAAATATGAATATAGGTTATCATAATGTACACAAAAGTTGGTTCTAGGGACAAACTATAATAGAAACAAGATTGAAGTATTATATGAACACACGTATATAAACATAGACAAGACATGGAAAGAAATGTCCTTATCAATAATAATTCAAAATAAGAATGTATCAATAGAACTATTATTGTATCATACACACACAAAAACACAAGAATGCCAAATCTAGAGAGTTCTCATGGGTTACACACAATTGTAAGAACAATAAAGTAATATCATGAGAAGTTTCATGGGTAAAACAAACACAAAAACAATCATGTCATATAGAACTATTTTATATAATTTTTATAAAATGGAATGGAACTTCCTACATAAAGTTTATTGATGCCCAACATCATTTTTCACCACCAGAATCAATTTTAGACACCAAAAAACCAGAAAACCAACCCCAAATCACTATATCAGGATTCTGGAGAGAAGATCCAAGAACAAGAACATGTCAATGGATAGGGATGGTTTAGAATAATAAAATTAGATCCATCATAACAAGTGGCTCTATATGAATCCAATAACAATCAATTCAAAATTTTATTTTTTATTTTGGTTTTTTCAAAATCTGTTTTCCAATAGAATTTCATTAATTTAATTATGTTTTAATTGATAAAATAATGTTTCCATATATTAAATTAATCTTGATGATTTTTTCTATTAAATTAATAAAACACTTAATTATATGATTAATATTTTTTTAATAGTTAATTTTAATATTCTAATTAATTTATAATTTATTGGGTAATTAATGTTTCATTAATGTTGTTCAAATTTTATTTAAATTATTAAATTAATTATTTTTTGATTAATTATTGAATTTAATTTTTTGATTGTATTTATTCATACTTTAATTTTACTATTTAATTATAAATATTCTTTTTAAATATTAATTTTAGTGCTTTTCATTAATTTTTTATTTTTGATTATATAAATTTCTCTTTTCATTATATGTTATTTAATTAATTGACTAAAGTTTTAATTTTAATCTAATTACTTTAACTATTTTACAAAATTCTGATATGAAATTATAACATAACTCTTACCAAAATATTTTTTAGAAGCCATATATTCATTTTTTGATCTGGTTAGAACGTTGTAGGTGTTTTAGCTGAAATCCTAGTGAATCCATGATAAGAAAGATAGAGGAAGGAAATCCAATATTATTTAATAATCAATATGTTCATTTAGATGAAGGCTGATGAATCCAAAACTGATATAGAGAGAACAATATTTTTCATTAGTATAGTTTCTTAAAAATTATACTGGGAAATTTGGTATGTGACGAATGCGCAAACAATAGAAAAGTGAACAAACATCGAAAAACAAATTCATTCCCTTTATCAAACAGAGAAAAATTAAAGTGGGTACATTGAGAGAAAATATTATAAGTAATAAAAATTAATTTTTAAACCATAAATTTTAACATGGAAAACCCCAATTAGGGAAAAACAATGAGACCTAGATCCGAATAAATATCCCTAAAAATCTATGAGTACATGGTAGAGACTCCCAAAAAATGAAAGCGATATCAAAAGTATAACACTCTAAAATAGAAGAATAAAATCACCATTGGAAAAGGGAGGTAAAATAATATCTGACAAAATAACATCATTTTTTCATGAAGAGAAAACCATGTTTTAATTTTCTCTCCGTACAGATGTGTTATACAATACCGAGTTGCTTCCTCCTTTTAATGGAAATATTTGCATTTAAAAAAATTTATATCATCCAGAAAACACATTTTTGACCAGCGTTTAATGATTTTCCAATGATAAGTTGCTCTATTGGAGGAGGTACCCCAAAAAAATCCCCCTCTGGCTCAAGTGGGGATCATATGTAACCCTAAAATTAGTCGAAAGTCTCATCATTTCCTCTGGGTAAACTCTTGGACAACTTGCTTGACCCATTCTCATTAGTGTGGATCTTCTCCAGATTTAACATTCTCGAATCAAGTACATTGCAGAACCAAAGATTCTAAACATCAATATGTTTCATCCTTCCATGATTAGTTAAATGTTTTCCAAATATATAGTACTAAAAATATAATAAAATAAAACATACATTTCCTTATTTAAATTTATCTCTTGAATTAATTTTTTATCCAAAAAAATTATTTTCATGCCTTTGTAGCTATAATAAACTCTGACATTATAGTAGATAGAGCAACACATATCTGAAATCTATACTTCCAATATAAAGACCCCTGCAAAAGTGATCAAATATCCTAAATTTGACTCCCTCAAATTGATAACTCATTCCATATCTGAATATGTCAATCCACAAAGCATATTTTCCCCATTGTCAAAACATAATCTCATATTAGAAGTACCGTGACTATAACAAAATATATGCTTCACTGCACTCTAAATGTAACACCCTGAGATTTTATGAGAAATATTATTTTTAATTTCATTGATGTATTGTGTTGTACGCTACACCAAAATTATCTTGTGCTATACGTGACACCATATTAGCCTGCAGTATACGCAACACTATTCTTGTCTCATGTTACACACAATTTCAAGTTCGTTTTGTGGAAATTATTATATGCAACATTTAGTATAGATTTTGTTTAATGTATAAATGAAATAAGTTTTTATTATGTGATATGAAACACCAAATGTATTTTTCACTACACACAGCCATGACTTGCCTTGCATTACATGTAATCAAGACATTCCTCGATAGCATGTGTAGTACGCAATACCGAGTTTCACTAAATGAGATATTATTATAATATTATTATAAACTAGCTGTTATGAATAGTAATACCAACTTTTTGAAATTTTATAAATTTTATCTTTTAAAATGGATTTCAGTTTTGGATTCAGAATATCGAAATTAGCCTAGGTTCATTTTTTGTATTTTTCTGATAATTTTAATTTTTTATGAATAGTGAAAGCACTCGGTTACTATTTAAAAACCGATTTTTTTAAAAATAATTATTTATTTTATTTAAATTTATTTTCAGTAAAAAATGATACATAATACTTATATAAGTTAAATGTAATTCATTGATGTCATTTTATAATAGTTTTAGATATATAAAAATTTTATTTAACTTTTCACTATCTTGTACCCACCTCCTAAGAGAATTTGAAAATTTACATAAAACATAATTTTTCCGCATCTATGAGTGGAATTTATAAAATCCAAGAGACACGGTTATTATCAAGGGGTAAAATGTGGTTCACTAAGATAAAAATAATTTTCAGTGAATAGTAACTTATAACTTTTATTTACCACGGTTAAAAGTAAATAGGGTAATTAAGGGTAAAAATGATATTATTATTACACTAACACATATACTAATTCTATTAGATAAGTATAATTTGACCAAAAACAACCTTATCAACATAAAATTGTCATTTAGATCCACTTGGATTAGATTAGGACATTTATTATTATTTAATTCAAAGAAGAGATAAAAGATTTAAAATCAATGTTTAATAAATAAAACATTTTAATATAGGGTTATACATAAGATAAATTAGATTATAAATATTAAATAGAAATATAAAACTATTTCCTACATAATGGTATTTTATTTATAATTTTTAGACATTAATTAATTTAATTTATTTATGACACAATGATGATACAGTAATTACCTTATTAATGAAATATTAACATAATTGATGTTATAAATACCCAAATAAATTAAATTTGAGACTTTTTATAAATTAAAATAATTTTTTTGGTTAATAGGACATGTTAGTATTGATTTAATTTACTCTTTTCGAACTAATCATGCTATTATGATTTTCACAAATATCAATTTAGAAATAGTGTCAAAATTGACATAAAATAGTTTTTAAAACAAATATTCTATTATTAATTGTTATTCTATTCCTAAAAATCTATGGTTCTACAAAATAACTTATATAAGGATATATATATTAATAATGAATGACATGGGGTTCGTTTGGCTTGTTACAGTATGTTTATTAACCATTTAGTGTAAGAAAACAAGAAGACACGGTAAAAGTTAAATTATTTAACATCGAGTTAAATCTAAATGTTAAGGTTTAAATAGTAACCTAAACTTATCTAAAACTTATTGGTGGAGAATATTGCGACCCATCCCCACTTTAGATTCTAAATAAATCAATTTGGAGCTATTATAAACCAAATATGACTTTATTATAAAATAATTTTTTAAGTTTTTCCTAAGGTGCCCCTCTCCTCCCTTATAAAAGGGAACCTCCTCCCTCTTCTCTTTACACGATTTTGAGCCTCAAAGTTCATAATACCACTTCCAATTATCCTTATCAACTTTCATAAAACATTATAGAGGTTCTGGTCCCCTCAGAAGACGAAATCTAGTGCCATAAGTGGAGGATAAGAAGAGGCGTGTCAAAGAAGAGGTAATCTCTTATACTGAATCTTTCAAGATATTTCTTCTTCAACTTCTTCTTCATTAGTTGTTTAGTTATAAAGTAACAACATAAGTATCACTAATATACAGATATTTTATTATAAATATGAAACAACCTCATTTCACCTTCTATCCATCCTACGGAAAACGAAATCACTGCGCGTGCGTACGTACGAAATACTATCTCCACACCGTGGTGTAATCTGTTTTTCCACCACCACCTTACATGGATGGGTATAATGGTGTAGAGAATAACTATATATAGTTATTATAACATCATAATGATTCTGAGATATTATATCATCCACTAAAATTCAATTCAATAATTATGGGAATGATATCATCGCTCATGCGTACGTACGGATTACCGTCTCCACGATGCGATGAGATTCATTCTCCATGTTAGCCATTCAAGAATGATTATGAAGTATATATAGTGAATAATAATGAAATATATGACATGATAATGCTACTTTATTTATGTATATATATATATATATATGACATCTACTTACTTTCATTCAAGTCAATAAGGAAATGAAAACAACGTCCATGCGTACGTACGGCCTACTGTCTCCATGAACGGTGTATTTCTTTTTATTTGTCTATTTTTTAAATATATATATATATATACTGAATATATATGATATATAAATCATGATTTAAATTCTGGAAGTAAGTAAATCATGATATATGTAATAATAATATCAAGAACAACAAGTCCAAACACATGCGATAAATAATATGATTTTACCCAAAACGTTGCTTTAACATGGATTTAAAAAAGAACGGGAAATATAAAGTCATAAGTGAACCATATATGATATCCTAAAAATGAATATGATTCTGTAATAAGTCAATGAAATTATATAAATCATTATACAGGAGGCTCGGTTATGTATGAAGCATATCGGACCTAAGGTGAGGGGTAACTTTTCTAATCTCGTTTTTATCTGAGATTGTTTACTCATAAGTATTTACTGGGGTTATATTTATCATTCATGTCACTATTTTATAAAAATGGTATCATGAATGTTTAAATTCCTTTTTACCCATTTCTGAATTTTACTATGTGTTATGAAAGGAATCTTACTTTTTTTACCACAGGAGGAACTTTTTTACTTTCCCGAAAAAACCACGAGGAGAATGTTTTTTTAACTTATACGGAATGAATGGATTTTTATGGTTTAATAATTCCATATTTTCATGAAGTTCAATATAAAATATTTCATGGTTATTTTAAATAAAATCCTTTTCGTTTAATATTTCATGGAATTTTTTGAAAAGAAAATGATTTTTAAGAAGAAAGGATATTTTCCGCAATAATTCTTTTCAAGTGTTTTATCAAAACCATTTTCCATCTAAGATGAAATTATTTCATATGTGTATGTTTCAAGTATAATGTATCTATGATTTAAATGGTTTCACTTTTCTTATGATGAAACGATATCCATTTGTTTTATATGGATTATAATATTATTGGATGATGTTTATGAAACCCATTTTTATTCTTTGTATTATGATGAATGATTTATGATTATGTTGTGGCACAAGTAAGAATGATTTCATTATGAGATGGGTGGGACCTATATCTCCATAAAATTTATTGGGTAATGATTTATATCTCATGATATAGACTTGGATGGAACGGTAAGTTAATCTGGTTCAGTGATATAGGACTGGAACAAGGAATGAACTTGATTCCGAAAGGGACTTTGTCCACTAAGATGGTATTGGCAGCAATGCCTTGGCTACTATGGAAATCATATCTTGTGATTAATGGTTTTCCACAAATAAATTTTTTATTCCCATGCTATTTTATCATGATGTATGTTCCATTATGACCTATTCCTTACATACTGCCATTATTTATTTCACAACTTAAGATTTTGATGTGTAAACATTATGTTCATGTTTTGAAGTTCAGATGTATATGGTTTGTTTTATTTTCTCAATGATTTCCCTTACTAAGAATTTGAGTTCACCATTTATATGTTTTCTTTTCACCATGATATAAAGAAAGGTTTTAGGTATGAAAAAATAAGAAGATCTTTATGGGATATGTTGAAGATCTTTCACCAAGATTAGATGATTATATTCTGAGTTTCCAAAGACACTAAACTATTACGGTCCTTATGTGTCTGTTTTTGTTATGTATTAAGTATTCTGAAAATGTAATGTAATGTCGATGTACTTTAGTCTATGGGGTCTCTACAGTTGGTATCGGAGGAAAGGTTTAGCAAACCTTTGGAAACTATTATGTGAAAACTTTAGTGAAATCCATAGAGATATTTATAAGTTTTGTCTAGGGATGTATCTAAGGATAACTATACGTATAGGTTATAGTCCTAGAATTATAGTAACGATATTATAATTAAACCTAATATGTTATATATTGAAGTTACTCCCCCTTTATTATGTTGTTTTCCTAGCATGATTTTTTCCTCTTACAGTATTCTTTTTGAGTTTTAGAAAAATGGATGGAAACATGAAGATTCATGATAATGGAGGATATGATGGAGAATCGAATGATATTCTTCATGAGAAACCAAATGAAGTTGGATCCGGAAGTCCACATATCATTATTATACCTAATCATAAATCTCATAATATGATCAATAATCTCAACTTTGTTACGTTTCTTGATTCAGCTAATAAGAGAAAGATGTAGTTTCATGATGATCATAGAGGAAAGAAAGTTCAATTTATCTCATGTAAATCATGTGGGAAGAGGCATCAAGGAGATTGTTTCAATGGAACTAGAAGATTATTTGGTTGTGGAAAAGAAGGACACAAATCCCGTAAGTGTAAAGGAAAAGGTTCAATTAACACCACAGACAAGGATAATGGTATTTCTATGACATCAACAATAATTAAATGTTTTAAATGTGGAATGTATGGGAATTATGCAAACCAATGCCCTAAGGGAATGTCTCATGAAGAGAATCACCATGGTCGTATGGGTAGTATTTATGTTGATGATGATGAAGAGACTACACATGATATATGAGATGAAAGAATTGTTCAAGATCGTTCAATGGTTTAAGAAGGTTGTGGAATGATTTATGTTTATCAAGAGTTATGTTGTATAGGTAATGGTACTTTGGAATAAAGATGCATCTAAGGATATTGCACTATTGTTTTTCCTGAAATATTTGAACGTATATGTTGAATGGTATTAGTAACCCAGAAATGTTATTCATATAATTTTTCAAAGTAGATGATATAATCATTATGAAGGGATAAGGTGAAAATGAAATGTTTGATAGTATTCATGATCTCATGATTGATATAAGTACTAAGTGATATCATGGATTGAGTATATATAATTTTTGGTATTTTAGTATGTGGAAAGTGTTAACTTTTAACTTCATTCATGTTTTCACTAAGGATAAATGGGTATTTATTTTTCAAGAGATCACATTATTAAGGAATTCGAATGTTTGGAATGTGACTGACAAGACATATATTATGATATATGGGGATAAAAGATGGTATTTACATGCTTGGTAGATGACCTATCTATCAATAATTTTTCTTAAACTACGAGTTTGGGTAAGCCTAAATATTGGAATATATTAAGTTAGACATCAGATAGTATTCTTTAAGTCTAGAAAATTTTTCGATATTATTTTTAGAATGTTATAATAATGTAGTTTTAGAAAAAAGGACAACCTGCAAGACAGGTAACAACCCATTGCGTCGAACAAGGTTGTGGGAATCGAACCCAAAACTGAAATGTGACAGGCCTTTATTGCCAACCACTGGCCTATCGGAATTACCTAGTTAATAGAAACTAGTTTTATTTTATTCAGAGGTATGATAGATGAAGTATAAGTCCTTTTTTAGGAACTATATACGATTAATCTCACCATAGATGGACTTATGTATATAAATTTTTATAACCTTATGTTTGAGACAGATGGAATGATCTATCATTCTATCGTAGGATCTTCTAACACTTCACGGAAGAAAAATTCAACTTCATTTTTTTAAGATATGAAGTGGAAATTGTTCAAGGCACAAACAACATTGATATTGTACCAAAATCAAGTAAGTATATCTTTTAATTAAACAATTTTTCAGCTTTAGGGAAATGATCTTGAAAACAAAAAATGTTGTCCTAGTGTCCTTATATCTAATGAATCAGATGGTACCTTAAATCATCACAAATTTATGGCTTTGTGATTGTTGGTTTTTTCATAGCCATGTCCTCTACCACTCTCCATCAAAACATGATGGTTAGATTTTTCTTCTATATCCATATCTCCACCTATGTTCTCCTATGTGGAAACCCAGTGATGAGTTAATTTGGGTAACCGTTACATTTCAAACATTATTTTTTAAAATTAAATTTTTGTTTTCCTTTATACAATGTGGTTTTATATGAATGAAACTTTCATGTAGAAAACCATTTATTAACCCGACAAATTTTGAGGGCGAAATTCCTTTTAAGGGGGTAGAATGTAACACCCCGAGATTTTATGAGAAATATTATTTTTAAATTCATAGATGTCTTGTGTTGTACGCTACACCAAAATTAGCATGTTCTATATTCAACACTGTATTACCTTGCAGTATACGCAACACTATTCTTGGCTCATGTTACACACAATTTCAAGTTCATTTTCTAGAAATTATTCTACGCAACATTAAGAATAGATTATTTTTAATGGATAAATGTAATATGTTTTGATTATGTAATACCCAACACCAAATAGAGATTTCACTACACACAGCCCTGACTTTTCTTGCATTATATGTAATCAAGTCCTTCCTCGATAGCTTGTGTAGTACACAATACCGAGTTTCACTAAACGAGATATTATTATAATATTATTATGAACTATCCATTATGAATAGTAATACCCACTCTTTGAAATTTTATAAACATTATCTCTCAAAATGGACTTGATTTTTGGATTCGGAATATCGATATTATCCTAGCATGAATTTTTGGTATTTTTCTGAAAACATTCAATTTTTGATGAATAGTGAAAACACTGGGTTACTATTTAAAAACCGACTTGTTATTTAAATAATTATTTATTTTATTTAAATTTATTTTAAGTAAATATTGATATATATTACCTATATAAGTTCAATGTAATTCATTGGAGTCATTTTATAAAAAATTTAGATATATAAAAATTTTGTTGAACTTTTCACTATGTTTTACCCACCTCCTAGGAGAATTTGAAAATTTACAGTAAACATAATTGTACCGCTTCTGTGAGTGGAATTTTGAAAATCCAAGAGAAAAAATTATTATAAAGGAGAAAATGTGGTTCAATAAGATAAAAATAATTTTTGGTGAATAGTCACTTTTTACTTTTATTTACCACGGTTAAATATAAATATGGTAATTAAGGGTAAAAATGATATTATTATTAAACTAGAACATGTTCTAATTCTATTTGATAAGTATAATTGGACAAAAAAACTACCTTATTAATATAATAGTATCATCTATATCCACTTGGATTAGATTAGGACATTTATTATTATTTAATTCAAAGAAGAGTTAAAAGAGTTAAAATAAAAGTTTAACAACTAAAACATTTTTAATATAGGGATATACATAATATAAATTCGACTATAAATATTCATTAAAAGATAAAAATATTTCATACATAATGGTGTTTTATTTATAATTTTTTGACATTAATTAATTTAATTTATTTATGGAATAATGATGATGCAGTAATTACCTTATTAATGAAATATTAACATAATTGATATTATAAATATCCAAATAAATGTAATTTTTAGAATTTTTATAAATTAAAATAATTTTTTAGGTTAATATGACATGTTAGTATTGATTTAATTAACTTTTTTAGAACTAATCATGCGGTTATGATTTTCACAAAAATCAATTACTAAATAGTGTCAAAATTAACATAAAATAGTTTTTAAAACAAATATTATATTATTAATTGGAATTCTATTACTAAAAATATAAGTTTCGTCCAAATTACTTAGATAATGTTCTATATATTAATAATGAACCAATTAGGGTTATTTTGGCTTGTTATAGTAAGTTTATTAACCATTTAGAGTAACATGAAGACACGGTAAAAGTTAAATTATTTAACATAGAGTTAAATCTAAATGATAAGGATATTATAGTAACCTAAACTTGTCTAAAACCTATTTTTTGAGAGGATTTTGACCCATCCCTGCTTATTCTTCGAAATAAATCAATTTGGAGCTATTAAAAATCGATATATGACTTTATTATAAAATAATATTTTAAGTTTTTCCTAAGATTCCCCTTTCCTCCCTTATAAAAGGGAACCTCCTACCTCTTCTCTTTACACAATTTTGGGCCTTTAAGCTCATCCAAACCCTTACCATTTCCCTTATAAAATTCCCTAGAAACATTCTAGAGGTTCTGGTCACCTCAAAAGACCAACTCTATTGCCATAAGAGGAGGTTAAGAAGAGGCGCATCAAAGAAGAGGTAATCTCTTTTACCGAATCTTTCATGCATTTCTCTTCTTAAACTTCTTCCTATTTAGTTGTTTAATTATAAATTAATAACATAAGTATCACAAATATACTTATATATTATTATAAATTTGAAACAACCACATTTCACCTTCTGTCCATCCCACGGAAAATGAAATCACCGCGCGTGCGTACGTACAGAATACCGTCTCCACACTGTGGTGTAATCTATTTTTCCACCCCCACCTTACTTGGATGGGTATAGTGGTGTAAATAATAAGTATATATAGTTTTTATAACATCATAAGGATTCTGAGATCTTATATCATCCACTCCAATTCAATTCAATAATTTTTGGAATGATATCATCGCTCGTGCGTTTGTACGGATTACCGTCTCCACGACGCGATGAGATTAATTCTCCATGTTAACCATTCAAGAATGATTATAAAGTATATATAATGAATAATAATGAAATATATGACATGATAATGCTAATTTATTTATGTATATATATATAGGACATCTAATAACTTTCATTCAAGTCAATAAGGAAATGAAAACATCATTCACACGTACGTGCGACCAACCGTCTCCATGAACGGTGAATTTCATTTCATTTATCTATCTATTATATATATATACTCAATATATATGATATGTAAATCATGATTTAAATTATGGAAGTAATTAAATCATGACGTAAGTAATAATTATATCAAGAACAACAAGTCCAAACACGTACGATAAATAATGCGATTTTACCCAAAACGCTGCTTTAACATGGAATTTACAAAAGAAAGGGTAATATAAAGTCATTATTGAACCATATATGATATCATAAAAATTAATATTATTATTAAATAAGTCAGTGAAATTATTTAAATCATTATACAGGAGGTTCGGATACGTACGAAGCATATCAGACCTAAGGTAAGGGATAACTTTTCCAATCTCATTTTTATCTGAGATTGTTTACTCATAAGTATTTACTGGGGTTATATTTATCATTCATGTTCCTGTATTCTAAAAATGGATTCATGTATTTTTAAAGTCCTTTTACCCATTTTTAATTTTACTATGTGTTATGAAAGGAATCATACTATTTTTTACCACACGAGGAACTTTTTGACTTTCCTGAAAAAAGTACGAGGAGAATGTTTTTTAACTTATATGGAATGAACAGATTTTTATGGTTTCATAATGCCTTATATTCATGAATTTTACTCTACAGTATTTCATGGTAATTTTCAATAAAATACTTTTCTTTTAAAATTTCTTGACATTTTTTGAAATGAAAATGATACTTAAGAAGAAAGGATATTTTCATGAAGAATTCTTTTCAAGTGTTTTATCAAAACCATCTTCCATCTAAGATGACATTATTTAATATGTGTATGTTTCAAGTATAATGATTCTATGATTTAAATGGTTCCACTTTTTATGGTGAAATGATATCTATTTGTTTTATATAGATTATGTTATGATGGGATGATGTTTATGAATCCCATTTTTATTATTTGGGCTATGATGATTGATTTATGTTTAGGTTGGGGCACAAGTAAGAATGATTTCATTATGAAATGGGTGGGACCTATATCTCCCTCCAATTCATTGTTTAAAGATTTATATCTCATGGGATGTACATGTCTGGAATGGAAAGCTAATCCAGTTCAGTGATACAAGACTGGAACGAGGAGTGACCTTTATTCAGAAAGGGACTTTGTCCACTAAGATGGTCTTGGCAGCAATGCCTTGGCTACTATGGAAATCATATCATGTGCTTAATGGTTTTCCAAAATTTAATGTTTTATTCCCATGATATTTTATCATTATTTATGTTCCTTTATGACTTATGCCTTACATAATGCCAAGATATATTTCAAAACTCATGATTTTGATGTTTAAACTTTATGATCATGTTTTGAAGTTCAATTGTATATGGTTTGTTTTATTTTCTCAATTCCTACCCTTACTAAGCATTTAATCTCTCCCTTTATATGTTTTCTTTTCCCCAGGATATAAAGAAAGGTTTTAGGTACGGAAAAAAATAATTTCTTTATGGCAGATGTTGAAGATATTTCACCAAGATTAGAAGATCATATTCTGTGTTTCCAAAGACACTAAACTATTACGGTCCTTGTGTGTCTGTTTTTGTTATGTATTAAATATTCCACAAAAGTAATGTAATGTCTATGTACGTCAGATTATGGGGTCTATACACTAATAATTTGTACCAAGATAAGTGATAAAATGAAAAACCACTCCAACTACATGATCTATATCATGTTTTGTACATACCATCACATTCCTCAAACATCCAATGTTAGATGAATATGGTATGTGACGCATCTTTTCTATCTCTCTCTCTCTCTCGTCATCAGTAGAAGGTTAATGGCTTGAAATAATTGTAAAATATAATGAAACATTAGTACTTAACACTTTCTCTCTATCCATAGAAAATCTCTATAGAGACTTCAAAATATAAGTATCATGAGATAACCAAAACATATTATCCTTTCTATCGAGTGAGTTCAATATGCCATGAATCAGTCGTTCTAGTCCCAATTAATTAATCACTAAATACTAACATAGATCCTTATTCAAACTATCAATTCTAGTATCATCATTTCCAATAATGAACATATCATCAACATAACGATAAATAATAAAAAAATCATCATTAGTAAATATAAAAAAACACAATGATCAAAAGATTTCATTCAAAACCCCTGATGAAAAATGAAAAAATAAATCTTTATATAACACTACCTATAAGCATGTATCAAACCATAAAATATATTCTTTACCCTACGTAATATTTTTTTAAAAATCATATGGTTTCTCTACTTAAATATCATCCTCTTAGTCTTCATGGAGGAAGGTTTTTTTCACATAAATCGGCTCAATCTGTAGATCCAAACTAGCATCCAATCTATGAAAAACCATAATGGAAGACATTTTGACTACTGGTGAGAATATATTATCCAAATGAATACCTTTCACATGATGGAATACATTAACAAACAACATTTCCTTGTATCATGTAACAGTACTAGATTCATCATTTTTAATCTGATAAATCCCCTATTTTTTAAAATCTCTATTACTTATTAGTAATTCCAACAACTCAAATAATAGTTTTCATGTAATTATTTCATCTCATCATCCATTACCGCAACTCAACTATCCCTATATTCAATTTCCTTTTAATCAGCAAAAGATTATGGTTCCCCCCATCAGTGAGAGGAACATAATCATCATGTTAATACTGAGTAGAAATTTTACGACACCAAGATGACCTCTAGAGTGGAACCAAGGGTTCATTAATAATATAAAGAACCATATCATCATAAAAAAAATGTTAATTAGAAATATAATCTCCATCCAATTCTCTTATAATATCATCCTTTACATCAATATGATCATAATAATTTAAAATATTAGGTAAAATTGAATCATAACCTGGCTTAAAGATGACAAATCCATCAGCAGATAGAGAAGTAGATTTTCTCCTCTTTCAATATCTAAAATAGTATGATCCTACTTAAAAATGTACAAAAATTCAAAAATCTTTCATCTGAGAAGGATTATAGAACCTATACTGAAACTCATGGTGTCTGTATAAAATAAAAAAACCTTTGTAATATACCATCCAGTTTGGATCCAAAATCTCTAAGCACATGAACAAAATCCTTGAAAACAAAAAAATGTATGTGATTGTACCTGATATATTTTATATACAAAAAACATACTTTTAATTTTGATCTACAAAAAAACATAGGTTATAAATTGATAATATAAGAATCAGTAAGTAAATCCTCATCCCAAAAATGACTAGGAAACTTTTCTCCTTAAATAAAACATCAACTCTTTCCAAAAAATACATATTCATCCACTTGACTACAACATATAGTTGAGGTTTCTTGGGAGGCATATTATGATGTTAAATACCATCATTCCTATAATACCAATCAAATAGAACATGATAATCTAACACATTTTTAGTAGGAATACATTACAATTTATTACCATAATCTATCTTAGTAGAATACTAAAATTTCATAAAAAGTATGGGCACATAACTTTTAGAATTAAAAACATAAAACCAATGATTATGTGAGTAGGCCTAAATAAGTGTAAAAAAGTACATATAGATATTAATATTATTAGATTTCAATTGACCAAAACCTTTAGAATATACTAATACATGTACCTTTGATGTCATGTGTAAAGGATGACTTCAGAAACACAATCTACAATGTTTTTGAGCCATAGAGTGATCACACATGTCTAATTTGAAACTCTTCATATATGGAATAATATTTCTCTTTGACACACAACCAAGTCCTTTATAAATAATTTGAATAATCCTCTTATGGAATGACATTGGTGAAAATTGCACTTAATAATGTAAGCAGTATCATAAGTATTATAAGCATTAATCCATTACAAACATAACTGCTTCATCCCTGGAGCAGAAATCAAATAACCCTTTGAAATAATCCATTTGAAACCACCAAAAGAACTGATAGAACATTCATAACCATAAACATTAGTAGAAATAAGATTAATAAAAACCTCATGATCATATAGAACATTCTATAAAATCAATGTACTTGTTGTGCTGGTCTAAAAAAATATTCATGTTACCTAAAACATTAACATGACCATCTTTACCCATCATTAAAATTCAAAAATAACCAGGGTTTTACAATTTAAATATATCCTTCCTCGATGTCACATAAAAATAGGCACCACTATCAACAACGCAACAATAATCATTCGATGTAATATTAATGGAGTCATAAACAATAACAAGACCCCCCCTACCCCTCACACACACACTGTAGAAATGGTAACACGATCATTTTCTTCAAAAAAAATATATAATAATTTTTTTCATTATATTTTTACTTTTCAAAAGATAAACAAACATTTTAACATTCCCTTTTCTGAAACAATTATGGAATTAAAATTATCTCTAATTTGAACTAGATTTTCATCTACACTTTCTCATACCATGTATTCTCTTTCCCCAAATCATTTCCCGGATCCTCTCCTATGATCTATGACCAAAAGACCTAAATAATATTTCTATTGAGTATTTCTCCTATACTCTTCATTAAAAATAGCATAATTAACAAAAAGGGATGTCACAACATCATTAAAAAACAATCAATAAGATTAACACATAAATTATCCCAAGAATCTGGTAAAGTGTTATGAATTAGTAGTGCTACAATTTCATACTGAAAATTAATACCCATACTAGAAAACTAGTCAAAAACCCTGATATTCACTCAAATAGTCTGAAATATAGGTACATTTTTTATACATCAAATTCATCATTTTTAGAACAAAAAACTTATCGGTTCCTTTCATAAAAGCATAGTTTTTCTTAGGATTCCTGAAAAAAAATTATGGCATGAGATCTGCTGATAATACAGTTCATCAAATTATCTTCAACACATTAGTGAATGAAAACATAAAACAAGTCAATCATGAAGTCCCATTCAGTATCAGACAATATTTTTAGCTTTTGAGTATTAAACATCAAAATATGCATTCAATTGAAAGAAAGAATATCCTTTATTTTTAGTTAATATATATGATAGTTGGTACTATTCAACAAAATCATCAGACTATAATTGGATTCCATTCATAAATATGAAATAAAAACAAAACCCTTTGATACTAGATGTTGGGAATGATTGAAAGTGATGAATTCACAAAAAATAACAACTAATCATGTAGAAGAAAAAGAAATCTTTATCTTTATGAAATATAGGAAAAGTAATGATGATGTTAAATGACAATATAAAAGAAGCTTGAAAAAATAAATGGTGGCCCCAAAAAAATTAATGTGGAAAAATCCAACGAGGGAAACCCCAATGGTACCTAGTCTAGAAACAGGGTCAACTAAAATGAACTAGATCATGGTTGAGACTCATAGAAAACAAATAAATTTCAAAAGTATAACTATATAATATAAAAAATAAAATCACCAACAAACAAGTGAGGCATAAAGAATATCTGAAATAATAATTTCATCAATGCAATATGTGAAAAAGAAATTTGAATTTTCACTCCATATATATTTGTTCAACAATACTATGAAGATACTTCCATTTAAAAAAACTCTGCAAAAAAATGTAACACCTCAAAAATAATTTTTTTTGAACAACTTTTAAATTTTTTCCATGTATACATTTCTCCATTTGAAGAGGTACCCCAATAGAATATTGTATTTTGGGAACCAAGAAGAAGAATATATGATCAGGTATGAGCCATTCAACCCTATGTTTTGATGATGACTAAGTGAGATTAAATAGTGAAAACACATTGGAAAATATGACTCCTGCCAAACATGTTGAATATCCCCATAAATATTACACCCAATCCCTGATGAAACTATTGTTTAATGAAGAAAACAAATATGATGAGAATCCATTTTAGATGTTACAGCCATCATTGATAAGGAACATTATCAATTTCTTGAAGAATTTGAGGCCATTGGTAGGCATTTTCTACATGGTTTTATCCCATGAAAATCAAAACTAGATCTGATGATGTTTTGGACACAATGATGTTTCTAGAAGCTGAACCATAGTTAATAAATGGAGGTTTTGTTCCATCTAACTAAATATGAATATAAATAATTAATATATAGTCTGAATGTTAAAAAGGTTGAGTATATTTTTGATGCCAAAGAAGACACCAAGTCAATTTCAAGCATATAACACTAAAAATATCTGGTATAAATTTTGTTGACAAATATGAACTTTCATTTTCTAATTTCAATCTATAAGAATGTGATGCAAGATAAGGATTTCATTTCATTCTATTTTTTGTTTGTTTTTGGGAATTCTTGTTGAAGATGAAGGCTGAGATCCATCGCGTTTGAGTTTTAAAATAGTGTTCAGATGATTTGATAACTGACATGATAAGTTGGTTTCTGATTTATTATGGTTCAGTTAGATCAATAGAACCTAATTTTTAGGAATTGTAGACGATTTTTAATCATGATATTTTTTTGTGTTTTCTATTTTTTGTTTTTTTAATTTTCATTATCTTAGTTATCATTGATAATGAGGACCTACGACACTCCAATGTTAGGGTTTCAGAACAAAAATAGAGTGCACATCAATTTCCCAAAATTTTTCCCTCAATGAATAGACAATATTTTAATGACGAAAAACTAAGGAGTGATGTTATGGAAATAAGAAAATGAGTTTGATGAGATGGTTTGAAACTATATGATCCTTTTATATGAGATCAAAAAATAAAACATGATTTAAGTAAATATGGATGAGAGTTGGATGCATAGTCAATAATGGGAACTAATTCAATGAAGTTCTATCATAAATCTGATTGTTTAGGTTGTTCATAATTAAAATACATGTGGGTTCATGGAATAAAAATAATTAAAAAAAATATAAGAAAACTATGTTGACTCCATTGACAATAGAAATTAAACACACATAGGCTACTTATTGAATTATTTGGTGAGTTTTGTTAAAGTGACATGATCAGTGATAGAAGGCCCATAATGATATATTTATTTGGATGATATCCAATTTTTGTGATGGTTTTTTTGTTGATGTTCATAGATAATGAAAATTAGATAACAAAATATTTTTATATTTATTATTGGGGACAAGCGGATAGCTACAACAACACATTTGCAGACGTTGAGTGTATAGATATAATAGATACAAATTTTTAAGATTTCAGAGAAGATAATAAGGAAAATATCCAAGTGAATTTTTAGAATATTGATTTGAACTAGTTACTGGTCATGCCTATGAAGAAATAGATCTTAGTTTACTTCAGCACTTGGATCATGTCTAGAAAAAAATCAATAGGCCGAAGCTAGTGGATTCAAATTGTGTTGTATTTATGATAATACATTCTTATACTTTTAACATTTGAAATTATATCTAGATACTTTAAAATTGATAATATGATCTTTAATTTATGTTTAAATTTTATTTAAATTCAATTTTTATTTTTTAATTCATTTTAAGAGTGGAAATTTTCTATTTGGAGTGTGGTGGTATGATAATGCAGCATGTTAGTTCAATCCAAATAATAATTTGGAGCATATTCTCCCAATTAAAATTTCTTATTCATTGATTGATTACTGTGAGTACAATGTGAGTTGGTCGTGTTATTGTTTTCGTAGATCAGTGATTGCATTAATCGAATCCTACATAAACGATATATTTTAAAAATATATTTTATTTTAACCCCAATTTAATTACCTGAATGAGTTTCATGATTAGATATTTATTTCTATTCATCGAGAGAGTTATAAAAGTGAAAAATTTTCTAAATGATGAATAAATAATGAACATGAATATTCATTAGTATAGGTCATTACTTCCACCGATTAATGAAATCTATTTCCAATTTATTATAATCTATATGTTTTCTATTTAGTAAAATAGAATTGTTACATTTCATATCTTATAAATCCACTTAAAAAAATAAAAACATTAAAATAATAACAATAAAATATGTGATAGAGGAACTCAAACAATATAGTTCCATTAGGGGTCAACCTAGGGTGCTACATTATTATAGTAGTTACGGAATTTAAATTTTGATGTAGGAGGATAAAATTATACCAAAAACATATCTATTCAATTTGTACCATTTCCTTGGAAGCTTCTATAAAGTATCTGAAAAAATAATCACAAAAAATGAAAATTACTAAAATTTAACAAACTAACAAATTAATAAGAACAAATGGGATCTATATCACTATTGGAAAATATTTTCTTATATTATTCCTAATATAATTGGAATCTATTCTAGATAATTAATTAAAAGTAATTCACAAAAATTATGTAATAACTTAAAGAAGTATTTAATTCAGTAGACTTGGAATCTCTAGTTTGCGAATTTTAAAAGAATTCACACTTTTTCCATGAGTTCCCTATAGAAATGGTTAACTTCCCAAATTTTGAATGGAAAATAGAAAAAGTTGAAGTTGGAAATAATAAACATTCACAAACCAAAATTATTTAGCTTTCCAGGTTTTTATAATAAGATAAAGGGCTATTAACTAAATCAGTTTATGGAGATTTCAATAATTTTTACCTTTCTAGTATTGAACATTTCTAAATTTATATTTTTACTTGGTCACCTTATTTTAAAATTGATGAAATGAAATCATCTTCATAAGACCAATACGTTTTTGAAGTGATTGTAGAATTATTTTTTAATATGTACATGAAAATGACAGGATTGTGTTGGAAGTGGAAATATCCTCTTTGTAAAACTATTTAGAGTTAGAAAAAGATGATGAAGCTATCTGTATTTTAGCTAATGAAACTATCATTTTTCTATTGTGGTTATCACTACATTATGTGGATGCACTTGGGGAAACCTCTCATATTATTGAAGAAGACCATAAGGCCCTATATATTATCATTCTAACACCTTTTAAAAATTTATAGTTCACCATAAGGAGGAAAGATGTCCCATATTTTTTCAAAGTGGACTTCTATATAAGAGTGAAGTTTTAAAGTTGTGGGAAAGCTAGGATGTTGTGGTTTCTTCCCCATAAGACTCATCTACCAATGTATTAGTGATGAATAAAAAATTTAATAGCAATGAAAAGTATTAAATTCTGTTTAATAGGGGGTTTGAACTAATATTTCCCTTTTTTCTATTTCCTTTTACATTATGTTCTATGTTTTTTAATTCCAGTACAACTTTTAAATATTCTTGTTTTTTCTTATAGGAAACAAATTCGAAAAAAATGTTATTAAAAACCTTATAAATTTGTTATTCACCAGTAAGAATCTATTAGGGTCTCTTTCATTCATTTGAAATAGATTCTTTCAAATTTTACCGATAAAAAATATCTGTTAAAATGAATATTGGATAAAAACCCTCAAATATTGAACTCTGGTTTTTCATAAATTGATTTTAATTTTCATATAATTTAATGTAATTATTATTTCATTTTTTAAAGATTTTATGTTAATCTGAAGGACTTTTTCAGATATAATCTTGTCGCAATTTAAGTGGATTTAAGGAAAAATGGACCTCATAATTCATGGATGTTACTATTTAAAATTTTACTTATTTTCATACATTTAAAATATTATTTCTAATTAAAATTTGAACATGATTGGTTAAAACAAAATTATAATTTAAAAAGAGTAATTTCGTATTGAAAATTAGAAAAATATATGATGGTTATCTCTATTAGTTTTGATAGTTTTGATTGTGTGTTAGGGATGAATATTTAATTATTTTCTAGAAATTTTTCTAAACACTTCCTTGAATATGTAACTATATAAATATTTAGTTTTTGAGACAAATGATTGTAATAGTAACCAGTGTAAAACATTTTTTCATGCTATGAGCTATTATTTATTTGTTTTGTGTGGAAAAAATAACTTGAAATTTCTTACTAAACCACATATATTATTCCTTGCTACTAAGTTTCAAAATATTTATTGAACTATAAAATTAAAAATACATGTTTATCCACCATAGATTCAATAATGTGAATAATGTTGATTTTATGTTTGGGGAAAATGTTTATTAAATGTGTAAATCTATAACACAATGTGATTCCATCAAAAAACCAATATTTTGTTTAGTTTTTTTACGTTTCAATGGTTTCAAATTTTTTTGAAGTTTTAATATTGTGTAGACACTTATTAGAGGTTAATTATCTAATTCCAATTGGATTTATATGTATAAAACTTTTCTCATTTCTCTATTTAAAATCATTTTATTTTGGTGAAAAATTGAATATTATAAAATTATCATTTCTCCTGAATTATTTAATTTGGATTTAAAATCATATTGAATGTATTCAAATTAAATAAGAAATAAATATACCAATCCAATAACAACCCATTTTTCATTATTTATACTGATGGTTGAGTTATTTATATTATCCTTTATATTATTATGTTTCCTCATGAAAATAGAGTGTGTAGTTTATTTTGTTTCTAATTTCTTGAGTTTGTTGTCCTGGATATAATGAGAAATTTGGAATTTTTTTGAATGAAAATTGAATTGGGTTTAATATATTATAAAAATTTTATGTTCAATTATCTTTGTAAAATAGGAATTAATTTGAACTATAAAATATTTAACTTAGTGAGGGTAATTATATTCATTTCATGGTAAAAATCCCAGTGGGAGAATAATTTTGAAAAAAATATTTTAGTGGAAAATATGTATTTCAAACATAATATTATCATCATTACACTAATTTTAAATTATTATTTTCTTGAGGTCATAAAAAACATGGTTGGTGTAACTTGATGTTTCTTTATTTCGATACTAATTTCCCATATAATTTTAAAAATTATTTCAATTCTAATATATAATTTTTTCATTGTTTAATATAATTTTTATGAGGTTTTGTGTTAAATTAATAAAACACCTAATTCTAACTTAAAAATAATTTTATTAGTTAATTTCATTTCTCTTGTTAATTTTTTTATTATTTGGTAATTGTAGGTTAATTTTTGTTGGGTGAATTTTAATTTAATTCATAAATTAATTATTTTATGATTAATTATTTTTTATGTTTTAATTATAATTTTTCTTCAAAAATTGAGTTAATTATTTAATTCTAAATATTATTTTAAATCATTAGTTTTAGGGTATTTGTTTAGTTTTTTATTCTACTTAATTCAATTTATTTTTTCATTGTTTTTTTATTTTATTAATTAAATTATGTTTGTACATTAATCCAATTACATTAAATATTTTATTAAATTCTCAATTTAAATAATAACAAGACTTTATAATAATTTTTTAAATATTTCATTATTTTGATAATTAAATAATTAAATATTAATTTTTATTTTTCTTAACTTTTAATTCTTATTTTAACATAATAAAAAGATTGAATATATTATATTTAATATTTAGTAATTTTTTATAATTAAAAATAATAGAAATTTACTTTTTTGTCGAATCATTCATGCAGTGGTTGTGTGATGTATTTGGACGCAACAAGGACTGTTTTATAAGTTCAAAAATTCCCACATAGTTATATCACATATGGAATACCATAAAGGAAATTTTTTCAGTAGATCCATATTTCCATATTAAAAATTGATTCATGTATCCCAATCTACAACATCCCATGAAGAAGATTTTTTGAAAACCACATACCTAAATATTTTTTAACATCCACCTATATATTTTTGCATCTAGACGGATCGACGTAGGTATTTTTTAAGAAATCTCATTGGAACTTCGTTAAAGAAGATGCAGGGAGTTGACCCAGGATTATTTTATAATATTGAATCATATTTGAATCAAGACCAATGAATCTATATACTATACTAAGGGAACCAGATGTTAGGGGTTATGATGAATGTTAAGGCCCAAATGAATTTCCAATTTCCACCAAAAAAATAAATTTGTTCAACAAAATATTCAAATTAGAAAATAAAAAAGTGACAAAACTACAAAAAAAACCCAAATAGGAAATTGTTGTCATGAATTGGGAAATTAGAAAACTAATAAATAATAAAAAATGGAAATAAGAAGAAATGATAACAGAAAATAGTAAATACATGAAGATTTAACAATTTCTAGAACCATTTTTCCCCTACTCTATGAAAATAACCGCAGCCATTGTTTTTATTTTATTTAACATTGATCTAACTAATCAAAAAACCAAAGAGTTATGGATATGAAGCATAAATAATGAAATAAAATATTCTAGAAGAAAGAATACACAATGAACAGTTTACCATTTTCTGAAAAACATCTTTAAGCTTCACAAGATGGAAGGAGATCCGAATCCGCAAAAATTCCCTCATTAAAGACCCTTAGTGAAAACATAATCTGAATCTACACAAGAGATCATCACTAGGGTTGATGCTGTGGTTGGAAAACCTTTTAAATCTAGAGTAAATCCAGGAATGTTGTGCATCCTATGAATATCAGATTAGGGATCCTTCAATAAACAAGATTACCATGATGCCTCTTGGGAATCATGCATCGGAGGAGCTAGAGGTGGCATGGTGAATGAAATTAATAGTGCAATGATCTAATCTTCTCCATCTTTGGATGATGATGTTTTTCAATCAGGAGAAGCTATGTAGCAAAAGATCTTATAAGACTTAATGAAAATGAAAACATATAGAAATAATAGTGCATAAATAGGATAAAACCAATGAGACATCTGAGTAAGAACTCGAGAAAATGAGTTGGAGCCACATGGAATCTTGAATAGAAAATAAGCGGCCCTAATGGAGGTAAATAAACTATGAAAATATAAAAATTAAAAAAAACATAAGGAATAAGCCAATTTCATATGGAAATAAAAAATAACAAATCTCCATCGCTTTTATATAAAATAATTGATGTTATTTCACCTAAATGTTATTCAACATGGACCAATTTCCTAACACATATACAATTCTTGAAATTGGATAAAGTTAAAAAATTAGAAAAACTATTGACTGGGTTTTCATCCATTTTTATCAGAGTGACACACACCACTCCAATTTTTATAACTAAACTAATAAAAAGAAGCCGAATATCTATGATATTAGAAATAAAATGAAACACTATATTTTTATATATATAAAGAGAAGAATCATAATCATAATGTACATTAATAATATAAATAATCATACTAATCTCAGAAATCAAATTCCTGAGACATACAGCTTCATTGATAGCTTCTGACAGATCTATGTACTAGGTTTTAGTGCTTATGAGTTCCACTAACAATTTCATTAATGCACTTCTAGGATATAGGTCATCTAGATGTAGTAAGGATATAACCAGTTAGTGATTTTCTGGTGTCAACATTTCTAGCATAGTCAAAATCCATATAACTAGTCACTAATTTAGAATAATTGACATTCTTACCATAGAAAATCAGAAGATACACCTTAAAATAAATGTATTTTAACTGCAATTTAATATCTTAAAAATGTGTATATCCAATATTTACCATAATCCTTCTCAAAGTAAAGATAAAAAATCAACATCAGGTTGAGTACAAATCATCGCATACATTATTCTTCCCTCTAAATTATTATTTGTTATTATACACATATATTCAATATCATAAGATGGGTTATGTTACTAATATGTTGACAATTTAAAATGTTGACCTAGAGGAACACAAACAGGCATCAAAGAGTCAAAAAATACCCCTTAATAATTTTAATTATATAACAGAGTTCATATACATAAATAAGCTCATTCTTCATATCCATAATAATTTAAATTCCAAAAATTTTCTTAGCACAACATATCTCATTCATTTCAAAAGGTATATTAAATTTAATTTTAACATCGGTGGGAAATTTCATATCTATATTTTTATGTAAAACATCATCAACATAAAGAATAAAATAAATCATGTAATTTTTAATCAATTTAAAATATACACATGTATAAAATTTACTAATTCTAAAAATATTTTCAATTGTAAATGAATCAAAATTATTTTACCATTTCCTGGAAAAAAATTAATCCATATAATGATTCAATAGGTAAACAAAATTGACTAGTTTTATATTCGTGTTCAAAACCAGCAATACGATTCACGTATAATTTTTTAATTAAATCACAATAAAGGAAAGTCATTTTGATATATATATATTCTATAGGAAATTAAAAATGGGAATAAAATTCAACAAGAATTATACTAAAATAAATTTTAACAATAGGAAAAATATTTAGTGTAATAAATTCCTTCTCTTTGAAGGAAGACTATGCCAACAAGTCTGGATTTACATTTCATTTTATTCCCTATGGAATTTTCTTCGATTGTTTTATTTATAAATTTACTACCAAACACCTTGAATGTTGTTGGTTTATTGACTATGGACCAGGTTTGCTTCTATCATAAGGATTTCATCTCATCTTTCATATCAAAAATCCAATTCTTGGAGTTACTGTCATTGATAGCTTGATTGTATCTATGGATATCCTCTCCACTATGATCCAATACCACATGTAATGAAAAGGTAAAAATATCATCGTGGATGTATGCAAGATGTGATCAAGTGACTCTTTTTTTCCTAAAACTAGTGTGTTGATAACCTATAAGGTCACTAAGAACTCCATCATAACAATTATTATTAGAATCATTCCAATATTCTATCTCAGGCTGAGAAAGAGGCACCTGAGAGGTAGAAGGAGTCTTAATTGGATACTCATTATCACTGAGATGATCAACCAAAAGATACCTCTTCTAAGAAGGATCGTCAATTTCATATGTGGGAGGATGGACTCGAGCATGAAAACCCCCTTGAAACACCACATCTTGGATAACAATACATTTCTGAAATCCATGTTTATCTATATAAACCGTATACCCTTTAACCCCCTAAGGATAGCCAATGAAGATGGACTTTATATATCAAGGATCAAGTTTATCAACCTTAAAATGGGCATTTTTAGTTCATCCAATCACCCTAATATGATCATAAGATGGTGTGATTGATCCATAATTCAATAGGAGTCTTAAAATTATTGGTAGATGAGGGACACATATTTATTATGTTAACTACAACAGTGACTGCTTCTTCATAAAAGGAATTCATCTTTCTCGAGCATGAGATAATTCTATGAAAAAAATCAATAATTTTATGATTCATATGCTCAGATAGACCATTATAATATATAGTATGACTCATTGTTTCATGCCTCGCAATTCCTTCATTTTCACAAAACATGATAAATTCTGTAGATGGGTATTCAAGGATATTATCAATCCTCAACGCTATAAATTTCATCCAAGACGGATTTTCTATATTGGATTTCAGTGTTTTAAACACCTCATAGACTTTATATTTATCTTAAAATATATAAATCCATACATTCCATGAAGATTCATCTATAAAAGTTACAAAGTATGATCCTCCACCATGGGATGTAGTCCTATAAGTTCCCCAAAAGTTAGATTGAACATCCTCAAGTTCCCAACCACCTTTCAAGAATGGTTTGTGATAACTGACATATGTAAACCTACCCATGACACATTTTTCATAGAAAAAGGTATGTAACATGGTTTAAGAGGAGTAATAATCCATTTCCTACACAATTCCTCTATCCCTTTATCACTCACATGTCCCACCCACCTATGCCAAATAATAGTTCTACCATTGTTAGTGAAATAGGTTTCTTCAAACATATTAACATGATTTCATCCATCAAAAACATATAAATGATTCATCAAGAAGTCTTTAAGAACCATACATGCTCTCTTGGAGATTCATAAATAACCAGAATAAAATTTAAATGTAAAACCTCTATGTTCCAAGATAATTAATGGGATTAGATTCCATTGTAAATTTATAACCCATTTCACATCCAATAAGGTGATAAGAGAATGGACTAAGAACTCTAACATAATAGAACCTATCACCATGACACAACAACCATTTTTTATTCCAAAGACTACCTCTTCCTCAATTACATCGATCAAACAAGAAAAAAACTCATATCTGGGTACATATGGAATGAATATCATGGCTCTAAGACCCACTCAACATGAAGTGTATCATGGGACACACACAAAATCTTAGTATTTTCATATACATGGTTAACAAGAGTGAATGATCACTAGAATCTTCTGAAGGTTAACCAGATTTCAAATCATGGAATTTGGTTCTAATATTCCATGTTTTCCCAAAATGGTAGCATGTAACCTTCTTGGATAGATCTTAGACCGATATTGTGATGATTTTATATCACTCTTTCTACCCTTATTACTTTTACCTATTTTATTTCTTGAATCTTCCAAAATCCCCTTGAATTAAGACCATCAAATTAAGGTCTAATTGTAGCCTTGCTACACAACTCATGAGAAAATAGGGAATACCTCACATCCTCTATGGTACTGGAATCACTTCTAAACATCATATCATGAATAATATGTTTGCATAAACTATATAAATAAATTTAATGTGTAATGGATTGGTCCTGGTCATCATAATTAGTATTTATATCGTAAATATATAATAATATTTTATTATAGTCTTCATGGTGTGGTTGGATGGTAGTTCCATGACTCATCTTGAAGTTGTATAATTTTTTCTTCTTTTGTAGATGGACAATTAAGGATGTTTTCATATATGTTTCAAGATTAGAACAAATAACTTACATGTAAATCTCATAAGAAACCTCCTATAGAACATTATCACCAAAAAACAAGGTCAAATATAAATGTAATTTCCTAAAAAATCGAGAGGTACATCTAAATAGGTCATCATTATATGATAATTAGGTGACATACCTGGGTGGGGTTTATTATGTCTAAAAAGAGAATCTATCATCCCTTATTAGACTAACGATGCTCCCATCTTTAATCATAAAAAAATTAAAATCACTACTTCTACTATGTTTTCCTCTTTCATACTTTAAATAAGAAATTATTTATTTGAGTGGCTATGATAACTCTTTGTTTTTCTATAAGATGGAAGGAAATCCCCATATTAATTTCCAATGGCCACTAAAAACAAATTGGTTCAACAGAGTATTCATAATAGAAAATAAAAAATTGAAAACCCTACAAATGTACCAAAATAGAAAACTATTGTAGTGAATAAATAAACCATAAAACTAAAAAACAACAAAAAAAGAGAAGAAGAAAAATTAAAAATAGAAAATAGTAAAGGCACTGATATTTAACGTACTTCAGATCCTTTTTGGTCCTACTCCACAGTAATAACACCACCATATGATTTCATTTTACGAAATATATACCTAAGAAATTAAAAAACCAAACATTGGTGGAATAAAAGAATAAAATATGAAATAAATGGTTGAAATAAGAAATCATAAATAGAAAATATGTTACCACTATCCTGAAATCTATCTTTCATTCTTCACAGGATGAAAAAAGTTCTGGATCTATAAATATTCCCCAAAAAATAGACTATAGTTAAAATATAATATGAATCTCAAATAGAGATCATCACCACGGTCAATAATCTTGTTGGAAAACTATTCTAGGATGGATTAAATATAAGAACACTTGGAATCCTGTCAATATAGGATTAGGTCTCCATGGATAATCAAGAGTAGTGTGATGCATACGGGG
The DNA here is from genome assembly GCA_963277665.1 of Viscum album. Taxonomy (NCBI): domain Eukaryota; kingdom Viridiplantae; phylum Streptophyta; class Magnoliopsida; order Santalales; family Viscaceae; genus Viscum; species Viscum album. The sequence continues at coordinate 556,700,345 of OY728162.1, forward strand.
AATTTCAGAGTGAAGATCTAAGATTCTATTTCCTGTGTTGATTGGGGTTTTCACTTGGCAGAAGTAGTGTATTGGATGATCTGAAAAAAAATCAATGAAAATGATAACATGTAGAAATAAATGTTCTTCTATAGGGTAAAATAGCCAGGACAGTTGATTAACCACTCAATGAAATGAGTGGCATACCTGTGGCACCCTAAACATAAAATAAGTGGCCCAGATATAGGGAAATAAACAATGTAAATGAAAAAATCAAAACAAATGTAAGTAATAATCATAATTTATATGAAAAAAATAATAGAAGATTTATATTTCTTTTTTCTTCGGGAGGAATAATGTAATATTGGAATTGAGAAGAAGAATATCCAACCAATAATGATTCATTTTGGATGATGATTAATGGAGAATCAATGAAATTAAACTACAACTGAGCCATTGGAGAAGAATACACCCACCGAACATGTGAAAGAACACCACAAATATAGTTAGATATATAAACACTATTTTTTCTAGTACCGGACCTACACTCACTGTTGGAATAGAGGCATGATGAATTAAAATGAAGGATTATTCATGTGTGTGGATTTGATGTCTTGGGGGACACCTACTATAACTATATTTCATTCGTTTTTTTATCCCTATTTCCATTATTTTTTTGGGTATTTATATCCATATAAATATGTTGTATCATGTGCATTGTAAGTCAATCCCATGAGTAGAAATAAAAACATGTTTGTTACCACTATTTTTAATTGGGGATCACCACCAACAATCATCATAAGTGTTTTACACTATGAGACCCTATAATAGTGGAATCAAATGTGTGTTAATGGTGTTCTATATTGAGAAAAGAGCATGTGAGATCTGAGATTGATTTGTTACAGTAGTAGAGGATCCTAGGAGGAATATGGTGTATAGTATTACTTACTATTCCAAATACTATGTGTGAACTTTAATATTTGTCTTTATTCCTATTTTGTTATAATTTTCTAAAGGGTGTTTCCATATTTTTGAATTTGTTTACTTCCTTTTTGGTTTTCCCCACATGTCCTTTTTTGGGGAGGGGATTTTTTCCCACCATTATCTAACCAAAATCCACGTCCTTCTCCCTTTTGACTTCTTATATTTTGTTTTTTAAATAAAAATATCTTCAACACTCTCCCCAGCAGCATAACCAACCTTTTCCCATTTAGCATCTCATAATATATATATATAAATAAACTCTATAATATTCATATTTGTTTTCTAAAATATTTAAGGATTTGATTCCACAAAAAAATTATTGTATGTATGTCAAAAAAAAATTAAATTTAGCCCTATGACAATTATAAAAAAAATAGTCTTTAACATTGAAAAATTTTTGTTATCACTTGTTTATATATTCATTTTCCAATTTCTCATCTGAAAAAATAGTTTGTCTTCGTGTAAAATGAATTTTCACAAGATTTGATCCTGAAGTTGATGTAGAAAATTTATGAAAACTGGATTTTCCATATTCAATTACTCCTTGAAACCCAAGATGTCATGAACATCGATGAGGATGGATATACCAAAGCATAATCCAATTTAGTTTAAGATGATCTATGGGATGTTCAAATCTAATCACCTTTGGAAGAATGAAAGTTGGACTATGGGGAATAATCTGTCATTTATCAAGGCCTTAAAAAAGTGAGTTTTGAAATAATTTCTTTTGTCGAAATAAAAAACATAGATCAAGGATACTCTTCCCAAAGAATTAAAAGGATCAAACTTGATGAATTAGATTTGGAATCAATATCTTTGAGCTGAGTTTAAATCAATTTTTCGGAGATCTTATAAGACCATTGTAGAGTATCATACTCGTGTAATGGTTATGGTGAACCAAATGAGATGAAATGGTGAAAATATTGTTCATAATTTGGTATGGGAGACAATTTTGTGATACCTTGATCGAAAATTTAATTACTTTTCCTTTTTTTCAATGATGAAACGTAGTACTTGGAGATGATCTCTATTTAATAACACATGGGGCCTTTTCAAGCCCATGAACTGAAGTTGAACCATTAGAGTGATACCAATTAGCTAGAAAAATCATTACATTCAAATTTGTATTTAAAAAAAATTAAAAAGGATAACAGGGGAATCTACAAGAACCTAATTACATGGATTATATTGAATAGAATTTTATACTATATATGGATGACATGGAGTAAGAATCCCAACTCGATGAGGCTGTGAATATCAAAACTATACTCCATAAAAACATTGATGAGTAATAAGGGGTGGAGTAAACAATATCCAACCAACAAAAATATTCAATGCTATAATTTTAAAAAAATATGGATATTATTGAAATGAATGTAGGTATAATCATCCCATGTATAATGACACTGATGAGGGACATATCATCGAATTAGAAGTTCCTTTTAGTGAATCTCAGGTTTCGATGGAACAAACATCGACATAAAATCAAGGTATGTGGTATCTTGACTCTGGAGATAGAAACCACGCGACAAGTCATAAGAATATTTTCACAAACATGGATGAGTAGGTTTGAGGTGACATTTCATTTTGTTTACTATGAATAATATTTTTTTATGGAAGATTATATATTCTGATCATGATAAAAGAGGGTAGTCTTTCCTTCATCTATGAAATCTACTATTTACCTCACATGATGAGAAACATTTTGAGTGTATGAAAATTTGTGTAAAAAGGATTTAACAAAAGTCTTCAAAAATAAAAAAATTGTGATTGTTGATGAAAAATTAATGATGTTCAAAATAATTACCAATGGTAAAAAAACATCGTGTTTCTTATTTTGATCCTACATGATGTACCAATGTGTTTGAAAATTGTATGTGATTATAAAGAGAGGATATGGCATCTTAGGTTTTTTAATTTGAACACTGAATGTGTGATATTATTAAGATTATAGATGATATTGAATGGGGTTCCAATAATTCTACACCCATATGAAATTTGAAAAAATATTGTTGTAAGAAAATAGCATAGAAACACATTTGTAATAAAGGCCAAGTGGAAAGCTGCAGCGCCACTGGATCTAGTTCACACTAATATGTGTTGTCCATTTAATCCAAAATCATAGGGATAATGGATTAATATTTTGACATTTATTGATAATTATATTAGGAAAACATAGGTTATGTTTTCAAAATATAATGATAGAAGTGTCCAGTGCTTTCAAATAATTCAAGATACGTGTGGAAAATCAAAGCAACCATCGCATAGAAACATTGAGATATGGTCAAGGAGGATATTACACCTATAATGGTGATCAGCCTATAGAATAGGCTAATATTATTTGTTAATTTATATATTTTTTATTTGATTTATTATTCTTAAATACGATTTTAGTGCATTTTACACTTTTAACATCATTTCACATCATGATTGCAATTCTTTCCTAAAATGCACTATTACATGGTACATTCTTGAACATCTCATAAAACACCAAATATAATTGATATTATTTTCATATTTTATTTTAATTTCTCTCATTTTGTAATGAATAATTCATTATTTTGGATGACTTGAAGATTCAAATTGGAAGACCACCAAAGTGGGCCTTGAACCAACAAACAATTTTGGCAAAGTGAGATGGATAACAACCCAATAACTATACTGTAGAGGTCATGATTCAATCCCAATGAGTCCCAAACGTTAACTAGAGTTAGAAGAAATCATGGAAAACATTTCATTAAATAGTGGCCAAATCTATTTAGAATGTTTTAGTGGAGTTCCAGGCATCCCCATTTGAAGATGCAATTCTGGCCTAGATTCTGTGTCACAGAAAAACGGCCCACCATTTAAATCATATCTCTCATACAACAATTTATTGTGGGCTGATATTTTACAGGATATTAGGGGACATCTGGGATTCATTTAAGACTTCTATGGCCCACTCCAATTCGGCTTTCTAGAAGGGTATTTCAGCTCTTATTTACGGTTGATTAAAGCTGGCTCCCACTACAAGAGAAGAGCTGAAAAGTCTCCTCTACATTTAATGTCCACCCACCATTCCCAACCAAAATTAATTAAAGGTGCATGGGATGATGGGGGATCGGCCAAGGCCTTCCAAAAGGTCTATTTAAGGTAGTGGTGGTGGATTATTTGAGAGATCTTGGTGCTTTACTTTCATTGTAATGTTGTTATGCCAAATTGCCTTTGTAACATTCTTCTTTTGCATGTAAGTTGTTTGAATCACCATAGTTTTCGATAAAAGTTCTTATTATACTCTTTTTATGTTATTATCCTTTTCACATTGATATCGTTTCCCCATGGTGTGATCCTTTTCACACCAGCACATGTGAATTTATTCACAGAATGGTGGAGTGATCATTTCATTGTTTTATTTTTCTTCTCTAATCCCGCTTCTTTAAGTTGAATTCCCGCTTCCATTTATTGAATAGCCTAAATGGAGGGATAACCCCTTATGGGTTTATCCTATGGAGTTTCATGGGGAAGATTGGATGTTATTTTATGATCTTAAATTCTTTAATCATTTCATTATTTTAAGATTTCCATTTGATGATTTATTTTCTTCTTCGTCTTTTCCATCTTTAATAATGACACATTTCGAGTGCTAGTACGATCCAATTCCTTGGAGTGATCATTAAATTGATCCTATAAGTGCATTGGTGATTAGATTTAGAATTGTGTCAGGATTAAATTATTTAATGATTTTGAGTGATTATATCTTTTTTGGATACATCTTGAATTAGTGAAACGAATGTTATTAGAAAATAAATACATCCAATCTAACCCTAGTAACAACTTAGGATCAACTCATCTCTATTAATTGTTTTAGACTATGTAATTGTATGTTATAATTAATTTTCTTTAGATTAAATCTGTAGTTATTAAAATCAAATCAATCTAAATAGTTTGACGCTCCATAGCCAAATCCTGCCAAAATTAGAGTGTCTCTCAGTTTCTTCTTCGGTCCTTGTGGATTCGACCATTACCCGTACTACAACGGCCGCATACCTAAAGGGTAAATTTGGACGCAATAAAATGGTTTTCAATAGAACATCACACATCATGGAATTCAACATCAGATGATGCTATCATACACACCCCATCTCAATGCAGTGTATAAAAGATAGAATCACACCATTATTATCATTGACAGAAGCATGTAGAATGAAAAAGGACTTCCCATGACTTTCTGGGATAAATCTGTTTTGAATGTGGTGTATCTACTAAATATATATCCAACAAATAATTCTGTATAAAATACATCTCATGAATTATATAGTAATCAAATCCCACATTCAAGTCATCTTAGAGTATTTGGTTCTATTATCCATGTCAGAATCAAAAAAGAAAAACAAACAAATATTTTGAACAAAGGAGTGAAATGTGTCTTTATAGTATACAAAGATCAAGAAATGGGATATTGGTCATATAATACAATAACCAAGAAGATTATATTTTTTAAGGATGTTTTCATTGATGAAAATGATATATTGAAGTGGAGTCAAGATTATGAATCAAGATAAGTATGACTAATTTTATATGATTAAGAAATCATTGAATAAGTATCAATGTTGGAATGTGGAATTAAAGAACCTATATTGTTGTCACCCCATACTCCTACATCTGAAAACATCAAATTGGATCTTTCTCATATATGTCCTCAAATAATTCGATGTCTTGAGGATATATATGAGAGAACAGAACCAAAGGAGGAGTATATAAATTTATTTTGTCTCTTAACGACTTCCAAATCCAATTATCTTTGAAGTAGAAAAAACTAATGATATTTATAAGAGAGACATAGATGAGAAAATATATTTCATCAACACCCCTAAAGGATACAAGATAAAGGAATTCTATGACTATGGTGAATTCATTACGCTCGTTGGTCATCCACCTGAATATGATGAAAATTCATTGTTCATGAGAAAAATAAGTTTAAGGGGGATGTTAGAAGTATTAAAATGATTTTTTCATAGAAGGAACCCACTCTCACTATTTAAATGGTGTTATAAATAATTTAAAAAAAATCATTTTGTGTGTGTGTGTGTGGAGGGCCAGGAGACACCCATTACACAAAAAATTTGTACTTTAGTTATCTCTATTTTCATTTGGATTGTTGTGTATTTGTACCACTCTAAATAGGGAATATCTTGTTTTTTTATTTGAATCCAAATATAAAATATAAAAACATATTTCATACTACTATTTTAATTTGGGGATCAACTATAGTGATCAACATAAGTGTTTTCCACAATGAGATCGTCCATCTGAGAAGAGAACCTAGTTGTTGAAATTCTATTAGTGAACAATAAAGATGAAGGAAATGAGACACAAACATTGAGGACACTACATGTATTAAGGAATAACATGCTCAATATTTTGAATAATGTGATGATGGAAATTGGTGTTTGGAATTGTTAATTTATGAGGAAATCAGAACTAGATCTGATGATGTAGTGGTATCGATGATGTTTTGAGAAGCTAATCTCAAATTAGTATATGTATGTATCGAGCCTTTTAAAATAATATTAAGATGACTCATTTTGATGCTTACTAAATATTATGAAGCATAAGTATATATTTTATGCTAAGGAATATACTGATTCAATTATGATATTGAGATATAGAAAAGGACAAGTATGAAATGTGTTTAGGTAGTTGAATATTTAATTTTTAATTTTTATCAGTTCAATTTGGAATACAAATAAAATATTTTGATGCACCCTATTTTAATGTATTTTTCGATAATTAATTTAGAAGAAGAAGGTTTATATCCATCATGTTTGAGTTAGAAAACATATTTTGGATGATCTTATAATGGAAATTATTATGATGATTCTAGTATATGATAGATCGACCAAATCCATTGAACATGATTCTAAGTAACTATAGATGTTTTTAGATATATAGAATCCTATTTTTTCTGGTCATTGTTTATTTCATTTGATGATTCTTGATTAGATTTAATAATAGGGGTTGATATCTCTCCAATGTAATGGTTTCTTTATAGGATAAGAATTTGATTTAGTTTCTCAACTTTTTACACAATTAATTTTTAGTATTCTATGTAATTGAATCTATGTGGTATCATTTTGTCCAAAGGAAGATGAGTACTATGAGAACAGTTTTGAACTGGATGAGTCTTATAGATGACCTCAAAAAACAGAACATGATTTATGTAATTATGAAAAATATTTGAATGCCATGTTGGCCATGTGTATAAATTGGGTGAGGTGCTGAATTGAATATGACATTAAAGGATTTTGACATAAGATAACATATGGTTTCATGGAATATTTTTTAAAAATTAAGATGAGGAAATCAAGTTCGTCTGATTGATGGTTTAAATTAAAGACATAAAAGAAGCATAAAATTTTATTTGGTGATTTATATTAATGATACAAGAGAAGTGAGTGATTTCCAAAAATGAATTATTTATTTATAAAATCACCAATTTAAGAGGTATATTTTTTCCTGTTTTGGGGGTAATAAAAAAATAGAACTACTTTTGGATATTCATTTTTGGGGACAAGTTAGTAGAATTTGTATCATATTTTCAGATGTTTAGAGTAGTGATTTAGTAAAAACACATTTTTACAATTCAAGATGTCAAAATTTATATTAGATCAAAGGAATTTTATGGATTCTCAAATAGGATTCATTGACAATCATGATGATGTAGAAGTATATTATAGTTCTCTCCATCACTTTAATCATCTTTATCTAAAATTCTGGGGGTGAAGATAGTAGATTGGAATGATGATGTATTTTGTAGATTTATCAAACTTTTCTATTATTAATGATTGAAATTAACTCCATATATTTAAAAATTAAGAATATTATCATTAATTGATGTTTAAATATTATTTATTATTGTTATTTATTTTTATTCCTTTTTACATTTTTTATTTATAACTTGAGTGTGACTTCCATTGAATGTGGCATGTCAGTTCAAGATGAGTTGTATTTTGATTCTTAATTATTTATTTAAATTTCACAGTCCATGATTCAGGACTATGAGTATAAAGAGATTTACTCATTTCATTGATCTTGAAATTTGTGGTGGGAATTGATCAATTCATAAAGACTATAAATCCTTGGTTGATATCTTGGATATTAACCTCAATTTAATTAAATGAATGAGGTGAATATATATAGATTTCATTATAATAATTAAAAGGGTTATAAATTTGAAAACAATTCATAATTATGAATAAAAACTAAACCTAATGAATCACTAGGATATGTCACTCTTTCCACCTTTTCATGAAATAAGTTTTCTTTTTATAGTGTCTCTATCTTCCTATTTTAAAAAATAAAATAACAAAATTTCTTATTTTCTAAATCCACATTAAAAAATAAAAAAAAAATAAAATTATAAAATAAATGAAATATTATCTTCTTAATTTAATTATTGTTATGAAATAAACTTTGGTTCTACATTACTACAATATTTAGGATATTTAAATTTTGAATTATCAGGTAAAAATGACACCTGAAACCTCAATCTTCAATAAAAATATTTCATTTCTTCGAAACATGAATGAATCACCTAATATCATGTTTGAATTCATAGATCTGACTCTGATATTCTCAATCTATTATCATCCTTAAAAAGAGTGGATAAGATCCTCAAATAATAAAGGAAATAGAGGACAAAAAATCACTTAAATTGAAATCCCTATGGATGATGTCTCTAGATCCAATGGAATTTCTCTACAAAGGTACGGAATTTTCCAAGAACCCATACTACAATACCTAGGTTTAGTAGACCACGGTTCATTATATATAATAATGGTTTGTAGAGATTTTTTTTAATAAGTGTTTTGGTATCAATTAATTATATGAAAATGGTTTAGATTTATGGTTCAACCAACTGCTTGAGTCTCACTGCCTCTTAAGGGTAACTCCATGATTTGGGCCAAAAATATTTTAAACAATGTGCCAAAAATGTTTTTTCTAATATTATTGAGTTACAGAGTTACATAGGGAACACCACAAAGTTTACTCCAACTCTTTTATAACCATATTCCACCCTCCTCTCCCCTATTATTGACCACAAGGTTACCTATGAAAAACCTCACAGTTTCCCTTTACCGTGTTTAAAATTTTATCCCCCTTTAAGAATTTTAGAAACATCATAACCCACCCAGATGGTACCTGATACATCACCCAACATATATTCACACCAAAACATAAATAAGGGATATAAACAAGTCAAAAAAGACCTAAATATTATGATATCATTACAATCCCCCCTCAAAGGACTTCTCATCCTTTAAATGAGTTTTTCAAGCCACTTTTTAAATTACTCATGCCAATGTTCATGAAAAAATAGTTATTATTCCTAGGTTTCTTCTTGAATATGTATTTTATTCAATTATACTCAAATAATAGGAATCCTCTTCCATGAAAATACATTTTCACTCAAATAAAAAAATTCTGAACTATACTTTCCTCAGACATGGAGTCCACCTCTAAATAAACATATTCAATATTGATCACATGTGAAGGATTCACCTTTTAATTCATAAGTTAAGGCATGTGGAACACATCATATATACCTAAATGTCATAGTAGTATATTGAATACGTAATCCACTATCCTAATCCATTACATTTTCTCAAATGGTCCCTCAAATGGTGGTTCCAATTTCCCATACCATCATAATCATTGGTGTCCAATCGAGGTGACGCCTACAAGAAAACCAAGTCACCCACTATGAACTCTAAAGGTCCCCATATTCAATTTCCATCAGTAATAATCCATATATAAGAGGTTATGAACAAATTTTTAATTAATGGCACCCACTCATAGGTTTCTATCACTAAACTCGACCGAATAGATATTCCATCGATGGCTCCATGACAACCGACACACAAAAATTTCGTGCATATTTTTTAACATAATTTAATGATTTTTGAGTGATTTTAAGGTGTATTCAAATAAGATTAAATTTTTTATTAAAAATTGTAATTTAGAAGTAAATAATTAAAATGTATTTAAATGAATAATGATTTATTAAGCTATGGATGTTGATTTTTTGTTATGAAATTGTCAATATTATTTTATAGGTGAATTTGAAATCATTATATATCTATTTATTCATATTTTTATCAGAAAAATAGGTCGAATTTGAAATCCCTAAACCTAAAGGACCACATTACACATATATATCCCATAAGGGGACACCCATCCATACAATCCCATGGGAGGGCCATCACAAGTGGTAGAGCCACATGAAGGATCAAGACCATGTAAAGTCCCACTAGAAACAAATCAGGGGTTATATTGTACTAATGATTCCTTTATGAGAATTGGAATGTGGAGGTAAATCCCACATGAAGATTATATGAGATTATCATAGAGATACAGAGTTCTGTGTTGGTTGGTGGTGGTCCTCCAACCCCCATCCCACTTCATTATCATAGTGAAACAACTGATTAATACGTACACAAGCACTGAGTGCATTCCTTTTTTTCATGTGGGAGTATATTCAATAAATTTTTATTTAAAAAATAAAAAGGCATTATCTTACCTAATTTTTATGTGCCCTTCCTTAGACATAGTCTTTGCCTTATTTATTTGATCTTGCTACCATCTTCCTTGATTATGATGGCATGTAATCACCATAACCACCAAGAATGACCACCTAGAAACTTGAAGGCAAGCTCATTCCTACGAAGGTGTCCATAAAATTAAATGGAACATCACGGGAATATGTTCTAACCTTTGTGTTGACCGTATCGATGCTTCATCGAACCATTATGAAGTCCAAGTGAAGGAGGCGTTGTTGATTTATATGTGATCTCAAATGTGATCTCTAGATCAAACACTAAATCCCCATTCCACCATGGATCTCACCTGGGATATCAAGAAACTTAAAATATGACCACATTCAAAGGATTTCATGCCATTAATGATTAATAAGTTCCCTATAGAATCATTGAAGGCATGAGGGGATGATGAAGGATGTCTCTATCATTCCCACACCAATAACACTACCGAATAAATGCCATGAAGCAATGTTGGATCACTAAAAAAGCCTAAAATTCCATGTACACAATCATAATAAAATAGAATGATTATCTCACTATTGATGTTACTAGTGTTGGGAGATGCAACCATGCACATACGACCACCACTATGAAGAATTCAACCCATTGTGAAAAAACTGTATATGTGATCTACTATTGATATTGTAGAATATGTGATCTACCATTGATGTAATGGTATATTTGGAAGATACCTACACTGTTTCATCCACTCACTTCCCCCACCACCACTACTTCTAATAAGAAGAACCATGGTAGACCCCTTGGATGCTTGGGATTGTGTCAATGAACCACTGCTGAGGCTCCAAATCTCCATGGGTGACATGTGGGACCTTGAATCAATCTCATTAGATTTAAATTAATCCAAAAAATCCATTAATATGATAGTTTCATACATCCACTATGATGTATTGATATAAATCATGTGTCCACCTTTCTATTTACCTTCTCCATAGCATATCAGGCCAATCACCAGGACGATGCAACATTGCACTAAGAACATGCACCATGAAAAGTTAGATGAGACACAGTGGTAAATCATGGAACCTATGGTTTCCCCTTACAGTAGTAGATGTGAAACTATTTATTTTTAATTTTATATTTGATCGAACATCTTGAAAAGGGTAGATTCTCAATGGTAGATGTTGCTACCACCACTATGGAATTGAAAGTCAAAAATGGAATTTGGAAACACTCAATAATTGAAAATATTCCATATAGAATATAGTTTAAAAGATATTCAATGATTTCAAAGATTTAGAAATATACGAACAGAGTTATAAAATATTTTCCTCCCTCTATATATACAAGGATTTTTTTCCTCTATAAAAGGATTGGATGATCATAATACTATTATTATTGGATACTCTATTTTGCAAATTTTTATTTTTCTACCTGAATTTATTTTGAAATATGTAAATCATTCTATTTCAATTAATTAAATTTGTCCATCCTTTTTTATTATTCCAATACTTAATTATATGAATATTATTTATGGATTATTTCATTATCTACATCTTATATCTTCCACCTTGACCTCCTAAAAATAAAAATCAGTGAATAACCTAAGGCTTGGCCTTAGTGGAGGATTTAGTGTCTTGTATTCTGTTCTCAATTCTAATGTTTTATTTATTTTTTTTGGTGAATAAGGGAGATGTCTATGTGTATAGTGATTTTCCAATATGACATGGATCATGAACTCATTTATATTATTTCATTTAAATCTTTTTCTTTTCTACCATTGTACATAATCTCTTCACACAATGGAGTCGATCCATTCAATGGATGAAATGATGGAAAATGGAGATGAGTCTAAGATGGTTCTACACTATCAATTTAGGATTCTCATAAAACATGATTATATGAGCTGGTTGAATTGATTTTTCTTAGGAATTCAATATTTCACAACTAATAAATAAAATAATTGTAATTATAGATTGATATTTAAAAATTGAATTATCAGAATAAATTTAATCAACTTGTGTGAGTAATATGGGGAACCTGAATCCATACTGAAAATGGACATGTTATTTCTCCATTATGACTTACAATTCATGTAATTATAGCTTTATTTTTTCTATTCATGAAAGTTTTCCATAAATCAAAAATCAATTTATTTCTTTTAAAATTGTAATAAAACAAAAAAAAAATAATTTTGGGGAATTGGATTATTTATGTAAACAACTACAATTATCCACTATTGAGACTACCAGGGAAGACACAACATAGAAATTATCATCTTCCATGAACTATATTAAAAGTGCATTAAAACTGACACCATTTCAGGGTATATAATAATTAATTATTGATTTTTCTTTTCACACAGTAAATATTTATCCACTGTTTTTGAAAATAAAATTAAAAAATTAAAAATTATTATATTTATTATATTTTTACATGATGTATCAAAACATACAACATATTTTTACATGGAATTATTATTCAGTGGTAAAAGACCAAGAGCATGTGTTTCTTGATGTTGAGGATGCCCTCTAACAAAGAGAAAGAAATTTCATTTATCATATCAAAAAGATTTTAAATGGACAAGAGACAAGATTTTCACATCATGAATTGATGGACATGGAAAATTGAGTGAAAATTTGTTATCAAATATTTAAAGAAATAATAGAGGTACCATTGTAACTCCCCACTTTTTCGAAAGACATCCACGAAGTTTGTCCAAACTCTATGATCATTAGTAGCCCAACTATTTCAAGAGACATGTTCAGTTTGACCATCTTAATCTAGAGTAGACTCATAATGAGATATAATTGTCTAATGAGTTATGTTTAGGAGATCAAAAAGATTAGTAAAAACATCTGGAATGAGTATGAAGTATAACATGATAACCTCATTCCATACAATTTAAAATAGTCAACACAAATGCATATCTATATAGCTAATGTAGAAGAGGAAGCCACCCAAGCAGTGGGATTTAAATAAAATATAGGAGATCCTAACTATTTAAGTCTATCCAATGAGTCTCACTTTGAAGAGGCCCATAACACTAAGTAAGAGATTGATCAAGAAATTGCTCTGGGAGAAATATTATTTTGATATCTTTATTTTCTTATTTTATTAAACATTATTTGAGTGTATCCCATTATTGTTTTGAATATTAAAATTTATTTAGTAATTTCTATTTTTTAGAGGAAAATGAATAGATAACCCTTTCACCTATGGTGGAATACATAGATCAGTATAATTTTGATGAACATGAATTTGAGGTAGAACATGAAGATGTATGAGTTGGTGAGACTAAAGAAAAAATACACATGATACTCACTTTGAAATAAGTAATTTAAATTTAAATATAAATTTATTTCTAATGAAATTGCATGCTTAATATCTATTATATCATTTAATACCTATAGCCTAAGTTAAGAAAGAATGGGAAAATGAAGAAATGTTCCACATGTAGAAACTAGAGAAGAGGATGATCCAAACGTCATCCCACCCCTACCATGCAAGATATAAATAATTTAAAGGGGGGATTTGATATACAATTTACATGAGTCATTACACACCAACGATGAAAAAAATGAGGCTGGAAAAATAGAAATGTTGTGGTTCAAGTATATGAAGCTCCATCCACCAACTGACTATGGATGACAATTGGTTCTAACCTCTAGAGGTATTAAAAATTCAGCAATTTATTAGAGAATAATACCGTGATTTTATTTCTACATTATTTCTAGTGTTTCAATTTAATTATTAAGAGTATTTTATCCTGAAAACTCACTCCCTATATCATTCTAAACATTAATGAAATGACCTTTATGATTAATGGATTAGTTAAATTTAATAGGACCATGATATTAAAAATCATCCCCAAACAATGGAAGAAAATGACTATATCTTCATGATAAAAGGGAGTTATATTTTATGTGTATCCATTAAAATCTGTACATTTTTTTCTAAAGACCATATTTTGAGATTTAAAATGAAAATTGCATGCCAATAAATGAATTATTGATTTACCTGAATTATCTAGTGGAAAAGAGTTTCGTAGGAATCTTTTGATTATATTTTTTAGATTTAAATTATAAAGATATAGATAGAGAAAAATAGATAATTTAATGATTGAAGTGAAGCATGGATACTAAAGAAGTTAACTCAGTATTTGATGGAATTAGTTAATAAATTTTAAAAATAAATCTCTACCATTTTTAATTTTTTGAATTTGTGAAATTCATGTGAATTGATTTGTTGTTATTCGTGATTCCGTGAGTGATTTTCAAAAATAATGTTTCCCATTCATGATATTATTTATTGTCCCCGTACTTTTTATTTTCTCTTGAGAATATATTTTCTGTGATCTTGGGATATGCTAGTTTCTAGAAAATGCATGGATACATTCCAAGTCTATGACTGTACAAAAACACATTTAAAATGATTGAGTTGTATTTTTATAAAACCTTATCCATGAAACTACATTATATTTTTAACCTTTTTATCACATAGTTATCATGAATCGCCATTCTATTAATGAGACATGTTTCAATCAATTTTTATATCCATTTCTACCATCCTCTTAGTATTTTCATGATATTTTAATGTTTTTGTTTAAGGTGAGATAATTCGTGGTGGAAGGTAAGACAAAAAATTTAATGGAAACAAGTGGTTGTGTTATCTTTTGTATTGGGAAAGGATAAATGATTTATTAATTATTATTGATTGTTTTAGTTATAAAAAAAGTAAAATGAAAAAAAATGAAAAAAAATTGGGTTGTGACTTGGGAATTTCAAAAACACCATCACCAGAATAATTATTTTTATAATATGTGGTTAGTTGGTCGATGTGAGATACATTATTAGAATTAAATTCTAAAAAAATGTAAAAAGGGAATATATAAAATTCAAGAAGGAGAACATCATTCATTATGATTTCATATTTCATAACCATTACTTTGTTTTGGGGGAATATGAGAGTTTGTAATTTGAAAGGAAAAATGTCAGTAAGCTTCTAATTTTAATATCAAGCACTGAATATTATAAAGAGACCTACACTTTTAGATTTACTTTTAAAAAAGAAATTCCTACCAACCATAATACATAGAGTCACAAGAACCTTAATTTAATAGTCCCCCAGATTTTATGTGTCTTTTGACTATACAAAGTGATTAATATAGTTCTTTAACAAGCCTAAATATATGCCAAATTTTCTAATGATTTGAGAATAACATAACATTAATTTTTATCATGAGTGATGAGAGAAAAGATTAAAAACTTATGTAAACCATTACATGTAATGTTTAATAACAATGAATCAAGGACCATGAATTAATTATAGGAATGGTACCATATATTTCAAAAGTAAGAAAGTAAAACAAGTGGATTGATTGATTCTTTAAAATGTGAGAAATTTAATTTATATTTCATATTGAATTATCATTTATAATTACTTAAATTTTTTGATTATTAATTTTGAATAATGGTAACATTGGTACCCAATGATTTTTATTGATGATATTTTATGCTTGAGGAAAATCATAGTTTAAGTGTGGGGTTATTTGAAAAACTCATATTTCATGAATAGTTCTAAAATAGTTAAATTGTTTTTGAAATATTTTAATGTGTATTCTCATAAAATTCAATTTTTTATTAGAAAATGTTAATTTAGTAATAATTAATTACAATTTATTTAAAAGAAAAAAATACTTATTGAGTTTTTTATATCAATTTTATAAATTTAAATTCGTTATAATAATTTATAAGTGGGTTTTGAATATTTTTATCTCTCATTTTTCTGGATGGTTACCCAAAAAATAGCTCAACATAGACCACCATCAACCTATGGGATTTCATTCCACCGAGGCATCTCATAAGGGGATATCCAGACATTCAATTATATGAGAGAGATAGTAAAAGGTATAGGGATTCATGAAGGATGTTCCCCAAAAATAGGCCCATAAGGAGAAGTTCACCAGGTGTATATGTGGGATGAGGACTGTGTGAGTGAGGGTGTGTGGGGGTCAAGACCATATAATGATGTGGTTAGAGTCTCATCGTGACAGGGTAGTTTGTGGCAGTGGGAGAGGGTCATATGACCACCATTTGGCTTTATTTTCATGATGGAGTCACATATTGATACAAATATAAGAATAGAATGATTTATATTTCTCAATGTGGTATGGATCTCTAGGTACAGCTCAATTTTCAAATCAAATAGAACTATCTTTCAAAATTATTTCACACCTCGCCTCGACTAATTCCATGTGTTATCACCAAAACCCCCATAGATGACCACATGGATACTCGAACATGAGTTCTTTCCCAGTCATATGGCTATTCAATGACATGGATCAACTCTAGAGCTTGTTTCAGCCTCCATGATGTCTATATCTATACTTCATAAATCCAATGTGGATTCCCAATGATTGAAGAGCGTCTAATTTCCATGGGAGATCGAACATGATATCTACATCCACTATAGAAGCCTTGCTCCACCATATATCACAATTGGGACATCAAGTGACCTTATCCACACTGACATCTCAAGGATACAATGTATAACATGATTATGAAGCCTTAGCTATCCACTGGCATGGCCATATGTTTTGATGAAGTATGTTTCCACCTTTCCCACACCTATAGAACCTCCAATGAAATTCCATTAACCACAACGGGCCAATACTACTACTCAACTCACATTCACTCTATTTATGTGGAATAAGAGGATTCACTAACAAATAACATAGTTGAAGGAGGAAGATAGTACCGTGCACATATGACTAATGCTATGTAGATGCAGCATCATTGTAACATCATTAAATGTGACATACCATTGATACAATGGTGTATTTGGAAGATACCTTCACCATTTATGTCCCTCACTAAAGCCACGTCCACAGCTTCCATCATAAATCACCATGTCCAGCCCCCTACAATCATGGGTTTGATCCAATAAACCAATTTCAAGGCCATGAATCTCTATTGGTGAGTAGTGGGACATTGGAAAAATATCATGAGATTTAAATAAGTCCACCCGATCCAAGCATTCAAGATTTCCATACAACCACTATGAAGGAAAAATGTGAATCTTTAGGCCACCCTCACCTTCACCTTCACCACTAACTATATTTCCAATAACCAACAATATTCCACATATCACCAAGACCATTCATCATACAACTTTAGATGATCTTGAGTAGTAAATCATGAAACTAATGGTGGATCCTTACAATGGTATATTTTTAATGGGTTATACACAAATGTAAATTTGTTGTAACATCATGAAATTTTTTGATTCCCAATAGCAGATGTTGCAACTACCGCTGTGAAATTTAAAGTTAAACCACGAATTTTGAAACACTCTAGAATTGAGAAGATTCAACATGGAATATCTTTTAAATGATATATTCAATGCATTTGAATATTTTGAATTATAAAAAAACATGAAGAGTGGTTCATAACTCTATAAATAAAAGTATTTTGTGCCCTAGAAGAAGGATCAATGTATCAAGGGAAGAGTGTTTTAAGATTCCCTATTTTCCTATTTTTTATTTTACTAATAAAATTTAGTTTAATTTATGTAACTAATTATTTTTCATTTGGTTAAAGTGATCCATACTTTATATTTCTTACACAATTTATTTCTCTCAATAATATTTCTTTCTTTCTTCCATCTCTATTATTCTCATCTCTTCCACTAAAACCCCCAATAGATGAAAATTATTGACTAACCTGAGGCTTGTCCTCGAGGAGGATCAGGTGTCCTGAATTATGTTTATCAATTGTAAATGATTTATGTATGTTTGTGGGGATTAAGAGATACATGTATAGGTGTTGTGATTTTCCACCATGAAATGGATATCGAATCCATTTATGTTTTGTTAAATAAAACTCTTCTCTTCCCTCTATTATATAGAAGCTATTCACATGATGGGGTTGATTAATTCAAAGGCTTAAACAAAGTATGAAGTATATGGGTCCTAAAAGGTTCCACACTCTCGATTTAGGTGTTTTATCAACTTTATTTATATGAAGAGGTGGAATATATTTTTCTTTGAAATTTATTTTTTTAAAAATACTAAATAAATGATTAGGAATTCAATAGTGAAATTTTTTAATTGATTTATTAGACTAAATTTAATCACAAACATGAATAATTTAAGGAATCCAAATACAACATGAAAAATACCATGTTATTTCTTCATTATGACTTTCAATACCTATTAGTATGGTTTTAGTTTTAAACATCATATAATTCTTCCATATAACAAAAACCAATTTAATTATTCGAAAAAAATAAAAATAATAGTTTAGGTAAATTAGGTTAAGTTGGTAATCAAATTGTGAAGATCCATGTGTGAGATGACCCTGGTCATCTACTATGATGTAAAAGGAAAAATGATTTTTTTCTCAATACTCACAGTAGGTTTGTTTCACCAACATAATAGAGAATAAGAGGGTCAACCATAAAGATGCTCAAAAGGGGACATATGAATTTTACGCTGAAAACAATTATTATATGTAATATATATCAAATGCATGTTGTCATAATATTATCTACCATGGTCTAGAACACATGCCCTGAGTATATGAACTAATATTTGGATCATCCTATAAGAATGTTCGTCAATCTGTGGGATATATTCCATAATCAGCTTCAACAATGACCCCATTTTGTTCTAAAATAATTTCAACAGCTGTGTCATAATGTGGTAATCTTGATAGATCATAATACTCATAGACACTCTATAAAACCACACTATCTATAGAATATACATCCTACCAAACTGGTCAATGAATTTATTTTCTATAATGCACAAGATGTGTTCATATTTTTCCATCTCATAAGTAAAAATACACACTTTATCCCATACTCTATAGGTATTTGGGAACCACATGATAAAATTTGTATCCCCTCATCCCACTTACATATTTATATAAGAATATGCTAAAAAAACTATCAAGTCATTGATGATCTACATTGATTCTATGGGAATTGAGGATTTGAGGGAAGAAACTTGTTATGTCATTTTTTGTATGGAAACCTAAATTGAAGATGGCTCTCGTGATACATCTTCTTTTATCCTAGATGTACCACCCATCATGATTTGTGTGAGACCCTCATCTATTCATCTCTCATAGAAGTTGTAACTACAACTCTATAATGGACATAAAGCACAACATTCTTCTTTGAGGTCCATATTAGAAAAAATTTATCTCATGTCAACATCTCCAATAGGACTACAAAATTTTGATCAATCTCATCACTTTAATGGACTTCATCAACCAAACGATAAGTGCTGACTAAGGATGAATAAGATGGCACTTCTTTCTCCATAGATACAAAATTTTCAGTAGACTCTTCAACTTCCCCTCATATTTTGATGTATGAGATCAAATTTCATGTGACTCCCTACTAAGTGAACCAATAATAACATTTCCTTTTCCATGTCCATACACCATCTCAAAATATAATATCTACATATAGTCAACCCCGCATCTCTTCCACATATTCAGGTCCCACTAGGATAAAATATAATACAATCTCATGGGGTTCAAATATACATAAAATATTTCATCAAATATACAATGATGAAAAAATATAAAGGCATGAACCAAAACAACAAACTATGATTCATGTGTAGGGTAATTTAATTTAGGGGTTCATAGATTGTGGCACCCATCAGAAACTACCATGTCATTAATCATCAAAAAAATATTTTTATTAAAAAATCCATGGTTCTGTTAGAATCAGAATCAGATAATATTTCAACCTTATATTCAACTCTTGCAAAGAATCCATTCATAGGTCAGTGCAATCACACTTTACACCCTTCTTAGTGAGTTCAGACATAGGTGCTAAAAAATAAGAGAATTCTGGGATAAACCACTTTTGTTACCTGACTAATACATTAAAACTCCAAATCTCAAACACATTATTAGGTTCTTCTAATGATTTAACTACCTCATCCTTATCTAGATCAATAAGAATACCTGACCTAAAATTAACATTCATGAGAGTGCATAACTCTAAGATAATAAGGTGAATCTTTGAAAGAATGTCATAAATTTGATTCCCCTAAAGTGTACTCAACATAATATCCAAATATTTTGAATGTAATTATGAGTTCCATGAATGTACAATAATGTTTTCAACACACACCACAATAAAAGAATCTAATTATGGGACAAAAATTATGTTTTAGAAGACCATGAACATTATTTGAGTATCCATCAACCCAAATAGTATTACAAGGTACCAATATAAACCATATATTCTCTTGAACACCATATTTGGTAATTAAAATTATCTAACTAAATGTTGGTAACAACTTGATCATAAAACTATTTTTGAGAACTATCAACCTCCCCTCAACTGATAAAATAAATATTCAATACTAGACAATGGATACTAGGCTTCACTATGACTACATTCAATTTTCGTTAATCCATGCATAGTATTAGGATACCATTCACCTTCATGGAAGAAAACTATATCAACCAACTGGGATGTTCACAGATGAATAAAAACTACACCTGAATATAATCATGTTTCACTTTAATTTCCATTGTTTTACTAAAAACTCCATTATATATGGATATATTGATATATTTTATACACGATGCATGAGTTTAATCTCAAAATAAATTCTTCTATGGGGAGGGAGTCATGGGAAATATCGTGGAATTAAATTTTTGTAAAGGAAAATTATTGGAGGAAAAGTGGTAGGAGTCATTAACTGATATACGAAAGGAACCATCCATTCCACCTAACCCATAATCATTATGATTTGGATGAGTCATAGTCAAACTCATCCTAATCCTAGATTACATTTTATCATCAATACCTAATTGTGTCCTTTGACGTAGGTAACGACCACCTGAATCTGGTGACAGTTGATATAATATTGGTAAATATTCAACTAATCCATATAAAAGGTCATAATGTAACTATACTTCTAAAAACCCATGGACTCCCACATATGTTAATACCCTACAACCACTATAAGACATTCTGGATATCTTTGAGTACACTCTATCTTCATTCTATGAGGAGTATCAATATTAAAAAAATTGGGGAAAAGTTTCACAGGAAAACATTGATTTATGACTACTTTAGAATATATAAATGAATCAGAATATCATGTATCTTATAATGAAGTAGATATCATATATGAAATAAAAACCATTCCCTAAACTATCAAAGTTCCTTCTCCACAATTAAAATAAATTGGATTAATTATGTAGACCCTACCAACATCAGATCTATGTCCTTATTTCTTTTATCCCTAGTTCACCTAATTCACCAAATCCTCTATAGTTCAGAACTATTGTTTATACCCCTACTTAGTTTATGACGGAACCCTCATGTAGCTTCTTGAATACCTGGATGAGGTTCCCCAAGACATTCCCATGGAGCCTCTGTCTACGTTACATTCTTATGTGAACTCGGTCATGACACTCTCAAACTAAAACAATAGTGATTCGATATTTATCCAAAATAATGGAACATTTAATGAGTACCTAGGAGTAACGTGTGTTTGTCTTCAAACTATAAATAGTTAAAGCACTATGGGACACCACCTACCATAGATGGAATTGACGAAACATTTCCCTAATTCAGATTACTTTTACTTACCTAAGAGATCTTCTAATCCATTATATTTTGTCTCCAGATGAGGCACCAATAGATCCACTACATAACCCACCTACTAATTCACTATGGAAAATAATGATAACCACTGATTTATCCATCTCTTAACCCTTTTAATTTTTATTATCCTTATAGAGAACTTTTGATTTTATGGTCAATTCAATGTTCAACACATGGATCCTTAACTTGGGTCATAAAATAATCTTGAACTCTTAGGATTTCTGGCCTTATTTCCATCAAAAAGAGGTGAAAATTAAACAACTCTATTAAATAATAAAAATAATGTGTTACTATCATACATTCTTATTGGATTTATATGAACTCCTGGACTTTATCCAACATCAATGTATTTGGAATGAACTCCTGAAAAGGGTATCCATAATGGAATTGAAATTCAACACATAATTTTCAAGAACCCCCCCCCCCCCCTCCCAAAAGGTACCCCTCCTAGGCTGAAAATAAATGAATGGATATAATAACTCCATACTCCCACCTTTAGTAGGCCACATTTTGGTGTCTGTAATCAAGGATATAAAAAAATTCATATCATAATGGAATTAACCTCAATAAACATAATATGGATTGGGGGATAGGATAATTCAATCACAAATCCACACTATTTCATTATAAAAGAGATAACCAAAAAATCCCATAATGCTTGAACAATGTTTATAGATATAAAAAAAGTCCCCAAAAGAATACCAAATGAAAAATATTATGACAGTGACTCAACGGATGTTCCAAAACAGAAGCTACTAATCCCTGTCTTGGTCTCCAAAGTCTCCTAGGAAACCTAATAACAATTTATATGTAATTAAGATGATAAATATATGTATACTCTATCAAATCATACAAAAGGTATATCATGAACATGTGAAAAGAGAATACTAATTCCACATTTGAAAAAATAGTAGAACTAATAAGCACCTAAGCAGGTTAACAAACCGAATTCATCCTCAAAATAGAACTCTCAACAAATAAAACATCCAACAAAATAACATAGAATGAAAAGAATATAATAAATGGTGAAAAACAAGCACCTCCACATTGGTTTTTTATATTCAAAACACAACTTCAAACATCATATTCTCTCACACCTTCCTTGAATATTTCATTAAATTTATATTCAAATTTTGATGTGGGTTGGGACACATCCATACTTATCTCACCCTCTCAAAGGGTTTAGCATATGGTGATAGCATCATTCACAACACACATAAGGGCCTCAGTATCACAACCATGTGTCATGATTAGGGATGTAGGGTATCATGAACATGAATGAGTTAAACCTAATTCCCTCATCGTACCATGGATGACCCCCACCACATATAACATTCTTATTACCACTGGGGAATCTACATCACCAACTAGTTTCACTATAGTGTAATATACAACAAAAACCCATCATCGCTTCTCTATAAGGTAGAGTGAAGAAGAGGGGGTACTCAACCATATGATTCAATGAAAACCTTGAGGTTGGTGAAAACACTATGAAGCCCAAAAATTCATAATTAAAAGGTTTATCCATCTTAGGTCGGTGTTTAATGAAGTAACATAATATATATGATAGATTGATGGGACAAAATACCCAAACAATGTGTTCTAGTAAAATAAACTAGAGTACTCCACATCACTACCACTACACCACACAATATGTAGCACAAATACTTCCTCCACTATATGAATCACATTATACATGCACCACACATAGATACACAATACATCTTTAAATTAAAGTTTCCACAATTTTCAAATATTAACAAGTTACCTTGAAATTCTGTATATTGAGCCATTTCAATTCAAATTAACACAACCCATAAAATTATCATACTGTACATTTAATCCAAAAAACCACATTTTCATTCTAGTACATTATTTTATTTAGATATAACCCTTTCGTATTCACTTTCCAAGACATGTCATTTCAATTTCAACATTTTATGTTTATTCCGTGGATAACCAAGAATCTATCTTGACTGCACCACTCAATAATTCATCACCCAGCATCAATTATCGCCAACAAAATTTCCCCAGACAAAAAATCATCCTTTCACATCCCAACATATTAAACATCCAATAATTTCACCACCATCACCTCACAAGACCCAAATAAGGATCACATAAACCCAATAGTCAACACACACCATCACTATCTAGTTTTTCAAAAACATCATTCTAGAAATAATAGATGGTATTTCATTACATTAATTATTTATTCTGGGTATTGTCATAATAAATCTGAAATTCCTTGAGAGATCAGTTATTTAACCATATATATGTGTTATCCTTTTCATTTAGGGAGAGTTTAGACAAACAACATGACAAAGATATTTATAAATAAAATAAAACAATCAAGGATCCCAACAACCATGTTTTTCACCAATGGAAACATGTACTTATACTAATAAATGAAATATCATGAAACAAGTAAAAACATATTACTTATATTCATTTCTATCACACTAAATTCTTAAAAATTCATTATCCTCAATAAGTCATCCATCGCAATCCACCCAACGAAATTAAAAAGCATTCAATTGCTAAGTTTAACCAATAATAGATATAGAAAGAGGATCCACTACCTAAAAGAAGCATTCTAAAAATTGATCATCGAAGATGAGTGGGGAAAAAGAGATTGTTTGGTAGCCTAGATATCTCAAAGGTAGGGGATTAATAAATCATTAAAATCTTATATAAAAGGTGAATAAAAGATAAAAAAATCATACATAAAACAAGATTCTCTAGAATAGAAAATATATTGTTTGTTAATTTATTAAATTAATAAAAAAAATGGACCTGATGGTTCTTATAGATGCATAAAAATCCTCTTGGATTAATAAAATTATGATGGTTTATCCAAAGTTGAAAACAAATAAGTGAGTATCTAATGTAAATGTTTACATACGTTTATGATATTTAATTTGGTTTTTTAAAAATTAATATTGTTTAATATTATTTTAATTATAATGTGAAATGATCATAATAAAAGCTTTCGAATTTTATGAAATCATTCATATAAGTGTCTAATTTGAAATGGAATTAATTTCACAAAACTAAGGCATTAATACCATTTTTACATTAAAAATATGTATTTTTTACATACTAAGTAGAAAAAGGTTTCTTTGAAAAAAACTAGAAATGTTTCATTTTCAATAATAAAACGAAATTCTACTGCTATAAAAACATTCTATCACAAAACCAAATTTCTACCACTAAAACAACATGTAATCATCAGACCAAATTGTTATGACTAGATCAAATTATTTTTACATGGTCATATTTCTCCCACCAAAACAACTTTCTTCCATAAGAATAACCTTTTACTGGCAGACCAAGAAAAAACATTATATTTTTGAGAAAAAGAAGAACCCAAACTCCACCTTTTAACTTTTGGGACTTGTGAAAATAAAAGGGAATTTTTTTTAGAACCAGGGAATTATATTATATACGTATCAAACAATTATGATCCTTGAAAATTAAAATAAAACATGAAATGGGAGGTAAGGATCTAAAAAAGAATATTGGATGATACCTATCAAGATCTCTTTACACCATAGATGCTACCACTAACAATGCACACCAATAAAATGAAAACATATACAAAACACCCCTCTCAATCAAATCACTACCCACACTAGGAACAAAACCACATTATCTCCCACTAGATACAATCCACCTGTCTTGCATGAAAACATATACACTACCAATTCAACCTCGTTATAGCCCATGAAAAAATCAACCATAACTACTACAAAACACTTCCCCAATAACACAATTCATAGAATCCAACCTTTTATATCAAGATATTTTCCACTTTAAGAGGAAATGAATCACTATCATGGTTTAAGATGGGTCATAAGCATAACACGTCTTGATTGGTAAGGGGTTGTCTATTTCTTATATGTGGGGAGCCATAGCACACATCAATATTAAGGGAAGAGGGAGAATCTCATAAATTAGTAACTTATAACCATCATGTCATAAAATAAAAATAGGATAAGAAAATAATTATTCAGGTAATGAGATTTCATTTGTATATTATGCTCCCAAGTACTCTCCTCTAAGACATCATTCCTCCATAATAAATGAAACAAGGGGATGATTCATTCGCACAACACTTTATCTATATTCTCTTGGATCTCTATTGGCCACTCTTTGACTATTACATCATCCTTGATATCCATCACTTCCCATCCAGTTATGTGATATTCACTATATTGATAACGATAAATCGGGGACACATAGAAGACATTGTAGAACCTATAAAACCATTATGGGAGCACCAATTGATATTTAAACTCACTGATACTACCAATCCAATAAAAAGGACTGATGATCTAGGAATATTTCTCTCTCTTACATCCAAACATGTACATCCCCTTTTCGAGAGTATAGTCTCAATAATACATAGACTCCAAGATCAATATTTAGGGTCCTTTGATTAGGATCAAAAAATTATTTCTGTCAGTTATGGTTCACACTTTTCCACTATAAGACAACATGGATCTTCATTGTCATGTTATATACTACATCAATTCCAAGAACAACTAACACCCAACATATATCTGGCACAACCTAAAATGACAAAGTTGAATAAAAAACACAAAATGGGACCACATAAATGGAATAGTGATAACTATTGTTATAGGAAAACTCAACCAAGGGGAAGTGTTTTTTCCATTATCCTCAATAATCAAATATGTAGTCTCACATCGTATCCTCTATCAAATGTATTGTTTTCACTATCTTCCCATAATTCTGAGGGTGAAAAGAGGGTAAGGAAAACAAAGTAGCTAATGAAATTGTTCAATCCCCTCCAGATCCATGAGGTTAAATGAATATCATATCCTGGTATGGTGGTCCTTAGTACCCCTTGAATCATGAACACATCACCCATATACCTCCTTTCCAAAAACAACAATGAAAATCGAATCATGAATTTCTAAAAAGTAACACAAATTTGTTAGATTTTCCACAAACACACAAAATGGATCACATACTAATAGAGCCTAAGGTAACATAGAGAAAAAAGTCCATTGAAATTTCCTCTCACTTATAATAAATAAAATTTAAGGGATGCAATAACCATCTATAATTTCTCTGTTTATCCTTCACATTTTGACATACCAACATCATGCCACAAACTCTGCCACTAACCACTTCATCCTAATCCACCAAAGCTTCCACCTCAAGATATGATACATCATAGACACATGGGAATATTTCACTAAGGGTGATATATGATACTCATGTAGAACTCCCTCATTAATTTCCATCAGGGAAAAAAACCTTCCATGTAACAACTTCTGTATTTTTCCATCCATTAACCAACTGTCCAAAGCATCTCCATGCCAAATATGTTCTCACATTAGATCTTCCTAAAATTATCCCAACATAGAATCCCCCAACAGCTACATAAGATATTATTTTAAAATCATGACAATGACTACCTCAATCACTTAATTTCCCCTGAATAAGATGTATCACTACTAGCTCTTTCAATCATTTCCAAACATTTATGGGCTCCGAAGCCACATCTCATTGGGAATTCTAATTCAACACATAAGCAAATACATTTCACATTTATAGGGTATAAGAGATATCAAAATTGAATACTATAGAGACTACAACCACCATAATAGTAATATATTCAACCCCTGTTGATAAAAGTAATATTTTAGGATCTTATGCCTAGTGAAAACCACAAATCCCTCATCGATGAGGTAATTCTGATATAAATTCAAATAAAATACAACATGTTCCAGCACTAACTCTTGGGTGATATAGTTATTCTTGTGAGGACATAGCTGCCTAAAACCATTTGATATCACCAACATTTTCCTCCTAAAGAAACATCCCAAGATTATAAAATAGATATCCTTGAAAACCTAAAACATCACACCATCCTTAAGAAACTGAATACCAACACTGCTGAATAAATTATCCTTCTAGATACTAAATTACAACTAAAACTGATAAGTCAAAATAAAATATTATTCCTTATGGTTCTTTGATTTTATTGGGGTGGTAGTATAAGATAAATTGGACACAGATCTCTATAGAATCCTGATCCACATCTCCTTGGGTATTCAGACATAACACACTTGCAACTACATTACCCTTTCCTAGGGCATTGTATATCTAGAAATTGTAATCCTAGAGGAATTAGAACCAAATTAATATAAATAGAATCAAACCACAGTGAGACAATAAATATTTCTAAATCTAGTCGTCTTGGAAAACCACAAAAAACTTGTCAATTAGGTAATATTGTTATAGCTTCAAATAGAACACAACTTCTACCAACACTAGATCATTGGTTACATAGTTATTCTTTAGGTGGAATAACTATATAGAACCATATGAGATCACTTACATATTCTATATCAAGATCCATCCCAAGATCATAAAAGTCACATCATAGAATACCTAATACATCACCCCCTCCTTGGGAGAAAAATCCCCTCACAACCGATAAAATTAAATTTATGGTCACTATACAACACATGACGCTGATTAGTCCAATAAATTCTCGTTCTTTCCAAGTCAATCATGTTAGTGGGGTAGTAATCTAAGATAAATTATAAAATACCACTGATAGTATCTTTTAAGACAAAGTTATTTTATCTTTCCATATAGTTTTTGGTTTAGAATTACCTATAAGATAGATCTAATATGATCAACATGATCCTCCTATGACTTCAAATATGTAAAATTTCATTGATGAAGAAAACTGTGAACTAGTTCAGAAATTCAAAAAACATTGAGTTGATGATACCCATGAACATAAATGGTACATTTGTGATAGAAAAGAACATAACCATGAAATTGAAGTAACCAAACCTACACTAGAAGGAAGAATTTGGGATATCCACATATTTCAAACTCATCTAATGATATTCATACCATAATTCAATATTTAAAAACCAACTAGCTCCCTTTTTTTGGTTGAACACATCATTGATCATTAGGACGGGTAAAAATTATTTACTCTCACTTGGTTCAACCTCTGATAGACTATGTGAAACCTTATAACATCATATTCATTATTATAAAAAGCTATTGAGGAATCTATATGTCCTATGTTAGATGACACCTGTCTATATCATGTCATCAATACATTTTCTCAACACACCAAACATTGCATGCACCATTCACTAAAGACCCATTCAAATTAAAAATTATACTTGTTTAAACTCTATTAAATACTCAAAATATGGTCAATTGGGTAATGTCACAACCATATTCAGAAAAATATAGGTGAAATCATCACAATCCCTAGAATAACCCTCATCCTATGTTATATTGGAAAACATAACCAACTTGGATAAAAGTGGATCTACCTTATTCCATCCATCCAAAAACTCTACACACAATCAAATTTCAATCGTTGTCCCCCCACATAAGAAAATGAAACTCTCCTCCAAAAGAAGAATGTTCTATAATACATGGAATAAAACCAATATATTCAAAGGATGAAATTTGATGGATTTTTCAACTATAAGTGGAAATCCTCCACCAATTGGGGATACCCCATAACCAGTATACATACCCAACACACATCTAAAAAATGACTCTGACATGTGACTATTGTAGATAACACCAGGGGAATATAAAGACTCTAAAAATGTAGTCACCAAGTAAAAAAACAAAATAAATTACAAAAAATGACTGTGAGGCTCCTAAATCAAACAAGTCACAAACAAGGGAAGATGATAAACTTATCATAACTCATAATAGTCTTTGAAATACTATCATTGATGCCTCCATCACATTCATTTACACATTCCAAGATCCTTTTCATATTTTCTAATTGACTCCATGAGTTCTCATATGAATATTTCATAGGAGAATATGACTATCATAAGGCTTCGTTATGGTAACTCTACATTCCCTCATATACTGAAAATTGTTGATGGTCCCAACAACTATTTCTACCAAAGAAGAAACCATAGTTACTACTATAGGAAAGGGTCTTTAAACCCCATAAAGTATTATCCTTCTTGAGTTTTTTCCCCTAATCTTTATTATACACACAATATCTCAAGATTTTAAGAGAAATAATAATCCCCTAGTTGATGCTCAAAATACATCATCCCCTAACTTGCGTGAAAAATCATTTATATCTATTTCCTATTAGTCAAAACACCAACCATAAAGATGTTTTTCTTCTACTATTGAAAGTAATTCACCACAGGATTCCCCACAGGACACTCCCTCTAGGCTCACATCCTATGGAAATAATTTTATAAAAAAATACTATTCATTCTTTATGTCCAGATATGTAGTACGAATAAAATGGGTGACAACATACATAATTGATAGATGTCACACCACATCTAAACACCATACCTAAGACACCTCATCTTGAAACTATTTATGAGATCCTTAAACATGATCCCATAATCCAATAAACATAGGTTTACCTATTAAAGATAAATAATATGATACCTCTTTTTCACCTTCATCATTGATGACGAGATCTCTAGATGAATCTATTTCTAGATTTCATCCCATGAAACTTTTTCCTCCTCACAATCCTCAATATAAAATATTCACAAATAACATGTATCTTCTCACATTTTAGTCATTTCCAATAGCACTTAAAACTGATACAGAGCTAAAATCATACATAATTTGATATCAAAATCCTTTAAACAATATTATATCTCAATATTAGTGATGCTCCTATCATACCACCCCAAGATCTACCTATAACAGTAACATGATGCCCACTACCATTCTTAATAATCCTCTCTTATGTTGATCCTCCAATGATCAAATAGATCAGCCTACTTGAACTCTACTACTTTTGATATATATAGAGAGTGATTATGATCCATTCATAAGAAAAAAATAAACTTGAAAAACTGGAATCATTGAATTTTATAAAATTTAATTTAATAAATTTCATATTAATTTACAAAATCCACAATAATTCAGTCGCAAAATAGAAAATGATCTTTCGAAAACTAATCCTAGGACTCGAGCCTGGAAATAGTACCACCTCACTTGGTCATTTTGAAATGTCAAAGTCCTTGGAAAATATCACTAAGGTCCCTAAAACCCATTTCCAAGCTTGTCTCTTTGGTCTATGTCACACACTAAAATCAAAAGGATCATCCCCCCTACCAACCCATGAAATTCTCATAGTTCCGAACATCAAAATCTAGCTTATACTTCATCCAAAACCCTTAATACCAATATGTCATTACCCACTCCATATAATGTCACCCCTACTAGTATAGTAATGAAATGATATATAATTCCGTTAAAGTCCAACCTTTATTATTCCATTGGTAGGCAACTAACAATGAGGGTATAAAAAATCCCACATATGGATGGAATTTCCCTCATTAAAAAACCATAAAGTGATAAGAAAAATAAAGAATAAATAAACTCCATTTAATTATATAAAATTAAACCAAATCCATTACATAATTCATGAATAATGTAAATATAAACTAGTAATAGTTTCCAAATGAAAACTAAAAGAAAAATTCTATTAAAATGCCTCTACAACTGCTCCAAAACCTAATCCTGTAATGCCTAACATAGTCCCGAAAGTCATCCAAGAAAACATAAAAATATTTATTATATAAATATGTTCAG
Source organism: Viscum album (assembly GCA_963277665.1). Lineage (NCBI taxonomy): Eukaryota > Viridiplantae > Streptophyta > Magnoliopsida > Santalales > Viscaceae > Viscum > Viscum album. The sequence goes on from OY728162.1 coordinate 556,732,102, forward strand.
TATAACATGTATACTCTATATGATCATACCTATGGTCTCTCAATCACATGTGAGAAGAGAATATTAATGCACCTATGGATGAAAAGTAGAACAAGCATGCACCAAAGCATGTCAACTAGCCAAACCCATCATCACCATGACATATTCACTAAATAACACATTAAATATAAAATTATAATGACACAAACATTAATAAATGGTATTACCTTTTGAATGAATAAATCTTATATTAAGAAATTTATTCATAGAGAACACATTTTGGTGCTTTGGTTATTTTGGATCATTATGAAATATAAAAAGTCAAATTTAATAGAATTTTAACATCTTAATGGTTGATAAAATAACTATTTTATAGTGTTAGTTAAGATTAATATATATTAAGGGTTAGGATAAATTCCAATTTATAAAAATGGAAAAAGTGATTTCCTCAACCAATACGATCTTACCATATGAATCCCATTTATTAGAGCTTTCAAGGGAGATGGAATCATTAGGATTTTCCCTTGACCAACACCATGTAGTGATTCAACAACTAATTCTTGAGAGAACCCAATTACAAGATGTGGTCAAGATTATCAAGATCATGGACCAAAATATGATGATGGGATTTCATTTCCTACTTCCATGGAATCCTCATTGGATATTTTTTCCTAGTCCAGCTCTCCCTCATTAAGATAATAAATATTCATGGAACTCATTCTCAATGCCATCTCATTGTGGAAATTGTTTAATTACACCAATTCTATTGGGACATTCTAATTGGTCTTGATAGGGAAAAAACCTTCAGTTAAGAGAGTATTCATATTGGGTATCACTGGCTTGTTTGGACATAAGGAAAAATGGTCACCTATATTTGTCATCATGGGAGGGAATCTCATGGAAGAATATTTGGTGTAAACCCATAGGTATCATGTTTTGATTTGGAGGAATTTAACACCGAAGGAGTATATCATTCAAGGTTTTCACCACTAGAATCTCATGTTTTAAATGAGTTAGCTAATTTTAAAAGGAACATATCTTCCAATGCTTTCACCTCAATCATCTTATGTTTGGTATGAGAAATGTATTTAGGATTAATTCATAAGTTTAATGTCTTTTAAAGACAAATATGGACATATGGATCATATGTATTGAGTCACATGTTTAATTTATTGTGGATAAAAAGTGGAATGATCGACATACCCCTTAAAGGTGGATAAAGAAGGTGCTCCCTAGGAGGTCAGACTAGATAGTTCATCTATGTATGGATTAAAATTCCACATGGAGGCATATATATGAGGTGTGTCGCATAAAGGGAAGATTTCACACCATAAAAATTGATTATAACACCGGTAAGTGTGGATCAGAGAGGGTAATCTATAAAATAGAACACCGTAATTTTTTACCAGTGGAATATATTGATTCTAAAAGAGGAATCATCTATACCATGCGGTGAAGATCGGTATAAAACTCATGTAGTCTGATGTCTTAGTTTAATATCACATCATAATATAGGTCCATATTTTTTAACGTCATGTGGTGAGGATGCTTGTGTCATAAAAGGAGTTTTTATGGGGGGACGTTTTTGGGATTACACATGTAGTATTCCATTATTATGAACATTTATCTTGGTTGTTATGATGTGGTCTAGGCATTATGTTTTTTAGATTACCTTTGCAAGATGATTCCTCATTTTTGGGATGATTTTGTGTGGGGGATACACATGTAATATTCCTATCACAAGAAAATTATTCTTTTTGGGAAGATGCGGTGATAGATTATGTGTGGGAGCTTCCATTAGAAAGAATATTTCTCTGGATGGGATGATATGGTTTGGGTCTAACATGTGTATTCTACCAATCACAAGAGTATTTATATTTTTTAGGATGATGTGGTGTGGGTATTATGCATAGAAGTATATTGAAATACTTGGATGAGATTTAGTCTCCCATGTGAGGGGAATGACCTTACTAGGGATATGGACCAAATAAAATCATGGTGGATGTGGATGTAGGTTGGTTTTTAACCACATATAGGATTCCTACCTATCCTAGTATATTGGGAATCAAATACGTTGTAGTTTAGAAAGGTTGGGTATTATACCTAAGGAGTTTTACCAAGGTGAATATTGGGTGGATGTCAGGATCAACACTAATCTCTAAGACCACGTTAGTCATGCTTAGTGTGAGAAACAATGGTAATTAGTATACCTGACACTAATGTTCTAAAAGAATCCCCAAAGAGAGTTGGTTTGGGGATTATGGTTGGAAGGTTCCCAAGGATGATCTCAATCCATGTGAGGATAGATGTTATAGAGACCATCCCATTACACTAATACATAGAGCATCATGTTCTTATTGGCCAAGAAAAATCCATAGTTTAATGCCATATATCGAGGATTTAAGAACAGGGTAGTTTTACATCATGAAACTCATATATGGGGGACTCAATCCTCTCCCCATATCCATACATGACCACTTATCATGTGACTTTGTGTGGGGAATGAATTTGGAAATACCAAGGTGTACTGATGGGGAGGAGTGGTCAATCACTAGGACCATATTATCATTACTATGCTGAGAAGAAACAGGCTTTAGTGTACCTATATAGAGATGAAAGAGGTAGGTGGGAGTCTTGGGCCACATAATAAGTGGATTGGGCAATATGAATGGGTGGAACATGTCACATAAGAACTAAAGGTACAACTAAACCAATCATGAATGGGTGTGGAGGCTCTGGGCACTCAAGCTTCGTGAAGATGTTTCTATGGAAGAGAGGTAGAATTGAGAGTCCCTTGATAGGGTTTTTTATATAATTGGGCCTCAAATAGAGGTTATTTTTTAATATCAAGTGATTCATTGATTTAAGGTGATTTGTGAAGGAGGAGGATTTGTGAAACTAGTTGATCCTACCTCCAGATGAAGAGATAGCTTAGGAAAGAAGTGCATCAAGATGGTTGAATGCTTTAAAAAGTATCAAGAACTCCATAATGAACTTTTTCATTAATGAAGTGTGTATTCATTTATGAAAGGGAGCTCCACAATGGTTGGAGTCTCTTAAGAACACATAGAAGGGGGCTTTTCCATGCTTGGTAACCTTCGATGATCAATTCTTGGTGCTAGTTTGCAATTTTTAAGTGGTTCATGAATAGTAATAAATTAAGAAACTAAAAGGTTGGGGAACCATACCAAAAATATTCGAATGAAAGGGATACTTATGGGGAATGGTTTTCAAAAATAATGGAATTATTTATTGAATAATTCAGGGGATTTTCAAATTGGTGTGGCTTCATTGGACACATGAAGACACACCCTCATCCATTAATGTAGTTATGAATCATCTCCAGACTCGTAAAGGAACTCCACAGTATGGTTTTGTGATCATAAAGGGCCAGTAGACTTGTGAAGTAACACTATCATGGATTCAAATGTTCATAGAGGAAACTTATCTTATAGGGATCTTTATGAGTTCTGACCATTCATATTGAAACTTGGATTCAAAAAATAGACCCATTCGGGTGTATGTTTTGGCGGTTTTGGTGTGGATTTACCCTAAAAAAGAAATTATTTACTTCACTATTCATTTATCACATATGTTGTCACTAAACAACCCATAATAATGGGAGATGATAGTAAAAAATAGGGTCAAATTTGGAGGGAGAGTCACTGAATATTAATAATGAACTCTGATTTTTGAAGCTCACTCATTAAACTCATTTGTGATGTTGATCTATGATGGTCTCTTATGTGATGGAAATAGAGATGATCAGACCAATTTTTCACCAATAAATAGTGTTGGTGAGATCAAATCCACATATCTTTTCATGAAAAGAAATGTTTATTTCTCTGTTCATGAATATCTTCATATCTATGAATGTTCTCTTCGAATGCTTTCTTAAAAAACTAGACTCCTTGACAATTTCTCCATGAAATCTTCTTAGTGAAATATAAATCAAAAATTGAATCTTTGAGAAGCAGGCCCTGTGACTCAAATATCCATGGAATGAGATCCATGAATTTGAATCCCCAAAAACCATCACAAAAAAATAAACTCATAAAAATATTGTAGTCCTTGAACTAAAATGGATTCTCACGGAATGAATGCCCAAACTACTCATATAAGAAGGATGATAGACAAAATCATGATTAGGGAGTGAATTCAGAGCTCCTAGGACCATGATCCACTCTTGGAACTACTTATGGAGGCCCAGAGGATATTTCTATAGTGTATGAGGTCGTCTCTCTATGCCTTTAAACTAATAGATGATATCTTCATCCCAAAAGTGAGTAGAGATGAACCATATTAATGGTTTAGAGGCATAATTTAGTAATACTAGTAGAAAAGGGATATTTTAGGCCACATCATAAAATAAAACACATTGATCACACTGGAAAACCTCAAAAATCAAATAATAATATTAATGGAGAGAATCTAGAGGATGATTCATCACCACTATAGTATCATCAGATCATCGACGTGGACTTAGGGATCTTATAAAGGGATATAACAATGGATAGGATTTGTGTCAGGTTGGAAGCATCAATGTTGAGTGGGCCTGGGACTATAAGGAATGAATTTCATTAACTAAATTAGAGATAGAGATTAAGTGGGTCAAACTTTATGAAGTACCATTGGATTCACAATTCCATGATTACAAGTCATAGGAGGTCATGTTTGTGCTATAGAAAAAATGGTCACTAAGAATGAACACATTTATTTTACATCATGGGGAGTTCGGTGTTATACTCTCAGACCTTCACCAAATTATTGATATCCTCTATAGGGGCTATGTTTGTTGAATTTATTCTCGTAGATAATTTCTGGAATGATCATGGGTAGTTTCCTTCTTTAGTGTAAGGTGTTGTAGGATCTAGTGCATGGAACTATTGAAATGATGACATTGATTAGGGATGTTCCGTTTAATATGTGGTTCAAGTATTTATTGATCGAACCAGAGATAGAATAAGTTGATGGGGATGGGCTAGCAGAGATGTTTTCAACTAGGACTCACACATGTCCTGGGAAATGTCGATTGAGCAAAGAGGTATCCTATTAAAAGATTCATGAGTTAAGCCAGTGAAAGCTATGAGATTTAAAAATAAAGAGTGAGGCTCAACCCATTTTTGGATGGAAATATTTCTCTCGATGCTCATTTTTTGGGTGGATTCACCCAATGAGTGATGTGCACATGGGGGTATGGCTGAGAACCTTAATAATGGTGGTGATTCTAGTGACTGGGCATGTGTCAACCTCTCTATCCAAATACTAGAGAATTTGTAAAAGGTATATTAAAATATCTTATATGGGATTATAGTGTTCTATGTGGGGGAGTCATAACTTTTTGTACAATTGGGTGGCCACACAAATGGGAGGTTATATGTACCTGAATCTCATTTACCCTCTAAAAAAATATATCCAGTAATCCTAAATATCTAAGAAAATCTCCCATTCAATTTGGGTCTAATGGAAGTGCTAGAGAAGGTTGGGTTGGATTAGAACTTCATGATTCATCCATTATCTTTACAAATGGGATTGGAGACCGATGATGTCAAAAGTATCATAGATCATAGATCGTACCTTTTGGCCTTTCGAGGTTGGGTACTGGTTTCCAGAGTTTATTGTGAGCTGAACTATGAATAGTAAAATCCACATAGGTCTGTGAGATTGTTTAGGTGTCGGAAATGGCTAACACAAAAAGTATAATCTATATATGTACATATTCATTATTATGTATAGTGTTGGCAGAGTGTGTATCTAATGGATACACAAAGGCTGTGGGCCACCATAGCCAATAAGGGGCGGACTCTCCACTATGAGGCTAGGGTTGAGTGGTGTTTAGAGTGTGACGCGGGGGTAGAGAAGGTCCATTAGGAAGGACAATTGCGGTGGGTTACATAGTTCATGGGCCTATATAGACAAGAATTACTAGAAGAGGAATAACATTACCAAGTCCAGCACTCTTTTGAAGGTGGAAATGAGAATGAGGGTGGTCATCTAGGGAGGTCCCCAGAATATTTTTCCAATCCACTAGGATGTTTTTATACATCATGTCCATAATCTTGTGATAATGTGGATGCATAAACATAGTTCAAAAACACTCACAGAATATGGAATCTTTTTAATAGGTATTGGATAAATCTCTCTATGATTGGTTATTCCAAGGTTGGATTCTTTATGTTTTGGGATGAGGAGGAGCGATATCTGATAGGTCTGGTAGACCTGGTGCATTCTCGGGTCTCTATGTGTATGTTGACAGACTGTGTGAAGGTATTGTTGGACAAAACCACTCCATGCCACTATTAGTGGCTGAATTGGTTGTGTGTGATACTTTTTGTGGGGAGTCGGGAAAATGCTGTAGAAGTGATGCTTACTAAGTATCTTCTATGGGATGATGTTTTTCAAGAACCAAGACCAGGTAAATATTGGAATCTTATATACCTCAAATATAACATGTTGCTTATAAATATCACAAAACTCTTCCTTCCACTTTCACAAGAATAAATCATGGACCTAAAAAGAATATCATGGGGACCTCAACCATTTAATTGGAAATTATGGCATCCCAACCTAATGTTACAGCTTCAGGAATACATCCATCAGTTCTCGCAACTAAGGTAGCAGTTTCAGAAGTAACCTTAAGTGGGGGATACTCACGGACATTCATGACATCCTCAGCAGATTATATAATTTAGGTAAGTATCTTCTTCTTCTAGGTATTGTAATATTTACTTTTTGTTCCTTTTTTTGACTACCATATTTTGGAGTGGTAGTTAAAAGGGAATTCAAGACTCAACCACTTGTTTTGACACTTAAATTAGCTGCACCAATGGCTCTGGTGGTGATGGTTGATTATGGTATCCCAATAGAGATGGCCAAGGAGTCCATGGTCGATGATCTAATAGTGGAGGCTCACTGGATGGACTTTTGAGACCATGCAATCAATGGAGGGGGTGAAGGTGGAATCCACTATATGGATTGATGAAACATTTGTGGTGGAAAATCCTATGATATTGGTGCCAACAAATGTTTTCATTAGAGCTGATGCAACCATGGATGTGGCGGGAACTAAGTAGTTAGATGTGGTGAATAAGGATGTTTTCTTGGGCCTGAATATCCCATAATTTCCACTGTAGATAACCATGGAAGTTATGGTTGAAATCACGCTTCCGATAGGGTCAAACAAAGGATTCAGAGTAGCTGAATCCACCTCTACAATTCCATAAGGTGATGTAAAGGATTTTTTCACCAATGAATCTGATGGCTAGGAAATGTTTTTTGATATATTTCTTTCTCTAGTAAAACCCTAAAATAGGATTCTACATTTTCTTAAATTATAATATCTGTATATAATGGATGTTTTTTAAATGATATTAGAGGTATTTCTTTCATAATAGATATTAACGACCAAATATTTAGATGATTCTAGCCTAGATGTCATCAAGGATAATTTGGTTGTCCATCACAAGGTATAGAGGAATGTGAGAATATTCATAACTCGCATCTAGATACGTGAATTTACACAACATGTAGGATCTCTCCCCCATTGGTTTTTAGGTCTAGGGATTAGTAGGATGAACTCAAGTGTTATTCATGTACTATACCAAGACATTATTATCAATAATGTACAAGTGGAGTGGCATGATATCAACCTATCCTAGAGGATATACAAGGCTGAATGCTACCAAGAAATTCAAAAATCTAAGGAAGAGATTTTCGATATAGAGGGGTTTCCACTAGATCATGAAAAGGTTGGTTTTCACCATTTTCAATATTAGGGATCGATTGGTAGTGGTTGAGGTTGATGCCAAGAATAAGGAGATTTATTTCTAGGCAGAGAAATCCTAGTTGTGAATCAAGTCCAAATATACCTCCTCTGAGGCCGATGAGGAGAAAGAAGACTAAGTAGTGCGATAGTGAATCCTAGAGACCACCAAACAAAGTCTATCTGATCTTGAGGACTCAATGATAAATATAGATCTATATAAGAATAATTTATAAATGAAAGGATCCAATATGTTGATGAACCTATAAAACATTGTCTTCTTTGAATTCAATTAGTTTTAACGTGATTCATTTTTCGAAAATTTGATCATATTTTTTAGACAACCAACAACCAATACCTAAGACCACATGAGCCATTCTTTATGTGGGAAGCAAGGGATGACCATGTGACTACACACTCCTATGAGGGTTACAGGGCTTTGAGAGGCATTGGATGGAGAACAGGTCTCTTAGAACAGCTAACTTGCTTTTTTCAATATGAACCTTTTCTCTAAAGGGGATACACTAGGGGAATTTAATTCTACCCAAAAAAGGGGAATGGTGATTGTGAGTCTAAATTCTCAAGATTTGGAACATAAGGAGAGTGAAATCATGATAGAGGATAACTACTGACCAGATTCTAAGCATCACATCTACGTAACATAGTAAAGAATGGTGGTGAGAAAATATTGAGTCGTCCACTAAAAATGTTTTAAATGTTGGGACATATCAAAATGTTTCCAAAATCCCTATAGGGAATTAACCCCATATATTAGGTGAGACTTGGATAGATACCATTCTGTTAGGTTATCCATTCAGACATGGAGGAGGATGAGGATCCAAATGATGGGCACACTATGCATTGAAATGAGGTGATTGAATTTTGAAATGTATTCCAACACTTCTGTGATTACACCAACTTGAATTGGAGCACATCGGTGTGGGAGTATCAATATAATGAAAATATAAAATCGTTATCTAGGGGAATAATTTTCATGGATACTCAGCAACAGTCAAATTAATAATTTAGTATATGACCAACAACGGAGTAGAGTCCCACTCTAGTGAGGTCCTCCGATTCCTTAATGTTTTATGTCATGAAAAATGGATAGTAGAAATGTAGTTTAACATTTTACAGTGAGGATGGTTAACTATATAGTTTAAATTCATGTGATCAGGATGCATCACATAGTTTTATGTAATCTGAACAAGACATATTGTATGGGTCCTAAACACCATGTGGCCCATCATTTTTTCCTATTGTCATGTTAAAAAGTAATATCATATCCATTGTATGTGGTATAGTTATAGTTTAATGTTGAGAATGTGTGAAAAAATGATCCAACATGATTGGTACCCACTCGATTGTGGATGGGGATGAGTATCCGAAATAAATATATGAATCAGAGTGGGGAAACCAACCTGACATGAATGAGGTGTCATGTAGTCGAAATTCCATACCACATATTCTGAAGAGGGATTACAAATAGTTTGAAGTCATGATGCTTGGACTGTTATGAGGGTTGCCTTGAAGGAATATATGTGATATTAAAAGATAATTATCCTACATTAATGGAGGAGCCGTAAAGGCCACCTCATACTACTAAAGGAATCATTGAGAATAACTACAAACAAACAAACAGTTTACAGTCATATGGCCAGAACCATATCAATCAATTTAATGTTGTGATATTTGGTATAGTTCATGAAACTCAACCACATGGGTACATACTCCACAAAAACTCCAAAGACTGCATGATCCATGATCAGTGTGAGAAATCATGAGTGGTGAGGAAACAACTCCAATTCATAGAAGTACATGAGAAAGACAATTTGATGAAGGATTAGGAATTACACAAAAACACTACTCTTCCTACTCAACCCACACAGATGCACGGAGGGGGAAATCCATTGGTGTTGTAATTACAACAAAACATAGGGAGCTGGAAAAGAGGAATATAAAGACTTATCAGATCTAGAAAAGGGGTGAATAGTTGGAATGAATCGACTGTTGACCTTGTACAAAACACAGGTTGAGTGACTGCATGAGTCAAGGATAGAGAGAGAGAACCAATTATTAATGCATAATAAATTTATAATCACATAATATGACACATGGGGTGTTGGTTACAAATAGGGGGTGTGCCTTTTCCAAATACTATCACCATTAGGGGGCTCTTTTAGAATTAAAATATATTTGAAATCCAACCTAAGAAAGACTTGAAGTGTGGGAATGAAGTGAGGAATGTCTGTATGGGAGTTAAAACTCATGGTTCAATTCTAAACTATACTCGGGGCATGAAAATGGGGCATATAGGGAAGTTGGGTTCTAAATATGGTGCTAAAAATAGGTTATTTTCATATTTCATGGACCATGATGGGGACAAACAGCTATAGTTGTGATGAATTTGTGGACCGTCCAGTAGATGAAATGTTTTAGAGTCTCTACATATCATGTGATGAAGGGAATAAATCCACACATAGTTCGTTATATTGGAAGTCATAGGCTTCTATAGTAATTAAAAAGTCCATGAAAACAAGTAGCAAATGCTCATTGTTTACGGTCGTAGGGCTCAGGCATGCAAGGATTCCCAAAATAGATATGTGCATTACTGTGAGTAAAAAAATCTGGCCTGAATGAGGGTCATTTATTCCTAGTGCCACACCACACATTCCTATAACCTGGTTCCACATATTTTAAGGTTTAATGGCCTGGACGATGTTTGAGGGAAACGGGACGAATAATTGGTGAATTTATGGCTAGGCCCTGAGTTAAGAATTCTGAGCATTGCAAGATATCCAGTCCAGATAGGAATCAAGACACGTGTAAAAAAATAATCATGATGATCTGTCATGATTGATTATTTACAACAAACCATTCTTCCATCGCAAATTGTTTTTCAGAAAAAATACCAAAATTTAAAAATTGAAAAATAATTAAAAATAATTATAAAGAATTATAAAATTAAAATTAATTAAAAAATTAAAACAAATTAAATATTGAATATATTTAAAAGATAAAATTAATTAAAAAATTTAAAATGTAAAAAAATATTTGAAAATAAATAAATTAAATAAAAAATTACTAATATTTAAAAATTATGAAAAAAATTAAAAAAACAATTAAAAAATATATGAAACATAAAAATAATACTTCATTTGAAACATAATATGTCATTCATCCCGAATTAAATAATTGTAATAAAACTTCACAAATCATCTACTCTCGTCAGGTGGTGGAGGATAACATAAAGGATCTTGTGGAGGAGACTCCATACCAATGACATGGACAAGTCTCCATATATACACAAACATTTTCTCATCTCTCCCAAGCTACTACTCCTGATCCACATCCCTCTCTCTCTCTCAATGTCTGTTGTATCATCTCATCTAAAGATATCAACCTCCTTTTATACTCTGTAGTAGACGATGACATCAATGAATACACTCCATGACCTCCATTAACACTCATAGATGACATCACATAACTTACATAATAACTTATATGTTATAGTTAGAAACTAATACCAATCACTCAGCCTTTCTCGACACCATGTAAATGTAGTTTTATTCAAGCCTTCTCATAAAAATCCAAATCACCAGTGAAAATTTGTTTACTCTCTGCATGACTCTCCCATGTATGAGAATTCATAGCCTCAAACATTCATTTAAATATTATGAAAAATTAGAATAAAAAAATATTCCTTAAATTTACAAAAAATTACTGACCACAATATGGCGTGGAAGGTCAGCTAAAACTTTTCCTATACAAGTATTAGTATACATATTCTTATAAACATAAAAAACTATAATATATTGGTAAGTAGTAGCCTCTATAATATATAAACATGTTATATTTGAGGTATATATACCTAAATAAATCATATCACAAGAAAGTTTTGGTTGATGCATGCTAAATGTATGAATTTCGATCCCCTATGTGACATCATGCTTCTCATGGATCTAACATCTAGATGATGAAATCCACCTAAAAGTGTCTCCTTGATAGAAAGAGAACAATCCATCCCACACCTAAGATAACATATAGTCATTCGGATGGGATATTGAAGATTTGGTTGAAAAAAATTATAAGAGGCATTATTCATATCTCTCTTTACAAGGTTGACTAGAAACTAATAAAAGTGGTCATGAATACAATTCTCCCATGCATGTATTAAAGTATCTCCTAGGCTATCCAGAATCAGGGAAAATAAATTCGGCAAGACAAATAAAAACAGTATGTTTGTAATTAATTTAACTTTGAAAAGTATATAATATTTAATAATCAATAATCTAGTGGTCTAACATTTGGTTATTCACAATGATGGGAACCAAGTCCAATGACACCCATGTCTTCAAAAACTAATTTCATAGAATCACACCTTCCATCCCAAATAATAAATGAAAAAACTATGAACATAAAAAATAATCATAAAATAATTACGAAAATTAATACAAAACGTTAATATAAAATAAATACCATACACAATTGAACATACCTCCATAAATAAAAATAAAATTAAAATGATGGTCGTCTCTATAGAATAGTATCTAGAATCATTAATCAAGAATTTCTATGCCCCCTCTTTTTAAGTGCACTATCTCAAGGTTCAGCAGAATTAGGCTTATCAGCTAGAAGTCCTACATCATTAAGAGAATGAAATAGATGATCAGTATCATCTCCAGCCATCTAAAAACAAATATTCCTATCTGTAAGAAATTTTCAATACAAATATAAAATATAAAAAATAATAATTAACAGTATATAAAAATCAAACATGTACCAAATATTTAATACAAATTTTCATTATATAAATTTAATCAATATCATAATATAATAATTACCTATCAATAAATACCAGAATAAAATACATTGATCATCATATTCATTATCATTTTCATCGAGAACAATGTCTTCGTCCTCATCTTCATCATTATCAACTTCCTTATGAATTTTAGTTTCATTAACCCTTATTAGTTCATTAACATTATCTATATCATTGTCACTTAACTCAGAGAGTTTAATAATTGATAATTATAACTTGTTGGGAATGTGATATATTTTTTGGATTTTTCTTTAAAAAAAATTAAAAAATTACACTTTCACAAAATAATTTTCATTTTAAATATACTAATTTTCACTTGATTTTATATTTATCACACTCCACCAACCATTAAAATCTATAAAAACAATACAATAATTTCCATAATAAAATTGATGTTCTTGATTTGACAGCATAAATTGTTCATTTGGTTCAATAATACGGTTATATTAAATGGAAATGACTCCATTTTAATGGATTAACCCGCCGCCCTAGATCAGTATCAAACTAATGATATCTAAATATTATAACAAAATTTTTCCAAGATAAAAAAACTCAATTATTTCACACAATATACCATAAAATTTAACTTCACATTTCTTATTATAACATCCTTTCGAATAACCCCCATTGTTTATTGATTTTTCGAGTCACCATATTTGCACTTATATAATCAAAATCCATTAAACACATACCCATTATAAGATTTTACCAATTTTGATGGAGGGTTTTTTGCAACACATAACTGAGTTTCAATTTAATTTTCATGTTTTGTTTCCTGTTAACAATATAAAATATTCATAATATATATCATTAAAATATTGATTTATTATTCCACCAAAATAAACTTAACATACCATTCATCGAATCCAATTTGAAAAAATTTGTTGAAGATGTTCTTTAAAAGTAGTAGATGTAATTTTTATACATTGTTTTTTTATACGGTCGGCATATAGTCAAAAGAATACTTAATTTCAATAAATATATATTTAATAAATATTTAACAAAATAAAAAAAACTAGTAGTTACTCCAAAAATCGTGTAATTTATTCAAATTTCTAAAGAACATATATATGATATCTGTTGAGTTCATTATCTAAAATCCATCATGCATGATAACCACCAAAACCAAGCTCTAGTTTATTAAAAACTGGCATTTGATGGTATGTGACATCAAAAAAATTTCTCATTGTGGCCTATCTAGTTATGTCCTGATAGATATTTTGATTGAAAATAATAAGATCTGAAATTTGAAATTTACACTTGAAGGTATCCTTCTTCAATTGACCCTTCAACTAATGATTTATTAAGTACTTTTTGTTAACATTTGAATAAAAATCTCAAATAGTTACATCAATTGGAATTTTACTAGTCCCCTACATATATCTTCATATGAAAAATTGAATATTAAATGTTTCATTGAGTCAAAGAATCCTGGCAGGAATTTTTTCTCTAATATATATAAAATTAAAACAACATCCTTTTGTAGAATACTCAATGGATCATAATCTGATGTTGTTTTGTAAATTTCTAAATAAACATAATATTTCTATAAACACATCCTAGATTGAAGAATTTGACATCCCTCTAAGACAATCATGAAGTAATCATTCCATTATGACACGGTTCTTAGGACTTTTTAAACTGTAAATCTACACAATTTTTTATGTTGTCTGACAAATTAGAAGCATAATAATTTAATAACATAAAATCAGAAATAAATTCAAAAAAATAAAAAATATTATCATTTGTTTATTCTTATTTTTTATTCATCAAATTGTGTGATATTTTATTCTAAAATAATTCATGTTTAGGATGTATCCAAATCCTGTTAAGATATAACAATTCTTTTACTTTATCTTTTTTCTTCTCTAGTGTCACCAAAACGGTATAAAATATGATACAAAAAATATTATTCTCAATACGAATTACATCTAACATGTGAAAAACCAAAAAATAAAACTAATATGGATCGTCCCAAAAAATACTCCACTTTATCAAATAATGATCTTTCACGAAACCATTTATTTTTTGTTCATTTACTATATGTCCAACAATAATAGGAGGTAATGTAGTGATGGGAGATTTTACCTGAATACCTGAGAGCACTGCTGGAGGTCCATCACTTTCAATTCATAATTTTGTGAAATTATTTTTGTTCCTTCAAAAAGGGTAATCCGTTGGTAGATATATCTACTAGAACTCAAAAAAACTACTATTTCACCCATTACCAAGCATAAATGCTTTTTTCTTAGCTGTAAAGTACATTACTGATTTTAGACCATGTTTTCTCCATCTAGATAACATTCCATACACTATAAACTCACTATTAGTCCATATTAATTCAACCTTTAGTGTAAAATTCTGATCTACATCTATATCAAATGTAGTCATGCTACTGTTCCATAATGAGACTGACTCACAAATTAGTCACTTCAAATAAAAAATTGTAGTATTTTTTGGATATAAAAGAATTAAGAGTAATAATTATATAAAAATGGTTCATTCATCAAAATCGGAGTTAAGTTTCAATTAGTAATGAGAATAGGATGAGAAGAATGTTAACTACTATAAGAATAAAATGGGAAAAATAATGAGAAGAAAGGACGAACTATATATTATGAGGTTCTGAAGAAAAATAAATTTTCATCTAATCAAAGTACTTCCACGAATCACCACAACATGGATGATTTATAGTGTTATGAATGTAAATATTTGATTAATTCTAAGTCATCAATGTAGATGTGTTGTGAGAAATAAATAAATTCTCTAAATGATATGTAATTGGAAAATACCTCATCTATTTCATAGGAAATCTTGAAATTCCCTATTGTGACTTTTTATAGCTTGATTACCCCCTGTTGAAAAATTATCCAAGGATTCACAATGACCATAATATAATATACAGACATTTGAACATGCATGATGCTTCATATAACTATGATAGAAATTATGAACCAACCTCTTATTTTTATAGAAACATGTAGATAATGTATCTTCTCTAGGAAATAGTTATTTAAAGAATAATAATATCTTATGGAGACAACTATTTGACATTATAAATCTGATTCAACAGTAAAAAAATTTGTAACAACATCATGTTTTCTCATCTAACTTTCCAGAAATAAGGCCTCCTCATCAAATTTCAAAGAATTATAAAACTGAGAAGGTTTTGATTTAGGATTTGGAATATCATTTTGGGTAGTTGTTTTTTAATAGACTGGAAACAACATCACATACAAAATTCAAAAAATCTTGATCTAAAACAAGAAAATATGTATTTTAAATTGAATTATGTTCACCATGTTGAAACAAAAAAAAATATTCTAAGAACCAGAATTGTATTCCTGTAGACCAACATTTTCAAACATTTTGAATCTCCAAAGATCAAATTTTTGACATGGACATTTAATTGTTCCTTCAAAAACATAATCTGGTTTCGATGATTCAACTGATATAAGTTTTATAACACCTTAAATGTAGACATGATTTATACCAAATACATATGGATTTTTTCAATGATTTATCTAATTATGGTTGTGTAATTGAAACCATTTTAGACTTTTGTAGTCCAATTTTATCTAAAAAATAATAGATATAAGAATTATTATTACCGATCATAGTGGGGTGTTGGGTTAGTAATAGATTACAGGTCCCATAGAGGGTCATCATAGCTAGAATAAAAATATTAAACATATTATATCCGACACAAACTACTTTTGAAAAAAATTGAATATATTTTGAATATGGTATCATATCAGAACTCTATGACCACCATTTGATCAAGGATGTTGGGTTTACCTTAAGAACGACATTACATTTGAGAACATCAGTTGTTTCATATCATCACTTGCGAGGTCATCATTTTTAATCTTTTATTAATATCTTATATTAAATAAAATAATTTTTATAGATGTTTTAATATATATATATATATTTCAACATCAATATAAATTTTTTAATTAATACAACTTAATTGTGAAATATTTTTAATTTCTAACAGTTATTTTTTTGCAAGACATAAAAAAATTGTATTTATTACAATTTTTTAAAAAAAATAGTGGATATAATTATTTCTTAAGTAATATAAATTATTAATTATTTATAATTTAATTTGTAGTAAATATTACTATTTTTTAAAATTTATATTATTTCATATTTTTAATTCTAATTTTTTTTAAAATTCTTCATAATTTCATTAAATTTTCACATCATTAATAATATTTTGTAATTAATAGTCTTATTTACTATTTATTAATAATATTAACTAAATAATTATTAGATATGACAAATTATTTAATGATTTTTATTATTTATTTAAAATAATATTACTTTTTTAATAATTACAATATTTATGAATATCATGCTTTCATAATTAATATAAATAGATTAAATATATTCTAATGCTTTTTAAACAAATATACAAATCAAATCCATATAAACACACACACACACACAGATATATATATATATATATTAAATCTTACTGTTTTCATAAAATGATTATATATATATATAAATCTGTAAATATATATTTTTATATATATTACAGGATTTTTTAACCAAATATATTTTTAAATTATTTTTAAATAATTATATATATATCAAAGAGCTTAAAAAATTGTAAAACGTTTATATGTGTGTGTGTGCATCCATCAAAAACATTACATGTTTTTAAGGATTTTATATATATTCACATGTTAATATAGACACAATCATATATATTAAAAACCTTACATGTTTTTTCTATAAATATATACATATATCAAAAACCATACATGTTTTTTAAAAATGATTATATATGTATATTCATTAGGTATTATTTAATTAAATATAAAGTAATTAAATATGTTTAATAAATTACAAAAAAGGTGTAAATCATATAATTTCTAATTTTAGAGTCATAAGAAATAACCAATTTGTGTCATCCATGTCAATGTGAATGTTAAAATTATTGTTGATCATAACCAAAAATTGATAACCTCTTTCATTTTCACTTTTCTAGTAATTTGTAAGAATTTATATATTAAGACGCACATAAAAATATAAAAATTAAATAGGGGGAAGGTGGTAGAATGGGTTTCATAGCTTAAATGAAATTATTTATCAGGATCAATATATTCAACCTTGTTATTTTAATTAATACAACAAATATACAAATTATTGTGATTATATCATAGTTATTATATTTTTTAATATTTTTTAACAAATTATTATTATTTATCAGAATTAAAAGTATTTAAAATTTATTGATAATAATAACTAAATAATTCATAAATATTACAAATTATTAATTTATTTTTAAAATTATTTTAATTAATTCTAAATTATTAATAATTAAAAAATTTATGAATTTTTAATGATTCGTTGTATATTAAAATTTTTATAAAATGTTTTAACAAAATATTCTAATTATTATTTATTATGTTACTAATAAATATTAAACATTTTAAATTTTTATATTATTTTCATTAAACCAATTTTTTAACATTATTTTATAAATTAAATATTAAAAATAAGTTTTTATTAAAAAAAATCTTTAAATTAATTTTATCGTTATTATTAAAAATAGTAATTTCAATTTATTTCATACGTTAAATATATATATATATATATGATACATTTTTTAATCAAATCTATATAGATCAAAAAAAATTGCAAGTTATTTTAAACAAATTAACATATACAATCAGTATACCCACATACATGTGCGCACATAGACACACACACACACATATATATATATATATATCAAAAACCGGACATATAATTTTAAAAATGATTATATATGTATATTATAATTTTAACACATACAGACATATATATATCTCTAACTTATAAAAAATTATATATAAATGTTTTAAATAAAATAAAATCAATCATAATAGAAAAAAATGTCATATCATCAAGGACACAATACAAGAATTTTCATAATTTATAAAAAAAAATATCAATATGACCATGTTATAAAATTTTCCAACTACAATTTTTATGTACATATCATCAATATTCGTCATCCTTATAAATAATTTTCATAATCCACATATTTAAAATAATTATATAAAATAATAAAAATTCATTATCCCTAAACACAAAAAAATCTATTAAATATAAATATCAATCAATGTGAAAAATACCACAAATCAAATGAAATCTATTCATGCAGAACCAATTGACACCCAAATAGGAAACAATAAATTCAGATTAACCCAAAATATTAAATATATTTAAAAAATGGGTAAATTTATTAACCTACAGTTTGAAAAAGAAAATTTTAACAATATTGAACTGAAATATGAAAAAAAAAATGAAGAAGGATATAAAAAAATTGTGAATGAGGATGATATGATCTGGATGACCAAGGGAGGCACTAGGTCATGGTTCTGCGGGAGAGGGTGTGCAGTTGTGCAGGAGAGGAAGTGGATGAATGGGTCTGTGGGATAGCCATAATATAAGGAGTAGCTGAGTGATGATTCGGGAGAGAAAGGAGGTAGGGGGAAGAAGAAAGTCTCACATAGGATAAATGAAAAGATTAATTGTGGAAAATTATTCGAAACAAAATTAATTTAATCAAAAATAGTAATTCAGTCAGAATTATTTTTGATGGGAATTAATCCCATTGTAAATACTTCTTATTCAAAGAGAACATGTGATGGAATTAGGAGTTCATCGTAAATTCATGTTTCTACTACATTGGGTGATGGGTGGTGGGAACTCTCAGAAAAACTAGTTGTGAGGGTAGAATTATTTCATCAAAAATTGTCATTATTTGCAAGAGAACAATTATTCTGTTGAAAAAAGTTCATGTCTAGAGAATATTTATGATTGGTCAATTTCCCTTTTTTAATTGACCCATTGTAAATACTTGAATTGTTAGTCGTGACAAGGGGTGAAAAATGGAAAGGTATTGACTATTGACTATGTTCGAAACATAGGGACGCCAACCACACTAGTCATGTATGGGGAAATAAAACATAGGATTTAATGCAGACCATGTTAGAATCATAGAACCTAGAATCTAGGGTATTAATCTAGAACTAGAGGTGAACTTTGGCCAAACCCAATCACCATTATGAGCCCATTTTTATTTTAAATATTCTATAAATTCATGCCAAGGAAGGAACGAAGTGTGGGAATGAAGTGATGAAATAACTATGTAGGACTCAACACTCTTGGTTTCACTCTATTGTATAATTGAGGAAAGCTAAAGAGTAATATTGGGAAGTAGGATTCGAACCTTTGTGATGAAAATATATTAAGTTCATATTACATTGACCATGATGGGGGAAAGGGGGAAAGTATTTGGTGATTTTGTAGCTGGTCCATAGATGAAATTCCTAGGCCTTTCAACATATCATTTTATGATCGAAATAAATCCACATGTAGATCATGATAGGTGAAGGAATAGACTTCACTAGGAGTGAATCATACCAAGATAATGAGAATATAATACTCATATTTTACGGTCATAGGGCTCAGACCTACAAGGATGCTCCAAGTGGATATGGATGGTGCTACGAGTCCAAATCCCTGGCGTGAATGAGGACCAAAGTGGCCCAACACCACCCCACACAATCAAGGAACATGGTTGCACATAGATTAAGTTCATATGACCTGGACCATGGCCAAGCCCAAGGGACCAAATAATTGGTGAATTTGTGGCTGGGTCCTGAGGTGAGAATTCCAAGTGTCGCTTCATATCCCATCCATATGGGAATCGTGCCACACATAGTTCTAGAACATAACCTTGTAGATAAAAAACATTGGAAGGGGTGATCCTCTCTAGTGAGGGAATGTTAGGAATCCCAAGATCATCGAAGGACATCCCATTTCAAGTGAATGAGGTAGTTCTTATCAACCATCCAATTGGTGAGGACTCATTAAGTGCATCAAGGAAACCCAAGATCAAATCCAGGCCGATACATAATTTATGGGTACTAAAGTAGTACTGTAGTAGGTACAATAGTGGGAACTGTAGTAGTACTGAAGCAGGTACTATAGTGGGAACTGTAGTAGGTATTATTTGACACTGTAGTAGCAAGGACTATTCTCTCATTTGGGCCTTAGAGCCACTGATTTGGTCCCTAAGTCCATTAAGTCCTTCAGGCCACCCAGACCTTCGGGTCAGTAAGGCCTTCTGGCCACCTCAAGGCCTTCGGGACACCTAAAGTGAAGATGAAAAATAGGCAACCTACAAGAATCAAGCTGTAGAATGAGGATGAACAAGGAGCTTTCATCATAGAATAAGCTAAATTGATTTCAAGAATGAGAGGTTATGACACATGTCATCGGGAAAAGACTGTGCATGCATGGGGAAGCCTAGCCGAACAACCATGTGAAGGTGGAGAGCAGATTTCAAGATGAAGATGCTAGGGAGGATCAGTTCTAATTAGTTTTCCTATCTTGTATGTAATGTTTGAATCCTACATGAAATTAATTCATCTATGCTCTATGGGACATGTAATACTTATACCTTATGGCCTTGTAGGGGTTCCGCCTCACCCCTTGAGAAATGGATATCACAAACCAATATAAAATAAAGGCCTTTGGGGCATTAGAGGATAGGATTGCATAAACATCCGCTCTTGTTTAAGAGAAATATCAGTCTTTTAGGGGTTATATTCACAGTTTAACATCGTTCGTTGATGAATTTGGTCTTATTTGTTTAATATCATTAAAATCTAACTATAGGGGATGATAATAGTTTAATATCATAATGCATGGACCTAGAATCCCATCATTATGGTCATATATTTTTGAGTAAGTTCTTAGTTTAACGCCATTTTCCTGGGAAATGGACTCCTAATTTACATTCGTAGAGCTAAAACAATCATATCTTCTTAATGGATAAGTGTATAGTGGTGAGTTGACCAACCAGATGTGATTGATGACCAAAGATGCCCCACACCACACAATACATTATTGAGAAGAACCCACACATAGTTTATATTTTTTATGCTTGGACTAACGGATCCCTCATTTATTGTACTGCATAAGAAACATGGTGTTTTTGGGATGACTGATATGCTCTTCATCCAAGGAAATCAAATATTACACTCCATTGGAATATACTATGAGGTTAATGTAAGGTCCATCCTACTTGGTTTACAACTTTGGTTGAATCTTGTCATGTATCATTGCCTTTCTAAGAGATAGTATTTTACAAACCTATAGGAAAGAGTAGAGGAAAACCTTCTTGGTTAAGTCTCTTTCTAACCTATTCTGGTACCCCTCAAGATTGTGTAAGGCATGTAGCCAATTTTCATCAAGGTATTCCAGCATAGTTGGACAATAATTTTCTATTCTATCTGGAATTTATGGGCCGTGAAAAGATTTTTTGAGTGAAGATTGCTTAATCTCAATGGCTCGGACAACCTCTATTATGTATAATAAGGAGTATTGAGTCACATGGGTAGAATTATGAGTCATTTTCTAATAGGTCCAAATGGAATTAGAGGGATTTTCCATCCATCTTTTCTTGAATTTATCCACCATATTCTATAGAATATTATATACAATCTTATTAAAAAACTTGATCTATCCATTTTATTGTGTGTGATACTACTAAGTATGATTGGACCAGATGATATAATTGGCATACAACATATCTAGCCCAATATCATAAAAGTTGGTTTCATTGTCTGTATGAATGGTGTAGGGAACAATGAATTAGTGGATAATGTGGGAGCTCAATAATTCTACCACACATTAGACCGTGACTTCCTTGAGAGGAGTAAATTCTTCCAACGTGGAAAATAAATCCATTATGGTTAGAATGAACTTTTATTAGTGGTCTATAATAGGCAGATACATGCCAACAATATTGATTTCCCATTCTGGAAAGGTCTAATAATACCTAATGGTCTGGCAGGTATTTGGAAGTCAATGCACAATGTTGGAATGGCTCTAACATTTGTTAAACCTCTTAGAATAACCAATAAAATCATGGAAATTGTGGGAGAGAAATATTCCATCCATCAGATATTATGGGAGAGCTTCAAAACATCATGGTGAGCACTACATGACATGGCATGGACTTTTTGTAGAACCTAATGAATCTCATATCCTTGGATACAATAGAGGTTAACTCTATAAAACCCATGTTTGTAAATAGTATACTCGAGATTAGGCCCTATCTAGAGGGTGAACTGTACTATGTTCCAATGGAATCTCTCATGCTCAGCTCAATCTGGTGTGAAGATTCCATGATAGAGGTACTCACTGAAATGAATTGTCAAATTAGGGGTTTATTCTACTACCATATAACCCAAGAGTCCTGATGTGAAAGAATCGGTATCTTGATGATTTTTTGATTACATTTCATTTTCCTTTGAAATGATGGGAGTGATGAATCTCTAATGTGACATATAAATGAAAACTTTATCCTTGTTAGGCTCTACAAGAAATATGGATGAACTAAAAAAGGTTCTAACTGGACCATTCTATGACCATAGGCATGAGTTACATGTGGATAATAAGGAAACATGACCATTAACTAGAAAGTGTTCTACAATAGAGAAATGAACACTAGATTCCTAACGATATAGTCATATTGGATCTATTTAATGAACAACTCATAGTAGTCCTTCACATGAAAGAGAGGTACCACAATCTCAAGTTCCAAATGGCAACCAGTATTAATATCTTGATACAATGTGTTGTTATTTGTAAAACCCTATGATAGTAAGAATGAGTATGGAAGGATACCATATTTCATGGTGAAGAATACAAACCCCATGCATAATCTATTTATATTTGGATCCTTGACACTTATACTAGTAGGACTCTAGATGGAACCATTGAAAAGCATATTCTAGCACGACATAGCTTGGTCTACTGATAGGACAGATTCTTCTGGGATGTTGAAATCTGGGGATAGATTTTTGGGAGATGGATTATTGGATAAAAAGTCATCCAATTAATAATTTTTATTTATTTCTATTGAAATAACCTGATTTCGTGTTGATGAATGATCATTACCTAGAACACCAACCATCTCATCATCATGTGGCAGACCAGGATATACTTTATCGAGTCTTATCAAGACATTAGTATTATTTCATGATACTTAAAATAATGTACCAAATTATACACTTTAAAACCCATAACAAATTATATTTTCTCAATAGGGAAGTACTTGATATTTGTGTTGAGTAGTCAGTGACTGAGATAGTATAAATTTTTTTCTTTTTCCTTATAGTTGTTTTGGGTGATGAGAACACTGTGTGAGCATTTCAGTGTGGTCACGTAGAGGTTTGGGGGAATCCCAGAGATGGGTGGAATCATAACTACAGGTTGTAGCATATACTTTTTAATTTCTTCAAAGGTTTTATGAAACTCTTCATCCCATTATTAAAGAGTGAATTGTTCACAATCCTTGAAAATAGATGAAAATTTCGTTCCAGATTCACAATATACTAGTAAATATCAGCTAATCAGACATAAAGGCCATGGATCACACATATTTTTCATAGAGGAGGGTTTTAGCTGATGGAATTTATATTCTATGGGTAGATCTCAATATCTATATATCAAATAAAAAAATCAAAGAAAAATACAAGAGGTTACCCCAATGGAACACATCAAGGGGATTATTTTTAAATTCTAAGAGTGGAGTAAGTCAGAATCTTTCTCAATATCTCTGATTTGGTATTGAAATATGTAGGATTTGACCACTATGTCATCCATGTTGAATTACAATAATGACCCAAGGATCTATTTGAAGCTGTGGTACATGGCTCGCTCATATGTGGCCCCTGTATTACTAAGGACAAAATGCATTACCCTATTGAAGAAGGTCCCTTGTGGAACTCTAAATGTGGTAGAATTTGTCACGACCCGTCCTAGTGGGGACAGTACCATGACTACCCCAAGCCTACATCCAATAGTCTAGTGGCTTATGACTAGAACCGAGTTGGAATATCACAAAAATGTGAAACATTAGCCTAAATTTAGTATACACGCACACATATCTCCAAGACACAAAATGATGGAATTTAAATGAACTAACGGATTAATGAATACATCTAAAATTTGACAACATAGTATGACATTGAATGTACTGGAAGGTATATTAGGCCAAAAACAATACCTCCATAATGAGTTCATAAAAAACTTCCAACCTAAAATTAAAAGGCTTTGGAACTGTTTTCTAAAAGCCATAGGATCCCACCTCGGTCTGTCTGGTCTCAATATACACCACTTAGTCCTGGCCTGCATAGGAATCCATCAAATGGTTGATCTTCTATAGAAGACACGACATGTGGAGACAAAGCCTTTATAGGGGTGAGTATAACAATACATATTAGGACACCCTAAAACAAAAAATAAATTAAATAAAGGTAATTATAGTCATCTATACGAAGTACATATATAAAACACATATAACAAGAATATCCAAATATATAAAGAGATACACCACACCATTAGGCATTCATAACCAACTGTAAGCCACATGATTATGCTCTAAGAACATTCATTACAGGAGAGCACACTCCTCGATCCATGATATCATTGGAGACACTCGAAAAAATAGGTCTAGATCATTTGGACCCCACCCAAGAAGAATGAATTGTTCAAGGAAGACGATGATACACAGAGATGGGTTCATGCCCAAAACTAATAGGGGGACACAACAGATAATGTCCAGATCTAGTCGGAGGATACCACATACCAAACCTGGATCAACCTTCTATATAGAGGATAATGAAACAAAACACTAGGGATACCACAGACTCTATCGATTCATTCCTCTAGATGGGGGATAAGTTCCTTCTCAAGGAGGTTATTTGGTTCCCTAGACACCACTAGGGTTGATCGAGGATCGTACCCCAGTATCACAGAGGGGTACCATTCTCTACCTGAGACTCAACCTCTAGAGGTTATTTGAATCCTGTGATGTGGATGTAAGTCCATAAGGAAATCTAGAAGAAAGAACTAATGGAATGATATCAACCAATACTAGTCCAAACTATGAAAATGAAGAGCCTTAATAACTTTTTATGGGAGGACACGACATGTCATAGGGGGTACACAAAGTGTTCTACTATCCCAAGTCTTGCTTACATTGAAGATACTCAAACATAATGTAGTCTCCATATACCCAATGTATAGTATGAATATACAACATGTAGACACACAAGGTTCTCTACATGTGTTGTCTGGCTGTATCTCTGTATAAAATTTGTGTCTCTGTACCATTTTGTGTATGCTATGTTGGGTGTGTATCTAAGTATACGACTAGCCATCTGGTCATGTACTATTACATGTGTATGATTACTCTCCATATTAAATGCCAATTTTTCTGAGGACAATCACATACCATGTGACATGGGTCACATGTTTTCTGGTCCTTAACTCTATCCAAACCCTAGAACCATAGCAAGGGGAGCCACATGCCTTGTAATCTCTAATTACACACAATGTTATTTGAGATTTCCAATAACCATAATTCTTCCTTAGGGAATCTCTCCCAATGCTCTTCATTTTATCTAGTGGTAAATTTAATGAGAAATAAAAGATACATTTTTTTTCCATACCTCCCCATAGCTAATAAATTCTGTTCCGTCTCTGGATCTTCTCATGAATCGGATCAAACAATCGTTCTTCATTTCGAACTGAAGAACACAGATGAACATGATTTTTATAATTTTATATCACCTGATTATCTCCATCTTCATCTACACACCTTCTTTGTGCAATGATGATCCTAGATCTACAATATTGGATCGTGGCACCATAAAATGGGAGAACAATGACTGATTGGTCTCGAATAGTCGAGTCACGGCCCAAATAATGAATATCGATGAAGAACAATGAATCATAGGAGAAAAAAATATAAAATTAGAGGAATTCAACTGGATTGATTTTTATGTAAATATATATTCATTTTTGTAAGGTAATTAATGAATATATTTAGAAATTATTCTCCCAATTTACCCCATAATAATCCCATCCTGCATGGTGATTGATCCAAAAACCAATCCTTTAGTCAATTGATTTGTGTTCATCATATAAATTAATAATTGGTAATCAAAACATTGAAACACACACCCTACCTAGAGTATAGATCAATATTTATTGAGTAATGGTTGTGTTGTATCTATTAACAAGAGCCCCTAACTCTGTTGGCATGAAAATCCATAATCTGATCTTGGTCTATTTTCATCCATTGAGAATGTTCTCATCCAATGGTATATAGGGGTCTAGGGTTTAGTTTCCAACTGTGTGAAAATTTCCTTATCCATAAACATATAGGGAAAAAGGTAGATTCTTTTAAAGAATAAAAATCAAAATAAATCTTATTTTATTTTACTTACTTCACAACCCTTATAAGTTTTTCACCAATGGCATGCACTAACCAACATTATTCCATGCCTATAAAAAAATAATTTATGTACTTAATGGTGGTCTCAAATATCGAATTTGAGTCCCCATTTATTTCTTATTAGTACTAAAAAATAAAATAAATTTTATTTAATTATCTCATTTATTGTTATGCCCTTCATAAATTTTTCTATAGATAACCCGCGTTGAAAAAAATTTGGTAATGCATAGAAAACACCCACCATTTTGAAATCAATCGTGCCCTCCGATTTCTAATTTTGGAAACCTTTTAAGAGTTATCCCACTTTTTCCGTAAAACCACATGTTTGTTCTATTAAATATTTTAATATTTCTCAAAAATTTATTCCAGGAACACTGGACTTTGGAATCACACACCGCATCAGCTCCTGATCCCAAAATCAATCCATATAATATCCCAAAATAATACCAAAAATTCCAAGAGGTTACATTCTCCCCACCTTGAGGATTTACATCCGCAAAAAATGAAAACAAGGGATACTCAAACAGATGAGGGTACCGAACATGAATACTAGCCCCTCTCTCCCATGTGATCTCCTCAAAATTCTCATACTTCGACCAAACACACATCAAAGGAATCGGTCACCCATGAAGGATCATCTCCCATTGATCCGTGATCTCCACTAGATACTCATCAAATGTTGCTCCATCCTCAATGTCAAACTTTCCCCAATCGATGATGTGCAATGTTCCATGCGAATATCACCTCATATGAAACACGTGGATGACATCATGTACCGGATCTAACCGTGGTGGTAGAGACAAGTGGTATTCCACCTCTCCAACTCTTCTCAGTATCTAGAAAGGGCTGATGAACCTAAGAGATAGCTTTAGACCCAAACTATATCTATAAAATCCACATAGAGGTGAAACCATAAGGAAAATGTGGTCACTTTCCTCGAACTATAAAATACTCTATCACCTATTAGAATAAGACTTATAATGGCTCTAGGGAGTCTTCTTCCACACTTAAATGAATTTCACCTACAATGTAGTATCTTGCACCAGCAATGGGCCCCAGAGTGCTGACTCTACTAGATTAGCCTAGAAAAGTGGAAACCCTCAAGGTCACCTGTAAAAGAAACCTCGAATGGTTCCATAGTAATGGTTGAATACTAGGTTTTTATGTATGAAATCTACACCATTGGTAGGATATCCTGACAACTATGGCCAAAATATGACATTCAATCTCACAAAATGTCCCCCATAACCAAAATGGTACACTCAATCTAGCCATCCATCTATGGGTGAAGCACTATGGTCAAGCGTAGTTGGTTCCTAAATGCCTCTTAAAATACCTTCCGAAATTGGGATTTAAAAAGGGAATCGCAATCAGAAACAATAGTTGATGGAACTCCATGGTGTATAACTATCACCTGCATATTAAGATGTTTGAAACTCTCTACTGAACTCTGCTCTTAGATAGCTATAATGTGGGCTGACATTGTGAGCCAATCAATGATCACCTATATGAGAGTGTCTCCACCAGACCCATGTGGTAAAACCATTCTGAATTACATTGATATCTCATCCCACTTCCATTATAGATCATTTATGGGTTGAGCTAAACTAGTTGGAACCTAGTACTCATCCTCCACTTTCTAACAAGTAAGGCATCATGAAATAAAATATGAAACTCATTTCATTATGCATGGCCCCCGAAACTGATGTCATAGGTCCTCGTACATATTCAACACACCTGGATGTACCTACAATTGAAGTCATATGAGAATCCCTCAAATTCACCTCCCATAATTCCAGTGGTAATAATGTTCACCATATAAAAAGATTGATGTTCTCCCCAACTTTTGAGTATCCCCCTAGAGCATGCCTTGTGGATATCCGAACACATAGGGTATTGTAGTCAGTATCTCAAAGTTGTTCCTCCCTTACTCTCTATAATATTGTAGAGTGAAAACCATCAACTATAGGTAAGATACTCCATCTTAATCCACAAAGGACAACTTCAAAGAGGCCAATAGCTCTGATTCCTCATTTAAAAACTACAAAAAAATATCTCTTATGGTGAGAATCTTCCACCATGTTCTCCATCCCAATAGTATAAACAATCTCAAAGTAATAGTCCTAGAGGAACTCTAGAAAATTCCTCTATCTTAAGATGAGATCCTTCTAAGAGAATATATACTTCATACTATTGTGATCAGATTATATGATAAATTTCCCGACCATTGGTTATTGTCTCTACAACTTCAATGTGAATACTACCACTGCTAACTCAAGATCATGGGTCTCGTAGTTCTTCTCATGTTGATTAAACTAGCATGAACCATAGTAAGTCACCACATTCCTCTAAATTAGGAAAAAACCAATACTTATCCATGATGCGTCATATAACACCATATACTCAACACCTTCCACTGGTAACATCAATATTGGAGTTCTTGACAATATCTTTTTTAGCTCTGGAAATCACTATTGGCAATTTTATATCCACATGAATGGATTACCCATTGATTTAAATGATTTAAAGGGTGAGTAAACTCTAGATAAGTTGGGTGAAAAACTTAAATATAACCCTTCATGTCCAAGGGAACATCGCACCTCGATTACACTCTTCAGTGGTTCCAAAGAAAGAACTGCATCCACCTTTGCTGGATACACTGCAAATCCAACTTCTGAGATGGAGTGTCCAATAAAATGAACCTCTCATGTCCAAAAATGAAACTTAGAGAGATTACCATATGTTTTGTTCTCTTATGGTTTTTTGAGGACCATCCACAAGTGTCTTATGTGCTCCTCCCTAGATGCCGAGTACACTATGATGTCATCGATGAAGACCAGCATGAACCAGTCTAAGTATGGTGGAATGTTCTAGTTCATGATTCCCATTAATGCTTTTGGGAAATTCTTCACACCAAATGGAATCACCATGTACTCATCGTGATTGTAATAACTTTTAATGGTTTTCATTTTTATGTCCATATCCCATACTCAAAGATGGGGACAGTCTGATCTAAGGTCAACCATCAAGAACTATTCCACCCATTTCAACTGATCAAATCGTACATTGATCTTGGTTAGTGGATATTAATTCTTCATGGTCACCAAGTTTTATTAGAAAAAATCCTCACATAACATGAATCTCAGATTTTTCTTATTGGAAAACAAAATTGCGGTTACCCAGGTTGAAACACTAGGTATTACAATGCCCTTCATCTACAAATCCTCCAATTGTACCCAATTATCACAAAGATCTGTGGGATACATATGATATGATGGTGTAAATATTGTTGTCTTACATGAGTATATATTAATGTAGAAGTCCATATCACTATGGGTGGGTTAAAATATAACTTCTTTAAGAAAAACATCTACATACTCCACCACCACTATAGGAAACTAAGGACTCATATAATCCACAACATCAAGGGTGAGGCTAGCTAAATGAAGAGTAATAGACTACACCCCCTATGTGTTTTTATATCTAGAACTTCTTGGGTTTCCTCTTCACCAACAATGGAAAATCTGGTTCCATCACTATGAACACACCACACTCTTCACCTAAAATAATCAATATGAGCATGAACTGTAGATAACAAATCTATACCATGAATGGTGTTGTAAGTCATTGATTCCACTACCATGATATCCCAATCGAAAATCTTGCCTCCAAGAGTCAAGTCACTTTATCGACACCAATTTTTGATCATAAAGTTCATCTAGTTGGAGTCTCTAGTAAGACGATTTGAATCTACTGATCAACTGGAATCTATGATCCCCATACAAATTTTATTGTAAGAAATGAATAAAAAGAACCTATATCAATCAAAAGTACATATAAGGTTGAGAAGAAACATATTGTACATGTTAAATTCCCTGGAGCCATGGGGTCATAAGCTTCCATTGCATGCATCTAGCCCTCTCTCTTCCCACAGGATCCTTGAGCTGGGCGTAGACCACTTGGTGGTGGTGGTGGAAATAAGTCGAACCAACGACCACATTATACTTTCATGATTTCCCCTCTTCTATGCCTACCACCCTATGTACCACCCTTCCACTTTCTATGCCACTATGTTGGCGGTCCCTTGACCATCTCCAAATTTTCAGTACGATGGGTCAGGCAATATCGTGCAAGATGCCCCCAATTTCTCCGCATGAGTAACACCATCTGTACATGGGCTAATTCGATCCACCCGGGTAGCCCTGTACCACTAACCCCGATTCTTGAGATCTCCCCCTAAACTGCCTAACTCAATTGGATCCCTATAACTTTCTTCAACAACCTGTTGTCGATGTCTTAACTACCTGGTTCCCACCATTGGATCCCATTATAGATGTATTCTCTACCAAAAAACATTCCACTAATAAGGATTTTTCAAGTACCATATCATAAGCAAAAACTCTGTGGAATACCACTGATTCCATGATTTCTGGGCACAATCCCTACTCAAAGGTCCAAGCCCAGAAAAACAGTCCCAATACCATATCAAAGAACGAGCATGACAGATCATTAATCTTCACTGAAAACTCCTCCATGGTAATATAATGTTATTATATATTCAGGACCTCATATTTTCCTACTAATCCCAATGTGTCTGGATATAAATCCTCCCTAAGGATATAGTCAAATTCTATATAAGAGAGAGTGGTATCGTCATGTAACCAATTCACCAAGCTCAAACATTACCTCAAAATTCCCTGAAGAAGACTCACTACATGGACTTCCATCAGGTTAGTAGGCGTCCCCCCGAGGTAATAAAATATGGGTGATTTCCTCCAGAAATATTAAGCCATCTAGTGGTCTGGCTCACCCCAAAACCTTGGAGGTTTCTGCATCTAAAATTCATACAATGCACTCATCTTCCATGTATCCTCATCTTGTAGTGCTGGTAATAACTACTTCACAATGAATGGTTGTACATCTATTAAATCACTTGAAGGTTCTATATCCCATACAATCCACTATACTTATTCCTCTTCATGAAGAGGATCATCTTCATGATCACATACTGGAATCTTGGTTGGCTGTCTATGTGGAGGAATCTGTAAAAAACAAAATGTACCACATTCAATAGAGTATATTGGGATAACTGACTTGTGATGGACAAGTAAAACACAACCATTCTGATATGATGCATGTACAATTTTTTTTCCTGCAGCCATTGTTTTAATGTACCAAGTCCAAAAGAAGGAAATCAGAGTCCCGGTGTATGGATACATCAGACACTACACCAAAACTAGAATCCCCATCCCAAAATCCAAACTCAAACCACCTAAAATTGTTTACCCAACAAAATCTCAAATAATTCTGATCCTAAAGTACAACCAACCCCATTGAGAAAACTATTTCATGAACCATCTCAAAGGTTCTCATTCTGTGACTACCCCAAGCCTATGGCCAATATTCTAGGGGATGGTGGGTAGCACTGAGTAGGCATATCCCCTAAATTGGAGGCACTAGCTTAATGTACCTATTCACAGCCACACATATCCAAGACACAAAATTATGAAATGTAAAACAACTGAAAGGATGAGTCCATACATCTAATATCCCACAATATTGTATGATAGTGAAAGAAATGGATGGTATATAGGGTAAAAAACCCACCATAATGAGTCTATAACACAAGTCACTTCTTGAAATTAAAAGGTACTGGGACAGCATTCTAAAAGTCATAGGAACACACATCAGCCTATTCGGTCTCTATAAGCACCACTTAGACTTGTTCCACCTATGACTCCATCAAAAGGTCCACCGTCTCCAAAAGACATTACACGCGTGGTAAAATCCTATGCAGAGGTGAGTATAAAAATACACAATAGGAAACCCCAAACCCAAAAAAACAATATAATAAAAGAGTGTACAATCATCTCTATAATGGTATACGTCTATAACACATATAACAAGAATATCCAGATATACTCAAGAGAGACACCACACCATCAGGTGGTCATAACCAACTTCCAACCACATGATTTTTCTCAAAACATACTCATTTCGAGATAACTCATTTCTGGAGCAATGATATCATAAGTGATACTCGACTGATAGGTCCATCTCATTTAGTCCCCACAAATAGAGAATGCACTATTCAAAAAATACTATGATACACATAGAGGGGGGTAACATTCATAACAGACTATGGAACACCATAGATCATGCCCATACTTTTTTGGGGGATACCACATAGCAAATATGGATCAACATACTATATATGGGATCACATACAAACACATTGGGTGATACCATGAACCATACCGATGATTTCCTCTAGATAGAGGATCAACTCTCAACTGAAGGAGGTTATGGGATTCCATAGACTTCACTAGGGGTGATAAAGGATCTTACTCCAAACTCAAAAAGGGATACCATACTCTATCTAAGACTCAGCCTCTAGAGGTGATTAAAATCCCTGGATTTAGATGTAATGTCATACTTAACCCTCAAGGAAAGGACAAAGGGAACCCTCTCACCCTATAATGGTCCAAAATGTGAAAATGATGATCCTCAAGCATTCAAGATGGTAGTACACAACATGTTCATAGGGGGTAGAAGGAGTGATATACTATCTGAAGTCTTTTGAGTGTGGATGAACCTCATATTGCATGTAGTCTCCACATACATGATGTATAGGATGAGTACCCAACATATAGAGACACACAGTTTTATTCACGTGTTTCATTACCATGTCCATGTACCAAAGACATGTCCATGTACAGGTCTATGTATGCCTCAATATTTGTGTATAAGTACACAACGTTTTATCTAGTTGTGTACTATAACCCATGTCCATGTACTCTCCATTGTAGATTTTGAGTCGTCTGGGGTGAGTCACATGTCTTGTGACAGGGGACACAGGTCGTTTGGTCCTTAACTCTAACCAAACCCTGGTAGTGTAGCTAGGGGTCCACACACCATGTAATACAATATTACACACTATGCTCTTTGGGATTTTCTATTACCATCATTCATCCTCTATGCATCCTAGACTGTGCTACACCATCGATCTGGTGATCAATTCACCATGAAATGGAAGATCTGATGTCATTCAAGGCTCTCCATCACTGAAAAACATGTTCAATCACCAGATCTTTGTGGGAATCAGATCAAACTAATGTTCCTCATTTCTCACTAAAGAATGATAGAGAAGGAAAAATTGGGAATCATCCATCATTTGATTAGGTATTTCTATATTTTCCCACCACATTTGTGTCATTCTAATCCCAGATCTACAATATCAGATCATTGTGCCATGAAACAGGTGTGCAATGTGAAGGACCCCGGGATACCCTGAGAGGGGAGGGGTGAATCAGGGTGACAACTTTTTCTTTTAATGAGATGGATATTGTTCCCACGTTGGTAGGAACTTGTTGAACCTGTATAATGAAAATGATCAGAAAGCAAACATGCACATGCACAGAGAAGACACAGCCCTTTTTTACTTGGTTCACCACTAAGGGCTACGTCCAAGGAGCATATGCTAACAAGTTGTCGGTCATACCAAAATCCACGAATATTCACTAGTTGTGGATTATAATTGTTCGGGCATAGTCACTTTATCCCAGGCTCACTGCCTTTACAAAGGTTCAGGGATAGCTCACTACTTCCCTCGGGTCACTCCCGTTGACTCCCCCTGGCTCACTGTCATTGGTGAAGACTCACTCTGTTTATAGACGTGAAGGTCTCTTCAATAGATAGACATGAAGGTCATTTTGTCCTGTTCAGCATGAGACTTTTCTTGCATTAGAGTCCCAACCACTAAAGAATACCCCTTTTTCCCTTGTCTATTGGGCAAACAACCTTTGGAAAAGGGCTTCACAAAGTACCCTACTTCCCAAGGCTCCCAATTTTGCAAAGCTCAAACAAGCCTTCGCGGAGTCTCTGCCTTTTCGCGAAGCTCAATCGTGAAGCACTCTCCCGATGCTCCAGCCTTCGCAATGCTTGGCTGTCACGGAGCTCCTGCCTCTTCGCGAAGCTCACTGAGCCAGTGCAGGGCGCATGACTTTCGCAGAGCTAGAATAGCCGTAGCGAAGCTCCTCTTTCGGGAAGCACACAGCCTTCGCGAGAGACCTTTGCGAACCAAGAGCAAAGGAATTTCTCTGAAATTCCCTCTACTTCCCTTGAGGGGGTCGACCTCTATTTTTAGGCGATTCCACCGACCCTCGACCCTTCCACGTGAAGTCAACGCAACGTCATCTCAAATCGCAAAGCTCTGATGTTTCTGCCAAAATTCTGTCCAAATCGCGAAGCACCTCGACAATTTTTGGATCGTGGAGATCGTTGTAATCATGGAGTATCACCGTCATCATTCCATTGCGCCTTCGCCACAAAGCTCCCTCGCAAAGCCCTTTCACCGCCGCGATGCGCTTCAACTCTGCTGTTCGCGAGGCTTTGACGTAATCGTGAAGACTCACCGCCTCTATAACGCCCTGACCCTGGTTTCCTAGGGTCGATGCATTATTACATAACATTGTCATGATCACAAGAAAGATCAAATCTCGAAATACCGGTTGGTTTAGTAGCCTTGGAAATACTAGATATATTCATAAAGTTTTACATTACATCATAAAAATGAAAACTACAACAACATATTTTCTTCATAGTCCAAACTCATATCCCCACATACTATCCTTACAGGTCATTCATAAATTACTTCTTCACATCCTGGGAAAAATAAAACATAGAAAAGGGGTGAGCTCAAATTCCCAGTAAGGATAACAATATAGCGAAAACTTTCATAATTAAGAATAAACATTTAAGGCAATGTATAACTAAAACAAATGCCTTTTAAACATGAACTTCAACATAGCATGGAAAAAATAAAATGAAATAATGTCATTTAATTATTCACATGGATATTCTACTAATCGAATAATCACATGCAATATCAATAACCACTTTCATAATGATGGAATGCATAATTCCAGACTATCATAACCACATAGCCAAGGCCTCGTGCTAAGACTACAAATAAGATTTTTCCAAGGCCTTGTTCCAAGACACTAGTTTGCCTCAAGAGACCTACCGATGCATCGAGAAGCTATAGCGGGCTCCACCTGTCACATATTAAGTCCAATGCATTCCCATATGAAAAGGTTTAAACATAACATAAACATTCATTTTAAAACTAGCATACGAAATGTCAATAAATTCACCATAAACTATGAATGGTATAAAAATATCACATCCATAGTCAAACATATCACAAAACCTTCAATACAATATAGAAGTTTTGTATAATAAGAAATCAACTTCAAATAAGCATAAAATCCATCAAAGGATGTTGACAGAGATGAAATCAAAACTCTTTTTAGAGAAATATCTCTTTCTATTTTGAAATAATTTAAGATTCATATATTTATAAAATAAAAAATTTTCTTTGTAAATATTCTTATAAGCTTGTAAGGGAAGCTTTGATGATTTTATAACGGCCGAAAATAACGGCACCCGCCGTATAAGTTAAAAAACATTCTTACCTTAATTCTGTCGAAAAGGTTTAAAGCACCTTGTTTGGAAAACGAAGGAAAGATTCATTTATAAAACTCTTATAAAAATTCAAACAAGGGTATAAATTAATTTAAACCATATTCTTTGAAATAGTAAAAATGTTTTGAAATACATTTTTAAGAAACATGGATGTGGATGATAATGAGATCCGAGTAGATTATTACGTATAAACAACCTCAGATAATGAAGAGATTGTGAAATCACCCTTACCTTGTACTTTTCCTTGGTTGGGGTATGTTAACATCCGGTATAATGGTGAAATAATTGTTATTAAATTATAAAAGAATATTATATCATATATGATCTTTTAACATTGATTTGTTAATAATATCTTAGTATTATCGTCGTTTCGGGTGTTAACTTACTCGTTTTCTTTGATACATTTTGTTACGTAATCCATGTTTGTTATGGATAGGATGTATCTTATTAATATCCATAATGATATAAAGTCCTTAAAAATTATTTTTAAATCATCAAATGATAATTATACTTGAATGGATGTGATGGAGAATGAATCTCATCGCGTTCGTGGAGACGGTAGTCCATACGTACGCACGAGCGACAATATCATTATTTTGATATTAAAATAATATATAATTGGATGGTATAAAATATATAAAGAATCATTATGATTATATATTTATTATTTAAATGAGTTACACATCATTATTATACCCATCCAAATAATAATTTATTGAATAACAATTACACCACGACGTGGAGACGGTAAGCCGTACGTACGCACGTATGGTGACATGTTATTCAAAGGATGGATAGAATACTGAATATGGTTGTACCATATTTATAATAACATCACATTATATATATGATACTGGAGTTATTATTTTAGAATGGTAATAACAAAGAAAGAGGAAGTGGAATAATAAAGGTACTTGAAAAGGGGTCGTGAAAACATTACCTCTTCTTGGGGTCCTTCCTTTTGATTTGATCAAAAGGGATCTTAGGTTGGCTTTCTGACTAAAATAATTCCTCTAGGATTAAGTGAGGGAAGTTGAGAGAGTATTTGGGAAGATTTTTTCCGAACCAAAAGGCTTTGATGGTGTGAAATAATGAGAAGGAGGAGTTCCCATTTATAAGAGGGGTGAAGGGAACCTTCAAAAAAGCTAGAAATATTAATTTATAATAGATTCATATTCGGTTTCTAATGGCTCAAAATTTGATTATTTAAAGTTTAAGGTGGGTATGGGTCGAAAACCACTAAACAAATAGAATTTAGACAGGTTTGGGTCATTATATTAACCTTATCTTTAAGTATTAACTCTTAGTTAATTAGTTTCACTTTTACAATGTCTCTTTGTATTTTTATAGTATATGGTTAATAAACTTACCATATACATCCAAGAGACCCCCAAGTGGTACATTAATGATATAAATATCATGATATAAGTCTCTTGGCCAAACCTTAGATTTTTAGGAATTTGATATCAATTAATAATATAATATTTGTTTTAAAAACTCTTTTATGTCAATTTTGACACTATTCAATAGTTGATTTTTTTGAAACTCATAACAGAATTATTACTTCGAAAAAAGTCAATTAAATCAATCCTAATATGTCATATTATCCTATAAAAGTATTTTAATTAATTAAAAAGTATCAAATTATATTTATTTGGGTATTTATAATATAAATTATTCTAATTTTTCATTAATTAGGTAATTACTGCATCATCATTGTGTCATAAATAAATTATATTATTTAAGGTCAAAAAATTATAAATAAAATATCATTATGTAGGAAATATTTTTATCTTTCTAAGTAATATTTATAGTATAAAATCCAACATATATAACCCTATGTAAAATTTGTTTTTCTAAAAGATATATGCTTATGTCATTTTTGTACTTATTTTAACTTAATTAACATAAAGTGTCTCTATCACCTACTAGTGGCTCCATAGGGTCCCAAAATCAACCCAAAGATGACCATGGTCGGCCATGTATCAAAAAATAAGGTTAGGACACGTTTTAGGGTAAATTTTATTATTATAATATTATTTTTTAACCCTTATTTACCGGATTTACCCTTTAACCATGGTAAATAAAAAATTTACCGAAGTAATTATTCAAAATGTCAAAAAATAAAAGTTACCAATTTACACAATTTGAACATCCTAATTCCAAATATATAATCCATTTTTCCAAATTCAAAACATAGAAGTGGCAGAAATTAATTTAAAATTAATTCTCGTTGTTAAAACAAAAAAGCGTGTTTTTAAGAGATAATAATTATCAAAAGATTGACACTTGTTTATGTTCGGTTTAATTGTAAAATTATGTAAAATGACAGAAATTATATTAAATGGTAAAAATATATTCTAAATATAATTTAAAATCACTAAAATTCATAATTTATCAATATAAATTATTTCGATTAAAAAGGTTGTTTTTAATTAAAATTTAGTAATTTTCACTATTCATCAAAATATAAGTGTTATCCGAAAAGTTCCAAAATTTCACCCTAGGCTAAATTCGATATTCCGAATCCAAAAATGAAGTCCATTTTGAAATATAAAATATATATAATTTCAAAAAGTAGGTATTACTATTCATAACGGCTAGTTTGATTGGTTATGGTGTGTTAGAACTCGGTGTTGCGTGCAACACACGCTATCACATTCTTTAAAGAGATGTGTACCGTAGAAGCTTGGGGTGTTACATTCTCCACACCTTCAAATAATTTCATCCTCGAAATTTATAGAATATTATCACATGGAAATACTTGGGTGGTTCATCATCATAAGTTCCTCGGGTTCCCACGTTGCCTCTTCCATCTTATGGTTTCTCCGCAAAACTTTTACCAGACGCGTCGTCCGATTTCTCAGTAGTTGTTCTCTTGTATCAAGAATCGTGAAAGGCTCTTCACAATAAGACAGATCAGGTTGCAGTTCTAATTCGTCATAGGTGAGTACATGCGTTGGGTTAGGCATGTATTTCCTCAACAGAGATACATGGAACACATCGTGAACTTTGGAGAGACTTGGCGGCATTGCCAATCGGTAAGCTACCGCCCCAATTCATTCTAGAATTTTGAAAGGTCCGATGTACCTGGGACTCAATTTACCTTTCCTACAAAAACTTATGACTCCCTTACATGGAGATACCTTCAGTAAAACATGATCACCGACTTGAAATTCCAAATCCTTCCTTCGATTATCGGCATAGCTCTTCTGCCTACTTCGAGCTGCTTTGATGTGACTTTGGATTACCATCACCTTTTCCATTGTTTCCTCCACCAGTGCTGGACCTTCAAGTTTTCTTTCACCGACGTCATCCCAACAGGTTGGTGTGTGACATCTCTTTCCATATAACGCTTCATATGGTGCCATCTGAATACTCGAATGGAAGCTATTGTTATAGGAAAATTCTACCAAAGGTAAATATTGATCCCAGATACCCTGAAAGTCAAGTGAGAAGGATCTCAACATGTCTTCTAAGGTTTGAATTGTTCGTTCTGATTGTCCATCTATCTGAGGGTGGTAGGCAGTGCTCAAATGATGTTCAGTATCCAGGGATTTCTGAAGACTCTTCCAGAATCTTGATGTAAAATGGGGATCATGATTAGAAACAATTGATAGGGGTACTCCATGAAGTCTCACAACATCATTAATATATAGTCTTGCTAGACGTTCCAGTGGTAGATTTTCTCTTATAGCAAGAAAATGTGCTGACTTGGTAAGACGATCAACAATAACCCATATTGCATCATTCCTTCTAGGAGTCTTTGGTAGCCCCATGACAACGTCCATCGTAATTTTGTCCCATTTCCACTCCGGTATGGGAAGAGGTTGCATAACTCCTCCAGGTTGTTGCCTTCCAGCTTTCACTTGTTGAAAAACCATACATCTTGACACAAAATCAGAAATATCCCTCTTCATGTTATCCCACCAAAAATGTTCCTTCAAATCTTTATACATTTTAGTGCTCCCAGGGTGTATAGAGAAATTGGAACTATGAGCATCATCCAGCAACTCCCTTTTTAGATCAGGTATATCGGGAACACAAAGTCTCTTCACGCCATCTCCTTTGCCTCATGTTGAGTTCTGTTTGTGAAAAATATACTTCAAACTCTTGTGATCAGTATAAATCTCACATTTTTCACCATAGAGGAAGTTCCTTCATATCTTCAAACCAAAGATCACAGCTGCTAACTCGAGATGATGAGTAGGATAGTTTTGTTCATGAATTCTAAATTGTCTTGATGCATAGGCAATAACACTATCATTCTGCATAAGGACACAACCAAGTCCTTTCTTTGATGCATCACTATAAATAACGAACCCATCATTCCCTGATAATAGAGTCAATATAGGAGCATTGACTAATCTTCTCTTCAGTTCTTCAAAACATTCATCACACACTTTTTTCCAAACAAATTTAACCCCTTTACGTGTGAGCTTTGTTAATGGGTTATCCAATCGGGCAAAATTCTGGACGAAACGTCTATAATAACCTGCTAAACCAATAAAACTTTGTACCTCAGTTATATTCGTAGGTGCTGGCCATTCTTGGATTTCCTTGGTCTTAGAAGGATCAACATAGATTCCATCTTTAGAGACAATATGGCCAAGAAAAGAAATCTCCTGAAGCCAGAATTAACACTTGCTAAACATCCCATATAATTCATGTCTTCTCAGAGTCTTCAAGATAATGCTCAAGTGATTTTTATGATCTTCGTAGCTTTTTGCGTATACCAAGATATCATCAATAAATACCACCACAAATTCATCAAGATATTCCTTGAAAACTCTATTCATCAGATCCATGAATATAGAGGGTGCATTAGTCAATCCAAAAGGCATTACTGTAAACTCATAATGCTCGTACCCGGTTCGAAATGCTGTCTTCGGAATGTCTTCCTTCTTCATACACAACTGATGGTATCCAGATCGAAGGTCAATCTTTGAAAAGTATTGAGCTCCATGCAGTTGGTCAAATAAATCATCAATGTGAGGTAGGGGATACTTGTTCTTTATTGTTATAGCATTGATCTCCCTGTAGTCGATACATATCCTCATGCATCCATCTTTCTTTTTAACAAAAAGAACAGGGGCTCCCCATGGAGAAACACTAGGGATAATAAATCCTTTATTACTCAATTCCTCTAGATTTTTCTTTAGTTTGACTAATTCCACAGTGGCCATTCTATAAGGGGTCTTCGATATAGGCTTTGATCCAGGAATTAAATCAATGGAAAACTCAACTTCTCGTTCTGGAGGATGTCCAGGTAAATCTTCCAGAAATACATCTACATATTCTTTCACAACAGGTACAAACTCTATTTGAACATTCCTTTCCTCACCCCCAGTTATTTCATTTTCTTCCTCCCCAATAATTGAATTTATTTGAGCTACTGGGGGTGGATCTAGATAAGAATTTGGTGGTGATGATTCTGCTCTAAAGATAAGGTTTTCCTTATCATCATCATCAAGAATCGTAACCTCTTTCTTCTTACAATAAATCTTCGCATCATAATCCAAAATCCAATCTATACTGATGATTATATCAAACTCAATCATAGGTGTGACGATGAGATCAGCCGATAAAAAATATTTATGTGCTCTAATGGGGACTGATTCACAAAACTTTGTTGAAATAATACTTCCCTAAGGAGTTTTAACTAAAAACTCCTTTGTTAAATCAAATTGGAAATATCTAATTTTCTTAGAAAACTGGGAATATATGATACAATGTGATGATCCAGAATAAAATAATGCATTTTCTAAACTTGAGGAAACCATTAAATTACCTGCCACCACGTCTTTCGGAGCTTCTACCTCAGTAGTAGTGATAGCATAAGCTTGGCCTTGATCCCTTGGCCTTTTCTGAGGTAAGTTCTCCTAACGCTTAGGAAATTCAATTGCATAATTCCCCATCTCCCTGCAATTGTAGCACTAAACATTGGTAGCTTCCTTATTCCCATTGCAATCACGAGCTTGGTGGCCTTTTTCACCACACTTGTAACAAACTTCCATTCCCTTTAAGAAATTACTGGGGTGTTTCTTCCCACATTTACCACTGTATGGATATTCAAAATTTCCCTTCTTCTGCTTATTTCCATTCCCAGATTGATCAGCAGATCTCTTCTTCTCTTTCTTTTCTTTAAATTCATAAGACTTAGAGAATTCATTTTCGGTCTTGATAGCACATGAGACAATGTCTTCGTACGATGAAAAGGATTTTGAGACTAATTCTCTATGGAGAAATTGTTTTAAACCATCAAAGAAATGGTCAATATTACTTCTTGGGTTACATATATAATCTCCAGCATACCTTTCTAACCTTGTAAAGTTAGCCTCATACTTTGCGACATTCTCATCCTCCTTTTGTCTCAGACTCAAAAATTGCCTCTCCATATCTGTTCGATGGTCGCGAGGAAATTATTTTTCTAAAAATAGATCTTTGAACTCCATACATTCCATATTTAATACTTCATCATCTTCCTTCGTGTTTTGAATCAATGACCACCATTGATCAGCATCTCCAGTGAGTCGGTAAACTGCCATGATAACTTTTCCCTTTCTCTACTCCCCAAAGCCTGAAATATTTTCTCTAGGGAATTTATCCATTTCTCAACTACTAAAGGATTTGTACTCCCATTTAACGTTGGTGTTTTTTTC
The DNA here is from genome assembly GCA_963277665.1 of Viscum album. Classification (NCBI taxonomy): domain Eukaryota; kingdom Viridiplantae; phylum Streptophyta; class Magnoliopsida; order Santalales; family Viscaceae; genus Viscum; species Viscum album. The sequence continues at coordinate 556,775,139 of OY728162.1, forward strand.
CTCATGAATCGATCTAACATTGATCCTTTGTGCTACGGATCAGGGTGCTCCATACGGGTAAGGTTATTATTCATAACCTGAGTGAGTTGTCCCAGTATGGTGATTAGCTGATCGCCACCAGTTGCATCACCAGCTCCACTATAATTATCTTTAGTAGGAGGTCAATCTCTACATGGAGTGCGTTCATTGATACGGTTTCCATTTCTTCCACTAGGCACCATTTCTAAATAATGGAATAAACTAGTTCAGTTTATGAATCAAAATACATAATCCCATACTTATAAAACACTTAACATATATTGAACTATTTATGGATATAATCCATAATCATAAAAATGTTTTCTTTGAGGAAGTATATACTCATAAACCCTTCATAATGATTTTTAAAGAAAATGAGAGTTATCCTAAGAATATCCCCGGGGAGTGTCGTAACCAAGAGTGCAGCAAGGCCCATTATCGTGCACAAGTTCCCATTCGAGTCTAGCTCAAAGCGGTGTTTTCGGGTTTTACCCCTAGGTACATCTGTTCCAGAGCTGACTCTACCTACTCGTATCTAGACAGGGATGTATTTCTCAGAAAACTCACAAAATCTCTACAATACCAAAATTCTAGGAAGCTCTTCTATACTAATCCTCAAAGATCATCTTAGGTCTACGTGCTCTAATCAGAGTTTATCTAAATCTAGATTCCAAGATTTGTACTAAACTTCCTCTGATTCCAACTGTAACGCCCTGACCCCAGTTTCCTAGAGTCAGTGCATTATTACATAACATTGGCATGATAACAAGAAAGATCAAATATCGAAAGACCGATTGGTTTAGTAGCAATGGAAACACTAGATATATTCATAAAGTCTTACATTACATCATAAAAATGAAAACTACAACAACATATTTTCTTCATAGTCCACACTCATATCCCCACATACTATCCCTACAGGTCATTCATAAATTACTTCTTCACATCCTGGGAAAAATAAAACATAGAAAAGGGGTGAGCTCAAATGCCCAGTAAGGATAACAATATAGCAGAAACTTTCATAATTAAGAATAAACATTTAAGGAAATGTATAACTAAAACAAAAGCCTTTTAAACATGAACTTCAACATAGCATGGAAAATATAAAATGAAATAATTCCATTTACTTATTCACATGGATAGTATACTAATCGAATAATCACAAGCAATATCAATAACCACTTTCATAATGATGGAATGCATAATTTCAGACTATCATAACCACATAGCTAAGGCCTCATGGCAAGACTACAAATAAGATTTTTCCAAGGCCTTGTGACAAGACACTAGTTTGTCTCAAGAGACCTACCGATGCATCGAGGAACTATATCGGGCTCCACCCATCACATATTAATTCCAATGCATTATCATGTGAAAAGTTTTAAACATAACATAAACATTAGTATTAAAACTAGCATACGAAATGTCAATACATTCACCATAAACTATGAATGGTATAAAAATAGCACATCCATAGTCAAACAAATCACAAATCCTTCAATACAATATATCATTTTTGTATCATAATAAATAAACATCATATAAGCGTAAAATCTATCAAAGGATGTTGACATAGATGAAATAAAAAATCTTTGTTGAGAAATATCTATTTCTATTTTGAAATCATTTAAGAGTCATATATTTATAAAATAAAACATTTTCTTTGAAAATATTCTTATAAACTTGTAAGGGAAGCTTCGATGATTTTATAAAGGCGGAAAATAACCGCACCCGTCGTATAAGTTAAAAAAAACATTCTTACCTTAATTCTGTCGAAAAGGTTAAAAGCACCTTGTTTGTAAAATGATGGAAAGATTCCTTTATAAAACTCTTATAAAAATTCAAACAAGGGTATAAATGACTTTAACCCATATTCTATTAAATAGTAAAAATGTTTTGAAATACATTTTTAAGAAACATGGATGTGGATGATAAAGAGATCCAAATAGATTATTACGTATAAACAACCTCGGATAATGAAGAGATTGTTAAATAACTCTTAAATTGTACTTTTCCTTGGTTGGGGTAGGTTAACATCCTGTATAATGGTGAAATAAGTTTTATTAAATTATACAAGAATATGATATCATATATGATCTTTTAACATTGATTTTTTAATAATATATTAGTATTATCATCGTTTCGGGTGTTAACTTACTCATTTTCTTTGATACGTTTTGTTACATAAGCCATGTTTGTTATGAATAGGATGTATCTCATTCATATCCAGAATGATATCAAGTCCTTAAACATTATTTTTAAATCATCAAATGATAATTATACTTGAATGGATATGATGGAGAATGAATCTCATCGCGTTCGTGGAGACGGTAGTCCGTACGTACCCACGAGCGACAATATCATTCTTTTGATATTAAAATAATATATAATTGGATGACATAACATATATACAGAATCATTATCATGTTATATTTATTATTTAAATGAGTTACACATCATTATTATACCCATCCAAATAATAATTTATTGAATAACAATTACACCACGACGTGAAGACGGTAAGCCGTACGTACGCACATATGGTGACATTTTATTCAAAGGATGGATAGAATATTGAATATGGTTGTACCATATTTATAATAACATCAAATTATATATATGATACTGGATTTATTATTTTAGAATGGTAATAACAAAGAAAGAGGAAGTGGAATAAGAAAGGAACTTGAAAAGGGGTGGTGAAAACATTACCTCTTCTTCGGGTCCTTCCTTTTGATTTGATCAAAAGGGATCTTAGGTTGGATTTATGACTAAAGGAAGGCCTCTAGGATGAATTTAGGAAAGTTTAGAGAGTATTTGTGCAGAGTTTGGCCGAACAAAAAGGCTTTGAAGGTGTGATGTAATGAGAAGGAGGAGTGCCCTTTTATAAGAGAGGTGAGGGGCACCTTCGGAAAAGCTAGAAATATTAATTTATAATAAATTCATATTCGGTTTATAATGGCTCCAAAGTTGATTATTTAAATGTTAAGGTGGGTATGGGTCTAAAACCAATCAACCAATAGAATTTAGATAGGTTTGGGGCATTATATTAACTTTATCTTTAAGTATTAACTCTTAGTTAATTAGTTTTACTTTTACAATGCCTCTTTGTATTTTTATATAATATGGTTAATAAACTTACCATATACATCCAAGAGACACCCAATTGGTCCATTAATGATATAACTATCATGATATAAGTCTCTTAGACTAACCTTAGAATTTTAGGAATTTAATATCAATTAATAATATAATATTTTTTTTAAAAACACTTTTTTGTCAATTTTGACACTATTCAATAGTTGATTTTTGTGAAACTCATAAAAGAATTATTACTTCGCAAAAAGTCAATTAAATCAATCCTAATATGTCATATTATATTATAAAATTAGTTTAATTCATTAAAAAGTCTCAAATTATTTTTATTTGGGTATTTATAATATCAATTATTCTAATTTTTCATTAATTAGGTAATTACTGCATCATCATTGTGTCAAAAATAAATTAAATTATTTAATGTCTAAAAATTATAAAATTTTTTAAATAAAATATATTTATGTAGAAAATCGTATTAGATTTCTAATGAATATTTATAGTCAAAAATCCAACATATATAACCCTATGTAAAAATTGTTTTTCTAAAAGATATATGCTTATGTCATTTTTGTACTTATTTTAACATAATTAAAATAAAGTGTCCCTATCACCTACAAGTGGCTCCATGGGGTCCCAAAATCGACCAAAGATTCCCATGGTCGGCCATATATCAACCAATAAGGTTAGGACATGTTTTTGGGTAATTGTTTATTATTATAATATTATTTTTTAACCCTTATTTACCGGATTTACCCTTTAACCATGGTAAATAAAATATTTACCGAAGTAATTATTCAAAATGTATAAAAATAAAAGTTACCAATTTACACAATTTGAACATCATGATTCCAAATATGGAATCCATTTTTCCAAATTCGAAACACATAAGTGGCAGAAATTAATTTAAAATTAATTCTCGTTGTTAAAACAAAAAGCGTGTTTTTAAAAGATAATAATTATCAAAAGATTGACACTTTTTTATGTTCGGTTTAATTGTAAAATTATGTAAAATGACCGAAATTATATTAAATGGTAAAAATATATTCTAAATATAATTTTAAACCACTCAAATTCAGAATTTATCAATATAAATTATTTCGATTAAAAAAGTTGTTTTTAATTAAAATTTAGTAATTTTAACTATTCATCAAAATATAAGTGTTATCCGAAAAGTTCCAAAATTTCACCATAGGCTAAATTCGATATTCCGAATCCAAAAATGAAGCCCATTTTGAAATATAAAATACATATAATTTCAAAAATTAGGTATTACTATTCATAACGGCTAGTTTGATTGGTTATGGTGTGTTAGAACTCGGTGTTGCATTCAACACACGCTATCACATTCTTCAAAGAGAAGCATACCGTAGAAGCTTGGGGTGTTACATTCTCCACACATTCAAATAATTTCATCCTCTAAATTTCTAGAATGTTATCGCATGAAAATACTCGGGTGGTTCTTCATCATAAGTTCCTAGGGTTCCCACGTTGCATCTTCCATCTTATGGTTTCTCCAAAAAACCTTTTACCAGATGCGTCGTCCGGTTTCTCAGTAGTTGTTCTCTTGTATCAAGAATCGTGAAAGGCTCTTCACAATAAGACAGATCAGGTTGTAGTTCTAATTCTTCATAGGTGAGTACATGCATTGGTTCAGGCATATATTTCCTCAACAGAGATACATGGAACACATCGTGAACTTTGGAGAGACTTGGCGGCATTGCCAATCGGTAAGCTACCGCCCCAATTCGTTCTAGAATTTCGAAAGGTCCGATGTACCTGGGGCTCAATTTACCTTTCTTACAAAAATGTATGACTCCATTCCATGGAGATACCTTCAGGAAAACATGATCACCGACTTGAAATTCCAAATCCTTCCTTCTATTATCGGCATAGCTCTTCTGCCAACTTTGAGCTGCTTTGATGTGACTTTGGATTACCTTCACCTTTTCCATCATTTCCTCCACCAGTTCTGGACCTACAAGTTTTCTTTCACTGACGTCATCCCAACAGGTTTGTCTGTGACATCTCACTCCATATAACGCTTCATATGGTGCCATCTGAATACTCGAATGAAAGCTATTGTTATAGGAAAATTCTACCAAAGGTAAATATTGATCCCACATACCCTGAAAGTCAAGTGAGCAGGATCTCAAAATGTCTTCTAAGGTTTGAATAGTTTGTTCTGATTGTCCATCTGTCTGAGGGTGGTAGGCAGTGCTCAAATGAAGTTCAGTATCCAGAGATTTCTGAAGACTCTTCCAGAATCTTGATGTAAAACGGGGATCACGATCAGAAACAATCGATAGGGGTACTCCATGAAGTCTCACAACTTCATTAATATATAGTCTTGCTAGACGATCCAGTGGTAGATCTTCTCTTATAGAAAGAAAATTTGCTGACTTGGTAAGACGATCAACAATAACCCATATTGCATCATTCCTTCTAGGAGTCTTTGGTAGCCCCATGACAACGTCCATCGTAATTTTGTCTCATTTCCACTTCGGTATGGGAAGAGGTTGCATAACTCCTCCAGGATGTTTCCTTCCAGCTTTCACTTGTTGACAAACCATACATCTTGACACAAAATCAGAAATATCCCTCTTCATGTTGTCCCACCAAAAATGTTCCTTCAAATCTCTATACATTTTAGTGCTCCCAGGGTGTATAGAGAAATTGGAACTATGAGCATCATCCAACAACTCCCTTTTTAGATCAGGTATATCGGGAACACAAAGTCTCTTCACGAATTTCAAAATTCCATCTTCATACACAAAGTCTCTCAATCTCCCATCATTCACAGCTTTAATCTTCTATTTAAATTCTTCATCATCCGTCTGAGAACTCTTAATACTTTCTAGTAAAGATGGTTTGGAAACCATTTGAAAATTTATTGATGTTTTACCTTCCCTGGTTATTCCCATGTCCATCTTCACTTGATCTATGAAAATTGGATCCCTTTCAATTCTCATCACGTTCAAAACTCCATGGTATTTTCTGCTCAAAGCATCTGCCACCTTGTTTTCCTTCCCCGGGTGGTAGTGTATCGTACAATCATAATCCTTGATTAATTCAAGCCATCTCCTTTTCCTCATGTTGAGGTCTGTTTGTGAATAATATACTTTAAACTCTTGTGATCAGTATAAATCTCACATTTTTTACCATAGAGGCAGTGCCTTCATATCTTCAAAGCAAAGATCACAACTGCTAACTTGAGATCATGAGTAAGATAGTTTTGTTCATAAATTTTCAACTGTCGTGATGTATAGTCAATAACTCTATCATTCTGCATAAGGAGACAACAAAGTCCTTTCTTTGATGCACCACTATAAATAACGAACCCATCATTCCCTGATGATAGAGTCAATATAAGAGCATTGACTAATCTTCTCTTCAGTTCATCAAAACATTCTTCACACACTTTTGTCTAAACAAATTTAACCCCTTTACAAGTGATCTTTGTTAATGGGTTAGCCAATCGGGAAAAATTCTAGACGAAACGTCGATAATAACCTGCTAAACCAATAAAACTATGTACCTCAGTTATATTCGTAGGTTCTAGCCATTCTTGGATTGCCTTGGTCTTAGAAGGATCAGCATAGATTCCATCTTTAGAGAGAATATGGCCAAGAAAATAAATCTCCTGAAGCCAGAATTAACACTTGCTAAACTTCCCATATAATTCATGTCTTCTCAGAGTCTTCAAGATAATGCTCAAGTGATTTGCATGATCTGCATAGCCTTTTGAGTATACCAATATATCATCAATAAATACCACCACAAATTCATCGAGATATTCCTTGAAAACTCTATTCATCAGATCCATGAATACAGATGGTGCATTAGTCAATCCAAAAGGCATTACTGTAAACTCATAATGTCTGTACCTAGTTCGAAATGATGTCTTAGGAATTTCTTCCTTCTTCACACACAACTGATGGTATCCAAATTGAAGGTCAATCTTTGAAAAGTATTGAGCTCCATGCAGTTGGTCAAATAAATCATCAATGTGAGATAGGGTATACTTGTTCTTTATTGTTATAGCATTGATCTCCCTATAGTCGATACATATCCTCATGGATCCATCTTTCTTTTTAACAAAAAGAACAGGGACTCCCCATGGAGAAACACTTGGGCGAATAAAACCTTTATTACTCAATTCCTCTAGTTGTTTCATTAGTTTGACTAATTCCATAGTGGCCATTCTATAAGGGGTCTTCGATATAGGCCTTGATCCAGGAATTAAATCAATGGAAAACTCAACTTCTCGTTTTGGAGGATGTCCAGGTAAATCTTCCAGAAATACATCTACATATTCTTTCACAATAGTTACATCCTCTATTTGAACATTCCTTTCCTCACCCCCAGTTATTTCATTTTCCTTCTCCCCAATAATTGAATTTAGTTGAGCTACTGGGGGTGGATCTAGATAAGGATTAGGTGGTGACGATTCTACTCTAAAGATAAGGTGTTCCTTATCATCATCATCAAGAATCGTAACCTCTTTCTTCTTACAATAAATCTTCGCATAATAATATGAAAGCCAGTCCATACTGAGGATTATATCAAACTCAATCATAGGTATGACGATGAGATCAGCAGATAAAAAATATTTATGTTCTCTAATGGGGACTGATTCACAAAACTTTTTTGAAATGATACTTCCCTTAGGAGTTTTAACTGAAAACTCCCTTGTTAAATCAAATTGGAAATATCTAATTTTCTTAGAAAACTGGGAAGATATGAAACAATGCGATGATCCAGAATCAAAAAATGCATTTTCTAAACTTGAAGAAACCATTAAATTACCTGCCACCACGTCTTTCGGAGCTTCTACCTCAGTAGTAGTGATAGCATAAGCTTGGCCTTGATCCCTTGGCCTTTTCTGAGGTAAGTTCTCCTGACGCTTAGGACATTCAATTGCATAATTCCCTGTCTCCCTGCAATTGTAGCACTGAACATTAGTAGCTTCCTTATTCCCTTTGCAATCATGAGCTTGGTGGCCTTTTTCACCACACTTGTAACAAACTCCAGTTCCCTTCAAGCAAGTACCGGCGTGTTTCTTCCCACATTTACCATAGGATGGATATTCAAAATTTCCCTTATTCTGCTTATTTCCATTCCCAGATTGATCAGGAGATCTCTTCTTCTCTTGCTTTACTTTAAATTCATAAGACTTAGAGAATTCCTTTTCGGTCTTGATATCACATGAGACAATGTCTTCGTACGATGAAAAGGATTGTGAGACTAATGCTCGATGTAGAAATGGTTTTAACCCATCAAAGAAACGATCAATATTACTTATTGGGTTACGTATATAATCTCCATCATACCTTGCTAACCTTGTAAAGTTAGCCTCATACATTGTGACATTCTCATCCTCCTTTTGTCTCAAACTCAGAAATTGCCTTTCCATATTTGCTCGATGGTTGTGAGGGAAGTATTTTTCTAAAAATCGATCTTTGAACTCCATCCATTCCATATTTAATACTTCATCATCTTCCTTCGTGTTTTGAATCAATGACCACCATTGATCAGAATCACCAATGAGTCGGTAAACTTCCATGATAACTTTTCCCTTTCTCTACTCCCCAAAGCCTGAAATATTTTCTCTAGGGAATTTACCCATTGCTCAGCTACTAAGGTATTTGTACTCCCATTGAACGTTGGTGTTTTTTTCCTCATGAATCGATCTAACATTGATCCTCCATGCTACGGATTAGGGTGCTCCATACAGGTAAGGTTATTATTCATAACCTGAGTGAGTTTTCCCAGTATGGTGATTAGCTGATTGGCACCAGTTGCATCACCAGCTCCACTATAATTATCTTGAGTAGGAGGGAAATCCCTACATGGAGTGCGTGCATTGATAAGGTTTCCATTTCATCCACTAGGCACCATTTCTAAATAATGGCATAAACTAGATCAGTTTATGAATCAAAATACATAATCCCATACTTATAAAACTCTTAACATAAATTGAACTATTTATGGATATAATCCATAATCATAAAAATGTTTTCTTTGAGGAATTATGTACTCATAAACCCTTCATAATTATTTTTAATGAAAATGAGAGTTATCCTAAGAATATCTTTCGGGAGTGTCGTAACCAAGAGTGAAGAAAGGCCCATTATCGTGCACCAGTTCCCGTTCGAGTCTAGCTCAAAGCGGTGTTTTCAGATTTTACCCCTAGGTACATCTGTGCCAGAGATGCCTCTACCTGCTCGTATCCAGACAGGGATGTATTTCTCAGAAAACTCACAAAATCTATACAATACCAAAATTCTAGGGAGTTCTTCTATAGTAATCCTCAAAGTTCATCTTAGGTCTACGTGCTCTAATCAGAGTTTATCTAATTCTAGATTCCAGGATTTGTACTAAACTTACTCTGATACCAACTGTAACGCCCTGACCCCAGTTTCCTAGAGTCGGTGAATTTTTACATAACATTGGCATGATCACAAGAAAGATCAAATCTCGAAAGACCGATTGGTTTAGTAGCCATGGAAACACTAGATATATTCATAAAGTCTTAAATTACATCCTAAAAATGAAAACTACAACAACATATTTTCTTCATAGTCCACACTCATATCCCCACATACTATCCCTGCAGGTCATTCATAAATTACTTCTTCACATCCTAGGAAAAATAAAACTTAGAAAATGGGTGAGCTCAAATGCCCAGTAAGGATAACAATATAGTGGAAACTTTCATAATTAAAAATAAACATTTAAGGAAATGTATAACTAAAACAAAAGCCTTTTAAACATTAACTTCAAAATAGCATGGAAAAAATAAAATAAAATAATTCCATTTACTTATTCACATGGATATTATACTAATCGAATAATCACATGCAATATCAATAACCACTTTCATAATGATGGAATGCATAATGCCAGACTATCATAACCACATATCCAAGGCCTCATGCCAAGACTACAAATAAGATTTTTCCAATGCCTTGTGACAAGACACTAGTTTGTCTCAGGAGACCTACCGATGCATCGAGGAGCTATATCGGGCTCCACCCATCACATATTAAGTCCAATGCATTCCCATATGAAAAGTTTTAAACATAGCATAAACATTCGTATTAAAACTAGCATACGAAATGTCAATACATTCACCATAAACTATGAATGGTATAAAAATATAACATCCACAGTCAAACATATCACAAAGCCTTCAATACAATATATCAGTTTTGTATCATAATAAATCAACTTCAAATAAACGTAAAATCCATCAAAGGAAGTTGACATAGATGAAATAATAAATCTTTTTTGAGAAATATCTATTTCTATTTTGAAATCATTTAAGAGTAATATATTTATAAAATAAAACATTTTCTTTGAAAATATTCTTATAAGCTTGTAAGGGAAGCTTCGACGATTTTATAAAGGCAGAAAATAACTGCACCCGCCGTATAAGTTAAAAAAAATTCTTACCTTAAGTCTGTCGAAAAGGTTAAAAGCACCTTGTTTGGAAAATGACGGAAATATACCATTATAAAACTCTTATAAAAACTCAAACAAGGGTATAAATTACTTTAACCCATATTCTTTTAAATAGTAAAAATGTTTTGAAATACATTTTTACGAAACATGGATGTGGATGATAAAGAGATCCCAATAGATTATCACGTATAAACAACCTCGGATAATGAAGAGATTGTGAAATAACTCTTAACTTGTACTTTTCCTTGGTTGGGGTAGGTTAACCTCCTGTATAATGGTGAAATAATTTTTAGTAAATTATACATGAATATGATATCATATATGATCTTTTTACATTGATTTTTTAATAATATATTAGTATTATCGTCGTTTCGGGTGTTAACTTACTCGTTTTCTTTGATACGTTTTGTTACGTAAGCCATGTTTGTTATGGATATGATGTATCTTATTCATATACAGAATGATATCAAGTCCTTAAACATTATTTTTAAATAATCAAATGATAATTATACTTGAATGGATATGATGGAGAGTTAATCTCATCGCGTTCGTGGAGACGGTAGTCCGTACGTACCCACGAGCGACAATATCATTCTTTTGATATTAAAATAATATATAATTGGATGGTATAACATATATAAAGAATCATTATCATGTTATATTTATTATTTACATGAGTTACACATCATTATTATACCCATCCAAATAATAATTTATTGAATAACAATTACACCACGACGTGGAGATGGTAAGCCGTACGTACGCACATATGGTGACATGTTATTCAAAGGATGGATCGAATATTGAATATGGTTGTACCATATTTATAATAACATCAAAGTATATATATGATACTGGATTTATTATTTTAAAATGGTAATAACAAAGAAAGATGAAGTGGAATAAGAAAGGAACTTGAAAAGGGGTGGTGAAAACATTACCTCTTCTTTGGGTCCTTCCTTTTGATTTGATCAAAAGGGCTCTTAGGTTCGATTTATGACTAAAGGAAGGCCTCTAGGATTAAGTGAGGGAAGTTTAGAGAGTATTTGGGCTGAGTTTGGCCGAACCAAAAGGCTTTGAAGGTGTGAACTAATGAGAAGGAGGAGTTCCCTTTTATAAGAGGGGTGACGGGCACCTTTGGAAAAGCTAGAAATATTAATTTATAATAAATTCATATTCGGTTTATAATGGCTCCAAAGTTGATTATTTAAAGGTTAAGGTGGGTATGGGTCTAAAACCACTCAACCAATAGAATTTAGACAGGTTTGGGTCATTATATTAACCTTATATTTAAGTATTAACTCTTAGTTAATTAGTTTTACTTTTACAATGCCTCTTTATATTTTTATATTATATGGTTAATAAACTTACCATATACATCCAAGCGACCCCCAAGTGGTCCATTAATGATATAACTATCATGATATAAGTTTCTTGGACTAACCATAGATTTTTAAGAATTTAATATCAATTAATAATATAATATTTGTTTTAAAAACTCTTTTATGTCAATTTTGACACTATTCAATAGTTGATTTTTGTGAAACTCATAACATATATATTACTTCGAAAAAAGTCAATTAAATCAATCCTAATATGTCATATTATCATATAAAATTAGTTTAATTCATTAAAAAGTCTCAAATTATATTTATTTGGGTATTTATAATATCAATTATTCTAATTTTTCATTAATTAGGTAATTACTGCATCATCATTGTGTCATAAATAAATTAAATTATTTAATGTCTAAAAATTATAAATTTTTTTAAATAAAATATCCTTATTTATAAAATCGTATTATCTTTCTAATGAATATTTATAGTCAAAAATCCAACATATATAACCCTATGTAAAAAATTTGTTTCTAAAAGATATATGCTTATGTCATTTTTGTACTTATTTTAACATAATTAAAATAAAGTGTCCCTATCACCTACAAGTGGATCCATGGGGTCCCAAAATCGACCCAAAGATTCCCCATGGTCGGCCATATATCAAAAAATAAGGTTAGGACATGTTTTAGGGTAATTTCTTATTATTATAATGTTATTTTTTAACTCTTATTTACCGGATTTACCCTTTAACCGTGGTAAATAAAAAATTTACCTAAGTAATTATTCAAAATGTCTAAAAATAAAAGTTACCTTTTTACACATTTTGAAAATCCTGATTCCAAATATGGAATCCATTTTTTCAAATTCAAAACACATAAGTGGTAGAAATTAATTTAAAATTAATTCTCGTTGTTAAAACAAAAAGCTTGTTTTTAAGAGATATAACTATTAAAAGATTGACACTTGTTTATGATTGGTTTAATAGTAAAATTATGTAAAATGTCCAACATTATATTAATGGTAAAAATATATTCTAAATATACTTTAAAACCACTCAAATTCATAATTTATCAATATAAATTATTTCGATTAAAAAAGTTGTTTTTAAATAAAATTTAGTAATTTTCACTATTCATCATAATATAAGTGTTATCCGAAAATTTCGAAAATTTCACCCTAGGATAAATTTGATATTACGAATCCAAAAATGAAGTCCATTTTGAAATATAAAATATATATAATTTCAAAAAGTAGGTATTACTATTTATAACGGCTAGTTTGATTGGTTATGGTGTGTTAGAACTCTGTGTTGCGTACAACACAGGCTATCACATTATTCAAAGAGAAGCATACCGTAGAAGCATGGGGTGTTATAGCCTCCATTATTTTGGTCTCCGCGATTTCCAAACCATGCATCCACTCTTCACGAAATTCATGCATTTTCCATATTTAATTATTATCTTCATGGAAATCCACTTTTTACAATGCTCAGCAACTTCTAGATTTTGGACCCCAAAAATTTGGAAAACACTGGGAAACGGCGCCACCTTCAATACGGTTGTCTACTTGAACGGTATGATCACTTTGATGGTACACGATCCGAACTTCCATTGATGATTGAAAAAAAACAGAAACCATACTCCAAATCATGCATAGAATACCATGGTTCCAACACAATGATCATTTTATGGGGGAATAGTAAAGTCATAGGGGAACAAGAACTCCTATACGAATGATGAATCAGGGGAGAATATACATAAAAAATAAGATGAATAATCCTCGATCAATTTCCACCTCCATCTCAATTTTTTCCTATAAGATATTCAAAAAATAAAGTAAAAATTAATTTTCCTAATTTACCCCATAATAAACCCATCTCTCAAGCTGATCAATCTGCATACCAATCAGTTCATTGATAGATATGAAATCATCACAGAAATAAAGAAAAATGAATCAAACTATTGAACCACATTAGCAACATGGAGTTTGGATCCTTCATTGATGAGTAATGGTTTCATTTCTTCTATTGAAGATATCCCCCAACTTTTTTGGTGTTATGATCCATGATCTAATCTCGATCCATTGTCATCCACCAAAAAAAATCTCCTTCAATGGTGTCTAGGTCTCCAAGGTTTAGCAGCCAACTCTATGGAAATTTCCTTATCCATAAACATATAGATGAAATATTTCATTGTCGTAAATATAAATAAAATAAATATTATGTTATTTTATCTAATTCGTAACCCCCAAAATGTTTTCACAAATGTCATGTGCTAACAAACAATATGTCACATCTAAAGAAAACACCTCATTAAAAACTCAACAGTGGTCTCATATTTATAATATGATTCCCTATTCATAGGTTGGTATTATTTAGAAATAAATTTTTTTAATTCATTATTTTAATTATGGTTACATCCTTGGTGACTTTTTTATAGATGACCCATGCTGAAAAACGTTCAGTCACACAGAGAGAAAAGTCGCCTTTCTAAAAACAACGGTGTCTTCTTATTTTTTATATGGGTACACATTTAAGAATTATCAAACTTTTTTAAGAAAAAATCAAGCACATGATATTAAATTTTTTAATATTTTTTGAAAATTTTAATCTAGTCACATTGAGCCTTGGAATCGAATGTCGTCTTAGTTCCTGGTCTCAAAATAAATCCATATAATATCTAAAAAATAATTCATAGATATTTTGAGATATTATAAAATCTTTTTCCTAATATCTATTCAAATCAAATTATATATAGAGTATCCATCAATTAAGTAGAGAGCATGAATCCTAGGTGTTGAAAAAATCAATAACAGTGTCACTAGAAGGGAAAATTGTCCTTTGGGCAATGGGGGTTGAGATCCCTGAAGTAGATTTAGACTATGATATTCCCATTCTTCTTCTTGATGAGAACAATTTTAACAATCCATTTGGTGTACTGGACCACCTAATGAAGTTATCCTTAATAATATTATCAAATCTAGCCTTGACCATGGCACCATGGGAAGGGTTTATTTTTCTTGGAAGTTATTTAAAACCATGATGACTTCCTAATAAACAAAGATAATGGATGACGACCTTAGGATCTACTTTTGGTATCTCATAATATCTCCAAGAAAACACATTGTGTTTCCAAATTAGTAATCTCACATAATTATACTTCACCTCTGGGGTATAGATGTACTAATCAACATCGGCCTCAGATCCACCATGGTACCAAAATTCACCTGATTCAACTCATGTACCAGTGTGGATACACCCTCTTATAATGTGGGAGGAGAATATTACAAGACATGTTCATCATATGTGGTAAGATAATATGCATTAAGGGATTCATCTATGCCAACTGATTCATGAGGAGCACTAGTTTCGTCATGGGTGTACATGAAATCTCTTCTAGGGGACACCTGATTAGCTATATCCATGAAAAAGGTTGTTGTTTCCCCAATTTCATCAAGCCTATGACCAAAGGGTTCATGATTAATTTCAAATAATAGATGAAGGGTTAGATTCAAATGGTTCATCTCTTCTCTATAGAACATGCAATAAAATCATGGAATGGTGGTCATAGGTTTAACCTCTCGATACATCACAGGGGTAGGTGATTTTGGTTGCACCTGGGAAAGGCCTGTATAAATGTGTGAGGTAGTCATTTTTCACAGCTTATACTTAGTAATGTAGTGCCCCATCATATTGGAAATGAATGATAAACCTCCCATGTCTATAATCATGGCCTCCAAATGATGGATCGGTTGAATGAAAGAATCATCCAATTATACCCATGGATTGGCCATGGTGGTTGTGTGCTCCATCTAGATAGTGTGAACATACATAACCTATCCTATATAATAATCGATGTCTATATATTGGGCATAAAAATAGTTTTAGGGTGATGCATAACCTTGAGGAATGTCTACTTGATCTTCGAGGGAGTACATAATGCACTTGTGATATGAGGAGGTGAATGACGCGTGAAAATAAATCCAATGACTAACTAGAAGTATGTTGTAAGAGATATCCTGTGATACAACCATTAATTATACACTTTCTATAAAGCCAAAAAAAATTGGTTCTTTAACCAATTCCTACAAATATTTCTCTGCTCGGTTCTTTTATAGCCTCATATATTCAGATTATAAGGACCCAGATCAGCTTCAGTTAGCACCAACATGGAAAACATTCATTTCAACTTGACAGTAATCCTTTAACTTGTATCGAACACGAAACGATAGTCATAAATTCCATTGAACAAGTATATGATGTAATGAGGGTGAATTTTTTCCTCTCTGATGGAACCATAATCTTCTTCGGGGAATGAGATGACGTATTATAGTTCCACTTTCCTAGAATCCTATGTATAGTAGTAATCTACGTATTCTACTCCTCCGTCGAATGGTAGGGGGATTTTCAAGGCTTCTGAAAGGGATTCATGTATTTCCTTACGAAAGAGAAGGGCATCGAGACTGCGATCCTTGTAGTAATTCTAAAAGTTTACTTTAACATATCATACATTAATTTCAAAAGAATAGAAATACCTATAGATCAATACCCTTTGGAAGGTGACGTGAAGGGAGTTTCGGGTTGAATTATTGGGTTCTTTCAATTGATGGTGATATCCTGATGATCATCATCATAATCACCCAAAACCACTCTCGTATGAATTTTGGATGACTAATTCCTAGTTTTAGATAGATGAATTTGTTCACAATGTAATTAGAATTTCTCTAACTTGTCACTCAACATGTTTAATCTTGATGGCTTGTCTGATGAAGCAGGGTGGGAGGACTCTATGAAATACCTACTGACTGGTCTTTGTACCATGTAAAATTCAATTCAAGACACCAACAAAAGTACTCAATCAGTTCCAATTTCCTCAATATTTTATTTTATGATGTCTTCTATGGTCATTTAAAGGATGTGTTGGGAATTATTCATTATCCGGGAGTGTGAAGGAGTCTATCAACTCAACAATATTTGTAGAGTCGTACTCCTACTCGTCATCGGAGGATTATTCTTGTGTTGGGAAGAAACTGGGCATGATTCAAAACCAGGGGACATTATATGACCATGATTACAAGATGTATTTGGAATGTGTAGGGAAATTTTATTTCCCTTATGGAATTGAAAGCTACACAAGTAAGGTTTAGTGGGATACAACATAGATTAAGAAGTTGTGTCAAGGGATGGAGTGATGACTTCAGGAGGGTTAATCTTTCCTATTTGATCATGAATGACAACACAGGTGTGAGAAACTCTTATGTGGATAAACATTCATAAACAATCATCGTCCCAATATTTTTAAAAAGATTATATTCACCTGATTCATTAATTTTTCTATCAGCCTAGATAAAAATATGTTCCACCTATGCCAGAACATTTTCCTAAATTGACCTAAAATTTATTGACTTGGTCAGGGAGAAAATCCTTGAACACATGAAGTTTTATAATGGTATTTTCAAGAATCATGTGATAAGAAAAATTTTCATGTTGACCAGTGTGTTTGTCTTCCTGTAGTTTCATTCATTATATCAGCTTTAGAATACCCAACAATATGGTACTAAGGAAGTAGTCAAGAGCATGTGAATCCCTAAAGGAAAAATTTGGGATCCTTCTATCTAAAAAAGTTTTTCTATTATCATTTTCCTAATTAGGGGTCAGTAACTAATGTGGTGCTGAAGCTGTATTCTATCATCTAGTTGGATCCACTTGGAGAGGTAATTCCTGAAGTTTTTGTAATAGATGAGGTTGTTCCTAATAGTTCTTTGCAGGCCGAAGCTATGTCTAGTTGGGATGTTGCACTCTGTGTGGATATTCCGATAGAGGGGCCAACAACTATAGTAGATTGGGGGGGCCTATGTCTATATTACTATAACGACCCATAATTTACATACATTGTCATTAAATCAGAAATTAAGCACACTTATTACAACATATAACAAAACCAGGAAAGGACCGTATAGGTATAGAGTCTTTAGAAACTGGGAAACATAAATAACTAGTTCATAATGCATCTACTTTACCTCCCATTTATTTCATGATACCTAGAGTCCCTTTTTGGCATATCCTACTTAATAACCTTCTTCCTGACAAAGGGAAATAAAACATACAAAAGGGTGAGCTCAAATGCTCAGTAAGGGTAAACAAAAGAAATATCAATCACATCATATACATAAGAACATAACTTTTGGAAATCTTAACCTGCAAAAGAAATCATAATTTCATAACATGGGATAAATCATAGTAGTGAAATTTAATCCCAATAATCATAACATAAAACATGAAACTTTGTGGAATACACACATAATCATATAGAATCATTTCTTATTAGTCATGACTCATTGTCAAGACTATCTTAGGGGACAAAGTCCATTTCTGAACTGAGTTCACTCCTCATTTCAGTCCTGTTTCACTGATCCGGTATAACCTGCCATTCCAGCCATGTCTATCTCATGAGATATAAAATCTTTACCCAATGCATTGAAGGGAGATATAGGTCCCACCCATCTCATAAAGATACCATTCTTATGTGTGCCACAAAATCATTAATCATACATCATTGCATAACCCATGTAATAAAAATGGAATTCTTAAACAACATGACATCATAAAAAAATTAATATAAGATAAAAGAATTCATAAAAATAATTCCATCACAACATAATCAAATCAATGTAATAATTGGGATAGAAACAGAACCCTATATTATCTTATATGTAAAATAATTTTGATAAAACACTTGAACTCCATTCTTGAGTAAAATATCCTTTCTACTTCAAAAACACTTTTCCTTTCTTAACATGTCATACAATTATAAACTAAAATAAGTTGGTTAAAAATAAACTTGAAAAATTTTAAAGGAAGCTTCTTTGAAATAATGTATTAAAAATCCATTCATGCCGAATAAAAAAAACATTCTTCTCGTACTTTTCTCGGAAAAGTCAAAAAGTACCTTGTACGAAAAATGACCAAAGATTCTGTTCATATCTTTTACTATAAACTCACCAAAGGGTAAAAATGGATTTAAACAATTGTAGTTGGATGGAAATAATATTACATATTGAAGAAACATGGATGTGGATGATAAAATACACCCCAGTAAATACCAAAGTATAAACAATCTCGTATAAATATGAGACTGTGATATTTCCCTTACCATAGGTCCGATTTTCTTTGTATGTGTCTGAACCTCCTGTATAATAATTTAAATAATGTTATTGACTTATTCCAGAATCATATTCATTGTTATTATATCATATATGGTTCACATATGACTTTATATGACCCGTTCTTTTGTAAATTCATGTTAAAGTAGCGTTTTGGGTAGAATCGTCTCATTTGTTGTTCGTGTTTTAACTTGTAATTATTCATATGATTAATTAGATCATGATTAATTAAATATAGAATGTAAAACATTGTTTATATATAATATATATTCAGAATATACATATATATAATGGATCGATAAATGGAAATAAATACACCGTTCATGGAGACGATAGGATGTACGTACGCATGAACGTTGTTTTCGTTTCCTTGTTGAATTGAGTGGAATTATATAGATGACATACATATATATATACATAAATCCAGTAGTATTATTATTTCAAATATTTCATGATTACTTATTATATATACTTTATAATCATTCATGAATTGTTAACGTGGAGAATGAATCTCATCGCGTCGTGGAGACGGTAGTCCGTACGTACGCACGAGTGATGATATCGTTCTCATGATCATTGAATTTTATTGGAGTGTATGTATACTATTCCAGAATAAATATCAATTTACAATAGTCATATATAGTCATTATTTACACCATTATACCCATCCAAGTAAGGTGGTGGTGGAAAATAGATTACACCACGGCATGGAGACGATATTCCGTACGTACGCACGCGCGGTGATTTCGTTTTCGGTAGGATGGATAGATGGTGAAATAGGGTTGTTTCATACTTATAATAAAATATCAGTATATGATTGATACTTATGTTACTACTTCATAATGAAACAACTAAATAAGAAAAGTGGAAGAAGAAATAAAGTTGGAAGAATCGGTAACGGACATTACCTCTTCTTTGAAGTGCTTCTTTGAGACCTCCTTTTAGGGAACTAAAATTGGTCTTTGAAGAGGACCAGGACCTCTAGGATGTTTCCAGGGAAGTGGAGAGGAGAAATGTTCAGGTTTTGGCCGAGATTGAAGGCTCAAATTGGTGTGAGGAGGAGAGGGAGGAGGTGCCCTTTTATAAGGGAGGAGAGGGGCACCTTTGGAATAACTAAAACTATTATTTTATTATAAAGTCAAATTCGGTTTTTAATAGCTCCAAATTGATATATTTCTAAGATAAGGTGGGGATGGATCTAAATCCTCTAATAAAATAGAATTTAGACAAGTTTAAGTTCCTATTTTAACCTTATCATTTAGATTTAACATTAAGTTAAATAATTTTACTTTTACCGTGTCTTGTTTTGTTCTTATACTATAAGGTTAATAAACTTACTATGAGCAGCCAAACTAACCCCAATTTGTTCATTATTAATATATATAACCTTATCTAAGTCATTTGGCCGATCCTTATATTTTTAGGAATAAAATAATAAATAATAATATAATATTTGTTTTAAAAACTATTTTATGTCAATTTTGACACTATTTAGTAATTGATTTTTTGTGAAACTCATAAAAGAATTATTAGTTCAAAAAAGTTAATTAAATCAATAATAACATGTCATATTAACCTATAAAATTATTTTAATTCATAATAAGTCTCAAATTATATTTATTTGGGTATTTATAACATCAATTATGTCAATATTTCATTAATAAGATAATTACTGCATCATCATTGTGTCATAAATAAATTAAATTATTTAAAGTCTAAAAATTAAAAATAAAATATCATTATGTCGGAAATATTTTTAGATTTATAATGAATAATTATAGTCTAATTTATCTTATGTATAACCCTATATTAAAAATTATTAATTATTAAACTTTGATTTTAACTATTTTAACCCTTCTTTAAATAAATTAATAATAAATGTCCTAATCTAATCCAAGTGGGCCTAAATGGTCATATTTTATTCCTAAGGTTGTTTTTGGTCGAATTTCACTTATCCAATAGAATTAGGACATGTATTAGGGAAATAATAATAACATTTTTACCCTTAATTACCCTATTTACTTTTAACCGTGGTAAATAAAAGTAAAAAGTTACAATTCACCAAAAATTATTTTCATCTCATTGAACCACATTTTAATTACTGACATCAACCGTGTCTCTCGGATTTTTGAAATTCCACTCACAGAAGTGGTAAAATTATGTTTTATGAAAAATTCAGTTTTTTTTTACTACCACTTAGTGGTTTCACTATTAATCAAAAATTGAAAGTATTCAGAAAAATACCAGAATTTCACCCAAGGCTAATTTCAATATTCTGAATCCAAAAATGAAGTCAATTTTGAAAAATATAATTTACAAAATTTCAAAAAGTTGTTATTACTATTCATAACGGCTAGTTTTAATAATATTTTAATAGCATATCGTTGTTTAGTGAAACTCAGTATTGTGTACGACGCAAGCTATTGAGGAAGGTCGCGATTGCATGTAGAGAAAGATTCCTTTGATGATTTATATTACATAAAAATAAAATATTTCTCATAAAAGTCTCAGGTGTTACATTATACCCCCCTTAAAATGAATTTCTCCCTCAAAATTTGTGACTTTGTAACAAACAGATGAGGATACCTCTCCCTCATCATATCCTCAAGCTCCCATGTAGCTTCTTCTAATTGGTGGTTCCTCTATAAAACGTTCACCAAGTGAGTGGTCTTGTTTCATAGGACTTTTTCACTACGATCCAGAATCTCTATCGGTTGTTCTTCATAAGAAAGATCTTGCTCCAGCGGTACAACTTCTGAGCTGAGTACATGTGAAGGATCAGGTGTGTACTTTCTCAGGGGAGATACATGGAACACATCGTGAACTTGAGAGTGATTCGGTGGAAGCTCCAATCGGTAAGCTACCTTCCCAACACGATCCAGTATTTCGAAAGGACCGATATATCTAGGGCTCAACTTCCCCTTCTTTCCAAATCTCATGACCCTCTTCTAGGGAGATATTCGTAAGAACACTTTTTCACCCACTTCAAACTCTAGGTCTTTTCTTCGGTTGTCGGCATAACTTTTCTGTCAACTCTGAGCAGCTCTTTTGTGTTGTTGAATAGATCGGACCTTTTCTGCCGTCTCATGAACAAGATCTGGTCCTAATAGCTTTCTTTCCCCGACTTCATCCCAGCAAGTTGGAGTCCTGCATTTCTTTCCATAGAGAGCTTCATAAGGAGCCATCTGAATACTAGAGTGAAAGATATTATTATAAGAAAATTCCACCAAAGGTAGGTGTTGATCTCAACCACCTTTGAAATCCATAGAGCAGGCTCTCAACATAACTTCTAGAGTTTGAATTGTTCTCTCAGACCGACCGTCTGTCTGAGGATGATAAGCAGTGCTGAAACTCAACTCTGTATCCAGAGTATGCTGAAGACTTCGCCAGAACTTTGAGGTAAACCTCAGATCCCGATCAGATATAATAGAAAGTGGTACTCCATACAATCTTACCACTTCATTCACATATATCCTGGAAAACTGATCTAGAGAGAAATCCTCTCTAATAGCGTGGAAGTGTGTAGAATTTGTAAGACGATCAACTATGACCCAGATAGAATTATTGTCTTTGGATGTTTTAGGAAGTCCTGTGACAAAGTCCATAGTGATGTTTTCCCATTTCCATTCGGGTATGGGTAATGGTTGTAACATCCCCTTAGACATCTGCATCTCAGCTTTAACTTGCTGACAAACCAAGCATCGAGAGACATATTCAGCAACATCTATTTCCATGCCATCCTACCAAAAGTACTCTTTCAGGTCCTTATACAACTTCGTGCTTTTAGGATGAATAGAGAATGAAGAACAATGAGCCTCATCCAGCAGCTCTTTCTTTAATCCGGGGATGGGAGGAACACAAACCTGATTCTTGAACTTTATTATCCCATCACAATCAAGGTTGAATTCAGGAACATTTCTCACCTTCTTTTGTAACTCGACATCTTCTTTTTGTGCCTCTTTAATCTTCACATGTATATATGGTTGAACATTCATTTGATAAAGATATGATTTTTCCCCTTTCATTATAATTCCAATATCCATCCTTTGTAAATCCATAAATATTGGATCTTTTGTGATCCCCATCATGGATAAACTAGCATGGTCTTGTCGACTTAATGCATCTTCCACCTTGTTTGCTTTCCCAGGGTGGTAATGAATTGAGCAGTCGTAATCCTTAATCAGCTCCAACCATATTCTTTGGCGCATATTCAGTTCCTTTTATGTGAAAATATACTTTAAACTTTTATGATCAGTATAAATGTCACACCTTTCTCCATAAAGATAATTTCTCCAAATCTTTAATGCAAAGATTACCGCAGCTAACTCCAAATCATGAGTCGGGTAATTTTGCTCATGTATTTTCAACTGTCGTGAGGCATAAGCTATCACCATATAATTTTTCATAAGAACACACCCCAATCCCTTCTTGGATGCATCACAGTAGATCACAAACCTTTCTCCACTACAAGGTAGTGTGAGCACAGGTGCACTGGATAACCTTCTTTTCAACTCCTTGAAATTCTCTTCACATTCCTCCGTCCAGACAAACTTAACTCCATTCCGAGTCAACTTGATGAGTTGATTAGATAATCGTTAAAAATCATTCACAAAATGTCGATAATATCCCGCCAAACCAAGAAAACTTCGGATCTCAGTTACTGTTGTTGGTCTTGACCATCTTTCGATAACCTCTGTTTTTGTTGGATCCACAGATATCCTCTCTGTTGAGATTTTGTGACCCAAAAATGAAACTATTTGAATCCAAAATTCACACTTGGTAAATTTGGCATAAAGCTTCTCCTTTCTTAGGGTCTTCAATATAATTCTCAAGTGATCTTCATGTTCATACTTTCTCTTTGAATAGACAAGAATATCATCTATAAAGACTACCATAAACTGATCAAGATAGTCTCTAAAGACTCTATTCATCAGATCCATACAGATAGAAGGGGCATTAGTAAGACCAAATGGCATCACTATAAATTCATAGTGTCCATACCTTGTACGGAAAGTCGTCTTTGGTATATCCTCCCTTTTGACCCTTAATTGATGATACCCTGAACGAAGATCAATCTTGGAAAAGTATTGAGCTCCGCATAGTTGGTCAAATAAGTCATCAATGCATGGGAGAGGATATTTTTTCTTGATAGTGATCTTGTTAAGTTCTTGATAATCAATGCAGAGTCTCATTGATTCATCTTTATTCTTAACAAACAGAATAGGTGCTCCCCAAGGTGATGCACTAGGGCGTATGAACCCCTTATCAAGGTTCTCTTGGAGTTGCTTCTTCAATTCCTGCAACTCAATTGGGGCCATTCTATAAGGTGTCTTTGAAATAGGCAAAGCACCCGGTACGTGTTCTATTGAAAACTCAACGTCACGATTTGGTGGAAGACCCGGAAAATCCTCTGGAAAGACATCGTCAAACTCCTGTACAATGGGCATATTCTTAATCGTGAGTTTCTCACCAACCATTTGAGATAAATAACCTTCATTTAGTGGAATCAAGACCCATAAGATGGAAGAAATTTCCACTGGAAGTTTATGTTCATCCTTGCATCAATAAACGATCATAGATTGATCTGGAATATGAAATGTGACTTCCCTTCTTTGGAAATTTATATGATCTCCATGTAGAGAAAGACAATCCATGCCAAGAATCACATCAAATTCCACTATATGAAGGATCACAAGATTTGCAGGAAGCACTTTCCCACAAACTTCAATCGGAGAATAATTATAAACTTTTGATGCGACTGTTGTGCCATTAGGGGTTGTCACATCTAACTCAACATCTAACTGTTGAGGTAATACGGTGATATCCTTAGAAATTTCTTCAAAAATAAAGGAGTGGGTGGATCCAGAATCAAACAAAACATTTGCTACTTTAGAGTGGATGGTAAGTGTACCTTTCACCACATCGTTATCGTACTCCACATCGCTGATAGAAATTTCATGTGACTTTCCTTTGTCTTTAGCCTTAAGAGTTTGTTGACGTCGACCATCATCATCAACCCTTGGATTTGGGTATTGATTGGCATAATGCCCCATCTCCTTGCACTTGAAACATTGAAGTGTAATAGGTTTATTCTGTGTATCCCTTCCTTTATTTGCATCATTAGAAATATTCTTCCCATCATTGCAGCATTCAAATTCCCTATGACCTTCCTTTCCACATTTGAAACATTTACATGTCCCTTTAAGACAACTCCCTCCATGTTTCTTTCCACACTTTGAGCATAAGGGAAAGCTCATCTTCTTTTCAGTGTGCTCTTTAGATTTTCCTTTGAATTCCATTTTCCTCTTCTTATCAAACCCATATGACTGATTGGTTACTCCAATCTCTATCTCAACTTTGAGAGCACATCGAATGATTTCCTCGTAGCTATTGAAGTCCCTTATGGCTAACGCCCTTCGAAGACTTGGTTTTAAGCCACTAAAGAATCGATCGATTTTACTCTCAGGTTGGATAATAATACCAGAAGCATACCTTGAAAGTCTTGTAAAATTTGCTTCATAGGTACCAACAGATTCATCATCCTTTTGTTTCAGTTCAAGAAACTCTTTCTCCATCTTTGTTCAGAGAATATGAGGGAAGTACTTATTGAAAAATAAGTTCTGGAACTCGTCCCATTCCATGGACTCAATTTTATCTCTTTGCCTCATATTCTTGATAAGATTCCACCATTGATCAGCATCACCTTCCAAATGATACACTACTAAGATGACTTTATCTTGTTCAGAACATTGAAGAACTGAAAATATCTTTTCAGTAGTACTAATTCATTTTTCAGCAACTAACGGATCAGTAGACCCGTAGAATGAAGGTGGACGTTGCCTCATGAAGGATTCAACAGAATGTTGCTCCTTCATTTGCTCGTTTGGAAGTCCTGCATGATTCATAGCTTGAGAAAGTTGTGTGAGCATGGCTACAAGATTTTTCATTCCAGTTCCCATAACATTTGGTTGCTCAGGGGGACAATCATTGCATTGCTCGTCGCATTCCGCATTAACACGGTTCATTCGGGTTCCAGCCATTGACTAAAACCAAGAAGAATAGTGTGAGAAACACTAATTATAATAGGAAAACCACATAATCAAGAATAAAATT
This sequence comes from Viscum album, assembly GCA_963277665.1. Taxonomy (NCBI): domain Eukaryota; kingdom Viridiplantae; phylum Streptophyta; class Magnoliopsida; order Santalales; family Viscaceae; genus Viscum; species Viscum album. Next base: position 556,801,328 of record OY728162.1, read on the forward strand.
TCACACTTAAGGTCTTATCCTAGGTTATTCATGGCCATTTCTAAAACACTAAGATAGTTTTCTATGCTTAGACTTATAATTAGGGTTTTTACTAAGGCTTTCACATCCAAGTTTCCAAAGGTTGACTATACCTTTCCTATGATACCAACTATAACGACCCATAATTTACATACATTGTCATTACATCAGAATTTAAGAACACTTATTACAACATATAACAAAACCTGGAAAAATACCATATAGGTATAGAGTCTTTAGAAACTGGGAAACATAAACAAATGGTTCATAAAACATCTACATTGCCTCCCATTTATTTCATCATATCTAGAGTCCCTTTTTGGCATATCCTACTTAATAACCTTCTTCCTGACCTGGGGAAATAAAACATACAAAAGGGTGAGCTCAAATGCTCAGTAAGGGTAAACAAAAGAAATATCAATCACATCATATACAAAAGAACATAACTTTTGGAAATCTTAACCTGCAAAAGAAATCATAGTTTCATAACATGGGATAAATCATAGTAGTGAAATGTAATCCCAATAATCATAACTTAAAACATGAAACTATGTGTCATACACAAATAATAATAGAGAATCATTTCTTATTAGTCAAGACTCATTGCCAAGACTATCTTAGTGGACAAAGTCCATTTCTGAACCAAGTTCACTCCTCGTTTCAGTCCTATTTCACTGAACCGGTTTAACCTGCCGTTCCATCCAAGTCTATCTCATGAGATATAAAATATTTACCCAATGCATTGGAGGGAGATATAGTTCCCACCCATCTCATAATGATACCATTCTTATGTGTGCCACAAAATCATAAATCATACATCATTGCATAACCCATGTAATAAAGATGGGATTCTTAAACCACATGACATCATAAAACAATTCATATAAGATAAAGGAATTCTTAAAAATAATTCGATCACAAAAAAATAAAATCAATGTAATAATAGGGATAGAAACAGAACCCTTTATTATCTTAGATGGAAAATTATTTTGAAAAAACACTTGAACTCGATTCTTGAGGAAAATATCCTTTCTACTTCAAAAACACTTTTCCTTTCTTATCATGTCATACAATTATAAACTAAAAGAAGTTGACTAAAAATAAACATGAAATTTTGTAATGGAAGCTTATTGGAAATAATATTTTAAATATCCATTCATGCCGTATAAGTTAAATAAACATTCTTCTCGTACTTTTGTCGGAAAAGTCAAAAAGTACCTCGTACGAAAAACAACAAAAGATTCCTTTCATATCATTTACTATAAACTCACCCAAGGGTAAAAATAGATTTAAAAAATTGTAGGTGGATGTAAATAATATTACATATTGAGGAAACATGGATGTGGATGATAAAATACACCCCAGTAAATACCAAAGTGTAAACAATCTTGGATAAAAATGAGATTGTGATATTTCCCTTAACTTAGCTCCGATTTGCTTCGTAAGTGTCTGAACCTCATGTATAATGATTTAAATAATGTTATTGAATTATTCCATAATAATATTCATTGTCATTATATCATATATGGTTCACTTATGACTTTATATTACCCGTTATTTTGTAAATTTATGTTAAAGTAGCGTTTTGGGTAAAATCGTCTCATTTGTCATTCGTGTTTTAACTTGTAATTATTCATATGATTACTTAGATCATGATTACTTAAATACAGAATAAAAAACATTATTTTTATATAATATATATTCAGAATATAATTATATATAATGGATTGATAAATGGAAAGAAATACACCGTTCATGGAGACGGTAGGCCGTACGTACGCATGAACGCTGTTTTCGTTTCCTTATTGAATTGGGTGGAATTAAGTAGATGACATAAATATATATATACATAAATACAGTAGTATTATTATGTCATATATTTCATGATTACTTATTATATATACTTTATAATCATTCATGAATGTTTAACGTGGATAATGAATCTCATCGCGTCGTGGAGACGGTAGTCCGTACGTACGCACGAGCGATGATATCGTTCTCATGATCGTTGAATTGTATTGGAGTTTATTTATAATATTCTAGAATAACTATTACTTTAAATTAGTCATATATAGTCATTATTTACACCATTATACTCATCCAAGTAAGGTGGTGGTGGAAAATAGATTACACCACAGCGTGGAGACGGTATTCCGTACGTACACACGCGCGGTGATTTCGTTTTCCATAGGATGGATAGATGGTGAAATTGGGTTGTTTCATACATATAATAACATATCCGTATATGAGTGATACTGATGTTATTACTTCATAATGAAACAACTAAATAAGAAGAAGTGGAAGAAGAAATAAAGTTGGAAGAATCGGTAACGGACATTACCTCTTCTTTGAAGTGCTTCTTTGAGACCTCCTTTTAGGGTACTAAAATTGGTCTTTGAAGAAGACCAGGACCTCTAGAATTTTTCTATGGAAGTGGAGAGGAGAAATTGGAAGGGTTTGGCCGAGCTTGAAGGATCAAATTGGTGTGAGGAGGAGAGGTAGTAGGTTCCCTTTTATAAGGGAGGAGAGGGGCACCTTTGGAATAACAAAAACTATTATTTTATTATGAAGTCAAATTCGGTTTTTAATAGCTCCAAATTGATATATTTTTAAGATAAGGTGGGGATGGGTCGAAATCCACTCATACAATAGAATTTAGAGAAGTTTAGTTTCCTATTTGAACCTTATCATTTAGATTTAACATTAAGTTAAAGAATTTTACTTTTACCGTGCCTTATTGTGTTCTTATACTATAAGATTAATAAAAAAACTATAAGCAGCCAAACTATAAGGACTCAGCCTTAAACCTTACTTAATCTTGAGTTATTACAAGATTACACATTGAGGATCTTTTCAGGTTTAGAGTTTTAGAGAATTAGATCATGAAACTTGCATTATATTCCACACTTAAACAAAGTGATTACATAAAAGACAGTATTCATTCTTCCCATCAACGGTAACATATTGAAAATAAAACATGGATTCTTTCCTAACACATCCTTGAATCTATCATCTTATCATGTACCTTTCCCTTGACTTGAAAAACATTTCAAAAACTTGGGATGAGCATAAAAAGCTCAGTAAGGGATATAAAAATATAGAAAGGAAACATGAGTTCATATATACATAAGAATGAAATCATAATTTACCCATAAAACATAGGCACTTTAACCTACCTCATCGAATCATCAATAAATAATAGAAATCATAAGACATAAAGGTAACTTGAGGCATTCATAACATTCTTACGTAGGGAGTAACCCTCTTGGTTACGTTTGGAATACCCATCACAGTATATTCCCTAAAATCTCTTCGGAGAAACCTTAACTTTTCACTCCTTCGTGTTACCCAATGCATTGGAGAGCTATATCGGGCTCACCCGCCCTTAGTTTATCACGGAACCACCCGTTTTCATAACAATTCCCAAGAACCATAACATAAACTTATCACATAAAACATGCATAAAGGAATCAAAACATTTCCATATTTCAATCACAATATAACATTTTAGTATTTTGAAATAATGAATCCAAACAAAAAGAAACCATTTTCAAAACCATTTAAAACATTTAATAAAGAGATTTTTGAATCAAATTGTCCCATACCACCTTGAAGCTTAAAATTTTAAACCATTAATATCCATATAAATAAATCCTTAAAACCATTTTGAAAACATGGATATTAACAAGAACAAATAATTAAAATATTTAAAACGATATTTTGGTTAAAGGGGTTTTACCAAAATTAGAGACACTTGAATACAATAATTGAAGAATAACATTTAGTAAGAACTTTATAATATCATGAGAATAAATGGATTCATGATATAATAATCCAAAGGACAGTATATACACCATATAAGAGTGAATTGGTGCATAACAACAATGAACCCTCAATAGAAATGTCAAATGTGATGAAATCCCTTATAAAGAAGGTATCCTTAAATTAAGGACAAATCAATCTCAAAAATATGTGTGAAAAATATAAATACACCAAATATAAGTGGATATTAAGTGTAAAACAATAAAATTTCATTCACACGTATTCAATAGATGACATATTCAATGACTACATGTTGAACCCAAAGAAATCGAAATTTGGGTTAAAAAGTTCCCTTGACAGCCTAACGGCATCACATCAAAATGAGTTGATGAGAGATAAAAAGTGTATCTCATCAATTGGACATAAAATTTACATCAATAAGGATATATGAGAACATATCCCAACATAACAATGTGTAAATTAAAAGACCCAACAAAAGAAGTCTTTTAAAAAAGAGGAGGGTGAAAGGTTCCCTTACCGACTTGGGTATCTTTCAAAACATACACCCCATGAAAGAAGGACAATAGATCATTGATGTAAATACTCATAAACAAAATTATATTACACAAAGAGTAGAATAATGGGCAGTACATACACCACTCAATGGAATTTGTGGCAAATGTAGCATAAATCTCACGGGAATAAAAGTGATATGAGAAATCCCTTATGAAAACTCGGCAGCCTAACGGCGCCACATAAAACTTCCAAAAAGGATTGATGAGAGAGAATAGGGTCTCTCATCACATGAACATAAAACTTAAAGTAGGAGTAATATAAAATAACATCCCAATCATAATAAAGATGAGCATAAAAGAAATTACAAAAAAGAGTTTACTTAAAAAGAAAGAGAGGTGTAGGATCCCTTACCTCGGGTCCGACTTGACTCGATCGTTCTTTAATCTCCTGAATAATAAACTTGAGTTAATTTATACTTCCTTAAGAACATTTTTCAAGTTCATTATTCCTTTTATATCACTTATTACCATGTCATAAACATTATGTAATCATTTAAGTTAATAATATTTGTTTTGCCGATATTTGGTTCTTAAGTCGAAAGTGGACTTCTTACAATTACATGTTGTTCGTGTGGTCAAATGTTTATTATATCCAGAATTGTATTAATGATTTATATATAATATATGTCATATATATCCAGTACATGCATGCATTTATAACATTATATAATAATTTAGAGGTAAGAAATGAAATGCACCGTTCATGGAGACGGTAAGCCGTACGTACGCATGAACGCTACTTTCATTTCTATTTCGTATTTTATAGAATTGAATAATAATGATATAAAGGTATATTATAATTCCAGTATAATATCATATATAATATCATAGTTCCATCCTTTATACGTCCCACATATGGTATTTAACGAATCAAATCACTTTGAGGGGGCGGTAGTCCGCACTTCCTTAAATGAAGATATCGCGTTTACCCATAATGGAAACCATAAAGGTATGACCAAAATGAAAAAAACAGAAGATTAAGGAAAACATAAACATATTATATATCATATATAAAAATATTGACATCATAATGGCCACCTTTTAAGGTGTTAAATGAGTACTGAACAATCATCATTTCGGGAGGCAGAATTTCCCCATCCACAGAAACCGTATGTTCTTTAACCATTTGATGTAGTTGTGTGGGAGTGTAGCTCGAATAAATATTATAACAACATCCTAGTACATTTAAGATACTGGTTTTGTTACAAAAGAAATAAATAAAAAGAGTTTAGGGGGTTCGAGAAGCAAAATAAAACAAATGAACATGAGAGAATGAATTACCTTTAAAAGTGTAACTCCTTTTGATTTGAGCCTAAAGGCTTCCTTTGAAAGGATTATGACCAAAAGGAATACTATAGGATGAGGAGAGGGGTGTGGAGAGAGTAAATGGGCAGGGGTTGGCCGAGCCAAAGGATTGAGGAGTGTGTGAAATGAGGTAGAGGTGGGGGCCTTTTATAAGAGGAGAGGAGGGGCACTTTTGGAAAGTAAAGAAATATTACTTTATTTGAAAATGTGTTTCGGTTTAAAAAGGTCCCACATTGATATAATTCGTGGATAAGGTTATAAAGGTTCGAAATCCACCCATCCAATAAGTTTTGTACATGTTTAGTTCATAGATTTTACATTATCTTTCCATTTTATTTTAATCGTTAAATAATGATGTCATCACTGCATCATTATGATGTCATAAATAATTTAATTTATTTAATGTCTAAAAATTATAAACAAATTACTATGATGTAGGAAATATTTTTATATTTCCAATGAATATTTATAATCAAAATTTGGACTTGCATAACCCCACTTAAAAATTATTTTAGTAAAACAATTTATGTTAGTGTCATTTTCACTTTAACATTAAATAAAAATATATTAATGTCATTTTCCAACTAAAGTGGCTCCATGGGGTCCCCAAGTTGGCCCATGGCTTGTCTTGGTCGTCCATGACTCACCCAATAGGTGTAGGACAAGTTTCATGGTGTTTTCACATTCTTATAATATCATTTTTACCTTAAACTACACTAATTACCACTAATCGCGATTAAAAACATAATAAGTTACTATTCACCAAAAAATTATTTTAATCTCATTGAACCACATTTTACTTCTTAATGACAACCATGTATGTCGGATTTTTGAAAATCAAAACACAATTATGGCAAAATTTCATTTAAATGAAAAATCAGTTTTTATAAGTACCACTTAGTGGTTTCACTATTCATCAAAAATTGAAGTTTTTCAGAAAATTACCAAAAATTCACCCTAAGCTATATTTGATATTCCGAATTCAAAAATTAAGTCTATTTTACAAAATTCAAAACATATTAGTCACATTAATTAATTTAATAATTAATTCCCGCTGTCAGAGCAAATAGCGTGTTTTTATAAAACAATAAGTATCAAAAGATTGACACTAGTTTAAGTCTGATTTCAAAGTGAAATTAATTCCAATGACCACTATTGGATTTAATGGTAAAAATATTTTCTAATTTCACTTTAAAACCAATTAAAAATATTATCTAATCATATAAATTAAATAGATTAAAAAGAGGTTTTGAATTAAAACACAACATTCTACACTATTCCTTAAAAAATGAACTTTATCGGAAAACAATACCAAAAAATTACACAAAGTAAAATTTGATGTCCTGATTCTTAATAAGAGTTTTATTTGGTCCAAAAGAATGTATAAGAGTGATCAAAACTATATTTAATGACAATTCTCCATTAAAAGGCGATAAGTGAACCTTTAGTGAAAACTAGGGCATATACACCTAAAATTTAATTCTTTCCGTATTTTAAGCCTTTAGCTTTTATTGGATAAATGTAAAAACATTAAAAAACATATATAATAATATTTTAGTTATTTATATCCATTCCCGCCATTATAACGGCTACATGTTAACTACCATTTAAAATAATATTATTTATTATTAGAGTGCAACATAAGATTCCCAAGAAACTCGTTGTTGCGTGTTGGGTACGCCATCGAGCATAGTGTCCCCTTTAAATTCATATTAATATTTTATTCACAAATATGGATAAATATGAAAATGTCTATTCTTTATTTACCTGGGGTGTTACATCTTTCCCCCCTTTTGGGAATTGCATCCTCGCAATTTTAAAATTGCGCTTGGAAACATCCTTGAAAGTCCCACATCGGAACAAGAGTTGGTAAAACAATCACTTTAAAATAAAGAAAGATAAGCACAGAGGTCACCCGAGATAACCCATACTCGGACTCCATGTAGGAAAACATGGACATGGAGGAGAAAACATAGGGTCATGTTCTGATGGAGAGTGATAGAAAACATGTTTAGGAGAAAGTTAACAATGAGAAAATCACAAACTTGTGATGGGTTAAACGGTGTTGGGTTCCCCAGTAGGAAAAGTTAATAGACAACATTTTTGTTTTAAGTTACTTTTTATTGAGGAATTTATTCATAAGGAAACATAATCACTTATCATGTTGACTCTCAACTTTTACTAGATTTTTTAATCAAACTCATATTTTTTTCCAAAAGACGAGTATTTAGGGAGAATTGTTCGCATTAAGAGTACTATAAACAACTTCTAGAGGAGCACCTAAAAAAGAACTATACATTTCCCATGTCTTCAAACCTTAACCAAAACTAAAACCAAAAAGGTTACTACAAGATCAGATAATCCAGAAAAGGATAACCCTTTATAAAAAGAAAATCTATTCTTAATCTCAAAATTTGTCCAAAAAAACACAAAGTTCAACGAGGACCATCCGATAAACAATTTGTCCATAAAATTATTCAAAGTAAACCAATATAATATTGAAACCCAAATATTTGAAGGATTTAGTCACATATTCTTCCAAGTTAAATCGTAACATTTATCTCCAAACAACATTAGTTGCTCCTAAAGTCTCGTATTGAAAAGTAATTAACCTAATCACATATCCTCCATGATAGGTTAATCATTTTTATAAATAACCCAAAATCAACTTACTCTTAATTCATAAAATCATATAACTAGGATGAATCAGTCAAACTAACCAGGGACTTCACGTAGTCTAGTGGTAGGCGATAAATACCAGTCGCACTTTGGTTGTGGGTTCGATTCCTGCGGCTTTGTCCGACGCGACGGGTTGTCACACGGTCTGCGTGTTGTCCTTTTTTCAAAACTATATAATTATTAAAACATTCCCCAAAATGAGATAAAATCTTCAAAGATGATCATAACATATTTTAACCTCAAGTTTATCTCATGCCTTTCATTTTCCATCATAACATATAGTAACCCATAATTACCTCAAAAGTAAGGATCATATAAACCCAAATGGTTCTTTATAACTATGTCCACAAAAGAAAAGATAACTATTACTTGAATAAAATTTGCCTATATTAAACATCAGGGTTACACATAATATAAAAAGTCTCCTAATGTAACCTCATCATCAAAAGAGACTTAATACTCTTAAGAATTTCACCATAACTCTTGAAGCCCTTATATGTTGACATCTTACTCATTCAACATTCTTCATGATCCATTATCCATTCCATTCCAACTTATTCCGAAATACCTCTTTCCTACAAACAAAATCATGAATCATATCCTAAGATTCCAAAATAGGAAAACAATAGTCATGAAATAGTACATACCTTTGATTGGTCATTGTCAGTTTCTTCATCCTCAATCGGAATGCCATTAGGTATTGGTAAACGAATATTGGTACGCTCTTGGTGACCCCATTCACGAAACTTCTTCATAGGACATGTGTTTGCATAATGACCATGCACACCACATTTAAAACATTCAATTGATCCCTCAGAAAGAACTTCTTTCCCTTTCCTCGAGTCAACTGGATGCTTCCTTTTTCCATGGAAGGTTCTTGCTTTATGACCTTCATTTCCACATCTATAGCATATTTCTGTCCCTTTGAAACATTTTCCTAGGTGTTTCTTTCCACATCTTTGACACATAGGTTTTTGAACACACTTACCTTTATGATTATTACCTGTACTTCCGTAGGGATTTGTTTCTTGCATATATGATGTCTTAGAGAAATCTCCAAGGTTTAGGTGGTCAATCATGACTACAGATAGTTGGTTGAGGATAATCAAAAGAGTTCTCATTGCAGCTCCCATATCATTCAGTTGCTTTCTCAAAAGACTGTCACAGTTTCCTTCACATCCACTGTTACTTTGGTGCCTTCTAGATCCAGCCATTTACTAAAACCAAAAAGGTCAGTGTGAGTATATAAACAAAACCATCATGTATTAATGAGTAAGATAAACACTAAGATATACTTACTCATTAACTTTATCTAAAACTAAGACTCTTTTTGAAATCCTAACCATTATGGTAATGTCACTTATGCTTAAAGAATATCCTAACCTCTAAAGTTATCTAAACCGACCTCTGATACCAACTATAAGGCCTCAGCCTTAAACCTTACTTAATCTTGAGTTATTACAAGATTACACATTGAGGATCTTTTCAGGTTTTGAGTTTTAGAGAATTAGATCATGAAACTTGCATTACATTCCACACTTAAACAAAGTGGTTACATAAAAGACATTATTCATTCTTCCCATCAACGGTAACATATTGAAAATACAACATTGATTCTTTCCTAACACATCCTTGACTCTATCATCTTATCATGTACCTTTCCCTTGACCTGAAAAACATTTCAAAAACTTGGGATGAGCATAAAAAGATCAGTATGGGATATAAAAATATAGAAAGGAAACATGAGTTCATATATACATAAGAATGAAATCATAATTTACACATAAAACATAGGCACTTTAACCTACCTCATCGAATCATGAATAAATAATAGAAATCATAAGACATAAAGGTAACTTGAGGCATTCATAACATTCTTACGTAGGGAGTAACCCTCTTGGTTACGTTTGGAATACCCATCACAGTATATTCCCTAAAATCTCTTCGGAGAAACCTTAACGTTTCACTCCTTCGCGTTACCCAATGCATTGGAGAGCTATATCGGGCTCACCCGCCCTTAGTTTATCACGGAACCACCCATTTTCATAACAATGCCCAAGAACCATAACATAAACATATCACATAAAACATGCATAAAGGAATCAAAACATTTCCATATTTCAATCACAATATAACATTTTAGTATTTTGAAATAATGAATCCAAACAAAAAGAAACCATTTCCAAAACCATTTAAAACATTTAATAAAGAGATTTTTGAATCAAAGTGTCCCATACCACCTTGAAGCTTAAAATTTTAAACCATTAATATCCATATAAATAAATCCTTAAAACCGTTTTGAAAACATATATATTAACAAGAACAAATAATTAAAATATTTAAAACGATATTTTGGTTAAAGGGGTTTTACCAAAATTTGAGACACTTGAATACAATAATTGAGGAATAACATTTAGTAAGAACTCTATAATATCATGAGAATAAATGGATTCATGATATAATACTCCAAAGGACAGTATATACACCATATAGGAGTGAATTGGTGCATAACAACAATGAACCCTCAATAGAAATGTCAAATGTGATGAAATCCCTTTTAAAGAAGGTATCCTTAAATTAAGGACAAATCAATCTCAAAAATATGTGTGACAAATATAAATACACCCAATATAAGTTGATATTAAGTGTAAAACAATAAAATGTCATTCACACATATTCAATAGATGACATATTCAATGACTACATGTCGAACCCAAAGAAATCGAAATTTGGGTTAAAAAGTTCCCTTGACAGCCTAACGGCATCACATCAAAATGAGTTGATGAGAGATAAAAAGTGTATCTCATCACTTGGACATAAAATTTACATCAATAAGGATATATGAGAACATATCCCAACATAACAATGTGTAAATTAAAAGACCCAACAAAAGAAGTCTTTTAAAAAAGAGGAGGGTGAAAGGTTCCCTTACCGACTTGGGTATCTTTCAAAACATACACCCCATGAAAGAAGGACAATATATCATTGATGTAAATACTCATAAACAAAATTATATTACACAAAGAGTAGAATAATGGGCAGTACACACACCACTCAATGGAATTTGTGGCAAATGTAGCATAAATCTCACGGGAATAAAAGTGAGATGAGAAATCCCTTATGAAAACTCGGCAGCCTAACGGCGCCACATAAAACTTCCAAAAAGGATTGATGAGAGATAATAGGGTCTATCATCACATGAACAAAAAAATTACAGTAGGAGTAATATAAAATAACATCCCAATCATAAGAAAGATGAGCTTAAAAGAAATTACATAAAAGAGTGTACTTAAAAAGAAAGAGAGGTGTAGGATCCCTTACCTCGGGTCCGACTTGACTCGATCGTTCTTTAATCTCCTGAATAATAAACATGAGTTAATTTATACTTCCTTAAGAACATTTTTCAAGTTCATTATTCCTTTTATATCACTAATTACATGTCATAAACATTATGTAATCATTTAAGTTAATAATATTTGTTTTGCCGATATTTGGTTCTTAAGTCGAAAGTGGACTTCTTACAATTACATGTTGTTCGTGTGGTCAAATGTTTATTATATCCATAATTGTATTCATGATTTAGATATAATATATGTCATATATATCTAGTACATGCATGCATTTATAACATTACATAATCATTTAGAGGTAAGAAATGAAATGCACCGTTCATGGAGACGGTAAGTCGTACGTACGCATGAACGCTACTTTCATTTCTATTTCGTATTTTATAGAATTGAATAATAATGATATAAAGGTATATTATAATTCCAGTATAATATCATATATAATATCATAGTTCCATCCTTTATACGTCCCACATATGGTATTTAACGAATCAAATCACTTTGAGGGGGTGGTAGTCCGCACTTCATTAAATGAAGATATCGCGTTTACCCATAATGGAAACCATAAAGGTATGACCAAAATGAAAAAAACAGAAGCTTAAGGAAAACATAAACATATTATATATCATATCTAAAAATATTGACATCATAATGGCCACCTTTGAAGGTGTTAAATGAGTATTGAACAATCATCGTTTCGGGAGGCAGAATTTCTCCATCCACAAAAACCGTATGTTCTTTAACCATTTGATGTATTTTTGTGGGAGTGTAGCTCGAATAAATATTATAACAACATCCTAGTATATTGAAGATACTGGTGTTGTTACAAAAGAAATTAATAAAAAGAGTTTAGGGGGTTGGAGAAGCAAAATAAAACAAATGAACATGAGAGAATGAATTACCTTTAAAAGTGTAACTCCTTTTGATTTGAGCCTAAAGGCTTCCTTTGAAAGGATTATGACCAAAAGGAATACTCTAGGATGATGAGAGGGGTGTGGAGAGAGTAAATGGGCAGGTTTTGGCCGAGCCAAAGGCTTGAAGAGTGTGTGAAATGAGGTAGAGGTGGGGGCCTTTTATAAGAGGAGAGGAGGGGCACTTTTGGAAAGTAAAGAAATATTACTTTATTTGAAAATGTGTTTCGGTTTTAAAAGGTCCCACATTGATATAATTCGTGGATAAGGTTATAAAGGTTCGAAATCAACCCATCCAATAAGTTTTGGACATGTTTAGTTCATAGATTTTACATTATCTTTCCATTTTATTTTAATCGTTAAATAATGATGTCATCACTGTATCATTATGATGTCATAAATACTTTAATTTATTTAATGTCTAAAAATTATAAAAAAATTACTATGATGTATGAAATCTTTTTATCTTTCCAATGACTATTTATAATCAAAATTTGGACTTGCATAACCCCACTTAAAAAGTATTTTAGTAAAACAATTTATGTTAGTGTCATTTTCACTTTAACATTAAATAAAAATATATTAATGACATTTTCCAACTAAAGTGGCTCCATGGGGTCCCCAAGTTGGCCCATGGCATGTCTGGGTCGGCCATGACTCACCCAATAGGTGTATGACAAGTTTCATGGTGTTTTCACATTCTTATAATATCATTTTTACCTTAAACTACACTAATTACCACTAATCGCGATTAAAAACTTAATAAGTTACTATTCACCAAAAAATTATTTTAATCTCATTGAACCACATTTTACTTCTTAATGACTACCATGTATGTCGGATTTTTGAAAATCAAAACACAATTATGGCAAAATTTCATTTAAATGAAAAATCAGTTTTTATAAGTACCACTTAGTGGTTTCACTATTCATCAAAAATTGAAGTTTTTCAGAAAATTACCAAAAATTCACCCTAAGCTATATTTGATATTCCGAATTCAAAAATGAAGTCAATTTTACAAAATTCAAAACATATTAGTCACATTAATTAATTTAATAATTAATTCCCGCTGTCAGAGCAAATAGCGTGTTTTTATAAAACAATAAGTATCAAAAGATTGACACTAGTTTAAGTCTGATTTCAGAGTGAAATTAATTCCAATGACCACTATTGGATTTAATGGTAAAAATATTTTCTAATTTCACTTTAAAACCAATTCAAAATATTATCTAATCATATAAATAAATTAGATTAAAAAGAGGTTTTGAATTAAAACACAACATTCTACACTATTCCTTAAAAAATGAACTTTATCGGAAAAAAATACCAAAAAATTACACAAAGTAAAATTTGATGTCCCGATTCTTAATAAGAGTTTTATTTGGTCCAAAACAATGTATAAGAGTGATCAAAACTATATTTAATGACAATTCTCCATTAAAAGGCGATAAGTGAACCTTTAGTGAAAACTAGGGCATATACACCTAAAATTTAATTCTTTCCGTATTTTAAGCCTTTAGCTTTTATTGGATAAATGTAAAAACATTAAAAAACATATATAATCAAATTTTAGTTATTTATATCCATTCCCGCCATTATAACGGCTACATGTTAACTACCATTTAAAATAATATTATTTTATTATTAGAGTGCAACATAAGATTCCCAAGAAACTCGTTGTTGCGTGTTGGGTACGCCATCGAGCATAGCGTCCCCTTTAAATTCATATTAATATTTTATTCACAAATATGGATAAATATGAAAATGTCTATTCTTTATTTACATGGGGTGTTACACAAACGAACCCCAAGTTGTTTATTATTAATATATATAACCTTATCTAAGTCATTTGGCCGAACCTTAGATTTTTAGGAATAAAATAATAATTAATAATATAATATATTTTAAAAAAACTATTTTATGTCAATTTTGACACTATTTAGTAATAGATTTTTGTGAAAATCATAACAGAATGATTAGTTCAAAAAAAGTTAATTAAATCAATAATAACATGTCATATTAACCTATAAAATTATTTGAATTCATAATAAGTCTCAAATTATATTTATTTGTGTATTTATAACATCAATTCTGTCAATATTTCATTAATAAGACAATTACTGCATCATCATTATGTCATAAATAAAATAAATTATTTAAAGACTAAAAATTACAAATAAAATATCATTATGTAGGAAATATTTTTATATTTCTAATGAATATTTATATTCGAATTTATCTTATGTACAACCCTATATTAAAAATGATTTAGTTATTAAACATTGATTTTAACTATTTTAACCCTTCTTTAAATAAATTAATAATAAATGTCCTAATCTAATCCAAGTGGGCCTAAATGGTCATATATTCCTCCTAAGGTTGTTTTTTTTGTCGAATTTAACTTATCCAATAGAATTAGGACATGCGTTAGGGAAATAATAATAACATTTTTACCCTTACTTACCCTATTTACTTTTAACCGTGGTGAATAAAAGTAAAAAGTTACTATTCACCAAAAATTATTCTCATCTCATTGAACCAAATTTTACTTAATGAAATAAACCGTGTCTCTTGGAGTTTTTAAATTCCACTCACAGAAGCGGTAAAATTATGTTTTATGAAAAATTCAGTTTTTTTAACTACAACTTAGTGGTTTCACTATTTATCAAAAATTGAAAGTTTTCATAAAAATACCAAAATTTCACCCCGGGCTAATTTCGATATTCCGAATCCAAAAATGAAGTCAATTTTGAAAAATAAAATTTCAAAAATTTCATAAATTGGTTATTACTATTCATAACGGCTAGTTTTAATAATATTTTAATAGGATATTGTTGTTTAGTGAAACTCGGTATTGCGTACAACGCATGCTATCGAAGAAGGTGGAGATTACGTGTAGCAAAAGATTCCTTTGATGATTTATATTACATAAAAATAAAATATTTCTCATAAAATTCTCGAGTGTTACAATTACAGTGTCCTTTTTCACCTTGAATGTTCTAATTTATAAGGATTAAATAGGAAAAAGGCATTCTTAGCCTACTGTAAGGCTTCCTCCATTTCCTGTGTCTTATTATAAAAAATCTCAGAACCTCCCTAAGAAATTATACATGATGTGTGTACGGACCAGCTCAATCATGAATTTACCAATTCACATCGTCAGTAGACTATCATTATTTGACATCATATCGAGTGAATATGTGAGGCCCTTCCACTGAAAAATGAATTACAAAATGTGATAATCATAATTTTTCTTGCACTTAAAAAGATTAATTATGATTTTCTTATGAATGGTGGGGTTGAGATAGTAGATAAACTGCTTGTAAAGATCTTTACATTCAGTAATAGTCCCAATTAGAAGCTAGTTGTACCAGATAAATGGAAGTACACCAAATTTTTATATAAATCATCAGATCATGGCAATATCCTGCTGCTCTAGGGTTCCAAACATGGGCCCATATCTCAAGTTCAAGTAGGCCAAACGCTGTAGGGGGTCACCCATCTCGTTGAATGGGTATAATATAGGGATCCCAAAACCTAGGGGTGATCATATGACATCAATGTGTGTTGGGTATGTCTTACATCCAGTGGGCCTTCAACCAATCATGTTTCCAGACCTTTGAGGTGAGTGGTGAGAGCAGCTACGAAATTGACTTACAGGGAATCTCTGACATGACGAGGGTCGCTGACCAGCAATCAATTTATGGGATCATCAACATAGTAGCTAAGATCATTGTCCCATGGAGAGTCATGAACTATATACAAGGAATGTAGTTATGTTACTCGGGGGATTTGGGCAACTCATACTGAGATTTATTTCAATACACTCTCCATTATACTCTATCTGGATGTGTGGGATCACCAAGCTCAACTAGGGACAACTGAGCAAGGATTACTTATTATTTACCCAATAGATGTGGAATGGGATCATGTCAGGTGGAACCATATTCCAGAAACAACACATCAATGAGCTCCTCAATGAAACTATTCTCCTCTTTGACCTTCAAAAGTAGGTATGAAACCCTGTTATTGGCCTCTATCCTAAACACAATATCAGACAGATCAGAGTGAACGAGATGTACCCTGAACATTTTGGTGTTTCCAAGGGAAGGAATTGATGTAGAGGGACCCTTGAGGTAGAGTTTCTACCACTACATGTGAGTGAATATACCTATATGTGGGACTTATTGATATGGTTCCACCCAAGATCAGGTTTTCCACTTTAGGCATTGCATCAGATCCCTTGTCATATGTTTTTATTATAGGATGTGTGTTTCAATGTTTACTACAAGTACACTCAATGGGAAATACTCAATATCAATCGGTAGGTTATGCTATTCCAAGATAGGGTGTAATTGAATATGTCCTTACCTTCCCCATTCCTAGATTTTCATATGTGTAGAAGCCAATTCAATAATCCTGTGGAGAATAATGAGGCTCCTGATGCATATCATTTGGAGGGTATAGTGGTGTCCAGGTGACGCAGGGTGTTGATCCACTAGGAGAATGACCAACTCATCCATTTTTCACTACTGATCAGTTTCATTAATTTACTCTTAGATTCCTAGGTCGACCCATATATAGTCACAGAGGTGGAAAATAGTTACCCAGATGGTCTGGTGGATATAAGAATCCTAGAACATCATGAGGGACTCTGTAATGTTGATGTTGGAAGTCATGTTTTACCATAACACTACGGAATACTTGTCAAAATATTATTCTAACATAATATTTCTTGATTATAGGTTGTTCCCTACTCTTTATCGATCAAAAAATTGATCAATAATGGTTAAGATATGTGTTATTTCATTGACATGGATTGTTACCATGGCTAGTTGACTAGTAGAGGATCCCCCATTTGAGTATCCATTTTGTTGTCCATTTAGTCATATCTCGTGTGTGATACCAACCAAATCATCACATCCTTAAAGGAATGAGTGTTCACAATTTCATCTTTTGAAAGGGAACTATCACTCTTCTGTTGGTCTTTACGAATGTCACCATCTGATGGAGTCATCCAATACCAAAATAACTCTCCATAATATTGGGTAGTGAAAGAGTGAGAGACTAGAGATGATGAATATATTTGTAACTCAATCCACAAAAGGGAGCAAGAACATCCTCCACGTTCATGTACCTATAGAGGGATCATGGGATCCTACATATTTAAAATTAAAGGATGGTGAATCTCACATGTTGGGGTCCTACCCCAGACTCTAGTAGATGGAGTATGATGTATATTACTAAGTCTTATTCTCCCTCAAGATTATAACGATTTATGAGTTGGATGACAACCTATAATTTCTTAGGATTTCTTCATCGGTGGTGGTAGTTCACCCTAATACCCTTGGAATTTTGTTCAGGGAAGGGTATGTATTTAATATTTGGAGGACCTCTATGTTGGTTAGTGCTAATGTGGGGAGGAACTATGATTTTTTTGGTAATTACATGGGGTGGACCTTCGTTTTTTGCGGTGGTAATGGAATGTGGAGGACCTTCATAATGGTTTGTCAGTGCAAGAGGATGACCTTCAAAATGATTGAAATTTACATAGGGAGGGCCTCCATGTTGAAGGGATGGGATATGTATAAGGTCTCCATACTTGTTATTGAAAGAGTAGGGAGGACCTCTGCTTTAGTTGGTGGGAAAATGGGGAGGAACTCCATGTTTCTTTTTGATGGAGTGAGGAGGACATCCACTTTTATTGGATACAACATGGGTTGGGTCGCCTTGTCCGGAATCATGAGTATTAGGAGGACCTTTTTCTGATTGTCGATGTAGAATGGAGGACAACCTCTTTGATAGGTACTGTAATTAGAAGGACCTCAACATGAGATGGGAATGGCATGGGTAGAACCTTTATGCTGATTGTGGGAGTAGGGAGGACCTTTTTTGGGTCGGAGATAGGCCAAGGAGGACCTATACTCTAAAACTCATCATTATAGGTCATCCCGTATTGATTTTCAATGATATAGATGATCAATAGAATCACCCCAACCTACCTATGTGAGGATGATGTCTTGACCCCAATCACAATAATATGGATCCCTACTAATCTTGTATAGGGATCTAGTAGAATGTTCTTGTAGTGTCAGGGACCACTAGATAATTGGAAGATGATTCACCTTATAGGTAACTATCCTGAGCTGGAACCCAACACTAGCGCCAGGTTGTCCAGACTAGGGCCAGTGGAAAAGGGTTGTAGTGCAGATGTTCATTGGACATAGGGACCAGTCATTTCAAGAGCTGACGAGGACTAGTGGTTTCCACCACAAAAGAATTTCGGTGGGATTCATAGCCAGTGTGACTCAGAAATCTAACACATCTTAATTTTAGGGGATAGAGTAATATGATAACTCTAGGGAAGGAATATATATGTGTTTTTCTATTGGAACAATGAGTGGTTCCTCCCTGTTTAGTCATTGGGGGTCGTAGTGTTAGTGAGGCACTGAAGCCTCTAGGTCATGGCAGCCCATGTCCCTTGTTGGAATGACCCCCTTCAACTTTTACTGGTGTATGAGGGTGTCTATCGCCATTATATGGATAATTTAAGAGGATGATATGGGTCATGGGTGATGAGTAATTGATTTCATGGAAGAAGAATGGTTGTGGGGATTTTTGTATCAACATTTCTATTTCCCTAGAACTCTCGAGCATTGGGTGAATGATTTCTTTTAACTGAGGTCTTGTAAGACTGGTGGATTCAGCCATCAATATAGCTATAATAAAATTGATACCCAAATCCCCAATGATGTACAATATTTTGGACATGGAATAAGAGATCCACACTGACAATGATAGAGACTGGGGAATGAAAAACATTTACTTCCCCCATTTTTGGTGAGTTCCATTCTAGGTACACCATTTTCTTTTGTGGACCTAGTGTAGGATATATAAATATCATGACATGGTAATCAGCTGATGCCTCGAAAACTACTAGTCACCATTTGAGGAGAAAACATTAATGTCGAGTTTACTATTTCTATTTTTGATGCTTTCTCTAAGGCACACCTCTTACTTGTTAATGTGACA
Source organism: Viscum album (assembly GCA_963277665.1). Taxonomy (NCBI): domain Eukaryota; kingdom Viridiplantae; phylum Streptophyta; class Magnoliopsida; order Santalales; family Viscaceae; genus Viscum; species Viscum album. The sequence goes on from OY728162.1 coordinate 556,820,957, forward strand.
TGGCATTCATTGGTACCCATCATTCCTGATTTACAAGGGTGTTCTTACATCACTTTTATTGGTGATGTAATCTCCTTGATCCAAATGGGATGATGAGATTTTCGTTCCTCCTTCCAGGGATTCCTCCTTGGAACTTATTTCCTAGTACGAGTCTCCCTTATATACCTAAGTCATGTTTTATGGAACTCATTCCATGTTCTATATCTTTGTGGATGTCTATTAATTACACTATTTCTTTATATACATTCCAATTGCTCTTTTTAGTGATGCAAAATTCAGGTAGGATATTAGTCGTGTTGGGAATCATTGGAATATCTGGATTATAGGACCATTTGTCGCTTATATTCTTTTTCTTTGGATGGAATCTCTTGGAGGCAACTTAGTCACAAAACGCAATAGATCCCTTATCAATCATGTGGTATCTAACTCTTACAGCATATATCTTCCCATGATTTTTCCATGGTAATACCTTATTTTTTCCTAAGGTATCTAACATCATAGGTGTGCGTATTATATGGATTTCACCTCAAACATCCCAATTTTTCATGATGCATGTATTTAGGGTAAATTCTGAATTTTACCATATTGTAGAGATGAATATAGAGATATAGATGAGAAGGATTGGGGAACATATTATAAATATTTTGGAGATGGATTTTACTGATCAAGACACCCTACAGATAAAGTTCAATAGGGTGCATCCCAAAGAGGGAAGACTGGAAAGCCTTCCGATGGATGGACCACAACACCTTGTGGTGGTGGATCCAGGAGGTGTGTCCTGTAAAGATATGATGTCACACAATGATGATTGATCAAAATACACCTTTGTATGGATCATGAAAGTGCTTCTTTTGGATATAGAACCCTAATTCTTTACCATTTTTCTGGATTAAACCTCATTGAGGAATCCTACATATTCTAATTAGAATACAGGGATCAAATATTATTTAATTTGTTTTCGTATTTTATTTTCATGTGAAAATAATGGTTCTTATAGTTTAATGTCATGCGGTATGTAAAGGCATGTCAAAAAGAATAATTTTTGAGGGATTTTGTGGGGATTATGCATGAAATCTACTATTCGTAAAAGGATTTATCTTGGTTGGGATGATGTGGTGTGGAGCTTACGTATTGAATCTTCCCTTCACAATTAGAGTTTTCATGGTTTGGATGAAGTGGTGTGGGGACTATTCATGTAAGATACCCATATGAATAGGATTACTATTGGTTTGGATGATGGGATATGGGGATTACTCATAGAATCTGTATGTAATAAGAGGATTTATCTTAATTGGAAAAATGTGGTGTAGGGATTACACATAGAAGCTTCCCGAGGAACCAAGAGGATATGTGGTCTCCCATGCGAGGGTCATGATCTTAATGGGGATGTGGCCCAAATAAAATCAAGTTGGGTGTGTATAAGGGTTGGGATTTAACCTTATGGAGGCTTTCTATATATCCAAGTTAGTTAGGAATAAAATCCCATATAGTTTGGAAAGGTTGGGACTTATACCTAAGGAAAAGGCCCATGGTGGATATTTGGAGATTTTATTGATCTCCACTAACCACTATACCTATGTGATTTGTACTCAGTGTGTGAAATAAGAAAAATTGGTAGACCTAAATCTCATGTCACAAAATAAGTGTCAATGATAGGTGGTGTCGAGATTACCTATGGAAGCTCTATGAGGAGGATCTCATTCCATGTGATGATTATTGGTGTAGAGCCCATCCCATTCCACTCATACATATATCATCTTGTTCTTATCACATAGGGTAAATCCACAATTTAATTTCATGTGTCGAAGAAGTAAGGAATATAAATCTTTACATCCTGAAGCTTGGACATGGGGGACTCACAGTTCACCAATCAGGCTTATATGACCCCTAATCATGTGCCTCTTAGTAGTGGATGGATTTGTCAATGCCACAGTGTAACAATAGGTATGAGTGGCCAATCAATATTTTCACATTAGTATTCCTATACTGAGTTAAAATAGTTTTTATTGTACCTATTTTGAGAATAAAGTACTATGTGGGAGTCTCATGCCACACTTGAATTGGAGTGTGCTGTAGGAATGGGTGTCACAGGTCACATAGGGACTCAAGGGGCAATTTAACCAATCCTAGATTGGGGTGGGTGCTCTAGGAATCCATCCTTAATGGAGAAGTGTCAAAAGAATTGAGGAATCATGGAGAGGCCCAAGAGAGGGGTTTTTAAGAGAATAGGGTCTCATAGAGAGGTAATTCATGAAGGGTGAGTGATTTGTGTAGGTCATGGACTTCACGAAGGAAGAGGATTTTTGAAACAATGTGATCTTGCCTCTGGATGAAGTCCTCGCTAGGGAAAGTAGTTCTTCCTGAACTATGACTACTTCATAAAGACCCAATGTCACCATACAGATTTCTTCATCTATGAACGGTGTAGGACTTCACAATATGAATCTATATGTATATTGTAGGATCATAAGAATAATCATAATGATGTTTTGTGAATCCCATATACATTGGACTATCAATTTTTACCATGATTTTTGATACCTGGGAGGTTTGTGAAATGAGTGCAATTCAGAAGATAAAATATTGGGGTATCTTCCTTTAAAATATCATAATGATGAGGGGGAGTACATATAAGAAATGGGTTTCATGTTGACTGGAAACAGTTTGTGAAGAATTAGTGGGATTCACACATGTGTAAATCTTTTGTGTACTCCCAAGGACACACTGTCAACTATTTTCATGGTTGCGAAGATCAATAAGACTCATGTTGGAACACCGTAGTGGATTCACACATTCACAAAGGGTCATCCATCATGTAGAAGAACACCATTAAATATTCATGTGTTATTGAAGGAAACTTCTCATCAAATGAGCTTTTCGATATTCAGTAGTTTGTATAGAAATATGACATCAAAAAAGGGACTCTTTAGAGGTTTTTTGGGCCATTGTGGGTTGAATTTACTCTAAACCGGTCATTCCCTACTCAAATATTTCCATGGAATGTATTTTTCTTCCAATAATATCATTTCAGTTAAGACCCCCTTCAAGAAAAATTCTAAAAATTTTGAAATAACTTTTTTTATAAAATATATTGTTATAAAAATTATTCATTTAAATATAGATGATAAAATAATTTAATGAATTCCAATGTAATTTTTATAGGGGTCATAAATGATTTATTGTTAGAAAAACTCTCAGTTTCTAGTAAATAATGAATTTTTATTGAAAATTGAATCTTTTTATATAAAAATAATTATTTTGGTAAAATATGTGTAATTTTTTGAAATCAATATGTCAAAATTACTGATGGTTAATTTTTTCAGAATTTTTTAGATGACAGAATTTATTATATTATAATAAAATAATGTTTAAATATATGGTTTGTATAATGAAATCAAAAATTCCAATAGTTATTTTATAAATAATCTAAATGTTATCCACAAACAAATATAGAATTTCTATTTAAAATAATGAGTTTTAGAATTTATTTTATAATTCATACAAAACTTCAATAAATCCTTCAAAACCTAATCTATATTATATACTTTTCAATTTATTACTACTGAATATGATGCACGTTAATATGAAAAAAAATTATTGTTTTATTATTTTAAGTTTTTATATTTTAAGAATAATTAAAACAAATCTTCTTTGTAATAATCAATGAGAAAAACCATGATAATGTTTCTGGTTTTGATTGTTATTTTTATATAGATTTGAAAACCTACTTCAGAAATTAATAAATAATTTCCCTCCATTTTCTTATAAATACCCAAGAAACCTCACAATCCTCTTAACTAAAAATCCATTTAGAAAACTTTTTACCACTCTATCCCTCTTTAAATACCTTCCAATGTTCTCCCATGATCTTAAGAATCTCCTCCCATGATTTTATATTCACCCTCTCAATATAAAGGATCTTCCCCACTTTATTTTTATTTCAATTACTTTTTTTGTACTGAGCCTTATTATTTCATATTTTTCATGTTGTAAGGTGTTTTTATACAACCTTTTTGTGTACTTATGATACCAATGTAATGATATACCACCATCCACTCCCATTAATCCATTCTTTGAACCTTTATTTACACATGTTATAATGTACCCTTAGTTATTTTTTTATTGAGAATAATTGTACCCATTTCCATGATTTTCCAAGACTATTTTTTTATTGGGAATACTTGTACCCATTTCCACTCAAGGGTATTCACCTAGATGTACTAATAGTAGATTTATATGAGACTTTATGTATTTATCCCATGAACCTTTATCATGGGATAAAAATAGAAGAAGTTGTTAATATGTTGTATGATCTAAGTGAGACAAAAATGAATGCACATAATTTGCATGATAATGGTGGGCCAAAAATTATATATCTCTTTAATTCATTGGGTAGTGTTTTTTCTCTTAGTATACCATGTATGGTTCTTGATAATTTATCCTAATAACACTGTGTTATGAAGCCTCAATGGTTATACATGACTTATGCTTATGATGTAATGTTTCATTTTGTTTCCACATTTATATAATGCCTTGATGTTATCATCTTGTAAAATTATTCAAAGCTCAAGATTATTATTCTCTCATTTTTATGAATCCTTGATGTTCCTACGAACTCACATGTGTTACTTTCATCATGTCATAGTTTTATTATTTCGTTATTGGGTTTTATAGCTCACCCCTTTCTAATCCACATCCATTGGTTATTGTATAAAGTTATAGAATATAAAAAGAACTTTTGGGTATGTGCATCCATTTGTGAACAAGAAGATTGGTGAAATTACACATCAGTTTTGGTTTCCATAGATGAATAGGTACATTAATGATTTCATATCCTGATATCATACATATCATAGTGTGAAGGATGAGAACCTATGCCCTAGTGTTTTTCTTCATCCTCATCATGTACCCATGTGGATGTGGGAGGATGGAATAATGGAATTTTCTATACGGTTACCCAGGAACCCAAGTATTTTTGATGTATTCTAGGTGATTTTTGATTTTTTAATGAAGACTAATAAACTCTTACTAATTAGAGAGACTCAATTTGTGGAGTAGCTATGTTGGAGTGATCATATTCATACATGAGGTTCCATTGGGTTTTGTTTAGGATAGATAAAAAAAATTACCTCAGACTTTTAATAAGGATTATAGATATACCAAGCGAATCAGTTGATATTTTTAATGATGTACCATCCTCATACATTAAGTCAGTCTGACCAGACTATGCACAAATGTGATGATATGATTCGATCTTATATCATAAAAATTTGTGGATCAGGGGATGAACACATATATTTGGTTGAGTTCTTATAAATATATATATATTGAGAATTTATTATAATGGGACATTACATGGATCTTTATAGGAGGTTGTGTCTCTCACCTCTCTGCTGGAATGTGGTGGTGAGGAAGCAGTTATTCACTCTAACAACGTTCAGGATACCTCTGAGAGAGTTAAATTTATTCGTATGAGGTTGACCAATTCTTGGAGTAGGATGAGATAATAAGCTGACCATATGAGGAGACCTCTTACTATGGGTGATTAGGATTTATTGATTGTGACTCTTCAGTTAGACCACTGATGTCTGAGGAAGAAAGGAAATCTAGAACTTTGGTTTGTGGGACACTTCATGATCGATGAACGAGTTGGGACCATGGGATATCATCTTGACCATCCTTCTCATTACTGAGGTATGAATGAAATGATACATGTTTTATAGGACTAGAGGTACACGTCTAATACTGTGAATATCATCGACAATAATGATGTGGAGTTGGATCTAGATTCATCCTACATGGAGCATCCAGTGCAGATTAAATATCTTAGTGAGAAAGTCTTTTGAGGGAAGACAGTACCACTTGTAAAGATTTTTTGGTAGCATGAACAGATCTCGGAGGATATGTGGGAGTTATTTTTGGATATTTGATCTCAATGGAATGATATTTTTGAGAAGTACAACTAGAGATTACTTCTCATGGATTAGAATCGAATAGAAGGTAGTGGATTTGGATATCCTCAATTTTTAATGATAATAAGAAAACTATTTGATAATATTTTAGGTGTTTTTATGTGGAAAATTTAATTTTTCAATAATAATCAACTTATTAGAGATTTATTTTGAAGTGACTTTATGTAAGGGTAAAAGTTCAATTAACACTATGGAAGATTATGTGAAATGTTTTTGAAGTTAAAAGATGGGTTGGAATGAGATTTTGTGGCATATAGTGTCCGGATAAAGAAATAATAAAAATATTAAATATATTTTATCACACACACGTGATTTTTATGAAATAATGATAAATCTTCCAAATGGTGTATTTGATTGGAAATCCATGATTTCCATTAAGTATGGAATGTATGGTTAACCCTATGTGTGACATAACATTTGGGCGCGTTAACTGTTTGGTTAAATCACATGTATGGGTAATTTATTTTATATTTTTACTATAATTTTTTCTAATAAAAATTAAGTATCTCCAAAATGTTGTTTTATATTATAGATATGAGAAGTAATTAGGTCTGAAAAGAATTTTTTATCCTATTCATGTCATAAACATTGTGTGTGTCATGTGTTGAGTTATATTGGATGTTTAATTTCTTTAGCATTAATTATTTTATAATAATTTCTCTAATTTACATAATTATTTTATCCCCTCATCTTCAATCACATCCACACACCCCTCCAATGCCATTATTTGAGATGGAATTGATCCAAAACGTTCTAAATCACTCTTTCTTGACCGATTAATGATTGAAACTCCATAATTGGGTTAAAAAATAATCCATATTCATGTTTCTAATTAATCATAAATAAAATGTGGTTTTAATTCTGAGGATTTATTATTGTCATAAGAAAATCAATATATCCGAATTCTATCATTCATGACATGGGTTGATTCCTTCTAGTTTTGACATCCATGGAAATAATTTAGGCATGATTGGTGAACCTCTAACAATATGATTCTAGTTTGTTACACAATTCCTAGAGAGAAAGTCATTTTCTTTTAGCCACAAAACATTTGTTTCTTTACGGTTTTTTAATTTATAATTATTTTATTAGTCTTCTCAATCTTCCATATTTCTCATTTTCTGATAAATTGTTCTTTTTTAAATAAAATAATGATAAAACCTAAAATTATTGAGGGATAAAACCCCAAAATTACGCGGGGATAATCAATAAAAATTATTGAAATATAATTTTACAAGAATATCATATGATATTAATAAAAAAATACAAATTATAATTGTGAGATTATTGAAGGGTACATTATTATGATTTTATCAAAGGATACTAATGTGAAATTAATGAATTATAATTGTGAAGAATTTTCGAATGATAATTTTATAAAATTATTTATATACAATGATAATAAAATTTCAAATGATAATTATATTGAATTATCATGGATAATTTATAATAAATTATCATTAAAAAATTATAAGAGAATAAATTATAATAAATTATAACATGATAATTGTTATAGGATAAATTATAATAAATGATCTAAAGATAATTATAAAAGAATAATTTATAAGATGGTATCTTGACATAATTATAAATGACAATTTATAATAAACTATCCAAAATTAATTTTAAATGGATAATTTATAATAAATTATCAAGAGAAAATTATAAATGGATAATTTATAATAATTTATAAAAATATAATTATAAATGATTAACTTTTAATAAATTGTCAATAGAATATTAATAAAAGATAATTTATAAAAAAATAACAAGAGATAATTTAAAAAGGTTAATTTGTAATAAATTATCAAATGATAAATGAATAAGGATAATTTAAAATAAATTTTCATGAGATAATTATGAAAGGGTAATTCATAATACATTAACAACTGATAATTGTATAAGGAAAATTCATAATAATTTTTAAAAGGGATAATTACACTTGAAGGGAAAATATTTCAATGCATGTGTTGGCCTAAAATAATAATTTAGAAATTATCTAAGAAAGATAAAGTATCAATGCATGTAATATTTTACTTCTTAGTGAAATAAAGTGGTTGTTTTTATTCTAAGAACCCTTTCGTAATTGTGATTGTTGACATGTCAACAACTATGATAATGAGGCTAGTGGTGAGGTGTTCTAGGTTGTTGAGTTTTCCACTTCAGATTTCAAAAGTCATAGGGTGGTTTATGCTTTTTTTGATGTTAATGTCTTTGAAGTTGGAAGGTTTTATCTTCTAGGGATTTCATTATATGTGATTCCATGGTATGATTATTTTATTTCCATATTTGATACCCATGATTTATTTTTGACCACATGTTGGTGTGTTTGTGTGTATCCCATTTTGTCATATGACTTGATTCAAAGAAAATTACAATGATAGATAGATTACATGATGATGATTGATTAATATGTTGGATATGAAATGAGGTTATATACTCTCATGAGGTGTGATATGGATATTATGAAGTTATGACATGTCATGTTTCTTCCTTTGGAGGATTGGGTTATTTTATATGTTATAGGGGGAAATCATTTTATGGTTACTCCTTGAGGGGTGTATGCATGGATTTTGGAGATCGTGACGGTGGTCTATGATAGACATCCAACCTCATCTCTACTCACTGAATTGTGGATTCAGAGTAGATGGATTCCACTTGATGACTTTTGGATTCTGTGTGTACATGATGTCTTTTGGATTATGTATAGGTTGTAGATATTTGATGACTTGTGGATTTTAATTTTTACCATATTCCTTGGGTATTATGTGTAGGTTACACACTCTAAAATATGTGGATTCTAAAGGACCCAACAACAACATTGTAGATAGTACAAATCCCAAACGACATATTATACATTTTCTGGTAAGGAGAAAAAGTAGGTACAGTTAGTATTTTGTTTCGGCATGGTTAGCACATGACCAATCAGTTTAGGATTGTATATTTGTTATTTTTATCATTGGTTATTATTATATAATTCATTATTATATTGGATCAATCCAGGATAAGAACAAATTATTGGTGTTTTATAGAGTCTTATACTCACACCCCACTCAGGTATTTTGATGTTCTTGTAGATTTCATGAGGGATCTGATAAAGGGAAAGGGAATTGTGGTGGGCTACTGAGCTGACGAGTGTGGATCTGGTAGTGGTCTAAGAAAAAACATATATGACCCATTGTTATATATTTATTTACCTTCACTTTTACATTAGTTGTCTTACCATTGCGGGATACAATTTATTGTCTGACATGTATCCCATCATTATTATTCAACATGATTACTCTAATTATTTATTATTATTATTGATTATTTATTATTGGGCTATGAATTGATACAAAGTGAATAGTCTTCCCTCTATCAGACTTAGACCCCTATTACTAGATGGTTGCCTCTTTCATGTGGGGAGGCGTCCATGAGTTCTTATGGCAATTTAGACACTACAAAAAATTAAGATATCAATGATATTTTTTTCTCTTGGTGTCATTTTAAAGGAATGATAAATCATTCAGCAACAGTTATGAAAATTACATCATGTTTAAGGGTCAAAAATAATTTATTGGTCATTAATTTTTGTTAACTGTGGTGTTTATGCCTGTAGTTTTTGGAGAATTTAGTGGTGGTTTAAATTATATTTATTGATTATTTTAAAAATAAAATAAACCTAAAATAAAATATAAAAAACCACTTTTTCTTCTATATACATTAGTGGTGAATAATCATTACATCCTAAAATTAAAATATTATGAAGTATACTTATCGGTGGTTATTATAAACCACCACTAAAAATATTTCTTATATTTTAATATTTTTTAATTTTTTAATACAAAAATATTAATATAAAAACTCTGATATTCATTAAAATAAAACATTAATGCATAATAAAAACATCACACATACACTACCATAAATCCACATTCATATATACATATAACCGCATTAGTCACCATAACTACAGTCACTACAATCTTAGTCAACTCATAACCTTAGTGAACCCATACCTCAATCACTAATATATACCTAAAAAATATGTCCAACAACACCAAAAAATGGTAAATATAAGTCCATACGATGACCTCCACCGCATCCATATTCTTTCATGTCATCTCATCAACTAGAATCGACCACATTACCTCACCAATTGTTACAAAAAAGAATACTATAATTAAAAGTGAACATAATAAATCAAAATTATAGTAGAATCATATATAAAATTTAAACATATCAAATAAACTAAGAGAAAACATGATTCCTTATAAATAATGTCATGGATCAGAATGGTAAATATCCTACCTACCACCGGAATAATTCACCTACAATAAAAACCATCACCTTTATGAAAATAAATTTAAAACACAAAAGACCTTGAATCTATTTCGAATGTTGCAAATACCAATTCTTATATTGTTAACAAAACAGAAGATATTTTAACATAATAGAAATAATATATCATGAAAAAACTATGTGAAAAGATAAAAATAACTATTTAAGATGTGATTTAACTATTGATACTAAAAAAAGATAAGCATATAATAATCTAATTAATTTTTAAATTGACGTGTAGTGCACATCAAATTTACATAATAATTTTTTTTAAATATTTGATATGGAAAAATGTCCTACATTTCAATAATAACTCAGTAGTAGTTTACTCATGATTTCGTGTCATTATAAGGTAATTTTATAAGGTTTGGACCATTAAACCAATATTTTAGTGTTTTAAAACACACACAAAATCATTTATAGGGATCCCGAGAAAACTATAACTATGAATGATATTTCATCAGTTCCTAAATTTTAGAAATCAGACTACTATCATTTTCCTATGATTTCATGGAAAACTAATGTTGTTTCATGAGTTTTGAACCTAGGATAAATATTTTTAAAGGCTTCAGTATATTTAAAAATTGTTTACTAAGTAATTATAACCACACTAAAGTTTGGATTGATGTGTTGTGTGTATGTTCACATTAAAAATAAGACAATAGTGGTTTTCCCATAATTTAATGTCAATTAGAGGTATTTTTCTAGGTTTTTGATCATTACACACACATTTTAGTGTTTTAAAACACTAAAAATGCATTTATGGGAACTCGATGAAACTGTAACTTGAAATGACAAGTAATTGGTTCTTACATTTCAAAAATAAATACATGGTTATTGTCTGCATATTTCATGTTTATCCGTCATCATTTTCCATGTTTTTACCCCCTGATACTTTTTTTAAAGTAATTGGTTCCTTTAAAGATAGATTACTGAGTAATTCCAACCACACCACAAGTCATATTGATCTTTCAAGTGTGTATACATGTAAAAAATATTAAAATGGTGTTTTCCCAATGATTTCATGTTAATATGAGGTCATTTCCATGGTTTTGACTGTTACACTCATATTTTAGTGTTTTAAAACACTAAAAATGCATTTATGGGTATCCATGAAAAACCATAACTATGAATAATTTATTGTTAGTTGTTACATTTCAAAAATCAATATTCACTCATTTTCCTATGATTTTATGGAAATCATCGATCGTTTTCATGGTTTTGACCCCTTTATACATGTTCATAAAGGCTTTGGTAGCCTTTTAAAACTATTCACTAAGTCATTCTGACTGCACCACATATAGGATTGATGTGTTGTGTGCATGTACACCTCATAAATAAAGAAACAATGGTTTATATATTATTTAACATCAATATAAGGCCATATTCAATGTTATTCATCATTACCGACACATTTAAGTATTTTAAATCATCAAAAACATGATTCTAGGTATCTTGAAAAAACTATAAATCAAAATGATGTACTATAAGTTCCTATATTTCCAAAAATAATTCTAGGATTGGATTCGTCTTATTTCATGGATCTTTGACATCATTTTCTAGGGTTCATCCGCTTAATAAACATTTGTAAAGACTTTGGTACCTTTAAAAATAATTTTCGAAGTCATTATAACCACAAAACACATTAGATTTACATTATATGTGTATATTCCCACAATAAATAATAAAAATGTTGTTTTACCATGATTTTACAAAAATTTGATGTTTTTTTCTATGGTTTTTACCATTACACACATGTTTTTTGAAAACTAAAAACTCATTTACCGAAATCCAGAAAAATCATAACATAGAATGATGTGTTGTTGGTTCTTAATTTTCACAAGTCATTATACAATTATTTTCTACTTATTTCATTGAAATATATCACCATTTTCATGGTTTTGAACCCCCCCCCCCCCCTCAATACATGTTTTTAATGGATTTGCTACATTTAAAAATAGTTTACTAAGATATGTTAATGACACCGCGCATCAGGATAACTTGTTGTGTGCACAAACACATTAAAAAATAACACAATGGTTGTTTTCCTAATATTTCACATCAATATGATGTCATTTACTAACGATTTCACCATAACATGCATGTTTTAGTATTTTAAAACACTAAAAACATGTTTAAGGACATCATAAAAAAACCAAAACTCAGAATGATATATCTCTATTTCCTATGTTAAAAAAATCAAACTAATGTCTTTTTCCTTATATTTCATGGAAATATGGAATCATCTTCTTGGTTTTGACTCCCCGACACACGTTTTTAATCATTTTGGTACATTTAAATATAATTTATCCTGTTATTCTAACCACACTTCATGTAAGATTGACATGTTTTCTATGAATACATAGAAAAAATAACAAGGCAGTGGTTTTACCATTATTTAACATCAATATAAGGTTTATTTATATGGTTTTTTCTATTACATTCACATTTTTGTGTTTCGAAAAAACTAAAAATGAATTTATAGGAATCATGGGATTTCTGTAACTCGGAATGATGTTCTGTCAATTATTACATTTCACAAATATTCATGTCATATTGATGAAATCTCTATGCATACATGTCAAAAATTACTCCAATATGTTTTTCCCAGGGTTACATATAAATATTAGGTCTTTTTATATGGTTTGGACCACTACACGGATGTTTTAGTGTTTTAAAACACTAAAAAAATATCCATGTATCTAGGGAAAATGTAACTCTGAATGATATTTGATTAGTTCATACGTTCAAAAAAATCAATCTACCATTATTTTCCTTTTATTTAATGTCTATATGACATCGTTTCCTTGGTTGTGACCCCCCAACATACATTTTTAATGGATTTAGTACCTTTACAAACTATTTACCGGGTAATTACAATTACACTACATATCATATTGAAATGTTTTCTACCCATACAGATAAAAAAACTCAATAGTGATTTTACAATGATTTAACATTAATATGATTTTATTATATTTGGATTTGATTACACACATGTTTTAGTGTTTTAGAACAATATATATGGATTTACAAGCATCATGGGGAAACCATAACTCGGCATGACTTTTCATTAGTTCTTCCATTTGAAAAATAAATCTACAATCATTTTTTTCTAGATTCATTGATATATAACATATTTTACCTAGTTTTAATACCCCAAAACATGTTTTTAAAGGCTTTAATGCCATTACAAATTGTATACTATGTCATTACAACCACATAAAATATGATATTGAAGTATTGTATATGAATACACATAAAAAATAACTCAATGGTCCTTTATCTACTATTGTAAATAAATATTTTGTCATTTTATATGGTTTTGACCATTACATGCATGTTTTGTTATTTTAAAACACTAAAAACGCATTTATAAGTATACTGCGAAAACCGTAACTCGAAATGACATATTTTCTGTTCATAAATTTCAAAAATAAATATATTGTAGTTTTCCTCTAATTAAATGTCCATCCAAATTTTTTTTCCTTATTTTGATTCCATGACAGACATTTCTAAAGGCTTTGGTATCTTTAAAGAATGTTTTCAAAGTCAAAACCAAGAAAAAAATATCATATTATTTTCAACCATTATTATAATGCGCCATAATTCATTATTCATGTGTAAGAATCAACAAAAAATTAATCTGATACTTTATGTGGTTAGTTTGACTTGAATTTCCTATTTTCAATATAAATGTGTCATTTTAGTTTTATTTAAGGATGTTTTCTATTTTCTTTGAATAATTGAGAATGGTATATGGGAATTAGAATTTTATTTCTTAGGATGATAAATATGGAATGAAATTTCCTCACGGACCATTCTATCCATCCACTAAATACCAAAACTAGAGCATTCTCCATTTCCTACAGCCAAAGATCCTTTATTTTCCTATAAGTGTCTTATTATTAAAAATTTTCTTCCATATTTACAGTTTCACATTTGTATTCACAATTAATTGTACAAAACAATCCCCCAGTATATGTATTAGTAATTGATGATGATGTACAACCAATGAAATCTGATAGAGTAGGCCCAGAACCCATCTAATATACATATCTAGGATGCCCATTCCCAAAAATTACTTCAACTATATCTTTTTAGGAAACTTATTATGATTCTGAAGAGTTCACATTTCAGAAGTCTTGAAATTTAACATCTCAATAAAATATATTAATAATTATGTTTTAAATTATATGATCATTATAACGTTATCTTATTAATAAATTTTTCATCACTATTTATTATTAACTAATTACAATAAAAATAAATTATAACAACCAACAAGCCATAAAACCAATTAATAGGTGTTGGATAGATAGATTAAAGGATTCCAAATTGGTATCATTTGATAAATATATTCATCCCCATTTAATTGGGTTTATAAAATGTTTATTGTAACATATTTTTAATTATTCGTTTACATAGTAATTAAATAACATGAAATAGTTATGAAAAGTACCTTCTCCAACATCTTTGGTTGAGTGATTTATGAAACTGACAACATGTATCCTACGAGCATTTAACTAAATATATGTTTGGCCAACAGTGTTACCTAATTCATTCACATTCATAATAAATATAAAAAAATTTAAAAAACCTTCACATATAATAATGTGATATAAATTATAAATGATAAAATACTAACCAAAATGGTTTTTTTCTCAAAAAAGACTAAGACCCAATGATGTGAGGAATTGCTTTTTTTCTCACGATTCACATTTTTTATTTAGATAATTCCTTCGATAATTATCAACATTAATAAAAATTATAATATTTTTTTCATTATAAAGATAGTATAAAATCTTCAGTTACTACATGAGATCCATCTCTATTATTTTCAATAAAAATATTCGATTTCTCATGATAAATTCCTTCAGGACCATTCCCATACATATATCATAATATTATTTATGTGACACTAAATGTACCCCATAACTTCGATTTAAAATATCTCCATGTCTTACCAGAATTTCATAATGGTACTATGTATGAAACAAATTCAAGAACATCGAAATGAAAAAACATAAAGAAATAGAAAAACATAAAACATTATATGTATATTACATATTTTTACAAAGTTATTTTAAATAAGTTGTCAGTTGATATTAAATTAATATTTCCTTTACTTGATTATCAAAGGCCTTATTTTTTTCAAGTATTCGGAATACGCCTAAAATCTTTATAATTAATGGGAAATCTCACTATCTCACATGAAATATTCCTAAGAATCTATCAATAGATTATAGAAGCATCATCGATAGTCACTCCAAACTCAATGAATGGAATGATGATCATGAATTACTTATTTCCCCATACAATTTTTCTGTTCGTATTTATATCCCTTATATTTTAATCATTAACTATTTGAAAAATTATTTAATAAATTAATAAAATATATATTTCTTCATACATTTTCATACATATGAGTAATGTTAACACATCAATGTACCCTAGATGGAAGAGTGGACAACTACTCCATCACCAGTGGTGTATCAGATGGTGGGCTACCAACAACATCTATGAAAATAGATGTCTTTATTGAAGTCTTAAGTATAGTAGAAGAACTTAGATCCACTAAATCTTAATATATTAGTGATGTTCTATGAGATATTGATCATCAAGGATTTTGAAATTTTTTGTTCTCAGTATTCCTAAAATTCAAATGGTTCATATATATTAAATGTATAAAAATAATAAAAAACTAAATTTTATTTACAAATAACTAAGAAAAAAATAGAACAATATATATTTTTACAAAATAATTATAAATTAAAAAATTTATTGTAGTTTCATTAACAATTTATAAATTAAATTATCTCCATATCCATTGTATTCATTGTTATCAAAATCCATTGTAATGAGAGATTCATTTTCACCCTCTCGTATAAGTTCTATTATTTCAATATTATAAGGAAGAAACTTGTTCATTTTTTTGGGGTGATAAGGTTCACTATCACAACGTACTAATTGATCTTAGTCTCATATATCATATACTTTTCTATGATTTAAGTTTATAATAAAATTCCATCCTTCATGTATTTTATCATCCACAAAAATTAACCATCCTCTCTTGTGAATCAAATATCAACGGACCATGCTTTACACACTCACTAGTATGTATCAAGAGCGAGAATTTGATATAAGTATAATTTAATGAGGCATTAATTATACAACTATCAATTTTGACCCACATAAAATTTGAATAAGACAACAAAAAATTGACTATGATTTTTTAATTAAATTATATCAATCGGTTTTATATAGTATTCCACCTATTCAAGTGTAAATACACCACACGTTTAAGTTTTCAGGTCATCTTCATGATAAATTCTATGAATTTTAATGACATAAATTTTTTACTCATCTAATATATTAGCATTCCTTAGAGGACCATGATCCAAAAACGTCAAATAATTTGATATTTCAGCTTGATTCTCCACTTTCATTATATATACAAGAAGATATAAGGTGTCACATTATACATAGACAAAATAAATAGACATCATTAATA
The DNA here is from genome assembly GCA_963277665.1 of Viscum album. Taxonomy (NCBI): domain Eukaryota; kingdom Viridiplantae; phylum Streptophyta; class Magnoliopsida; order Santalales; family Viscaceae; genus Viscum; species Viscum album. Next base: position 556,837,766 of record OY728162.1, read on the forward strand.
GAATCATGAATATATACTTACATTATCCATGAACCACTTGAAAATATATTTATTAATAGCTTCTGTTAATTCCATCTCAATTCTATCTTGGCCCCTTAGTCACCTCTTTGTTTGAAATCACAATTCTTCAATAAGTAGATATGAAATAGGTCTATTAAGATGTATAGTTCAATGTGCTTTTAAAAACTCCATTATATTTAGGGTAATTCTTAACACCTTCTTAATTGGTCATCCAAAAGTTTTTAATACAAATTATTGGTTTTCAGAATGAGAATTAGTGGATATTTCCTTAGTAGGTCTAACATGATTTAATCTAGTTACAATCCAATCTGAATACCTAGAAAAGAAGGTCTTTCACTATTCAGCTATGTAAAATATAGCATTAGATACTTGTGATTGGGAATTATTTCTCACATATGATTTCAAATGACATAAATACCTGATAAAAAAGTTAAAATACATATTAAAAAATTAATAATGATTTGATAAAAATTGAATTTACCAATGAAAATAAAAAAAACCAACACATTATTCAGTGGTATAAATCCACCGATAGTGTACCAGTCCATCCCTTTTATCTTCTTCAATGAAAAAATAGTCAAATGAATTTTGAATGTGAAGAATTAAGGTGGAAAAAACATCTCCAAATAACATAGTTAAAGTAATTCTTTCCGGATGTTTACCAAGATTAGGTTGATTTAGAGTTTTTCTAAATGATCTCTAATAAATGTACAAAAATCAACTAGAAATGAAATTAAATTTTTATTTAGCTTATTTATAAGTGATAATAAAAACAAATAATCTATCATAATTCATGTGTCAGGACTTTTAAATCCATGTAACTTTCGATATTTTTAGTAAACGCACTTTCAAATGTTAGTTGAATATCCATATAAAACATTTAAATTTCATAATGTTATAATGAATATGTCATTATATTATTTTTCATTTTAAAAATATTGGAAATATACTTTCCATTATCATTTTACAAGAAACCATTCTTTATATTCCGTGATTAAAAATCGTTATGAGCATTATGGTGATCCATCGATATACCCTACTCATTAAGCAATGTAAAAATTACATAGTCATAGATGTTCTTATCAATATGAATTATTCCAATATGATGACATATAAAATTAGACACCTAATATATATGTTACAAAAATAGAATCATTTTCTTCCACTAATTTGTTCTAGGTTCTTAAAATATTGTACCTCGTACCCTTTCTCACTTCTTTAAATTGATTACATTTTCAAAATTATATAGTGGCATACATTAATTGTCTAGAGATTTCTGAAACCTATAACACCATTAGTGGATTCATCTATTCAATATCTCTCTTTAATTCTATCTTTTTAAACATGAATTTCTGAGAATCATACTAAAATCAACAATGACACATAAAAGCTATTTTGTACTATGAGGTAACTGCAGTGTTTCAAAATCAATATAAAAAACTGGAAAAGCCAAACCAATGTGATTGTTCTGACCAAATATGATTCATATTCCTGGAAAGTGTCAAATTTTCTACGCAAAGAGGCATAAATTTTTAATAGTTCCCATTTAAGCATCATATTATTCATTGCATCATCTCGTAATTCTCACAATTCGTTGATTATAGGTTTAATGTATAGATCAATTTCATTTCAAGGAATTTTATTTACAGAAATATTCATTGAAATAATAAAATAAGACTTATGCATAAAAATTCATGGAGGCATATAATAGAGTGTTAAAACAACTGGAAAAATTATATAATAAATACCTAATGTTACAAATGGGTTGAAAGCTTCAAAATTTAATCCCAAAAGTAAATTTATAGTATTTGAAGAAAAATCTAGATATAATGAATCAAGCACCATTCATGTTGTTAAATTTTATAGATGTCTCATCAATCCATCATTATTACTTTCCAGATCATGAAACTTCATTTCATATACCATCTTAGAAGACATAAATATTCATTTCTAGTGTGGTTTGAGAGTAAAGTAACACAATACGATTGCAAGAGATTTCATCTTCTATTTCTTCCAAGGGTTGAATTTATTTATACTCACATGGTTTCTCATTGAAATCTATATGCACGTATGAAATCCTATAAATTCTTATTTATCATAGTCATGTCTCTAATAAACCCTAAAATAATTAGGGAATTCATGTATCTTTTTTTAATCATTTCCAATATTTTTGATGATTTTATTAATCTCATAGAATGATGATAGGATCTACCATTCACTAAATTCATCATGAAGAAAATTTAAAATCATGGACATTTTTTTAGTAATTCCACAAACACATGAAATTATTCAACTTAAGTAGAATATTCATCTTTGAATACTTGGAACACCCATTAAATAGTTCTTATTGTCTGTCTTAACCTAATTCATAAAAATATTTTTCTTGTAACTGATGTTTTATGAAACATCAATATTTCAAGGATAAAATAAATATTATTTTAATCCATTATAATACTGTACATTTTATCCTATAAATATAAATTCATAATTTAACAAATTTAAAACTAAATTCTCTTATAATGGGTCAATTTTTGTTTTGTCGACAAGATTTTCACTGTTTTTAATTTCTATAAAATTTGGTTGACTATGACAAAGAACTATTTTATATTGAAACGAAAACTATTTCAATATCGAATGATCATATAATTTTATTTCTATTCAACTAGTAGTTTAATTTATAATCAGTAAATATAAATTTCATTCTACCATCCAACAAATAGTTTGCAAGAGCATAATCTACAAATTATTCAAAACCCTTGGCATACAAAGGTGTGTTTTGAGGTAAATTAACCCATATCTTATCTGTAAGTATAAGATTATCATTATTCTCCATCTAAAATCATATATAAAGACATAAATGTTCTATCAAACAAGTAAAATAAAAATTAAACACCACCCAACTTCTACATTGACCAGGGTAGGGTTTTCATTTGGAATAACACAAATTCAACAAAAAATGATTCAATCCAACATTAAAAACATAAAAAAACAAAATGAATAAATATTACCCACCAATATAATATGGTCTCATGTCATGGAATAAATTCACTGAGCCAAGGAGAGAGGTTAATTTGATGTTGAACATACTTTTATTAGTCCACAATAAAAATGTAGATGATTTTTTTTAAATATCGCTACATATTCTACATTATATATATTATAAATTTCCCCCCTAATATTGAAACATGATTGCTTCTATAGACAGATCTTTCTTCGATAATTATACAAATCATGATTTTTTTATCTGAAAACCATAACTTTTCACTATGATATATGATTCATGTTTTTCTTCATTCTTCATTGAATTGTGTTTAATTATGGTTCTACAACATTTTCATAATTGATTTGAAAAACATGACTCAATTTGAAGAGAGTATAACATACATAAATCTTCATGTAATCTATATTGATGTGTATTGTACTAACAATTTTTCATTTTAATCATGATATTGATTATTTTATATTTAATATATTAACTTCATGATATAATTTATTAATGAAAGAGAATAGAGTGGTAAATAACAAGTAACCTGTGTTTTTTTACAGCATGCTAAATGATCTTATTTTTTAATGAAAACCCCTATATGAAGCATAAAAACACTATTCTACCCAAACCAACCCATAATGCCCCCAAAATGTGGAATAAATAGTCAAATTATCATTTTAAAAACATTTAAATTATAATTAAATGGGGATGTGATACAAAACCAAAATATTTAAAAAACTATTAATGAAAATTTAAAAGATTCTAGTCTTACACAAAACACAGACAAAACTTTGGGAACCTGTATCATGCCACATGAAACAAATAATTAATTATATAAAGTTATAAATATTTGTTCAAAATATAAATAGGAATAATAACCAAGGAAAAAATAGAGGATAATTCGGATTGATTCAAGGTTATCATCGTGAGCAGGGGGTCGGGGTCATGGGGATCAGAGCTGAAGGACGGGAGAGGGGTGGTCCCTGCTAGGGAGAAATGTGATCAAGACCGAGGGGAAATCTCTGTTGGGGAGAGGGGGTCAATGATAAGGGGAATTTTCCATTTGGGTCATGGAGAGGGAGTATTGGGTTTGAGAGGTGTGGTCACTATTGTGGGTCGAAGAGAGGGTGTGATCTGGGATGAGATAGGTGGTAGTCATTGGGGGTTGAGGGGAGGGGGAGAGATTGAGGTTGGGATGAGGGTATCTGGTGGGGGGAGAGATATCCAATATAATGTAATAATTTAGAGGTTGTTTAAAAAATCACTGCTAAATTTTAAAATACAAAAAATATAGAGGATGTTATATTAAACCTCCTCTATATTAAAAAATATATTAAATATGATTTTCTAGCCCTTGTTATAATAAAATATGCTAAAACCACTTTTTTCTATGGGATCAGACATAGAGTATTTGGTTGGGATGTTACACACCACATGGAGATCATGAAACCCACCCCATCGATGATCATAAAGCATGCATGTTGTGAATTATGCAATAAGAGTCTTTGGAGACACCCACTACTACATATAGTCCATTTAATATCACACACAGAAGACTATAAAATCACTAAAAATTGTTTTTTTTTCCACAATATTGTTAAAAGAGAGGGTCCCCTTTATCAGTTATAAGAAATTTCTCATAAGAGAGTCATTCATCAATTCTAAAGAAGCTCTAATAAAGGCCACACTTTATTGGTGCTATTTTAGTGCTGATAAATATACACCTTTATTTTTTTTACTTTCATTAGTATTGATAACATCCCAATATAATATATTGTGATATTTGAATAACAACCTAGTATATAAAACACATTTAACCTATATAAAAATATATTATTTAATTGAATAAAAATGCTACATCATGAATAAAAATAATAACACTACTTTAAAATTTTCAAACAATTTTTTAATTACATTAACAATTACTATCCCTAGTCCTGTAAAATCATTAATCCTTCATCATCATAGAACCCATGATCCCCTCTGAAAAAGAACATCAATGGTATATGTTTCCAAACAAATTACATTGTCCTGAAAAAATGAATCCAACTATATAAGAAAACCAATTTTATGTTTGGAATATAATAAAGAAATAAATTATACATTAATATTATAGAATACATTAATGAAATTTCAATTTTTAATAAAAACACATAACTGGAGTTATATTGGTCACTCAATATTTGTATTGACATGTGGTTAATTCCTACATGTCACAAATTATGTAGAGATCATTTTCGGGAAGTATCAAAACAATAAAAATTCATTTTCACACATTTTACTTGGTCAATTGGTTTTTTCTGAAATTACTGTCTATTTTAAACAAAATGTCACACTTTGAGTTATATTTATCATGTCGTGAGTTGGATTGATTTGTGGATGTTTTTTATATGAAAAATTGATTATGTATCATTTTTCTAATGTTTCAAAACAATCTGAATTTTTTTTATTATTTTTTAGTATTTCGCTTGATTGTTTTATTAAAATTCATCTGAAACTAGAAAAACTAACTTTGAGTCATACTAGACATATCATGGGTAGATTTTACAAAAGATTAATTCATATATTTAAAGATTTACATATGAATCATTTTTATAAATTATCACAAAAATCAGACAGTGTTTTCATGGTTTTTAGTGAGTGACACGTTTCAAAATAAAATGTCAATTTTAAACTAATAATGGAAACTTCGGGTCATATCAGTCACCATGTGCATTAGATTAAGGTGTAGTTGATTCCTATGTGGTAAATATTACTTATGTATCATTTTACTAATGTAGTAAAATAGTTGTAATTTTTTATCAGTTTTCATTATATAAATATCTTTTTTTACTAAAATTAATGTTAATTTTAATTAAATAAGAACACTTCGAGACATATCAGTCACATTATGCCTATTATTGATGTGCGGTTTATTCTCACACATCAAAAAAAACTTATGGATCATTTTAATAAAGTATCATAAAATCCAAATGAATTTTATTGGTTTTCATGAATGTCACTTGTTCTTTTTAGTCAAATTAATGTCAATTTTAAATAAAAAGAAAAATGTTGAGTTATACCGGCCACACCCAGTGTTTTATAGAGGTGGGGTTGATTCCTAAAAATAAAAAATGAATTATGGATCAGTTTTATAAAGTATCTAAACAATATGAATGTGTTTTATTGGTTTTTAGTATGTCACTTGTTCTTTATCATAAAATTAATATCAATTTTAAATTAAAACACACACTTGGAGTTATAAAATTCACAATGTAAGTCAGATTAGTGTGAGGATGATTACTACACATCACCAATGACTTGTGGATCATTTTAATAAAGGATCAAAATAAAGTGATGTTTTTGTGTGTGTCACTAGTTTTTTTTATTAATTTGTCATTTGAAAACAGAAGCATATACATTGAATCATACTGGTCACATCTTCTGTCTATTTGACATGAGTCAACAAATCACATGTAAAAAATAACTTATGAATGATTTTCATGAATTATAAATATAATAATAGCATATTTTCATGAGTTTAACTATGCGACACTTTTTGAACTAAAATGTTGATTTTAAGATAATAATGGAAATTTTGTGTAATATTGGCTACACTATACATCAGATTTAGGTATTACAGAATTATAAAAGTAAAAATTAACTTTTTTATTATTCTAATAAATTATAAGAACAATATGAATTCATTTTATTTTTTTGGTTTGCTAGTTGTTCTTTTTACTAATGTTGATTAAAATTATATATAAAAAGACACATTTCGAGTCATATTGGTCACAACATGTGTCTGAATGAGGTGTGGTTGATTAATAAAAGTCAAACTAGATTTATGAATAATTTTAATAAAGTATAAAAATAATATGAATTCATTTTCATATATTTCAGTAATTCACTTTTTATTTACTAAAATTATTCTTAATTTTAAATAAAAAGTCAAACATGGAGTCATACCGGTCACTCCATGCTTCAGATTAAGGTGGGGTTTATTATTACTTTTAAAAAATGAATTATATATTGTTTTTACAATATATCAAAACAATTTGAAAGCGTTTTAATGTCCTTTTGTATTCCACTTCTTCTTTAAAAAGAAATTAATTTCAATTTTAAATTAAAACAGACACTTTGGGTTATACCATTCACACTATGAGTCAGATTGATGTGAGACTAATTCCTATCTATAAAAAATGACATATAGATAACTTTACTAATGAATCAAAACAATCCAAATGAATTTTATTCATTTTATCTATTTCACTTGTGTTTTTATTATGTTTTCATTTGAAACTAGAATCACACACTATGAGTCATACCGGTCCTATCGTATGTCATTATGACATGAGACTAATTTCTACACATCAAAAATAAATTCTGAATCATTATACTTAGTTATTAAGGAAATTGGTTAGTGTTTTTTATTTTTCTATGAGTGACACGTTTTGAAATAAAATGTAAATTTAAACTGATAATAGACACTCTGAGTAATACCGGTCACACCATGCATCTGGTTGAGGTGAGGTTGGTACATACACATCAAAAACAACATATGGATAATTTTTCAAAAAATTTAAAATAATTAGAACATGTTTAATCTATTTTCATTACGTCACATGTTCTTTTTACAAGAATTACTATCAATTTTAAATAAAAAGATCCACTTTCTGTCATACTGGTCACACCGTTCACTAGATTGAGTTGTGTTTGATTATTACATATCAAAAATGATATATGTATAGTTTTATTATTTTATAAATACAATTTGAATGTGTTTCCTCAGTTTTAATTTATTCACTCTGTATTTTAAGTAAAATTAACATCAATATTAAATAAAAATACATAGTTTGTGTCATATTGCCACACTGTGAGTTATATTGAGGTGAGATTGACACCTATATGTCACAAATGAATTATGGATCTTTTTCTAGAGGTATGAAAATATTCTTACTGTATTTTTTTAGTTTCAATATTTCACTTATTCATATTACTAAAATTAATTTCAATATTAAATAAAAAACAACACTTGATGTTTCATTGGTCACATCATGCGTAAGATTGAGGTGGGGTTCATTGATACATAAAAAGTGAATTATTGATTGTTTCCATAAAGTCTGAAAAATATAAAACATTATTTTTTTGGTTTTTAGTTTCTCGCTTGTTATTATTAATGAAATTAATGTTAATATTAAATTTAAACACCCACTTTAGTATGTGATATGGGTTTCTAACTAAAATATAATTTATAAACTAAAAATATATTTTATGAATCATATCATGCACACTGTGTATCAGAGTGATTTGTGGTTGATTGAGTTTGAAATCTATGTTTTTCATTTAAGTATCTGTAAAAATCCAAAAAAGGGAGAAAATTTTACATTTTGAAGGAATAGAAACCATTTTGGACAGAGTAGAGTACTCAAGAGGGGGTGAATTGAGTATTTATATATATATATTTGTCTGAAAATATTTCTTAAGAGGTTCCCTAATAAAAATAAATACAGTGCACTGAGTCAAAGTAATACAGTTATAAAAGTTTTACTATTCAAATAACTTTTCAGAAGATTGGTTAATTCTCAGTAATCTCAATATTAGTTATTGATATTACATTTCAAGATATTCTAATAAGGAAAAATAATTATAACATATGCCTAATATTAACTATCAAAATGAATCTAGTGATTTATGAATTATACCGTAAAACAGAGAAAACTAAATTAAACAACACATTGGATATAAAACAAGCAGTTTAGTCTCAAGTTGAGACCTAGTCCCTTCCACATGGTGATCACCTACCACAAAGCATTTTATATTAATAAACTTGATCCACACCCTGGATCAGGGTAAACAACAGTGCACCGAACTATCCAGGTCACACAACCTCTTCCATAGTTCTTTGTGGGTATAAACTACCAGGTCACACAAGGATGTCTTCCATAATTATCTGTGGGAGTAAATAAGTGTAAAAATATATGAGAGTAAGGATATATTTTATCCCTCAGTTTAGTGCAGGAGATTGTGTGTGTTTTAATACATACAAACACACACTGCTCAAAGGATAAAAACAATAGACAATAGAGAAAATATGATGAGATAAGGATAGAAGTGATATGAGTGTTATTCTATGTAGATTTGGACATCTAGGATATAGAGCATGCAAGAATTGGGTCCTCTTGCAAGAAACAGAGTATCGCAAGTCTGGTGATCAGGTTTCCAGTTTGATCTAGCTTGTGTTTTTTATAGAGTTTGTATTGAAAGGATGTTCTAGACTATGATATATGGTACCCCATATTTTTTATTCGTAAATTCCTGATGTGTTGTTCAGATGTATTATGTTATATGTGTAACTTTTTTTCATCAAGAATTATCATGCTTCTTTACTATCTCGCTTCTTAGTTTCTAGGCCATGCTTTTCTTTTTATTCTTTGAGTGCATGTGTAGGAGCCAACATGATTCATGTATTATACACCTCGTACCTTTTAATGTTAGGTGAAATTTCTACAAAGAAGTATTAATTATGTCCAAGCATTTAAAATACTCAAATATGACTGTTATAAATTAAATTAAAAATGAAAAAACAAATTATTGAATGGTGTCACAGTCTGTCAAGAAACAGTTTCACTTGGAAACAGTGTCACCACAAAATGATGTCTCATTCTTTTCCTTTGAGCGGTGATATAGTTATTATGGAATAACTTTATAGAGATCAGTAATCAATAGCACAGATGCGGTGTTAGGATCATGGTTTATGGTCCTTTTCCAAACCTCAAACGGTGTCTTCAAAAGGAACCGATGTCACAGACTTCAACAGATCTGAAAAATGTTACGTTGTTTGGTTACAGTGTCTAGGTCACGGTGTCTTGGTCACAGTGTCTGGGTTTGGGTGTCTGGGCCACAGTTTATGGGTCACGGTGTCTAGGTCATAGAGTTTGGGTCATGGTGTGTAGGTCTTTTTCCAAAAAACTGGAATCGGTGGTAGACTCGTGGTTTCTCATACTTTTCCAAATATTTGTATACATAATTAAGAAGTTATATTCACATAATGGATTAGACTTAATCATTCATCATGGAAATACATTACAACACAAATTGAAATATATTTTACAGTAATCAAGAATGATTTGATACAGATTAGATAGGATTAATAATATTTATAGGATGTTTAGTATTTGTGATCATTAAAACATGATTAAAACAATATGGTTCCAAAAATATACCCCTTTTTATGATCACAAATAATATGAGTGAGATATATGTTTTCAGTGTATGTGTAACTCCTTTAGTTTTCATTTTTCTGCCCCTTTTGGGATTATCAAAAAGAGTACAATGTTAAATAATAAAGGAGACAATAAAAGTTCATAGTGAATTAGATTGAGAAAGATGTATCCTTACAAACAATAAGAAACAAAAATACAAAAAAAACCCTATCAAAAGATAGTGTTAACATATCTTCAGTACTGACTGTCTTGGTTTTTCCATTGGCAGCAACATCAAGAGATTCCATAATAGCTGAGGTAGAAGATGAAGAAGGAAGAGAACCAACTGACAAAGAATGAAGAGGGAGTCCTTCAAAAAAACAGAAGGGGCCAGGGAAGGTGTAGTGGAAGACTGAGGCAATTTTTGGTCAAGGATAACTGGTCTGATCAGACTCAGATTGTAATAGACACACATAGAGGTAGAGGCAAGGGTAGTGGATGGGGGAGGAGGAAAACCATGCCACAATGGAGAAGCTATAGGAACCACAATAGCAATTCTCTACACATGGAAATAAGGCCTTAATAACTTAATGAAGTCCACAATAATCTCACCACAATACTACATCACGTTCTCAAATTCATCTTTATTCTACATGAACATGTCTTTAAAGAAGTGAAATATATCAAATTTTGAACATGAGTTTTGAAAGCATGAGCAAAAGGAGGGATTTTCATATTCACTAAAAGGTACTTGAAATGGTTTGTCATTTCATGATTAGAGAAAATCTTATTAATGTAGAAATCCACCGTCTTAGTAATTTTTTCCTGAGCATCATTCGAAATATTGGAATGAATTCATACCAAATCAAGAACTATGTCACTATTATTGACAACCACAGATAGAGACTCTTTGACCAAGAAGACTCTTTTCCAATCCACTGAGCACTGATTGAAGATCTTTATTAACAGCCATTCTAAGCAGATCACTATCAAAGGAGGGTTGAGATGACTATCTAGAGGCACTATAGGTTGTAACAGATAATGTAATGCACTTTAGTCGATTTATATCTTTCTGTAGACAACCCTTATACTCAGCAGTAGTCTTTTTATTAACTAATAACAAGATCGCACAATTCATGAACTATTTTCTTATTTATTTCTTCTACATTTTTTTCTAAAGAAGTCAGATTAGGTTGAATTTTAGAGACAACTTCTTGTGGAATCCGACCACTAACATCCTCAATATGAAAAAAATCTAGTCTTGATTTCAACACTCTTGGTATATCTTCAACCATATCTCTGAGAGACTTCACTTCATCACTTAGCTGTTTTTTCTCAATTTTGACCTCTTCAATTTCATGAAGCATTTTTGGCTATATCAACCATATGATCTTTTCTAACAATAGGGCATCATCTCTTTCACATAGTTTTGTTATAGGAGTATGTTGAGAGTTCATGATATTTTCAATTCCATCCAATAAAGTATCTTCAATGGATTTCAAATCATCCTTACTCATTAATGTAGAATGTTCTTATGACGATTTAGGAATATGAGCTATGACAGGCTCATGTTCCATCAAAGATCTAACTTCAAGAGCAGAAAATAGTTTCAATTGAAACATAGTATACAGATCTATACCTTTAACTAAATCTTCTTGGGAATCATTCACATCAAAATAGCTAGGGAATTTATACCATGTATCCACAGATCATTGATCAACTAAATTAGGAATTTCAACACTTTCTAGATTAATCTGTTGCTCCCCCTCAACAAGAAAATCTCTCATATGACTAAGAGATTTGGTTATTTGATATATTTCCAAAATTTAATCCGCAATATCCTCACACATTTCTATTCTTGCCAACTGAAATGCTTTATCAATGCATTCCTTGGCATATGGTATAATCTCATGAAGAGTTTGTTCCACTAATAATTCTTCTAAAGCAACTTATTTCTCAAGATAATGTTTTTATAAATGCTCTACTAGAATATCCTTCCTCCTTATATTAATAAATGATTCTTCTTTAGAAGCAAGTTATTCTTCCAAATCAACAATTTCTTTAGGAACATGTACTTTATTCTCAATTATGAAATGAGAAATAGATCTATTATCTTCCTTGTCTAGGATAGTTTCCCATGTAGGTTCAACAGCCACTTCTTCCTCGTCCTTAATAGGATATTCAACAATTTCATCTAGTTTCAAACATGGATAAGATATGTTCTTAGGTCTTGAAGAATGCTCAACCATGTTGAAATTTTCGTAAAACCTGTCATTAACAACAACCCATTCTTTTCTCCATAGATTCTACCTGATTTTAATTCTTCTGATTGTATCCGTTGAGATTTAGAATTTATATTCCTTAATGTCTTCTTCATCCGGGCCAACCAACCCTTTAGCATGAAGCATAGTAGAGATTAACCTTGAGTAGAACAAGTAGGTTGACTTTGAGGATGTCTTTATCATCTCACACATATAATGTATAACAAAGTTACATAGGTTAATCTTGTGTCCATTATTCATTAGATGAATCAAAAATACATCCTTATACATGATTGTAGCAAAGTCTCCTTTTATTTGACTAATCATATTCTGAACAAACTTGAACAATAATCTGGTTTCACCATCTAACTCAGCAACAATAGATCTTTTTTTGTCTTATTTCCAATCAACCTCCCCAAGGCTTCATCTAAAACAATGATATCATTGGCAGGAAGAGGACCTCTCTAGTGATCATCAAAAAAACCCTCATGAGGTATACATAGTCAAGAATCCCATAACCTTGAAGAAAAGGTACATCTTGATAATTTATTCATCTTCTCACAACAAACCCATCTTCTGAATCAAAAGATAATTGAACGAACTGATAAAACTAAGAAAATAGCTTTGGGTAAATTGGCCTTGTATCCTTTTTTAACCAATATATATATCCCTTATCTTTTATTACTTTAAACACTAGAAATTTACTTGACAGTATCCACTTAAGGAAGATATTTTTTCTGGTAGCACTATTCTGTTAACAAGGTTCGGATTTATTGGACCTTCATGCGCTATCTTCAGTGGTATTTTCATCTTTTTCATTGATCATCACTTCTTAGGATTTGATGAGTATGGGAACTTCATTCTGGTCATTCAATAAAGGTTTGATAAAGAGAGATAACTTAACGGTTGAAAGATGGTTTACGGTTTGAGAGAAGAGAGATTGGGTGACGAAAATAGTGAATCTTCTTTCATTTTTATCATATAGGTACACCGAGAATCGCGGTTTAAAAAGAACAAGATAAGAAATTACTAAATAATAAATTACAGTGGTACAGGTTATAATATGTAAATAAAATGAAAAGTTTCTTTATAGTGAGACTGGGATAGCCTTTCATGATGAGACCATAACTGTTTTTCAGGGTGAGACTGTAATTGGTTTTCACGGTGACATCTCAAGTGTGTGACTTTGAAACTATGTGACCATATTGTTTGAAATAGTGTGTTCCAAATAGTAACTAAGAGATGGTAATTTTGTGTCCGTAAACATGAAACAAAAACTTTTATGACATTAAACTATACAACTATAAGAGTTAGTTAGTAATCTTAAGACAGTGACTTGTGAAACCATAATTTGTGAAACAATAAGTTGTGAAATAGTACACTTACTACATAAGATTTTTCATTCCCATTTCATGTACGATGTAATCTATTCTTTAAAAATATAATGTTTTGGTGAATATATCATTGATCTTATTTTCAATTCCAAAAAATTCCAACATGATATCATATTTTTTATAATGGTCTCCAAAAAAGTGATGTCTTGCATCAATATTTTTTGTCGTAGAGTGTGAAACAAAATTTTGTGAGATGATAAATGCACTTGTATTGTCACAATTTATCAGTACATGCCTTCATTGATATCTATAATATTGTAATGTGTGATTAATCAAAAAAATGTATGCACAAAAGCTACTAGTATCTATGTATTCAGATTCGGTAGTTAATAATGCAACAGATTTTTGTTTCTTACTAAACCATGATACTAGTGACTTTCCTAAAAATTGACATGTTCCAGAGGTACTCTTTATATCTAACTTGCAACCGCTAATATCAGTATCAGAATAACTAACTAACTCAAATGATTATCCTCTGGGATATAACAACCTTAGGTTTGATGTATGTCTAAGGTGTTTGAAAATTCTCTTAAAAGTATTTAAAAGAGATTCCTTAGGGTTTTCTTGAAAGTGATCACACAAACATACACTAAAATTAATATTAGGCCAAATAGAAGTTAAGTAGAGTAATATTCCAATCATTCATCTGTAATTGGGTTGATCAATAGATTTTTTATCTTCATCACGATCCAACTTACAAGTAGTACTCATTGAAGTGTCACTACTTTTAGTTCTATCCAATCCAAAGAGTTTTAGAACATCCCTAGTATATTTTCATTGATTTAAAATAATAACATCATTCTTTTTAAATATTTAAAATCGAAGAGAAATTTTAGTTAACCCATTAAACTCATTAAAAATTCTTTTTTCATCGTTTTAGAAAATTCAACACATAATTAATTTTTTGAATATCAAAAGATAATATCATCTACATAAATTTGAACAACTAATACATCATGGAAAATTTGTTTTATAAAAAGTGCAGGATCAGCTATACCTTTTGTTAAAACTTTTGAAAAAATAAAAATACTTAATCAATCATACCATAATCTGGGAGATTATTTTTAACCATATAATTATTTTGATAATTTCATAAACATGATTTGGAAAGTGAGGATTTCTAAAACTAGGGGTTTCTCAAAAAATACATCCTTTTCTATATACCCATTTAGGAATTCACTCTTAACATCCATTTTATATATTTTAAAATTCAGATTTGCATCATAAGCATGCAGGATTCTCATGGATTTATGTCTTGATATTGGTGCAAAATTTTCCTTATAGTTAATTCTATCTTCTTGACTATAGCATTGTGCATCCAATATATCCTTGTTTCTAACTATGTTACCAGCTTTATATAACATATTTGTAAAAACATGCACTTAGTGCCTATGGTAAATGTTTATTTATGCTTTTCAACATGTTTCAAAACCTTGTTCCTTTCAAACTGATTAAGTTCTTCTTGCATAGACATCACCCAAAATTCACCATTTATAGCATCATTAAAGTTGTTAGGTTCATGTATTGACAAGAATACTTGATGTTCAACCTAATTTCAAGAGAATCTCTAGTTTGGGTTCCTTTATCTAAATATCCAACAACATTATCTAAAAGATGGTTCTTAAGGGTTCAAACAGCTCTTGAAAAATGGGGACTCGTGATTTCAGGTTCTTCAAAAGGTTCAGGTTCATTATGAATTGAATATGAAGAATTTCTGGAACTGGAGGTTTTCGTAGATTCCTTTAAAAGATGGTTAGAGGATTTTGAATTAATTTCTAAATTTGACACATCATCCTCCAGGTTCTCTAGAGTGGTCTTAGTCTCATGTTGATCTATCTCATCAAACATGACAAGGACAGATTCTTCCACACATTTAGTTCTTTTTTTATGCACTCTATTGGCTTTACTAGATATTTAATATCCTAGAAAGATTCCTTCATCGCTCTTGTATTCAAATTTTTCATGATTGTTCTTAGTATTAAGGATAGAGAAATTGAAACCAAAAATGTTGAAGTAGCTTACATTAGGTTTTCTATTGTCCCAAAACTCATATGGGGTTATTTTAAGGATAGGTTTAATCAATACTTTATAAATAATATAGAATGTTTTATTTACTACTTCAGGACAAAAATAAATAGGTAAGTCATATTCACTAAGCTTGGTTCTAGAAATCTCTTGCAAGGTTCAATTTATTCTCTCTAAAAATCCATTTTGTTGAGGTATTCTAGGGTAGTGAAATTATGACTATATTCATTTTATGAAAAAAAAGGATTTAAACTCTTGATTTTCAAATTCAAAACCATAATCACCACTTAAGGATTTAACTCTATTTCCACTAAGATTTTTTATAGTTTTATAATATTTGGTGAAGTGAAAGCAAGCTTCCCTTTTGTGAGACTAAAATAAAGTCTAAGTATATCTAGAAAATTCATCTATAAGAACATATACATAGTTCTTTCAATTTAAACTAGAAACTCTAGATTTTCTAAACAAATCCGTGTGAACCAGTTCAAGAGGTTGAGAAGTTGACACTTCTTTCTTTGGTCTGATATAAATTTTGGTTTTTCATTCCAATTGACAAGGATTACACACTTTATTATTTGGAAACTCACGTTTGGGTATGACTTTGACTATGATTTTTCTTGTTATATTTCTAATGGAGTGAATATAATAGTGTCCTAGTATCTTATTACAATTCCAAGACTCTGTGAATTACACATAAACATGAAGAATTTAGAAAAACTAATGAATATAAGTTAATAGAGTTTACATTTTCATTTCATAATGCAGAATACACTAATTCATTTTTATAATTAAAAACATTCCAAGCATCATTATTAAATTTAACATGAAATCCATCATTACATAGTTTCAAAATACTAAGCTAGTTATATTTCAATCCATCAACAAAAAGTACATTAGAAATTAAAATTGAGTTAGAGTTATATATTTTTCCAAGGAAAATGTTTTTTCCTTTAGCATTGTCCCACAAAGGTGACATGTCCACCATTAGTTTTTATTAAGTTATTTCAGCACAAATGGTCTCATGTAATGTGTCTTGAACACCCACTATCCATGTACCATAAGATTTTACAGGAGATCTTAGAGATATTCTCCTATAATATATCCACATAAAAATAGACTTTGGTTCCCATATTTGTTTCATTCTATAAATATTAGTGACTAGTGATTTAGGAACCCACATTGTCATTATAGGTTTCCAATAATCATTTTGTAAACTTCATTAAAAATGAACTCTATTTTGTCCCAAAAATATTTAAACAGTTTGGAGTTCATCATAGTTTAAACTCGCAGACTTTTTTCTAGAAGAAGGAGTAAATATGTGTGTCCTAGATTTTGAAATAAAATTGGTTCATTCAAAATTTCTTTTACCAGATTGATATCCAATACCAATTGTATATTTGGGATTAATTTTTTTACCTAGAATTTATACTAAAGAATATTTACCTTTACTAAAACATTCAAATTCCTTTTTCAATTTCTCAGTAGATAGATTTTGATCATTTTTTTCATTGAGTAATTGAACATTTTTTCCCTTTCTACAGTATTTTCATATTTTATAGTTTATAATAGAGAATATTGTTTCATTAAAGACTTGTATTTGTCTTTTAGTTAATTACATGTCTCTTAACATATATTACAACACTCAAAACTTTTTCCTTTACACATAATCTCAAAATAACATTCATCTTCAGAATAATAATAATTATGTATAGTGACCAAGGGTAATATTATTGGTGGTATGAGATGAAACTAGATATTGTTGATTTTACCATGAGATGTTTGACATCTCAATAAGATAATATTGAGTAAAAACTATTAATGGGGATGATCTGGCCATTTCCCATTACAGTGTGGAAATGGGAAAATATGTTCATGGATTTCATGGTAGAATTTCCATAAAATTCTCAAAAAGAGAAATATAGATTTTTAGTCAACATGTATCCCAAATTTCATGGGAAGTTCTACATATAGAAATCCGGATAAATTCTTCATATCCTAAATTTCCACACAAGATATTTACTTGACATTATCCAGTTAAGGCAGATTTATTTTTATGGTACCACTATTCTGTTAATAGGGTTCAGATTCAAAGGACCTTCGGGCTCTTTCTTCGGTGGTATTTTCATCTTTTTCATTGATCTTCAGTTATAAAGAGTTTATGAGGATGGGAACATCATTATGCTCCTTCAATAAAGTTTTGATAAAGAGAGAATACTTAAGGGTTGAAAGACAGGTTACGGTTTGAGAGAAGAGAGCTCAGGTGACGAAAATAGTGAATCTTCTTTCATTTTTATCATTTAGGTGCACCGAGCATCACAGATTCAAAAGAACATGATTGGAAATTAATAAATAATTAATTACAGTGGTTTATGTTATAATATGTAAATAAAATGAAAAGTTTCTTTACAGTGAGACCGGGACAGTCTTTCATGATGAGACCGTCACTATTTTTCATGGTGAGACTATAATAGGATTTCACGGTGACATCTCTATTGTGTGACTTTGAAACTATGTGACCATATTGTTCGAAATAGTGTGTTCCAAATATAAAATGAGAGATATTAATTTTAAGGCCGTAAACATGAAAAAAAATCATTTGTGACTTTAAACTATAAAATTGTAAGAGTTATTTAATAATCTTAAGATAGTGACTTATGAAACTCTAATCTGTGAAACAATAAGTTGTCAAATAGTACACTTACTACTTAAGATTTTTCGTTCCCATTTCATATACGATGTAATCTATTCTTTAAAAATATAATGTTTTTGTGAATATGTCATTGAGATTATTTTCAATTCCAATGAATTCCAAAGTGATATCAAATTTTTCATAATGATCTCCCAAAAAGTGATGTCTTACATCAATATTTTTTGTCATAGAGTGTGAAACAGAATTTTGTGAGATGATAAATGCACTTGTATTTTCACAATTTATCAGTACATGCTTGAATTGATATCTATAATCTTGTAATGTTTGATTCATCCACAAAATGTATGCACAACTACTACCAACATCTATGTATTCAGATTCGGCAGTTAATATTGCAACAGATTTTTGTTTCTTACTAAACCATGATACTAGTGACTTTCCTAAAAATTGACATGTTTCAGAGGTTCTCTTTATATCTAACTTAAAACTTCCAATATCAGTATCTGAATAACTAACTAACTTAAATGATTTGCTTTTGGGATAGGAGAGTCCTAGTTTTGATGTATGTTTAAGCTGTTTAAAAATTCACTTAACAGTATTTAAATAAGATTCCTTGGGGTTTTCATTAATGTGATCACAAAAACATACACTAAAATTAATATTAGGCCAACTATTAGTCAAGTAGAGTAATATTCTGATCATTCATCTATAAGTGGTTTGATCAATATATTTTCTATCTTCATCAAGATCCAACTTACAAGTAGTACTCATTGGAGTGTCACTATGTTTAGTTGTATCCAAGACAAAGAGTTTTAGAACATCCCTAGTACATTTTCATTGATTTGAAATAATAACATCATTCTTTTGAAAGATCTAAAATCCAAGTGAAATTTTAGTTAACCCATTAAACTCATTACAAATTCTTTTTTCATCATTTTAGAAAATTCAACACATAAATAATTTTTTGAATATCCAAAGATAATATCATCTGAATAAATTTGAACTACTAATACATCATTGAAAATTAGTTTTATAAAAAGTTCCGAATCAGATGTACCTTTTTTAAAACCGTGGGAAATAATAAAAATACATAATCAATCATACCATACTCTTGGAGCTTATTTTTAACCATATAAAGATTTTGATATTTTCATAAACATGATTTGTAAAGTGAGGATTTGTAAAACCAGGGGTTTCTCAAAAAATACATCCTCTACTATATACCCATTTAGAAATTCACTCTTAACATCCATTTAATATATTTTAAAATTCAGATGTGCATCATAAGCATGCAGGATTCTGATGGATTTATGTCTTGCTATTGGTGAAAATGTTTCCTTATAGTTAATTCCTTCTTCTTGAATATAGCCTTGTGCATCCAATCTATCCATGTTTCTAACTATGTTACCAGCTTCATATAACTTATTTTTAAAAACATGCACTTAGTGCTTATGGTAAATTTTTCTTTAGGTCTGTCAACACATTTCCAATCCTTGTTCCTTTCAAACTGATTAAGTTCTTCTTGGATAACCATCACCCAAAATTCACCATTGATAGCATCATTAATGTTGTTAGATTCATGTAGTGACAAGAATACTTGATGTTCAACCTAATTTCAAGAGAATCTCAAGTTTGTGTTCTTTTATCTAAATCTCCTACAACATTATCTAAAATATTTTTCTTTAGGGTTCAAACATCTCTAGAAAAAGGGGGACTCGTGATTTCAGGTTCTTCAACAGGTTCAGGTTCATTATGACCTGAATATAATGAATTTATTGAACTCGAAGTTTTCACATATTCCATTACAGGATGGTTAGAGGATTTTTAAGTAATGTCCAAATTTGACACATCATCCTCCAGGTTCTCTAGAGTGGTATTAGTCTCATGTTGATCTATCTCATCAAACATGACATGGAAATAATCTTCCACACATTTAGTTTTTTTGTTATACACTCAATAGGCTTTACTAGATATTTAATATCCTAGAAATATTCCTTCATCACTCTTGTATTCAAATTTTTAACAATTCTTCTTAGTATTAAGGATATATACTTTGCAACCAAAAACATTGATGTAGCTTACTTTGGGTTTTCTGTTGTTCCATACCTCGTATGGAGTTCTTTTAAGGATAGTCTTAATCAACACTCTATAAATAATATAGGATGTTTTATTTACTACTTCAGGCAAAAAATAAATAGGTAAGTCATATTCATTAAGAATGGTTCTAGAAATCTCTTGTAAGGTTCAATTTCTTCTCTATAAAACTCCATTTTGTTGAGGTATTCTAGGGTAGTGAAATTATGAATATATTCATTTTATGAAAAAAAAATTATTTAAACTCTTGATTTTCAAATTCAAAACTATGATCACATCTTAAGGATTTAATTCTATGTCCACTAATATTTTCTACAGTTTTAGCATATTTGGTGAAGTGAAAGCGATCTTTCCTTTTGTAAGCCCAAAATAAAGTCCATGTATATCTAGAAAATTCATCTATAAGAATATATACATAGTGATTTCAATTTAAACTAGAAACTCTATATTTTCTAAACAAATCCATGTGAACCGGTTCAAGAGGTTGATAAGTTGACACTTCTTTCTTTGGTTTGATGTAAATTTTGTTTTGTCATCCCTTTTGAAAAGGATTACACAGTTTATTATTTGGAAACACACGTTTGGGTATGAATTTGACTAATATTTTTCTCCTTATCTTTCTAAGGGAGTGAATATAATATATTCCTAGTCTCTTATTCCAATTCCAATACTATGTGAAATACACATAAACATGATGAATTTAGAAAATCTAATGACTCTAAGATAACCGAGTTTATATTTTCATTTCATAATGCAGAAAACACTAATTCATTTTTATAATTAAAAACATTGCAAGCATCATTTTTAAATTTAACATGAAATCAAGAATTACAAATTTTGCGAAATACTAAGCAGGTTATATTTCAATCCATCAACAAAAAGTACATTAGAAATTAAAATTGAGTTAGAGTTATAGATTTTTCCAAGGAAAATGATTTTTCCTTTGGAATTGTCACACAATGGTGACATGTCCACCATTAGTTTTTATTATGTTCTTTAAGAACAAATGGTCTCATTTCATGTGTCTTGAACACCCACTATCCATGTAACACCCGGAGCTTCCATGATACGCTTCTCTTTCAATAATGCAATAGCTTGCATTGTACGTAAGTTCGAGTTCTAACACACCGCGACTAATCAAAGTAGCCATTATTAATAGTAATACCCACTTTTTAAATTTATATAAATTTTATATTTCAAAATGGACTTCATTTTTGTATTTTTAATATCGAAATTATCCAAAGATGAATTTTTAGTAATTTTCTGAGAACTTCCATTTTTTATGAATAGTGAAAAATACCTAAAACAAATTTCTTAATAAAAATAATATATATTGATAAATTATACTATTGAGTGGTTTTAAAGTATAATTAGAATATATTTTTACCATTTTATCCAATGGTGTTCATTAAAATTAATTTCACTTTGAAATTGGACATAAACAATTGTCAATCTTTTGATATATATTGTTTCTTAAAAACCAGATATTTGTTGTGACAGCGTGAATTAGATATAAAATTAATTAATGAAAATTATATGTTTGTAATTTTGTAAAATAGACATCATTTTTGTATTCGGAATATCAATTATATCTTAGGGTGAAATTTTGGCAGTGTTCTAAAAAACTTCAATTTTTGATGAATAGTGAAACCACTAAGTGGTAGTTAAAAAACTGATTTCTCATTTAAATGAAATATTTACACTTCTGTGATTTTAATTATAAAAATCCGACATAAATGGTTGTCATTAGGATGTAAAATGTGGTTAAATGGGATTAAAATATTTTTTTGGTGAATAGTAACTTTTTAGTTTAATTAATCGCGATTAAAGGTAATTAGTGAAATTTAAGGTAAAAATGATATTATAAAAATATGAAAATACCATTAAACTTGTCCTACCCCTATTGGATGAGTCATGACCGACCAATACAATCCATGGGTCAACTTGGGGACCCCATGGAGCCACTTTGGTAGGAAAAGGACGTTAAAAACTTTTTATTTAATGTTAAAATAAAAATGTCACAAACATTAGTTGTTTTACTAAAACAATTTTCAAATGGTGTTATACAAGTCATAATTTTGACTATAAATATTCATTAGAAATATAACAAGATTTCATAAATCATGATATTTTTTCTATAACTTTTAGACATTAAATAAATTAATTTATTTATGACACCATGATGATGCAGCGATTACCTCATTAATTAACGATTTAAATAAAATTAAAAGATAATGTAAAATCTAAGGCTTAAACTTGTCAAAAACCAATTGTATGAGTATATTTCGAACCCTTATCACCTTATACTTGAAATATATCATTGTGGGACCTTTATAATCCGAAAATAATTTCATAATAAAGTAACATTTCAATCTTTCCAAGAGTGCCCCTTCTCTCCTCTTATAAAAGGCCCCCACCACTACCACCTTAGTCAAACCTTCAATCCATTAGGCTTGTCTAAACTCTGCCCAAATACTCTCTAAAATTCCCTCTCTTACTCCTATAAGCCTCACTTTGGGCATAATTATTCCCAAGGAAGCCTTTGTCTCAAATCAAAAAGAGTTACCCGATTTTAAAGTAATATCTTTCCTAATGTTGTTTTTTTTTATCTCGCTTCTCCAACCCCTTAATACATTTTTATTCTTTTAATTTGTAACAAAACCAGTATATTCAATATACTAGGATGTTTTTATAATAAGTATTAGATCTACACTTACACACACCTACATCTAATGGTTTAATAACATATTGTTTCTATGGATGGTGAATTTATGGCTCACGAAATGATGGTTGTTCAACACTCATATAACACCTCTAATGGTGGCCATTTTGATGACACTATTTTCATATATGATATATATATTATGTTTATGTTTTCCTTATACTTCTGTATTTCTCATTTATGTCATACTTTATGATTTCCATTATGGTTAAATGCGATAATTTCATTTTAGGAAGTGCGGACTACCGCCCCCTCAAAGTGATTTGAATCGTTAATGCCATATGTGAGATGTATAAATGATGGAGTAAATGATATTATATATGATATTATACTGGAATTATAATACACCTTTATACTATTATTATTTCATCCCATTAAAAATTAAATAGAAATGAAAGTAGCGTTCATGCGTATGTACAGCTTACTGTCTCCTTGAACGGTGCATTTCATTTCTTACCTCTAAATGTTATGTAATATTATAAATGAATATATATACTGGATATATATGATATATATGATATCTACATCATTAATATAATTCTGGATATAATGGATATTTCACCACATGAACAACTATTAATTATAAGAAGTTTATTTTTGACTCAAGTACCAAAGATCGAAAAAATGACTGTTATTAACTTTAATAATTACATAATGTTCATAACATGGAAATAAGTGATATAAAAGGAATAATTAACTTGAAAAAGGTTCTTAAGAAGATAGAAATTAATTCTAGTTTATTATTCAGGAGGATAAAGAACGATCGAGTCAAGTCAGACACGAGGTAAGGGAATTTCTTAACCCAATTTCCATTTTTTGGTTAATCTCCTACTTTCAAATTATGTCATGATATTATTATGTCATATCTTGTATTTGTACTTTCTTTATGTGTACTTATAGTGAATACATATAATAGATCTATTTTATTTTAAAAATGATCTTTGTAAGGACTTCGTGTCAATCTCCTTTCATTGAGGCATATTTGGTTTTATACACAACATTGTTTTATACGGTAAATAAACCCCTTTGAATTTTACGTTTATTCAAAAGGAATATTTTTATATGAAGCGTTTTATTAAATGACAAAAAGGAATGTTTTTCTTGTTGTACGTATAAGGAGAAAACAACTTCTCCACCGTCGTGACCATTATTTGAGTTTCGGGTTCCTCTACAAGCCATAACATTTTTTTAATGAAAAATAAATACAAAGTTTTAATTTTATTTAATTTTGTTATTGAAAATAGTTTTGAAAGTATTTTTATTATATCAATGTGTTTTATTGATATCTTGTGATTGAAATGTGTAAATGTTATGTTTCCTTTATGCATGTTTTATGTGATACGATTATGTTATGGTTTATGATATGTTTAAACCTGTTCATATGAGGAATGTATTGGACTTAATAAGTGACAGGTGGAGCACTCTATAGCTACTCGATGCATCGGTAGGTCTGATGAGACAAACTAGTGTCTTGGCATGAGGCCTTGACAAAATCTTATTTGTAGTCTTGGAACGAGTCCTTGGCTATGTGGTTGTGATAGTCTGGCATTATGCATTCCATCATTATCAAAGTGGTTACTGATATTGCATGTGATTATTCGACTAGTAGAATATCCATGTGAATAAGTAAATAGCATTATTTCATTTTATTTTTTTCCATATTATGCTGAAGTTAAAGTTTAAAAGGCTTTTGTTTTAGTTATTAATTGCCTTAAATGTTAATGTTTATTGATGAAATCTTCCGCTATATTGTTATCCTTACTGAGAATCTGAGATCACCCCTTTCAATGTTTTAATATTTTCCAGGATGTGAAGAAGTATTTTATGAATGACCTACAGGGATAGTCAGAAGAGGATATGAGTGTAGACTTTGGGAACTTTTTTATTTTAGTTTTTTACTTTATGATGTAATGTAACATCAATGAATGTATCTATTGTTTCCAAGGATACTAAACTGATCGGTCTTTCGAGACTTGACCTTTTGTGATCATGCCAATGTTACACAATAATGCACCGACTCTGGGTAACTGGGGTCAGGGCGTTACAGTTGATATCAGAGGAAGTTTTGTACTAACCTTGGAAGCTAGATTTAGATAAACTCTTATTAGAGCACATAGCCCAAAGATAGACTTTGAGGATTAGTATAGATGAACTTCCAAGAATTTTTTTGTTGTAGATATTTTGTGAGCTTTCCGATCAATCCATCCCTGTCTGGATACGAGCAGGTACAGGCGACTCTAGCATAGATGTAACTAGGGGGTAAAACCCGAAAACACCGCTTTGAGCTAGACTCGAACGGGAACTGGTGCACAACAACAGGCCTTGCTGCACTCTTGGTTACGACACTCCTGCGGGATATGCTTAGGATAATTCTCGGTTTCTTTACAAACCATTATGAAGGGCTTATGAGTAGATACATCCTCAATGAAAACATTTTTATGATTATGTATTATATCAATAAATAGTTAAATTTATGTTAAGTGTTTTACAAGTATGGAATTATGTATTTTAATTCATAAACTAATCTAGTTTATGCCATTG
Source organism: Viscum album (assembly GCA_963277665.1). Taxonomy (NCBI): domain Eukaryota; kingdom Viridiplantae; phylum Streptophyta; class Magnoliopsida; order Santalales; family Viscaceae; genus Viscum; species Viscum album. The sequence goes on from OY728162.1 coordinate 556,863,644, forward strand.
TTTATAAATGGTGCCTAGTGAAAGGAATAGAAACTGTATCAATGCACGTACTCCGTGTAGGGATTTCCCTCCTACTCGAGATAATTATTGTGGATATGGAGATTCAACTGGTGCTAATAAACTTATTACCATACTAGGACAACTCACTCAGGTTATGAATAATAACCTTACTCGTATGGAGCATCCTGATCCGCAACGTGGAGGATCAATGTTAGACCGCTTCATGAGGCAACAACCGCCAACATGTAATGGGGGTACAAATCCATTAGTATCTGAGCAATGGAAAACTCCTTAGAGAAAATATTCCATGCCTTGGGGAGTAGCGAAAGGGAGAAGGTTGTCATGGAAATTTACCGCCTCACTGGAGATGTCGATCAATGGTGGTCGCTAATTCAAAACACAAAGGAAGATGAAGAGGTATCAAGTATGGAATGGAGGGAGTTTAAAGAAATTTTCATAGAAAAATACTTCCCTCATGACCATCGAGCAGATATGGAAAGGCGATTTCTGAGTCTGAGGCAGAAGGAGGATGAGAATTTTGCAAAGTATGAGGCCAACTTTACAAGGTTATCAAGACATGTTGCAGATTATATACATAACCCAAGAAGTAAAATTGATCTTTTCTTTGATGGGTTAAAACCATTTCTCCATCGAGCTTTAGTAACACAATCTTTCACAACATCAGAAGATATAGTCTCATGTTCTATCAAGACAGAAAAGTAATTCTATAAATATTATGACAACAAAGTAAAGAAAGAGTAGAAGAGAACGGTGGAACAAGAGATAGGAAAAGGGAAAAGGGGAAAGAAGTATTTTCCATTCTGTGATAATTGTGGGAAGAATCACCCAGGTTCTTGCCTAAAAGGAATGGGAGTTTGTTATAAATGTGGAGAAAAAGGTCACCAGGCTCGTGATTTCATGGGAAAGAAAGAGGTTATCAATGTTGAATGCTATAATTGTAAGGAAATGGGGAATTATGCAAATGAATGTCCTAAGCGTCAGGGAAACATACCTCAGAAAAGGTCAAGGGATCAAGGAAAATCATATGATGTTACTACAGTTGAAGTGGAATAATTAATGTATTGGTGCTTTTGGACTCAAGGATTATATTCGTGTTATAAGAATAATGTGATATATATAAGGATTGTACTGCAGTACTTGTTTTTTTCATTAAGGTTTTAATATGATGAAGGTAATCATATTTTTAGTATGTGAAAATAATAGAAACTTTACTTTGTTTAGCGAATCTGATGTTACAATGGATTTTGGAATTTAGAGACCTTTTAGAGAAAGTCTGGATATAGGTATTTTGGATAACTATAAAGGTTGGAATGAATTAAGTTGAACTTTGGATAGTGTTGTTTAAGGTTAAAACATTTCTAAAGATTATTTTTGGAATATTATAATACTATACTTTTAGGAAAAGGACAACTTGTAGGTTGGGGGATAACCCCTCACGTTGGACAAAGCTGTTGGAATTGAACCCACGACCATAGTGCGATAGGCCTTTATTACCTACCACTAGCCTACAGGAAGTCCCTGGTTATTACAAAATAGTTTTCCTAATCTAAATGGTATTTGGTAATATTTGGAACCTTATACAATTAGGATAAATAGAATATTTTTGAGTTTTGTTACCATTTGGAGTGAAAGATGGGTTCGTGGTAAAATTTTATTAAAGAATGAAAGCCTACATGACAAGTAAGTATATTTTCTTACGTTCTAAGAAAATATCTTAAATAAAAACCTCAACTTTATGAAAGGTAACTTAAAACAAAAATGTTTTCGGTTAACTCTTCCAACTGGGGATTCAATGATCGTTTAACCAATCACAAGTTTGTGATTTTCATATTGTTAACTTTCTCTTAATCCTATTTTCTACAACTCTCCATCAGACCTTGCTGGTTTGTTTTTCTTCCATATCCATATTTTTATAGAATCCTAGTATGGGCTATCTCGGGTGACCTTTGTACTTCTCTTTCTTTGTTTTAATGTTATATTTTTATTAAAATTATTTCCGATGTGGATTTTCCACAAAGGTATTTTCTATTTTCAACATTTTATTTTCAAAAAACATTTTCAAATTTCGAGGTCGCAATTTATTGAAGGAGGAGATAATGTAACACCCAGATCTTCCACGATACGCTTCTCTTTCAATAATGCAATAGCTTGCATTGTACGCAAGTTCGAGTTCTAACACACCGTGACTAATCAAAGTAGCCATTATGAATAGTAATACCCACTTCTTAAAATTATAGAAATTTTATATTTCAAAATGGACTTCATTTTTTTATTCATAATATCGAAATTATCCTAAGTTAAATTTTTTGTAATTTTCTGAGAACTTCCATTTTTTATGAATAGTGAAAAATACTTAAAACAACTTTTTTAATCAAAATAATATATAGTGATAAATTATACTATTGGGTGGTATTAAATTAAAATTAGAATATATTTTTACCATTTTATCCAATGGTGTTCATTAGAATTATTTTCACTTTGAAATTGGACATAAACAATTGTCAATCTTTTGATATATATTGTTTCTTAAAAACACGCTATTTGTTGTGATAGTGGGAATTAGTTATAAAATTAATTAATGAAACTTATATGTTTGGAATTTTGTAAAATATACATCATTTTTGAATTCGGAATATCAATTATAGCTTAGGGTGAAATTTTGGCATTGTTCTGAAAAACTTCAATTTTTTATGAATAGTGAAACCACTAAGTGGTAGTTAAAAAACTCATTTTTCGTTTAAATGAAATATTACCACTTTTGTGATTTTAATTTCAAATATATGACATACATGGTTTTCATTAGGATGTAAAATGTGGTTCAATGGGATTAAAATAATTTTCGGTGACTAGTAACGTTTTAGTTTAATTAATCGCGATTAAAGGTAATTAGTTAATGTTAAGGTAAAAATGATATTATAAAAATATGAAAATACCATTAAACTTGTCCTATACATATTGGATAAGTCATGTACGTCCATGAAAATCCATGGGTCAACTTGGGGACCCCATGGAGCCACTTTGGTAGGAAAATGACATTAAAAACCTTTTATTTAATGTTAAAATAAAAATGACACAAACATGAGTTGTTTTACTAAAACAATTTTTAAATGGGGTTATACAAGTAATAAGTTTTACTATAAATATTCATTAGAAAGTTAAAAAGATTTCCTACATCATGATAGTTTTTTTATAATTTTTAGACATTAAATAAATTAAATTATATATGACACCATGATGATGCATCGATTACCTCATTAATTAACTATTTAAATAAAATGAAAAGATAATGTAAAATATAAAGCATACACTTGTCAAAAACCTATTGTATGAGTATATTTCGAACCCTTATAACCATATCCTCGAAATATTTCATTTTTGGACCTTTAGAATTTGAAAAGCATTTCATAATAAAGTGACATTTCAATCTTTCCAAGAGTGCCCCTTCTCTCCTCTTATAAAAGGCCCCCACCACTACCACCTTATTCACACCTTCAAGAAATTTGGCTTGGCCAACCTCTGCCCAAATACTCTCTCCAATTCCCTATATTACTCCTATAGGCCTCACTTTGGGCATAATTCTTCTCAAGGAAGTCTTTGGCTCAAATCAATAAGAGTTACCTGATTTTAAGGTAATGTCTTCCCTAATGTTGTTTTGTTTTATTTTTCTTATCCAACCCCCTAATATATTTTTATTATTTTATTTTGTACAAAACCAGTATATTAAATATACAAGGATGTTTTTATAAGACGGATTAGATCTACACTTACACACACCTACATCTAATGGTTAAAGAACATATTGTTTCTGTGGATGGAGAATTTCTGCCTCACGAAACGATGATTGTTCAACACTCATATAACACCTCTAATGGTGGCCATTTTGATGACACTATTTTAATATATGATATATATATTATGTTTATGTTTTCTTTATTCTTCTTTATTTCTCATTTATGTCATACTTTATGATTTCCATTATGGGTAAATGCGATAATTTCATTTTAGGAAGTGCGGACTACCGCCCCCTCAAAGTGATTTGAATCGTTAATGCCATATATGGGATGTATAAAGGATGGAGTAAATGATATTATATATGATATTATAATGGAAGTATAATAAACCTTTATACTATTATTATTTAATTCCATTAAATATGAAATAGAAATGAAAGTAGCGTTCATGCATACGTACGGCTTACCATCTCCATGAACGGTGCATTTCATTTCTTTCCTCTAAATGTTATGTAATATTATAAATGAATGTATATACTGGATATATATGATATATATGATATCTAAATCATGAATATAATTCTGGATATAATGGATATTTCACCACATGAACAACTTGTAATTATAAGAAGTTTATTTTTGACTCAAGTACCAAAGATCGACAAAATTACCTTTATTAACTTAAATAATTACATAATCTTCATAACATGGTAATAAGTGATATAAAAGGAATAATGAACATGAAAAAGGTTCTTAAGAAGATATAAATTAACTCTAGTTTATTATTCAGGAGGTTAAGGAACGATCGAGTCAAGTCGGACATGAGGTAAGGGAATTTCTTCACCCAGTTTCCATTCTTTGGGTTAATCTCCTGCATTCAAATTATGTCATGATATTATTATGTCATGTCTTGTATTTGTACATTATTTTTGTGTAATTATAGAGAATACACATAATAGATCTATTTTATTTTAAAAATGATCTTTGTAAGGACTTCGTCTCAATCTCCTTTCATTGAGGCATATTTGGTTTTATACACAACTTTCTTTTATATGGTGTATAAACCCCTTTGACTTTTACATTTATTCAAAAGGAATATTTTTATACGAAGCGTTTTAATAACGACAAAAAGGAATGTTTTTATTCTTTTACGTATGTAGTGACAACGAATTCTCCGCCGCCGTGACCATTATTTGAGTTTCGGCTTTCTCTACAAGCCATAACTTTTTTTTAATGAAAAATAAATACAAAATTTTAATTTTCATTAATTTTGGTATTGAAACTGGTTTTGAAAGTGTTTTTATTATATCAATGTGTTGTATTGGTATCTTGTAATTTAAATGTGGAAATGTTATGTTTCCTTTATGCATGTTTTATTTGATACGATTATGTTATGGTTTATGATATGTTTAAACCTGTTCATATGAGGAATGTATTGGACTTAATAAGTGATGGGTGGAGCCTGCTATAGCTCCTCGATGCATACGTAGGTCTCATGAGACAAACTAGTGTCTTGGCACGAGGCCTTGAAAAAATCTTATTTGTAGTCTTGGCGTGAGGCCTTGGCTACCTGGTTATGATATTCTGGTATTTTGCATTCCATCATTATGAAAGTGTTTATTGATATTGCATGTGATTATTTGACTAGTAGAATATCCATGTGAATAAGTAAATGGCATTATTTCATTTTATTTTTTTCCATATTATGCTGAAGTTCAAGTTTAAAAGGTTTTCGTTTTAGTTATTCATTGCCTTAAATGTTAATTTTTATTGATGAAAGCTTCCGCTATATTGTTATCCTTACTGAGCATCTGAGCTCACACCTTTCAATGTTTTTATATTTTCCAGGATGTGAAAGAGTATTTTATGAATGACCTACAGGGATAGTCAGAAGAGGATATGAGTGTAGGATTTGGAGACTTTGTTATTGTATTTTTTCACTTTATGATGTAATGTAACATCTATGAATGTATCTAGTGTTACCAAGGCTACTAAACTAATCGGACATTCGAGACATGATCTTTTTTGATCATGCCAATGTTAGGAAGTAATGCACCGACTCTCGGTGACTGGGGTCAGGGCGTTACAATCCAAGTACCATAAGCTTTTACATGAGATCGTAAGGAAACCTTCCTATAAAATATCAACATAAAAATAGACTTTGGTGCCCATATTTATTTCATACAAGAAATAATAGTAACTAGTGATTTAAGAACCCACATCGTCCTTATAGGTTTCCCATAATCATTTTGTAAACATCATTAAAAATAAACTCTATTTGGTCCTAAAAATCATTAAACAGTAGAGAGTGCATCATAATTTAAACTAGCGGAATGTTTTATAGAAGTAGGAGTAAATATGTGTTTCCGAGATTTAGAAATAAAATTGGTTCATTCAAAATTTATTTTACCAGGTTGATAGCCAATACCAATTGTATATTTTAGATTAATTTGTTTACCTAGAATTTATACTATAGAATCTTTACCATTAGTAATACATTCAAATTCCTTTTTCAATTTCTCATTAGATAGATTTTTATCATTATTTTCATTGAGTTATTGAACACTTTTATCCCTTTCTAGATTATGTTCATATTTAATAGTTTAGGGTAGAGATTATTGTTTCTTTAAAGACTTGTATTTATCTTTTAGTTAATTACATGTCTCTTCATGAATATTACAATACTCAAACATTTATTCTTTAGACATAATCTTAGAATCACATTCATCTTCAGAATAATAAGAATTATGTATAGAGACCATGGGTAGTATTATTGGTGGTATGGTATTAAACTATATATTTCTGATTTTACCATGAGATATTTGACATGTCCATAGAAGAATATTGAGTAAAAACTACTAATGGGGATGATCTGGCCTTTTCTCATTACAGTGTTGAAATGGGACAATATGTTCATGGATTTCATGGTAGCACTACCACTAAATTCTTAAAAATAGAATTATAGAGTTTTAGTCTACATGTATCCCAAATTTCATGGTAAGTTCTACATGCAGAAATCTTGTTAAATTCCTTATCTCTTAAATTTCAACACTAGAGATTTACTTGACAGTATCCACTTACGGAAGATTTATTTTTCAGGTACCACTATTATGTTAACAAGGTTCGGATTCAAATGTCCTTCGGCCGCTATCTTCAGTGGTATTTTCATATTTTTCATTGATCTTCACTTATCATCAGTTGATGAGGATGGGAACTTCATTCTGGTCATTCAATAAAGGTTTGAGAAAGATATATATCTTAAGGGTTGAAATACGGGTGAGGGTTTGAGAGAAGAGTGCTCGGGTGATGAAAAGAGTGAATTTTCTTTCATTTTTATCATTTAGGTGCACTGATCATCGCAGATTCAAAAGCACAAGATAAGACAATACTAAATAATTAATTACAGTTCTAACAAGTTATAATATGGAATTAAAATAAAAAGTGCCTTTACAGTGAGACTGGGACAATCTTTCATGATGAGACCGTAACTGCTTTTCACGGTGAGACTATAACATGTTTTCACGGTTACATCTCTAGAGTTTGACTTTGAAACTGTGCGACCATATTTTTTGAAATAGTTTTTTCCAAATAGTAACTGAGAGATAGTAATTTTGAGGTCGTAAACATGAAACAAAAACAGTTATGATATTAAACTATAAAACTGTAAGAGTTAGTCAGTAATCTTAAGACAATGACTTGTGAAACAGTAATTTGTGAAAGAATATGTTGTGAAATAGTACACTTACTACTTAAGATTTTTCATTCCCATTTCATGTACAATGTAATCTATTCATTAAAAATATAATGTTTTGGTGAATATATCATTGAGATTATTTTCAATTCTAATGAATTCCAAAGTGACGTCACATTTTTTATAGTGGTCTCCCAAAAATTCATGTCTTACATCAATATTTTTTGTCATAGAGTGTGAAATAGAATTTTGTGATATGATAAATGCACTTGTATTGTCACAATTTATCGGTACATTCCTGAATTGATATCTATAATCTTATAATGTGTGATTCATCCACAAAATGTATGCACAATAGCTACCAGCATCTATGTATTCATATTCTGCAGTTAATAATGTAACAGAGTTTTGTTTCTTACTAAATCATGATACTAGTGAATTTCCTAAAAATTGACATGTTCCAAGGGTGCTCTTTATATCTAACTTACAACCACCAATATCAGTATCAGAATAACTAACTAACTCAAATGATTGTCCTCTGGGATAGAACATTCCTACTTTTGAAGTATGTTTAAGGTGTTTGAAAATTCTCTTAATAGTATTTAAATGAGATTCCTTAGTTTTTTCTTGAAAGTGATCACACAAACATACACTAAAATTAATATTAGGCCAACAAGAAGTCAAATAGAGTAATATTACAATCATTCGTCTATAATTGGTTTGATCAATAGATTTTCTATCTTCCTCAAGATCCAACTTACAAGTAGTACTTATTAGAGTGTCACTTATTTTAGTTCTATCCAATCCAAAGAGTTTTAGAACATCCCTATTATATTTTCATTGATTTAAAATAATAACATAATTCTTTTGAAAGATTTTAAATCCAATAGAAATTTTAGTTAAACCATTAAACTCATTACAAATTCTTTTTCACCATTTTAGAAAATTCAACACATAAATAATTTTATTAATATCCAATGATAATATCATCTGCATAAATTTGAATTACTAATACATCATTGAAAATTCATTTTATAAAAAGTACAGGATCAGCTATGCCTTTTGTAAAACCTTTAGAAATAATAAAAATAATTAATCAATCATACCATACTCTTGGATATTATTTTTAACCATATAATGATTTTGATAATTTCATAAACATGATTTGGAAAGTGAGGATTTGTAAAAATAGTGGTTTCTAAAAAAATACATCCTCTGCAATATACCCATTTAGGAATTAACTTTTTACATCCATTTGATAAATTTTAAAATTCAGATGTGCTTCATAAGCATGTAGGATTCTGATGGATTTATGTCTTGCCATTGGTGAAAAAGTTTACTTATAGATAATCCCTTATTCTTTAATATAGCTTTGTGCATACAATCTATCCTTGTTTCAAAATATGTTACCAGCTTCGTATAACTTATTTGTAAAAACATGCACTTAGTGACTTTGGTAAATGTTTCTTTAGGTTTGTCAACAAGTTTCCAAACCATGTTCCTTTCAAACTGATTAAGTTCTTCTTGCAAAGCCATCACCCAAAATTCACCATTGATAGCATAATTAATGTTGTTAGGTTTATGTAGTTTCAAGAATACTTGATGTTCAACCTAATTTCAAGAGAATCTCTAGTTTGAGTTCCTTTATCTAAATCTCTAACAACATTATCTAAAAGATGGTTCTTAAGGGTTCAAACAGCTCTAGAAATATGGGGACTCGTGATTTTAGGTTCTTTAACAGGTTCAGGTTCATTAGGATTTGAATATGAAAATTTTCCAGAACTAGAAGTTTTCACAGATTCCTTTATAGGATGGTTAGAGGATTTTTAATTAATGTCCAAATTTAACACATCATCCTCCAGGTTCTCTAGAGTGGTCTTAGTCTCATGTTGATCTATCTCATCAAACATGACATTGATAGATTCTTCCACACATTTTGTTCTTTTTTATACACTCTATAGGCTTTAATAGATATTTAATATCCTATAAATATTCCTTCATCACTCTTGTATTCAAATTTTTGACGATTTTTCTTAGTATTAAGGATATAGACTTTGCATCCAAAAACATTGAAGTATCTTACTTTGGGTTTTCTATTGTCCCATAACTAGTATGGAGTTCTTTTAAGGATAGGTTTCATCAACACTCTATAAATAATATAGAATTTTTTAATTAATTCTTCGGGCCAAAAATAAATAGGTAAGTCATATTCACTCAGCATGGTTCTACCAATCTCTTGCAAGGTTCAATTTCTTCTCTCTAAAACTCTATTTTGTTGAGGTATTCAAGGGTACTGAAAGTATGAATATATTCATTTTATGAACAAAAATGCTTCAAACTCTTGATTTCCAAATTCAAAACCATGATCACTTCTTAAGGATTTAATTCTATGTCCTCCAAGATTTTCTATAGTTTTAGCATATTTGGTGAAGTGAAAGCAAGATTCCCTTTTGTGAGCCCAAAATAATGTCCAAGTATATCTAGAAAATCAATCTATAAAAACATATATATAATGATTTCAATTTAAACTAAAAACTCTAGATTTTCTAAACAAATACATGTGAACTAGTTCAAGAGGTTAAGAAGTTGACACTTCTTTCTTTGGTTTGATGTAAATTTTGGTTTTTCATCCCTTTTGACAAGAATTACACACTTTATTATTTGGAAACTCAAGTTTGGGTATGACTTTGACTATGCTTTTTCTTGTTATCTTTCGAAGGGAGTGAATATAATTGTGTCTTAGTCTCTTATTCCAATTCCAAGAATCTGTGAAATACACATAAACATGAAGAAATTATAAAAACTAATGAATCTAAGTTAACAGAGTTTACATTTTCATTTCATAATGTAGAAAACACTAATTCATTTTTATAATTAAAAACATTGCAAGAATAATTTTTAAATTTAACATGAAATCCATCATTACATAGTTGCGAAATACAAAGATGATTATATTTCAATCCATAAAAAAGTACATTAGAAATTAAAATTGAGTTAGAGTTATAGATTTTTCCAAGGAAAATGATTTTTCCTTTGGCATTGTCACACAAAGGTGAAATGTCCACCATTAGTTTTTATTAAGTTCTTTAAGACCAAATGGTCTCATGTCATGTTTCTTTAACACCCACTATCTAAGTACCATAAGCTTTTAGAGGAGTTCTTAGTTAAATTTTACTACAAAAAAGCCACATAAAAATAGACTTTGGTTCCCATATTTATTTCATTCCTGAAATATTAGTTACAAGTGATTTAGAAACCCACATAGTCCTTATAGGTTTCCCATAATCATTTTGTAAACTACTTTAAAAATAAACTCTATTTGGTCTCGAAAATCTTTAAACAGTAGAGATTGCATCATAATTTAAACTAGTGGAATTTTTTCTAGAAGTAGGAGTAAATATGTGTGTCCTAGATTTAGAAATAAAATTAGTTCATTCAAAATTTCTTTTACCAGGTTGATCACCAATACCAATTGTATATTTAGGATTAATCTGTTTACCTATAATTTATACTAAAGAATCTATACCATTAGTAAAAAATTCAAATTCATTTTTCAATTTCTCATTAGATAGATTTTGTTCATTGTTTTCATTGAGTAATTGATCATTTTTATCTCTTTCTATAGTATGTTCATATTTAATAGTTTTGGTTAGAGTATATTGTTTCTTTAAAGACTGGTATTTATCTTTTAGTTCATTACATGTCTCTTCACTAATATTACAATACTCAAACATTTCTTCTTTAGACATAATCTCAGAATCACATTCATCTTCAGAATAATAAGAATTATGTATAGAGACCATGGGTAGTATTATTGGTGGCATTGGATGAAACTGGATATTGCTGATTTTACCATGAGATTTTTGACATGTCAACATGATAATATTGAGTAAAAACTACTAATGGGGATGATCTGAACTTTTCTCATTACAGTGTGGAAATGGGACAAAATGTTCATGGATTTTTTGGTGGAATTACCAAAAAATTCTCAAGTTAACAATGTCATTTGAGTTATTATTTATCAACTAACTTAATCTTCACATTTTATATCTATTCAAGATATTATTTCGTAAGATCATATTTTTTGACTACACCCCATAGATATTTTCAGGTTACATTGAGTTACTCTCTCCATTATATGTGACTATGATCTGAGGTACACATGTTTGTTTTGGAAAATCTATCAGATATCATTGGGTACTAAAATAAATTTAAGAAAATCCTTTTATCATTAATCATATGCATAGTCAAAACAAATAATTCATAAATTTTAAGATATTATTTGAACATGTAAAATTGATTACCATGTAATGTTTTATAAACAACAATTTTATTTAATTTTTCTTATTATTAGCATTTTAATTGCAGTATAAATATGGAATTTTTTGAGTAATTATATAGAAAACAATGTTGAACTCCATCATTTTGTACTCAATTTGGGGAACGGAAGTTGATGGGACAAGAATTAGTAGAGGGGGTTATTTTGAAACATAAGATGATCTAGTAACACATGAGGAAAACTCATAGTAGACTAAAATTCTATATAGATAATAGGAGGGAAGACATTTATTTTAATGTTAGTGATAATATTTTGAGTAATTTCAGGGATTTCTTGGTATCATTATTTCTTTTGAGGTTAGTGATAATGTTTTCCATGAATGGTCTACATGTATCCCAAATTTCAAGGGTAGTTCTATATGCAGAAATCCTATTAAATTCTTCATCTCCTAAAGAGAAATATAGACCATTCGTGGATTTGCAATTTTTATTTTCGGTAGTATTGGTTGAGTTATCCCAAGTGATTCTATTAGTACCAGGAATTATGTACTCATCAATAATTGAAGACTAAATTTTAAAACCCATACTTTTTAAATGCATTTTCATTTTAATTATCCATTGGGCATATTTGGTTCCATTAAATTATGGTGGTATGATTGATGTTATACCTTCCATTCTATTATCCATAATAAAGAAATAATTTTAAAGAGCTATAAATTTATAATTAATAAAAAATTTCATATCGTTATAGTACATCTAAAATCATAGTTGAAAAGGTTCAAAAACAGAGTCTAAATAAACTCATTTGATACCAAATGTTTGTTAGAGTAAAGTACTCAAGAGGGGGTTAATTTAGTATCTATAATGATTTCTTTTTGAAATGATTTATTAAGAGGTTCCCCAATAAAAATAAATATATCCCAGTTAATCAATGTAATATGATTATGAATGTTTGACTATTCAAATAATTTCACAAAAGATTGATTAATTATCAATAATCTCAATATCAGTTATTGATATTACTTTTGAAAATATTATAATAAGGAAAAAATTATAACTTATGTCCATGATTAACTATCAAAGTAAATCTAGTGATTTTTGAATTGTACGGTAAAACATAGAAAACTATATTAAACAAAACAGTGGATATAAAACAAGTGGTTCTGTCTCAAGATGAGACCTAATCCACTCCAGTTGGTGATCACCTTCCACTAAGAAGTTTATATTAATAAACTTGATCCACACCTTAGATCAGGGTAAACAACAATGCACATGACTGTTCATGTCACATGACATCTTCCATACTTCTTTGTGGGTATAAACTACGAGGTCACATAGGGAACTCTTCCACACTTATCCATGGAAGTAAAAAAGTGTAAAAAGATATGATAAGAATGATATATTGTATCCTTCAGTTCAGTGCGGGAGACATTTTGTGTTTTAATACAGACACAGTCACACTAATCGAAAGAAAAATACAATACACAATAGATCAAAGATGATGAGATATGGTTATAAGGGCTCTGAGTGTTATTCTATGCAGCTCTGGAATTCCCGATGTCTGTGTCCTTTTCTAGAAAACCAGAACTGGTGGCAGACTCATGTTTTATCAGACTTAGCCAAATATCTATTTACAGACTTAAGCAATGATATTCCCAGAACGGATTAGATATAATAATTCATCAATTAAATCCGTTATAACACAAATTAAAATGTATTTTACAATAATCAAACATGAGTTGAGACAGATTATATAGGATTAACAAGATTTTTAGGATTTTTAGGATTTGGGGACATTAAAAATGATTAAAACAGGAGGGGTCCAACAAACCCCATGATCCCTAAAAACTTATTTTTTAGGAAATATATAGTTCCATGTTCCATCATAATGGAACATGATCAATCTTTTATGGATTATTGTAGATAGTTGAAAGCAAAATATGAATTCCAAAAGGATATCTAAAAAACTACATTTTAGATAAAAATGATACAGAAATAAACATAAAAATTTATATAAATGATAAAAAAAATTAACTAAATAATTATTAGGAATTAACATTTTTGGATGTTTGAATACATTCTTGACCTATTGCCTTATTTCCATTATTTAAGTTGCAGCCTTAATGTCCAATCACGCATGAGCATGATTAGCATCAAACAAACCAACCTAACCTGTTAAATAGAATCCGATTTTATAAGAACAAACATAATATGTTCTTAATACTATAAATAAATAATTTAAAATTAAATATTAATTAATTGATTAATAAAATGATGATTTTAAACCAAAACCATAATACTTGATTCATACCGTGTATAACATATATCAGATTGATTTAATAAGCATGGAATAATAAATAATCATCCTTGTTGATGAAATCAGTTCTTTATAATATATATGAAAATTAACAAAATAAGTATCATATAGTAATGCTGAAAAATTAGATAAAGTGATGAGATAATCAGCTAAATAAGAAGATGTGGGGTCACATCTCCATGATATATATGTAAATTCAACCATCTAGTGTGCATCCCATTCATTTCTGAACAAGTCTATTTCATATTGTGAATATGAGTAATTCAAATAGTGATAATTATACTAAAAAAATATAAATACACAAAGGATTAATACCTATTTTAAATGAAATGGTAGTTATCTTTAAAAATATCTCTTCAGGAATGCTAGTTTGTTGATGGTATATGATCTATCTCATAAATTTACAAACATAATAACCACACTATCCTCTTTATGATTATTTCAGAAACTATAAAAACATTGAGAAAAATAAACAATATATTTTGATGTGTTTGGATTGTGAAATATTATTATATATACTCAGATACTTATCCACTTGTAGAACGTGGCAGGCTCCTTGTGCGCATGAACTATCCTTATTCCATGATTTCTTATGTTATTTAAACACCACCATATCATAGTAAAATTACCACAAAAACATAATATAAAATATATAACATGATATTTAGTTTTATAACGTTTGATGTAGTGTCTTACGAATTGAATAACATCATCATGTGTGGTCTATTTGTTGATTATCCATGCAGGGAATCCTAAAAATAAATCATTTGAGTATCTAAATTGACTGTAAGGAGTATCCAATGTTTCCTAATACATAAAAATGAATAAGAAATGAAGGAAATTAAAATATATATTATATGATTCAATTTTATATTTTTACCCCTTAACTATTTGTATTAAAATGAGTCTGTCGTATATAAGTTTGTTTCAGATGAATTCCCCAATTTTCCATTATATCATCCATTTTGTTATTCGATTTATTTTATTCCCTTATAGGTGATGTGAGAACTAATGATTCCACATTTATGTTGATGGTGTAATCACTTAAATTGGTATTCATATTTAAACCTGAAAAAAATTTGAAACATTTTTCAATATAACTAATATATATATCAGATATTGGAGAAACATATCATGAAAAACACCTCTTGTATAAATTTAAAACAAAGACGCCAATCCATTTATACTTGAGGATTTCATTTAAATTCTCAATAAAAATGTTTCATGTAATGGCCTCAACATACATATGTTCATAAAAATTAAAAATGTGATTACTACCACTTTGTAATATTGTATCTGTAAGAACCTTAAATGTTAATAAATTTGGATATTGAATGGGTAGTGAAAATGTGAATTGCAAACATATTTTTATTCTATTGGTTGATCCTTTATAAGGTTTTGATTTTACTTTTTTGTTTCACCCCCCTCCCTTTGTTTTTCCATAATAACATTCGTTGGTTCAGTAATTTTTTCATTTATTGATTATGGTTTTTGATGAATGATAAATTGAAAATGAATACCTCCATGTCGACATGTTTTTCATAAGATTTGATGTTTGGGAAATGAATGTTCCAAAATCGTGGTTGACCGTATGAATATTTGTGTCATCAAGTGGAACAGGTAGTTCAGCGCTTGGTCTTGAGTTACGATAATCCCCACTCTCAAATGACCAATTGGAATCTGTCTATTCTGTAGAGTATCTTCTTGGATACTGAACTCAGTAGACCACACAACAATTCGATGGGTGGGTTTTGATAAATATAAATTATAGTTTTTTAACCCTATAGAATATCAATGATGGAAAGGTATTTGTGTATTCTAGATTCACATATCACAAAAACTGTTATTAGAATTTTTATTAGCAAATATAAGAAATATATTTGAGTGAAATGGATCACATCAAAGCTGGTGGGGGTTGGGTGGGAACTTCATGCAGTGGTTTTTCTTGATTTTCTTATTCTTCTTGCATCCCCCCATAATATATTCTAGAAACTCAAACTTCTAGTTTAATATTTCATCAAGATAAGCTAATATTAATTTAATCTATTCCATTTCATCATCTTTATCCCCCTGTTTATTTCTTTTCTCAAAATATGTTAATCATCTCAACCCAAAACCAACACCTCTGACATGGCCAAACTATTCTGGTAACTTCAAGGACACCAATAAAATGTGTTCATACAATTTAGGTGTTGATGAAACATATGTCTAAATATGATATAAAATATATAAAATTAAGTAATCCTTGTTATGTAATCGTGATTTGAAGAAAATAAATTTTTTATTATTTCATACTTACACAAGTTTGAAACACTTTTTCTATCTATTCATCTATTATTATCCCATATTTATATACACATGTTTCCTACCATAGCACATGTTGTGGGATAGATATGGTTTTGGGTTTGGATTCATAAATAAGAATATAAATACAAAAACATAATTATTTTTTTTCTTCATGTCACTTAAAAATATTATGATATATTTAAAATATGTACCAATATTTTTTAAAGTGATGTGTACCACATCCTTTCTTTACGATATGGTATGTTTGTTTTTATTCCCATTACTTATATTCACTACTCGGTTTATATTTCATAAATAAAAAAATTATCAATCAAAGTGATTAATATACGTAGTTTCAAACAATGTATTACCCACAAAAATGTACATAAAAATATATATCCCTACAATAGCTAGTAAATTAATTGCATTCTTTTGGGCTTATCAGGTGTTCATACATAACTATTTGGTGCAAGCTTATTTTCCCTTCAGAAAATATAAGATCAAATTTCAGTAGAATTTTCAAAAATATTATATGAGGATTTCTATAAATCATTACTATATATTTATTGTGGGAGTGATCTACTATAAATGCCCTCTTGAAGTGATGATGAAGAGTATTTAAATATTTCATTATTTTAGTTTCAAAAAAAATAAATGATATAATAAATTTACAATAATATCTTCCCAAAACAGTTTTATAAGTATTGAAACAACATAGTTCCATGAATATACATTAATAATAATGTGATACTGAGTGATGATCCTAATTAAACTACTAACCAAGGGATTTTGGGGGTTAACAGGCTAGTAGCATGCATTCCATCTGACCTCAAATTTGACTCCTTTTTCTTTCCCCAAAATAATTTTTTCTAACATCTTCATGCTACGATGTTCCTTTTTTTTTGCGACGTATGTTATTCACTGTCTACCATTTCTTTTGGTTCAACTAATTCAATATATTGTTCCACAGGATGTATTTCATCAGCATGTGCACAAGGTCTTTGTTAGTATGGGGAGTAGTATTATTTTGAGAAACCTATTGATTCTCTTGATTGGTTTCAGTGTCATGTGAATAAGGTCATTGTTCCTATTCACTAGGATTAGTAAAATTTTGATAAACCTATTGTTCCTTGGTATTAAGAGCATCAACATGTGTATAATTTGTTCTCTATATAACTAGTTTAACATGTTATTTAGATTATATAAATTCTATAATGAATAAATAATAACATGAGGTAACACAATATATATTGTAAAAATATATATATACATATTATTAAACTCTCTTTTTTCATATTTTTGATCGGATTTTGCCCCTATATCATTTATCCAAATCCCTTAATTTTTATCAAAATTAACATATAAAACCCTATATAAGTTGGGGCCACTATGAAATGATTGTGACATCCTAATGAAAGGTACAACCTTAGCTTAATTTTCATCAAAACCATAAGTAGTTTTGGTTGAGTATAAATCAATATCCACTTTTGGTATGTAGGATTAGAAACATAAAATAATTTTACACCCTATAAATCCATTATAAATAGTTAGTCTCTGTTTCCCTCATTACTAAAATCCACTTTCATGAATCCCAATTAATATATTTTAACAACAACCCTATTATCATCCCACTTTAATTGAAAAATATACACATATAATGTTTTATAATAAAATCCCATATTTATTTATTATACCAAATTATAACATATTCTCATAAATTAGATTTTTGTAATTAATTTTGAAATGTTTCATCAGTTTAGCAAAAAATCTTACTCCATTGTTTTTTATGGTGCTTCATTCATCGTGTTCATTTTTGTAGAATATATATCCAATAATTACATAATAATCTTATGATAATTCACCCACTCTTGGTTCTCTGGCTAGCCACAAATTCATTATGATGTTGAATCTAGATTTTCATCTGACTTCTTAAATATATAGTCTCAAAAACATTCTATAAACTGTTGATTATGTGTACTTTAAAACCATATTTTATCCATTAGTGGATTAAAATGCCTCAAAATTTCACTGTGGCTTTAAAAAAATGTGGAAACCTTTAAACGATTAAGAAAAATGTAATGGTGGGTTTGCTCCCAATCTGTAATATTGATTGTGATGACATCTGTTACATAAATTACTTGACCCACATGCCTCCCAGTGTGATGAGATTTTTTATGAGAAATTATTTCCACAATATAATGGTAGTCAGTATATAATTCAACAGATTCATCAACAATACATCTCATCACAATATCTCTATATATACAACTTAAATTTTTGAAATACACTTCAAAAAATTTCATATACCACTCAATGGGGTGCACCCATAAATAAATTATATTACCTCATAGTCGAATATATCTTACCAATTAACCTATAAAATGAATTATTATATCAAATAATTATGGTTATAAGAACATTTCTAATTCACATAATATGATGGAAATTTTATTTTACATATTTGGAAATTTCAATGGGTTAACATATTTTCTTCATACATATTTGAAAAAATTAATAGATCATGTTTAATTTATGATGATCTTTCGTGTGAAAAATGAAACATAAAGCTATGGGAATTTGAGCTTGCATCAAAATATGTCATTCATGTGATTTCAGACCCCTTGACTCTAAATCAATCATTAACATTCTATTGCTGATATTTGATGAATACCAATCTATAACCTTTACATAAATCAGGAAGTTTAAAGATGATATCTATCTTTCTTGAAAATAGTGTAAGAATCTAGAGGAATAGAAATTTGTTTTTCACCTTTCACTAGAGCCAACTATTCTTGTACTTACTTTTCAATCATATCCAACCTATCCTTATTTCCATCCTTTATTTTTCAGGGTTTTTTTAATAATGTTTCAATGATTATATCACATACATTTTTTTCAAGATTCATTACATCATGAAAATGTATGATTTATAGAAATTCTAGTTAAGAAATTCAAAAAAACTAGTCACTTTTTCCAACTATTTTTTGAATGGTTTTCAAAAAAATTCCAAATACATTGTCCATATCTTTTACTTTCACAAATATTTTGTCTCCTATTATTGGACATGGTACTTGATGTTCTTATGAAATCCCTTCAAGTGATGTTATCCTAGATCGGTACTTTTTTCATAAAGGTAGAAATCTATGATGTCCTATAATCATGGTTTTTAATGATTGTTTAATCTTAATTGAAGTTGTACCTTGTTCAAAAATTATAATCCCTTGACTTCCTTTAATTATATATCTTTAAAAACTTCCATAATAAGGAATTTAATTTATTGTTCTATACAACATGGCTCTCAATATGAAATCTCCTTTTCTGTAATCACAAAAAACGTAAGTCCATAATACCATAATAACTTCAAATATTAAATCAATTGAGCCAAATGGATATCAATAGTATTTCCCTATTGTTTTGGTCTTTATATAAGTATAGATAATATAATGTATTTTTATTTCATGTATAACCATGTTAGATTTTTTTAATTTAATAACTTAACTGGACTTATACTATAATTATTTTATTAAAAACCAAACAGATTCACTCCATCTGTATATAATGTAAGATAAAGGTTTCTCATCTCATTTAAAAAATTATGATACTCATTATTAATTATCTCCCACTATGTAGAGTCTTTAGGGTGATTTATTCCCCATTTTAATTTCTTCCTTCTGCATGCCACATTAATTAACTAACAGTCTCCTCACATCCATATAGGTGGATAATCGTTGGAATGATTGGAATGTACCATACAAAATTATTATGACCTAATAAAACTTTTTTGTATCGAGACGCACCACACATTGGGAATTCGTAAAGTGATTTGTGTTCCTTGTAAAACTATATAATGTCATTGGACAAGTATGTATTTTTTCCAAGGTCCTACCCATCAAACATATAGTTCGTATTGTGTCATATATTCATCCATTGAGAAAATTATTTTATGGAATAATATAATTCAAGGGAGAAATTATTTTAGAAAAATTAGTTTCACTTCATCTAATTCCAACATTAAAATTGAACAACTTCAGTACTGCTATAAATTCTATATATTTTGTGAAACCAGTATAAAATGGCATATTTTCACAACTCTTTAACATCTCAATAAATTTTGGACAGTCATGAAGTTCATCTTCAACTGTCATTTTCATTTCTTCAATATGATCTTCATTATCATTCCCACATGTAATCACATACTTGATATGGTATTCTTTATTTTCCACACTTGAAATCATATCAGAAGATCCATAAGACTCACTTCTATCTTAGTCCCTAACTGCATTATATTTTTCCCCATGTTTATTCATATATTTATAAATTCAATATATTATGTGATAGATCAAGTGTTCTTCCAACTCCTCTAAATTAATTAGTCCTGAAAAACAAAAACAAAAACACAAAAAAAAGGATTTGATAATGTTTATCTTCATGATGTTATTCATAATTCATAAACAATTTCACCTTATATTTATATTGTTTTGTCATAAAATTAGAATCCATCCATTTTATATTTATATATATCCTATTTGATTTGGTAATATCATTATTTAACAAATTAAAGAAATACTACCAAGGGTTATTTCAAAAAAGGGGAACCCAACATTTTAATGTTTCAAATAATCTCATCATGCTTTGTAGGAAATGGGTAATCTAATTTTAAAAAATGATTTCTCCAATGGTGGATGTTGTTATCCTATAAATGTATCTACAATATTCACTAGTACCTTGTATGGTTTGACTACTAGTCATAGTAGTTAAAGAATAATTGGTGCATGTCCAAAGGAGATGGGGAATGAGTATCAGGAAAAAACGTGAAATAATAACTATTTGGGATATGAAACTAATGAGGATAATATTTATTATTGTATTTTTCTTCTTAAGACTCATCCCCTTAGAATCTAATACCAAATCATAGTTACAATGAACTAATGGAGGACTCCCATAATTTAAACATTGATGGTGATATTGGATACAAAGTGTCTTTAGGAGTTTCAGTGGGGTTAAATATTATTTCACCTTTTGTGGGAGTGAGGTCATTATGGATATCATGTGGGTTGGGTAGAGTAAGTGACATTCCCTTTCATGGTGTCATTATCACTTTATATTATATAAGAGGTGAGATTCTTTGTATATAGAAGGTCTCTAAAAGTTAATATGATAATATATATGTATATATAGAAACATTTATGAGTAAACAATGTTTTACTGATGAAATTATAAAAATGAATTCAATATGTTCCCCCTTAGATACAGTGTTCAACATGAAATAAAAAACAAATATAATTTTGAAACATATTTGATAGTCAATTAAATGCATACATCTAACTTCTACCTGTTATGATTTAAAACATAAAATATTTTATATAACAAAATAACTCTTAATAAGACAAATGAATTTGTTGAAAAAATTATAATCATAGAATAAAATTTTAAAAATATAAAATTATAATTCATAGAAATAAAAATTATAAAAGGATAAAAATATTAAACTATTTATAAATTGAAAAAATTATACAGGTATACATTTATAAATTAAAAATGTATATATATTTATATTAGTTTATAAAATTATATACATATATAGAGGTATAAATATTTATATAATTTAAAATTGAATCTATACTTTAAACAAATATACATAATTTATAAATGTATTTAAATTTATAAAACTATGAAAAATTAAATATATTTTATTAATGTATATATAATTTATAGAAGTATAAAACATTTCCAAATTTTAAAAGTATACAATTGTAATATATAAAAGTTAAATTTAAGAAAGTATACATTAAAAATAATTTGTAATGAATAAAACTATAATTGTATATTAATTTATAAATATATAAAACTATAAAAGTATAAATAATTATTAAAATTTTATATTTATACTATATAATTCAACATGATATACTATAAAATTTATAATAGTATATAAATTTATAAATGAATAAAACAATAAAATTATAAATAATTAATGAAAACAATTATTAAATTATATTAGTTTATAGAAATGGAAAATTTCGTATTATGGTAATGAGAAGAGGCCCCTATATTCTACATATTGGTAAATAAGAAACTATTTTAATGATTATTTTATTATAAATAAAATCATTTTGTAAAAATAGAATTTTATTCTTTAATTATAAATATAAATATCATTTTTCCCCGTGCAAATATGTTGGGTGGAGTTTACTTCATTTTTACTTAATTACATGAACACTCTATATATCTAGAAAATGATATTTTATCATAACTAATCAACACGATATATTTTCCCAATATGAGTCGAGAATTGAGGAGACAATTACCATATGAAATTTTCATATGAGATGCATGAAATTGGTTTTTAGTCTCACCTCTATGGTTTTTAAATTTCCTTTTCTAGATTTGTAACCACGTCATTATAATTTCAAGGACATATAAATAACCATTATCCTATTTTTTATATTAAAGATTAATTTATATATATCAAATTGATTTCAAGAAGATGGAGCTTGGATAGAACCCTTACAATGTACATTAGGGAAAATATTACTTTTAAATTTAATATTATTTCACACGTCTAATGATTCATTATCCACATGAATATCTATATGATATAAATCATGAATAACCCATCATTGGAGAAGTCTTAGATGAGTCTCTTGCTATAAGATTCAGTGATGATAAAATGATAAGTTATATAACCCATGTGTTTATAAAAAGATGTAGTAATTTCAGTTTATTTATTACTCATAAAGACCTGAATGGTTTCAAATTAGATATGTGACATCTATTTAATACGTTGATTAATTAATTTATTGGATATTATTCATATTAAGTAGTATAATAAATCACTATATAAATCAATGTAATAGTAACTCATATGAAAACCAAAATATTTAAAAAAATCATTTTGGGACCATGTTGTTGGATGATTTCTTAAAAGACATAACTAATTTTTAAAGTGAAATTTCTAACAAAATGAGTCAATTACAAAAATAGACACATCCCCTAATATAACCAACTTATGTTGAGATAGTACCTCATATGATGATATCTCAAATGTTGGATGTATCTGATCTTAGTGTACAAATCATCCACTCTCAATTACAGTAAACCAAATAAATGTTCGTAACTAATACATTGAAGATCATATACTATGAATATCTTGATAAAGATAAAATATTAATTATAATAAAAGTATGAGGATTATATATATATATTATTCATCAAAAAACACTAAGAACATAACTTATTATACCTAATCCTATCACGGTATGAGTTTCATGTGGGAAATAAGCAAGCAGGAGTGGTGTGATTCTATATAGAGGTGGTACGATGTGGAGAAAGCGTGTGGCGAGGTGAAGTTATTCTCCACTTACCTTAAATTTGGAATGATTTCCGCAACAGGGTATGTATTATTATTAAACAATAGCAGAGATATGAAAGCAATGTACTTTGGTGAGAGCAGTGGTGGCGGTGAGAGTACTGTTCGATAAGAGAGGCAGTGTGGTGGCAGTGGGGTTTGGTGAGAGCGGTGGTCGTGGTGGGAATTGGGTACAAGAGAGGGGCAGAGTGAAGGTAGTGGGCTTTAACAAGATCTTGTGGTCTATGAGGGATAATAAATTTGGATAGGGTTCTTTATAAGACTGGGTAAAGAATTTATCAACACTTTCCAAAAAGTGATGATAAATACACAACCATATCAGTGCTAAAAAGCATAGATAAAACACGTCATTATAAGAAATAAAATTTTAGCACTGATAAAGATAAGTTTTTTCAGAACTTTTTTGGTGTTTATAAAGATCTAACATTAATAATTTATTTATATCATTATATATATTTACAATAATAATATATTATAATAATATATTTATTTATTTATATTAACAAATATTTATATATATATATATATTTATAAATATGTCTGTGTTTTCTATATTATTAATTATCTATATACTCTGTTGAGGTCATTTTCAAGGGTTATCCTAGGGATTTAGTTTTCAATGTTTTCCTAGGACCATAAGTTTCCGTAGAATGCACTCGCATTGTTTTTAGTGGTTGATTATTTTCATCCTCTTCCTTTTCAGTCCTTCTCCTTCCCCACTCTTATGATCATAATGGGATGACAGAAGACCGTATTAACCACTGGGAAAATGAATTTTTGACCGAGAAGTAGAAAACAATAATACTCTATAAGAATAGTGTAGACTCATTCCTAACTCCTCGGATACCTCTTAATACAATTGGAAAACACATCTTTGATAAATTATTTATCATAAGTACCCTAAAAAATACACTATATAACATATGGTGATTATAAGAAGTTGTTTCCATTAGAGAGATCAGAGAAAATTTCCTAATCATCTAATTTCTCAATGATAAATATAAATCAAATATTATCAGTGGGAGAAATCGTATTTCTACAATAAAATCATATTGATTGAAGATCTAGTTTTCATAATGGATATCCAAAAAGAAATATTCTCTAAATCTCCATTTTAGATAAACCTCAAAGGAATTAAATTCTTTTGAATAAATAAACACATTATGTGTGGAATTTGTTGAAGAATTCAAGAGTTCATGAATTAGGATTGAATAAGGCTCATTAATTGGGGTATGGTGGTGCAAATTATGGATTTGTTAGGCATTGGTGAACTGTTGTGATTCACTAATCACAAATAGAGAATAATGGATGGTGAAACCAGCCCTTATTATAATATGAACAATGATTTACAAAAATCCCTCTCTACAACCCTCTCTCTCTCAAACATGGTGCTCTCTTGAATATATTTGGATACAATGGAGATCTATTGACTTAGATTTATGATACGAGAAGGGTAATTAGACCCAGTTTTTATAGCCATGGTGGGAGGTATCAAGTTTGACACAAGTCCCACCAATACCCCATCTTCCATGGACTTCCCTTAAGGCTGAAACCAACCATGGTAGGTGGATTTGGTGCACTAGCCAGCTACAGGGAAGCGAGAAATAAAAACTCTATCAATTTTCCCACTCTAGCTGCAATTCGTTGGAGCATATGCAAAGGTATAGCTTCTCCTGAACAACCACCTTTTTCAACATATACACTGGTTTCTCCTTTGTGTGGATCTTCACAAGTCGCATCAGTTCTTGATCCAAAACGTCACATATCCAATGATAGATAATGTCGACATGCTTCACCTAAAAATGGTACATAGAGTTATTACTCAAGTCCAAATCACTTTGACTATCACAATGAATCATGTACAACTTCTGGCTGAATCCAAGCTCCTGGAGAAGGATTTAGCCACAACATCTCCTTTCTACCTTCTGAAGTAGCAATGTACTCTACTTCCATCGTGGATAAAGAAATTCACTTCTATGACCATGACTGCCATGATACATCTCCTCCTTCAAAATTATAGATGTATGTTGATGTAGACTTCTTGATATCAGGATATCTATCCATATCTGAATCTATAATTCCCTACAAGAGAGGTTTGGATCCCCCATAGCACAAACATATATTTGATGTACATTTAAGATACCTCACAATCCATTTGACTATATCCCAGTGCTGCTTCCTAGGATTTGAGAGAAACCATCTCACAATAGCCACTACACGGGAAATTTTAGGTCTCATAATCACCATAAAATAGATCAGTCTTCCAACAGTTTAGGATTATGGTATCTTGTCCATCACCTAGATTTATTACTAGGACAATGGGCATGAACTCTTTCTCAACTACAAATGGTCGGGAAGAGAAATTTTCACATGGTTGTATTTTTTCATGTTGAAAAATTTCGAAACACGTTAAAAATACTTATCCTAAGATATCCATAACAACATCCTCTTTGTATCATGAATGATCTGCATCCCCAAAATCTGTTGAGATTCTCCCAAGTCATTCTTATAAAAGGACTTGGATATGTTCTTCTTCGACTACCTAATCTTCACTGCATCCTTCCCAATAATCAATATGTTATCAACATAAAGTAGAAGAGGAATAATGTTACCATCCTCAAATCATTGGATGTAAACAGACTGGTCCTCCTATGTCCTCTTGTACCCCTGACTCACCATGAATGAGTCAAACTTCTTGTACCAATGTATGGAAGATTTTTTTATCTTGTAGAAGCTCTTATTTAATTTTTAAATGAGTTTTTATTGTCCAAAAACCTCAAAACCTTTAGTCTTCTTCACATAGATCTCCTCGGAGAGGTCACCATGATGAAATGATATCTTCACATTCATCTGTTCAAGATATAAGTACAATCTAGCCACTAATCCAAAAATGAATCGAATCGAATCCATCTTCACCATGGGTGAAAAGATCACATCAAAGTCATCTTCTTTCTTTTGAAGGAGTCCCTTGAAAAATAACTGAGAATTGGTCTTGTACTACATTTTTCTAGAATAATTATTCATCCTGAAAACCCATTTTTTATAAGGGCATTATTACCTTTGGGTAGGGCCACCAAATCATATGTTTGGTTCTACATCAACAACTAAATCTCATCCTCTATTTCATGAATCCATTTATGTTTTTTATGATTAGACGCTACTTCTAGGTATCTTTCTGGATCCCCTTCATCATCTAGTAACATATACTCTAACTCTAAGAATTTTTTTGATGGAATCCTTCCTCGGGAAGATCATAGAACCTATGAAATGTTAGGTTAGGGACGCAAAAAATCACTTAGCTTATGTTGTGGTTCTACAACATCATGTGGAGAGGATTGAGTCCCCCTGCTCAATAACCTCTACCACTACCTCATGGTCCGATGCCGATGAGTCATCTTATACATCCTCTTTCTTATGGATATGTGGTGTTGGTATAGGTGTTGTATCATGAACATATTCCTCAAAAAATTCCCTTTGAGACATTCTAGGATTTTTCATTTCCTCGATCGTCTCGTTTTCCTGGAATGCAACATCTCTGCTTCTGATCACCTTCTTCTCCTTTGGTCCCAATGCTTGAATCCAAACTCCTCATATCTATAGAAGATTATGATTCATGAAGTAGATCTCCCAATTAACTTTTTCTTGAGCTCATTGGATTCATGTGAAAATGAAAAACATCCAAATACTCATAAATGAGAGTAAGAGGGATGTTTACCAGACCATTTCTTCTACGTAATATCAAAATTCATTAAGACCAAGGATTATCTATTAATGTGGTAGAATATGACCTAAATACCTTCTCACCAAATGGCTTAGGGTGCTTAGCTGAACTCATTATGCTTCTGACCTATTCCATGATGGTTCTTTTCATCCTTCATGTAACTTCATTGTGTTATGGGGTGCATGGGACCATCCACTCATGTCAGATTCCCTGACTCCTGAAAATAGGCATAAAATTCTCTAAATGTGTACTCAACTCCATTATATGAATGAAGAAACTTCATCTTCCTTCCAGTTTCATGATCCACCATATTGTGGAACATCTTTAATTAGTATAGTACTTGGCCCCAAATCTGCATAAAAAACCCACAACCTTCGAGATGCATCATCAATAAAGGATGGGAAATATTTGTTACCTCCCAGTGAATCCACCTTCATGGTTTCACATACATAAGAGTGCACCAAATCCAGTAACTCTAATATCATTCATAAACCAGAATTGAATGAGCCTATATGTTTCTTCCCATACAAATAGTATTTACAAGGATCAAGGGATTCATCTGTGTCAATAATGAGGCATTTCTTATTTTTAAGGTAGATAACCCATTTTCACTCAAGTGGCCAAGTATCACATTCCATATATAGGTATATATCTCTCCTTTCATTATGTTGAGGCTGTTTACGCATATCATCACAAGATTTTTGTTCAACATACCATATATATGTCCTCAGGTTATGAAAATGGAGCATTTCTTCATCTTCTATGCTCCATTGTTGAATATGTTGTCATTTCCTTGTCGGCCAAAGGATATAACTAATAACTGGTTGAGTCGAAGTCATGGAACTTGTCGAACATACTTTAGGGTGATTGTGTATCCAATGTTCATATTGACGTGGATATCACTCATGCCAGCAATCATTGCCGAGCTGGTATTTTACATATTAATTGAAACAAAGTTTCCAGATTGATAAGTCATGAAATAATCATGATGCGGAGTGACGTGGTACGATGTTGCAGTATCGACCACCCATTCTGGTTCTTGGCCTAATGTTTGAAAGAATGTATCTTCTTGGTCTTTGGATAAAATCATTATTTCTTTAGAGATTTTCATGTGTGCATCACCATTTCCACTTTTTCTGTTGCTAATTTGACCCTTTTATTATAGTAAATTTCAGGATTTTCTTTTTATGTGCCCCATTATTCCACAATGGTATAATTTATATAATAGTTGTGTGATATCTATAGACCTATTGTATATTTGGTGTGTTTTTCTAGACCCTCGACCACCTCTCGTGAATGGTCCCTCCATTGGATTTTAATTATGTAAAATTTGGTGTATAATATCAAAAAATATAGATCAACATTGCATTCAAAAAATGGTCAAAATGGCGGAATCTACTCCTGGATTGTCAAAATAGGACACTGATTGATCAAGACATGATCAAAACACTATCAACAGTCAAGATCAAATGCTGATGTGGTGATCATGTGGAATTGATGTGGCATGCTGGAGGAGCTTCTTGAGACTCACTGAAATGGTCGATAACACTGAAATAGTACCTTCTTATTCTACAAGTGGGTACTATAGCACATGTTGTTTGACTGAACTTTTACTGAGCCTAGGAAGATCGTTTTACCTCTATTTGTGATTTCATTTGCACAGTTGGAATCAGCTTACCATGAACATTCTGAATCTACCATAAAAATAAGATTCTGAGAAACTAGATGTTTCTAGTCACTAGAAAAAACACAACTTCTCACCGTCATTGCACCATAACTCTTTCGGATACCACTAATTGTGATTCTCTGATCATGGTATAGAAGAATGGAGGGAGAAACCTGCCTTAATTTAAAACTGAACAATGATTTACAAAACTCCCTATCTACTACCCTCTCTCTCTCTCTAACATGGATCTCTCACAACTCTCTTTCGATAAAATGTCTCTCTCTTGGTTCAGATTGATGATCCTTAAAGGATCCTCAGACCCTCCATTTATAGACATGGTGGGAGGTTTGAAGTTTGACACAACTCCCACCAATCCTCCCACCTACCATAGACTTCTCCAATGGCTGCCACTAACAATAGTAGGTGGATTTGGTTCAAATTCCACCTACAAGGAATCATGAAAGAAAAACTCTATCATAAACTACATATGCATGGAATTTCCCTTTTAACAGATGGATAAAATAATTTTATAACATTTTAAAATGAGAAACTATCAATTTATTGTTTCATTTGTGTTCATTTGGGGAATACGGAAAAATATTTCACCACAAAGGTCATATATAATAATGGTGATATTCTCTTACAGTATTTCCCATGGATGAAAACTATTATTTTGGGAGGATCTCCTTCACTGTAATCGGAAAATTATAAAGCCATTGAGAAAACATCGAAAGATATTAATGATCAATCATATTCATGCCAAAATAAAGTCATTATGTTGGGAATTTTAGATTTACCTAAAGCTAAAAAGGACCATATAAAACTAATTGAGGATGAAGTCCATGGAATATGGGTCACCTAATATGGCCCCATAAATTCTTAGAAACATCATATCCACTCACTGATAATGATTTTTACTGATCTTGTTTAGAAAAAATCTACTTCTATTGATATAAATAAAAACCTCACTACCTCAAATAAAATTTCATCAAACCCCCTAGAAATTCATCTAATTCAGGCACTTGGAGACTCCTCACCCTTCCCAGCATTGAATTTAGACACATTTTCTCTTTCTGTGTTAGCTAATATGAAACTATGAATGTGGAAAAGGATTCCAAGAGGGGATTTTGGATGAAGGAAAAATATTTTAGAAAATAATGGTTCAAAAAGATGTGTGGAAGAACCATAATTTAATATAAGATCCCCCAAAAGATATAAAGTAAATTAAGATGGATCTATACTTGAATGCTCAGATGTGGAGGTTGGAGTGAACCAACCCCACCTATCCTAATGATTGTTTTATGATTAAATTTTCATGGTCTTGGAAACCGATGATCAGTTCATTTTCTCTAGCACCACAATGGTAAAAGTCACTCAGTCTTTGTTTTTTGTCCATAAACATTTTTGATATCAAGGTTATGGATTGTCTTGAAAATATAGTTTCCAATTTAGCTTCTCAATCTCCAATATTGGCCACATAGGTTTCCTATTCGTCATTTAGAAAGATATAATGGATGTCAAAATTTCCTCTTTCTCCTTGATTCACATCGCTACAACTATTTAGCTTTCTAACATCCCAACATGGTCTTTCGTGGGTTTCTATAGTTTTATATCCCAAATGGATTAAAGGTAATCCTAGAGACTTCTTCATTACCTACTTGAAAAACTCCCTGACCATATTATTTTTGGTGGGGATATTAATGAGATATTGTTTTAGAATGAATAGATATGGGGTTCTTACAAACCACTTTCTCAAATGCTTTCATTCAAGAATAAAATCATATTCTTCAATCTAGTTGACTTGGGGTAAACTTTTAACCCCTTTTACCTTGTTTATAGTAATCTAATAAAAATATCATTTTTGAACGACTAGACAGATTACTAAGAATGGTTGAATGGACCAATATCATTAGGCACTTCAATGTCCCACACATGCATCCTACAATTTTTGATCATAGTTTTATTATTTTAGATAAAACTTATTTTTAGAGGAAATATATTTACAATCATTGAATGAGGATAAAATGTTTTCAGACAAATGACATGGTGTGTGGGGAAATTTTCCACTCGTGCTGGAGTACGGGAGACCCTGGTACTGAGAACAAACTACAGTGTGTATCTAAAAGTTTAAATAAATTGAGTACCATTAAATATCATCATCTAGGTTTAAATTGATATAATAATTAAAGGATTTTTAACATTATTTATTTCTACTCTCCAACTAATAATATTCTTTCTAGGATTGGTTGGTTGGAAATGAATCTTGATATGGGTCTTTATAACATGGAATGATTTTGGGAAATGCATCCGTGTGAAAACCACATCAATAAGGTAGAATCCAACACTACCTATTTCCACTATAACACTTCAGAAATTCATATTACGAACTCCATAATTAGTATCAAATACCAAGATGTTGGGACTATTTCAAAGGAGGTGGATATTCATGAAACTATTATTCACTTCTTATAATATCTCTTCATGGCAGGTTACACATCCAATTTCGAGCGGCAAATGATCATTGGGAGACTGAGGCCCTTGTTTTTCAGAAATGATGATCTCAAAAGGTGGGAAGGAAAAATTTATTAAATATGTCATAAAATTGTTCCTGATCTATGTTATTCCCCTTTTCATGATCCTAGTATCGATTATTAGCCACATATGTGCACATAAAATCAAATTTTGGTGGGGTCACAAAAATGGGAAACAAAACACATTAACTAGCCTAGAATAATGTTTGAATGCCCAAATAAAATGGGGTAATTGGTTTGAGGTAGCTTAATCACTTGAACAATGTATTATTGTACAAAAAAAATTATGGATCATATTTAACTTAGAATCTCTCTATGGATGGATCCTCAATGCCAAGTACATCCCCCACTCTGATTTACGATACTCAGCCTTAGGTCCTATTCCCTTCACCATTGGATATACCTTTGTGGATATCACACGTCACATAGGTATAATTAGGATGGAGGATTGGGAATGGATCCTTGGTCTGAATCTAGAATTATCTATGGATTCTAGATGAAGAATGCTTGATAGAAACCTCTCTTAGAGTCCCTAGATTGGAATATGTGAGCGTTTTCTCTCTTTAATGGTATTTTTGATAACTAGTGTCTGGACAAAATAGGGTATTATATCAATTAAAGGGTGAGATATATTATTATTAGCATCCCTAATTTAATTGATATGGGGAAGGAGAATTTTTAATATTTTAAAGAAAAGTTGAGTGTTTTTTTGGAAAGGTGTGTTTACATCATGGCACATGGAATCCAGAACCCAGGACACCAGAAGATTTGTATATCTCTTTGGTGTATCTCATTCCCTCACAAAGTCCTCTTTTATTCTTGTGGTAGATCTACAGTGTAATACTCTAACTTATGATGTTCCTCTGGAATCACCATTTTGTCGATGATCCCTCATGTTCTGTTTTCAAGGAGGCCTCAGATTATCCCTTTCAAGTAATTGTTAACTGCCCAAGAGTAAGAGAGATTTATTATTCTTGGAATCCTTGTGGTGACTAATTTATCTCCCTAGCCTCGTACCATCATGCATTACATGGGTCTTGGTCTTTCTCTTTCCATATAGATATGGTGGAATTAATATGCACTCTCACATGTTTCATATGGGTGAGACCAAATTACCATATTTTCAAATAGATTTCTAGGCCTCGTTCATTCTAATTTTATTGCAAAAGGGAATGGTTGGATTCTTGGGTTTTTCAGTACAATCATATAGAAAAACCATGCCCTCATCCACACAAATGAACATGTAAACCTCCCCCAAAGGATCTCCCAAAAATAAATGTTAATGCAACTCTCACCAAGATTGGAATGGTTGGTATCAAAAATATATCATAAAATTCATATAGATAAATCATCGTGGCACAGCATACTTATTTCAACTCTTTTAGGGTCCCATCGAAAGCTAAATTACAAGCAATATGCCTCGGTGAGATATTTAATTTTGAGAAAGGATAGAAATAAATCCTTATTTAATCAGATTTCATTGTTGGGATAAATTCTATTTGTGCAACGATAATAGGATTTCTATCTTTGAGCCCTCTCGTTTTGAAGATATGGTCTCTCCTTCACCACATTTCCCCTTGATGCTACCATTTTTTTTAAAGAGAATGGAATATATCGGGCCATTGTTTGGTGACCATGAGTATCTCAGATGGTTCTCTCACTAGGTTGGATGATTTTACTCCATGGATGTTTTCTATTATACTCTAAAACCTTCTGTCCCCTTCATATATTTCCTTCTTTGTCAAAAAATAAATATTTGTATACATTTATTTAATATATATTAATAAAAAAATTTAATATAATAAAAAAAAATTATTATTATTTTATAGTTATTTAAATATACATATATGTATATATATATATATATAACTATTTATAATTATAAAAAAACATTCATGACCCATCCTAGAGGGATCTATGCTGGGACTCCCCAAGCCTACCTCTAATAGGCCAGGGGCTAGTGACTAGCACCGAGAAGGCATATCAGTAACAAGGGAGGAATAGCCTATATAACTATATGCATGCACACATCTCCAAGCCCAAAAATATAGAAATTTAAAACACTATGTAAACCATGCATGCCACTAATACAACCACTGATATTAACAGTACAAAAGTGAAAGAAATGGGATCTAATACAGCAGCCCAACAAAAGAAAAGTTGTAAACAAGAAGGTAAACAAGTCTCTCGAAACTCATTGAAAGATAACCCTTACTAAATGGTAGGTTATGGGATGTTGCCTAAATCCACAAGAGTATGCCTCTTCTGTCTGATCTCACTGGGCACCACCTAGTGCTACACCACTAGTTTTTTCATCAAAACATCGGTCTTCTGCACTACACATGGAACGTGCAAGAAAATACTGTGAAGAGGTGAGTAAAATAGTTATCAATAAGATGATCCTAAACCACTAAAAATACCACAACGAAAAGAAAACATTATGTATTGTCATCTCAAATAGGTATTAATCTTATACAGTAAAAGATATATTATCGGACGTAGTCCACAAAACACCCACTATCGATGAGACACGTAGTCCAAATGAGACACTCAATCCTAATGAGACACTAATTACTAGTAAGAAACATAGTCTCAGTGAGTCTTGTAGCATCAAGGTCATGTAGTCTTTAAGTCACATTTTCTTCAAGTCACATAGTCTCCACATCATAGCCATCCATGGGATTCCGCTCTTAGCGTGCTTGATCTGGGAGAACCTACTCCTCAAGAAAATGTTCATAAGTAAATTTCCAAAAAAAACCCACATAGAATAACATAAAAGAACCACTTCCTTTCTAGGGTCACAATTCCACAAACATCTCATCAAACAGTCATACGGTTTGGATGTTATTTCCATTTTAGTAAAACGGGGCCAGTTTAGTTTGAGTCAGGTCTGATCCAGTCAAACTGATGCAACATGACCCACTAGGTCTGACCCAACCTGTTGGGACCACCCCCATATTTCATTCTTGAGACACCCTATGTGTGTCATATTAGTAGACCAGGGCATGGAAAATTTTTTGTCTCGATTTACCAACATAGCAGACCGCTCTTCTACCACACTGTTTGTGGGATTTTGTGCCCACCGGATGACTCAGTGCCCTACCACGTTGTCAGTCCTCACATTAGTAACCTTCCACAGTTTTAGAACTCATCTCCTCTCATGGTTTCACCACTGTGGGCTGCTACTGATGGACTTCATTGCCGCCACCCACGGCCCCCTGTCGTGGGTTGTCCCATCACTGTGGTCCTACTGGACCGTAGGTCACCACTACTCCTGGTTTCCCGGAGAGCGGTCGTCCACCTAGCCCGGACATGCTATAAAGACCATGCTTCTTCCACTGCCAGTCTCTCCACATGTGGCCTCACATCACTCTGTACCTACCATTGCACCTCTACGACAACTTTTGGGCACCAGATTGTTGATTTCAGGTTGTTATGCAACGAATCAAACGCGCAACAACCGCTCTCTCTCAAGATCATGAATAATGAGAAGAAAAATGGAAAATGGGAATAACAAGATTGTATGAATAATGATCCAAGTCTTTTATTCATGTCGGCCTTAGTTAGTTTTTTTTAGTACCTTGAAGAATAAAAATAATAATCACAATGATATAATTCATATTTAATCCCTACAAGACAACTCTCGTCCCACATGGATGATCAACTTGTGGATCAACCAATTTGTGGGTTGATCTATGTTTGTCGTTAAGAAATAAAGAACAGGGAAAGATAAATTACATATAAATAAAACCCCTACCCCAAGGAATGGATTGATCGATGATGAAGAGTGAGTCCTACATTCATCATTCTTCAATCTACTGACACCTAATTCAAATTTGATAATCGATATGTGGGTGTTTGTTATTACACACCAATGATGGGTTTTTCCAACGACTTTCCTCTTTAAAGTTTTCCTGGGAATTTTCAATAGGGTTATGAATCTTACCATGTATCCCTATTAATCCATTAAATGGAGAATGTGAATTTCATCATTTTAGAATCACCGTTCTCTTTCATTTATGAATAAAAATAGTATGACTTTTTGTTATGTCATAGAATCAGTGTGTCTCTATGAGACATTCGAAATGAAATAAAGTAATATTCTTTATCACATAATCCTAGGGTCACCCCTTTCCACCAGCTCCCAGAGATGGTGGTGGTAGTGGTACCTCGATCCATCACCCACTACCTGCTGATCTTCCTGCTCTCCTATAACATCTGCGACCATACGGACCACAATGCTCGAAGCTCTACCATTGCCTCAGTGGTCTCTTGACTATCTGTTGATCATTTTTGTGGTGAGTTAAGCAGTCACGATCCATGTTTCCCCGACCGCAGCTCATGTAGCACTACCTATCCTTTAGCTTGCTCCATCTTCCCTCGAAGACTCATGTTGTTGATCCTATGTTTTGGGGTCTCCCTCTAGAGTGCTTAACCCACATGTGTCCCTTTTTTGTTGTTGACTACACACTACTGAATATTTGACTATCTGGTGTATGCTGGTAGCTCCCACCATTGGCACCTACTCTGCCATAAATATCTCCTTGAGTAGAGATTGATCCAGTACCCTAACATAAGTTGTTATGCTAAGGTATATCATCAATTCCCTGATATCCGGGTGTATCCCATTCTCAAATATCATGACATGAAGAATAGTTCTTTAAATATTTCTATGGATTAGTGATATAAGTTTGTGTATCTCGTCGAGTACTCTATAACCATCTTGTTTCCCTACTGTAGGTACATGAGATCATGCATAAGTATTGGGTGTAACATAGCTGAGAAGAACTCCTCCCTAAAGTGTCTCTTAATATCTACTCAAGGTAGGTTCATCTCATCATGTGTCTAGATCATTAAGCTTTATTTTTGTCTTTATGAGCCCTGAAGAAGGTTCTCTTCATGGACCTCCATCTAGTCCGGTGGTTTTCGCACAAGGCAAAAGATGTGTGTGACCGCCTCCATCCAATCCTTAGCTACCTAGGGGTTTGTATCACCCCTGAACCTAGGAGTTATCTGCCTATGGAACTCATTTAATGAATTGAGCCTTCATGAATCCTCTACTAGTAGTGCTTTAAGAAACTAATGATCGATGGGTGGTGGTATCACTGGTACACCACCCGGTGGGGCTATCTCTCGTACTGGTCCCTATACTGACACCTAAAAACTTGGCTTAGCATCCTCATGGTCACACAATAGAATCCTGGATAGTTGTCTATAGGGAGGCATCCTAAAACATATCAAGATAAACCATTATCAATAGAATATACCTATCAAGATGACTCAAGAAGGACATGAGGACACACTCAAAAATCATATATGATGCATGTACCATTTATTTCCTTAAAACAAGTGTTTTATTATACCAAGTCAAAAATTAGGTGTCTAGAGTCCTAGTGTATGGATACATCAGTCGCTACACCAACATTGGATTCTCTGGCCTGAAAGCTAAACTAAAAACACATAACATGGTTTCCCCAAACCAATCTCACAGACTCCTGATCCAAATGTGGAACTAATCTGCTCTAATACCACTATGTCACGACATTTCCTAGAGGGATTTGTGTCGTGGCTCCACAAGTGCACCTCCAATAGGCTAGGGGCCAGTGACTAGCACCAAGAAGGCATATCAATAACATAGGAGGCCTTTCCTTTGTACATGTAGTCACACACACATCTCCAATCCCAAAAATGATGAAATGTAAAATACTAAGTAAAAAATACATGCCACTAAAACAACTATTGAGAGTTATAGTACAAAACTGAATGCAAAGGGGTCCATCATTCTTTCCCCACAAAAGAAAAGTTTTAAACAAGAAAGTACACAAGTCACTAGGAAATCATTGGAAGAAAACCCTAAATAAAGGTTAGGTGAAGGGTAGCTTCTTAAATCCATAAGAGTATTCCTCATCTGTTAGATCTCACTAGGCACCACATGAACCTGAACCACCTACATATCTATCAAATGGTCGGTCATCTGCATAAGACACAGAACGTGTGGTAAAGTCTAGTGAAATGGTTAATAAAACAATACTCAGTAGGATTCCCCAAAACCATAAAGAAAATTACACATGAATTATTTTCAGCTCACATATGTATAAATCTATGACATTAAAAGTAATCTTATCGGTCGTAGACTACAAAACACCCAGTATCAATGAGACACTTAGTCCCAATGAGAAACTCAAACCCAATGAGACACTTAGTACTAGTAAGACACTTATTCCTGTTGAGTCATGTATCCTCAATGTCATGTAGTCTTTATGTCACAAAGTCTTGAAGTCACATAGTCTCCGCTTCACAGCCTGCCATAGGATTCCACTCTTAACACGATTGATCTGGGAGAACCTACTCTTCAAGCCAACATTTGTAAGTCAATTTCCACAAAACATACATAGAGTATCTCAAATGAACCACCTAATTGTATAGGTCCCAACATCGTAAATGTCTCATCAAACAAACTTATAGTTGGGATGTTATGGGAATTTTAGCAAAAATGGGTCGGTTGGGTTCGTGTTTGGTGGGACCAATCCGAACTGACCGGACCTAGGGTTCGTCGACCCTACATTCCATGTCCAACATGACCCAAACCACTAGGTAAACCCAACCCGCAGGACCCAGCCCATTCTACCATGCTGGGACACTATTGGCCCAGCCTTCCAACTCCATCCTGGCCCACTTGATGCTGGCCAGTTTGGTCTACCCAGATGTAGTGAATGTCGCGATGCGCCTCACCAATGTAGTCGGCTGATGATCTTTCCACTCCGCTCACACATAGTCAGGAGTACCACATTCTAGCTCAATGACACAGCATCCTGACACGTCGTTGGTCCACACAGCCACAACCAGCATGGTCGCGGCTCCTGTCGCCACCCACGGTTGCATTGACACGAGATCCTACTGATGCCACCATCCTTGTTAACCACCGCCCTTGGCCCCCTACCATGGAATGTACCACTTCCATGGTCTTTTTAGACTATGGTTCAATGCCGCCGCTGGCTACCATGTCGGCAGCTGACCGCATAGCCTGACAGTGATACCGAGCCGATTCTGCTTTTGCCATCGATCGCTCAACTAGTGGCCTCGTCTCACGCCGTACCTACCATCACACATCTACGACATTGTTTGGGAATTATATTCTCAGTTTTAGGTTGTTGTGACATGAATTGAAGATGAAACAACCGCTCACTCTCAAGATCACAATGAACACAATGAATGGGCGAAAAGGGAGAAGCACAAGAACACATGAAGAACGATCCGTGCCTTTGTTCGTGAAGGCCGTAGTGTGTTCCTGTCAGCATGACCACAAAAAATGAAAATAATAATTACAAGGATTTAATTCACATTTAATCCTCATATGATAAATCTTATCATACTTGGATGATCGACCCACAGATCAACCTGATGAATAGTGATTCCTCTATTCGTCTTTCATCAATCAGTCGATGCCTTCTTCAGATCCGATCATCGATCAGCTGGAATTCATTCTTACTCACCAATGAGCTGTTTCACCAATGAATTCCCTCTTTAGAGTCATCTAGGGTATTTTCTCTAGTGTTATAAATCTATCCTCATATCCCTATTAATCCATTAAAAGGAGAAAATGCATTTCAGTGTTTCTATGTCTCCAAGCTCTATCATTTATGAAATAAAATGGGCTGACTCTTCATTGTATCATTATTTTATTGCGAGACATTCAAAAATAATTAAAATATACTTAATTATGTTTATTTTTTATTTCTTTAAAATGTCCAAAAATTACCTTCTACCCCTGACATGCGCCAGTTGAGGTTACGCCCCCCCTATGGTAATGTCGATGTATTGAACACAACAGTGCCCTTAGATTTTTAATCTGAGAACCTGTTAAAAAGTTATTAAATTTCAAATTTAGTCACCAAAGTGTTTTTAATTAACAAATAATATTTATTGAGAGATTTATTTCGGTCACATCGGGCCTTAGAATCTCAATCCATGTCCATCAGTTGTTAAAATTTTACTTGGTTGGAGATGCTTCCACTCACATATGTATGGTACACATAGTGTTAAAGATCGTAGGGTTGCCAGGGGTGAATCCAAATTGGATACCTCATATTCAATAGTTGATAGTTCATTCTCTCTATGCAATGATTCTTCTGTTGGGGAAATTTTTCAAAAGGGTAACATTTCCCATGTCAGAGCTGATGATGAAGCTGTCTTGGAGCACCTGATATTAGTTAATAATTAGATTATTGTAAGATTAATTTTTATTCCAGGGGCTCCAACCAATGGAAGTGAATGAATTTGTTTTTAGGATTTCAGCGGTATGGGATTTTGATAGGCGGAGATGTGTTTTAGTAGGTAGAGCATTTTACCACATTCTCTTTCCCATAGAGAACATAAATATGTGAGCATGTGGTCTCAGTTCAGTCTCTCGAAATCCAAACATCCGGTATATTCAATAATTAGATATGATGTTCAGCCTAATGGATGTATTTAACTCGTCTATACAACTATTGGTCAATTTGTTTTTTTTTTTCTTAGGTGGATATTGGTGCACCTGAAGATTTTGTATGACCTTTTTCTTAAAATTGGAGTTCCTATCCAATGGGATAGTAATACATACGTGGATCTCTTCTGAAATTATGCTTGATTTTTGGTTGAGGATATCTTAGGATCCATCGTGGTTGAAAAACAATTTCTATCCACTGAATTTGATGAGTTCATGTTGAAAATTGAATATGAGAAGGTCCCAAAGTTCTTTTCGGACAGCAGGTT
Organism: Viscum album; assembly: GCA_963277665.1. NCBI lineage: Eukaryota > Viridiplantae > Streptophyta > Magnoliopsida > Santalales > Viscaceae > Viscum > Viscum album. The sequence continues at coordinate 556,904,006 of OY728162.1, forward strand.
ATTTAGTCATGACTCATTGAACTATAAAAGTTTTTTTTCTTATTTTCTGTTCAGATCATGATCATGAGGAAATAAATTTAAATAGGAAGTCCCAACTTGTGAGGACATCTCTCCATGATAAAAATGATGTATTGAGTGAAGAAACTCATGTAGGGAGGACCGTCCTGGGAAAACATTTAGTTTTATAGCATGGTGATTCCAAGAAGTCAGAGGCTTCACTTTCGGATAGATCTGTGTGTATGGAAAAGAAGACTAACTCTGATTTGAACCAATTTTCACTACTTCAAGTGGGTGAATCGAATAAAGATGAAATTGACTTTCCGGGTAGAAGTAAACCCACTGTGGACTTAATATTTATCACCTCTAGAAATTCTAATAATGTTGTGAAGATCACCTCCTCTACCCTGAACATGATTTCATGGGTTGACATTACTGCATAGGAGCAGTTCACTCTAATAAAAATGTTCATTTAACTTCTGAAACTGATATTAATGACCAGTGTGAGGCTGACATAGCTACCCAACATGAGGCGGATAAGGATATGAATGTCAAAATTAAATCTAAAGAAAAAAAATGGTTGGTATCCTCCCCTACAACATAGACCACTCTTAGTTTAGACTTGCATGATGGTAATGAATCTATTTCATTTTATAATTGAAAATTCATTTCTAAAACACATGTTTTGGACAATGAGTATGATGAGGAATTGAGGGATACTGATTATAGTGTTTAGGATGATGCTCAGGAATAGGATGAATGACTGATTGGATAGGAAAAGATGATTTTTTATGAATGGTAAGGGGGAAAACTTTTGTGGATGAGGAGGGATTAAAAATAGTAATACCACTGAAATCCAACTCATTCATCCCACCAGGCAGAAAATATTCATAGGTTTATACCATGCCGTTTTTCCTCACAATTATTAATGAGAACGTAAACTGGACCTACCCATTTCATTTTAAGTATTTAATGAAAATGGAATAAGCCTCATTTAGAAAGTCATCTGGCCAGAAATGTGAAGATGCATGAAATGAATTCCAATATCACACAACAAGATGAAATGGATTGTTAAAGACCTATTGAGGGTCTAAGAAAGGATTCAACTTCTTTTTATTTTTAATATATTGAATTAATATAATTTATGATGGAGCCTGATATCTTTGGTTTCAATGACTATTTATCTATTCAGATGTTTTTGTTGATTAACATTGAGGATGAAATTTTATTTATCCCATAAATAGATTTTTTAAGATTTGTCTTGGATATTTAAAATCTGCAACCCTCATAGGGATTTCCCTAACTTGCCATCGGAAAGGGAATGTGATGTCCCACAAAGTAATACATTGTGTAGAGGTTTTCATCCAAAGGGTAGAGGGAAATACCTTATAACTTTGGGATCTAAATTGAATTGCAAGATTTAGTTTAATTCTTTTACTTTACATTGTCTAATGTAGGCTTTATGCCTTTTATGACCCATCTCATATTTGTACTTTTATATTTTATAAATAAATTCGGAGTCCTAGGTTCTAAAATCCCTTAGTGAGCCATTTTCATTAATATATATGTACTTTTTAGTTATTATTATAATTATAAATAAATAAATTTTTATATTTTATATTTATAAATGTAAATAAATATTTGAATAAATATTTGAATATATTTTTATATATATAAATTAATCAATAATATATATATATATATATATTTAGAAAAAAAATAAATAGTGTATTAATTTAGTTTTTTAATTATTAAAATATATAATTATTTATTTATAAATATAATTATTAAAATTATTATATATTTATTTAAAATTATTTTTTCAGAGAATAAGACTGGTTGTCTCAGGTATCCACAACATCCAGGGTTTCTTTTAGGGTTCATTGTGTGAAATTGTGTTTCCCTGGGCTCTGGATCTCAATCTACTAACATTATTACCTCTCCTTAATTAATTCAATGATGCAGGATCCTTTTCGAAGTGTCTTGAGGTTACTCCACACTCTGCGATGAATAGGCTTGAGATTCGTCAGTTCTCATATATTAGGGTGATTGTTGTACATTGTTAAATTGAAATACTTGCAATGGTCCACTTTGTTAGTTTAAATAGAATTCCAAGGTCCATAATGACCATGTTAAATAATGTCTGTTCTCCATTATTTGGAATATTGATATTACATAGGGTAAACATACAGGGAATATGGATGATTTGAGGGATCCCCTTCTTCGTATTTTAGGTTTTGATGTTCGGATCATTGGTTATACTGGGAGGGGATTAATTCATCATGTTTAACCCTCACCAGATTTAAAGAATAGAGCCTGGGTTTGGGGTCTCATTCCTCTAAAACTAAGACTTTTGAAGATTCAATATTGGGATCCCCTCTTGGATCCTAAGAAATTCAATAGCTTTTTTCCCATTATTTGGTTAATATACATTTATTTAGTTGGTTTTTATGGAAACCTAAAATTTAGTGAGATGATTCTTCATACATTGGTGTCCCTATGAAATTTGATAGGGAGACAGAGAGTGATCTCAATGGGGGGTTCAGAAGGGTTATGGTTGAGTTAGACTTCTTCTTTACTCTGATTTAATCAATAATCCTTACTGCTTTAGGGAAGCATATTGAGTTATAATTTGAATCTGGGATGAGACCAATATTTTGTGGCACTTGTAAATACATTGGTAATTTTTTGAAAATATGTAAAACGAATATCTCTTTGTCATGTTCTAAAATATAGAGTCATATAAATGAAGACTATAGCTGTTGGTGGGATTATCCTACAGCTACATGCATTTAAATAAATGGGATGAATCGGGATGCAAGGTACGTGGTGTTGGATGATGCTAATTATGGAGCAGGTGCAGTTGAAAATATTTTCTCATATGCTACTTTCCTTAGATAGAAAGGAAATCTTTAATGATTTATTTTTGTGGAGATAAATAATTGGCCATTTTGAGATGGGTTCTATTGGTGAGGGCTTGTGCAACAATATAGAGGAAAACCAGGGGGTTACTTATGTTGCTTGTATGAACACTTTTGAATTTAGGAAGTTGGGTGTCCTAGTATTGGAGTTGAGGCCCTCATGAGCTGATTCAACTATAGATGAGTAGGCATTACATGATGAATATTCCTAAGTCAAGCTTAAAGAAGATAGTGTCCAGAGCAATGTTGATGAGGAATTGTGTCGGGATGCAGTTTTCAATGCCAAAATAAAGGGTGCACATAAGGTTATAGATGAAGAGTTCTTTCAATTAGTCTTGCTTAAAAACCCCATTTCTTCCTCACCTTAACTCATGATGTCCTTATCTCTGTAGCCAAAGGTCTATGTAATAGAATACATACACATCACTGACCCAAATTTTGGGAAAAGTGTAGCTCCTTCCATGGAATCTCCCCCAAGAAGGGAATGAAATAATATAATAGAGAAGGTGGTGGAAACTGATGTCACTATCCCATTAGAATCTTATTCGATTCACAATAATTACACCTTGACTGATATCCTAAATTGATGTCAAATAAGAGATGTGTTTTGTTAAGAGTCAAATAATGTTCAAGAATGATTTGTTTTGGAAAAAAAATTATCTCAATAGAGCTCATTTCATAGAGTGTCAGAGTTAGACATATGGATCTACAAGTATCAATAAATTGTATTACAATTGGAAACCCCCCAAGCAATGCAAAGGGGGAAGTCACCCAAGGCGAGACTGGTCTTTAGGAAGGGGTGGTCAGAAAAAATGAATATGAACTTGATCATTTTTTATATTGTGGCTTTTTTATGTAACATTATAGCTTCTTTTCTCCCATGCTTGTACTTAATTTTTCTATTAAATTTTAAAAGACCACGGGCTCAACCATAGTGTGCACTATTTTGGTAAGAATATTTTTATATTATTATAAATATATTTGTATAATTATAAATATAATTATATCAGTAGACATTGTGGTACATATTACTTTTGTAATATTTATATAATTATATTTATTTCTGTCAATATATAAATATATATAATGAAAAATATATTAACTCTATTATTTATTTATATATATTTTTTAAATTTTAAAATTATTTATATATATTATTATCTATTATAAATATAATTATAAATTAATATATTTATAACTTATTTATAACTTATTAAAAGTTAATAATTATAAATATAATAAACCTATTTATTATATAAATTTATTTATTGTAATTTATAACTATTTATGAGAACTAAATATGTTCCTGGGAATAACATGAATGAATCATGACACTGCACTTGGTCTTTGGGCCTTCTAATGGGCCACATGGGATTGACCTTAAAACCTTTGTAATGGGTCACCCTCTACCCATATAGAAAGTTTAATTTGATTTCATAATCAAAATGAGCCTTCAACCCCAAATTTTAAAATATGTGTATATATATATATTTATTGTTCCAATTCGTATATATATATATAATTATATAATTATATAAAAATATATTTTTTGAACAAAATGAGACATGAATTGGTTATCCAACTCATGTACTTGAGAAATTTATTAGTGAAAATCAAGGTTAAAATACAGGAAAGAGGTGTATTGAGCTTAAACAATCAAAAATTGAGGTAAATACATGATTAAATAAGCTAAGATTATATATAAAGGTAAACATATCATCATATTAGTTCGAAAAAAATCGTACCATCTACCAAGAAATCACTGCATCTAATAAAGAAAACCAATCTATATGAATAAAAACTCCTCAAAAGCATGAATCTAGAGCTTCTAGGAGAGGAATCAATAAGAGTGCATTCAAAATAATATCAATAACTCCATACATTGTACCGTCACAATTAGGATGAATTCTGGAGTTACCTCATTATCTATAGGGAGCATCAACAAAACAGTACATGGTACAACACACCATCTAGTGAAACCCAAGAAGTGCAGTTCAATATAAGAGAAAAATAATTTATAAACCATTAAATAATGGATCTCATGATCAATATGTAGAATATATTCCCCCTTAGTGATTTCATTGTATAAGGGTCATCATAGTATCATTGTTATCATCTTGAAAGTCCAATCATAGACATAAGAATAACCAGTATGATAAGAAGCTTCAAAAATCTTAAAAATGGTCCAAAATAATAAATGAGAACTACTAGAGAAAGAATCTTCATATTAGTAACAAGAATCACAAATACTAATTTCAAGTAGTAACCGTGTAGAATAAGAATCAATGAACAATATTGTAAATCCTTAAATCAACATCTTGAAAACACTAAATTCGTAAGACAAGTATCACAATAAGACTCCAAGAAGTAATACATTATGAATACATCACTGCATCCCAGGTCATTTTATTCCACAGTGTGTTACCACATCAAAAAATACATCATGGACCTATAGGATTCCATAAATTAATTGCATCCCAAAAGGCATATGTACAATCCAAACCATGATCTATATAGTTAAACAAAAAGGAATTTCATCAAGCAATATATGAGATATTATTCTAGAGCATCTCCCATGGAACTAAAAATAACACCCCAGAGAAACCGATGTAGATTCCTGAAAATCAAATGATCCATATAATGTCATGTCCAATAGATGACTCTTTAGAACAGTGATGGACTTCACAAACCAATCCCAAGAACTCCAACCAATGATATCAATAATTTCCATACTTCATCATTTGGAGACACAAATTCTAAAAAAAATATTGGGAAAAGATGATTTATTTCAAACCCTCTATGTAAGGGGTCCTTAACACTAATAGAAAATCTGTCTAGAAGAAATATCTCTAAAAAAACTCATAACAATGTGAAATAGGACATTAATGAAAATCTAGCCAAATCCAAACATTTAAATTGATATACCTTTTCTGAAAATTGAAAACTAGGATTTGAGTCCACAAACTTGGTAAATAAAAGGATTCATTTCCATATAATGTTTTTGAAATTAAAGCCAATGTTTTGTTTAAATTCCTTTACCAATTTTATAAACATTATCTTTTTGATTTGAAGGTATATTTATTCATTAATTTCTCCATTCCTATAACTTTGTTATTTTATATCACCTTGCACATCCATCCAGGATTGAAATTCCTCCATCACATCCCTGTTAAACTAAAAATCATCCCTCACAGTTGGGTCAAATTTTTCATCATAATTAATGTCACTCAAGTTATCTTCACCAAATGATGTAATAGAATTTTTAGTAACCTCAATCTATGGGGAAATAGGTGTATTCACGTTTCTAGAATCCTATAATGATCTATTAGTGATTTTTATCTCAATATTAGAGTAATCCCTACATTTTTATTCTTCATGGGGTTTAGAGTGATGAATATATTCAAATAAATAATCGGTTTTTTCATTTATTAAATATCAATTTTAGGTAATCATCCTTAATATGACTAGATTGATCACAAGAATTGTGTAATGACACAATAGAATTAGAGTGGACACTTTTATCCTTCTCTTGAAAGGCATCATGAGGTTCATTGGCATTCAACTGAACCCCCACCAGGGTTGGGGGATCAATGGTGGAAAAAATGTAATGTGAACATTATTAAAAAAAACCTGAATTTTCATTGGAATTATAATAATGTCTGATATATTTTTTAATCAGGTCATTTTCCACATCTTGAGTCTCAACCACATTATGATAATTATTACTTAATTTTTCCTCCCAGAGGATTCGGAATCCCAGAATGTCTATAAGTAACTATAGGACTATTACTTAATTCTTTAAGGTCCCTCTTTCATTTTCCATTTTCAATCCATGTCAGTTCACATAATGGATAATGTTCTAAATTATTTTCACAATCATTCATTGAATGTCCAAACTTATGGATGACACTGTAATAATCATGAACAGTTTCATAAATAACTTTCTGAAAGAACCCATTATTTCCATTTTGAATCTATATATTAGATGGTAGAATTTGGGAAATGTCAATCTCAAAACAATTCCAAGAAACTAAGGGACTAGAAAGAATATAAATTGAAAATTCTAATTTTATAGGATTGATAATATGTCTTGAAATTGGATGTAGGGAAGCTTGTATAAACCAGTGAAGTGGTAATACAAGGAAACCAACCCAAACTGAAACAATAGTAGATTTGGAGTAAGGATCAAAATCAGTTGTTAATTTGAGAACATTCATAGAAGTTCCCTAGAAAACCCATGATCATCTTACCCAAAGTCTACAGTACTCATTTTTATAAGAGAGTTGAAAAATAAAATTGGAGGAATTTAACAATCCAATATGGAAGCCCATAAATCATATTACATCAAGAAATTTCCTATAAAAGTTCAATGATAATCTATGTTTTATGAATTTCTCAATTAGTACAAAGTGTAAGTATGGGGAGAGAAGGTTTATGTCATTTTATGGGGAAGAAATTATTGGATGAACTATATGCTGAAAATGCTTTGGCTCTTTGTATGAATCAGTACTTGCGAAAATGCCCATGCCACATTCAGAAGTGTGGGTGGATTTTCCAGAAACAACATCCGTGAAGGAATGAGGATTTATGTTATGGTTTCTTGGTTGATCGTCCAAGAGCGGTCTCGTAGCATCCGTGACTCCACGGATCTCTATCAATTAAATAATAAATATATTTACAATGTATTTTTTATATAATTATAAATATATAATTATTACAATATTAAATATATTTATTATTTAAAAAAATTATTATAATTTTATAATTACTAATATATATTTATTTATTTATAATCTTATAAAGTCTATTCTTAAAACATTTTATATATATATGAATTATTAGAAAATATATATTAATATATCATATTTAAATTTATTACAAACTTGAATTTTTTAATTAATATATATAAATAGACATTATTTGGTATGTAATTATAATATATATATTATTAATTTTTTATATAAATTTTTCTATTAGTTATAATAATAGAACTGATATTGATCAGCCTTTATCAGTTATTTTATCAAGAACTGATAAACATTACACTTTTATCAGTACTCTTTGTTCAGGGCTGTTAAAAGAAGACAATGATTTTATGTTGACATGTGGCAGTGGTAAGGTTAATTAGAAACCCTATAGGAGGAACCTAGCATTATCACAATGTCGATAAAAACTATTAGAATGCATAGCAGGATAAAAACTAATCTTATAATGAGCTTTATTGATGAAATTATGAATTGGCACATCCCACTAGATCCATCACATCTCATCCCAAACACCCAAATGATTGAAATATGAGGACCAAGTACCAAACAAATATGGTGGTCATTGATCTAGGGTGGTATTACAACATCTTGAAAACCCACAGTGGGAGAAGGGGAAAATCATAATCTCTATTCACCACATGAATATGGAAAAAAATCGTGCTTAGGATGATGACGTGCATAAAATAGCAACCGAGAAGAATATACATTCTTGGAAAGGGATATCCCCTATTCAAAGGTTTTTCAAAATGGAATTAATTCTAATGACCTTTATACCCTCTTGTGAAGTGCTTAAATCATTTTATTTTCTCTCTCGTCCATTCTTTTTTCCCACTGATAATATTTGATCTAATACATTATTATTCAAATGAAAATTAGAATTTCAATCTGTGATCACCAATGTGATAGTTACATTGATATAAATAAATCTATACCCATATATGATATATTATTTTGAGTTTTAATTTGTTTCATATTATATAATTCATTGGTAATACAAATCTCTTACATGGAATTTTTTCATAGAATCTCCCATTGATTATGTTCCCAATAAATCTCCCATATTACATTAATATATATATGAATTCATGGATGCATATACATGTATTTATATTTAAAAATTATTTTATGTATATGTATGAATTATATCTAATAATAATTAAACATATCTACATACATGACTTAGAATGTACATGAGTTTTTTTCTAGTTTTATATGTTTGTATATATTTGTATGTACAAATTCATGAATGTATTTATATCTGTAAATAATTGCATTTATTTTATTTTTATAATTGAAATATAATATATTTATGTACCTATATAAATATAGATTTATATATATATATATATATGTATATATTTATACATAAATATATGTATCTAACAATTTATATATATGATGTTTTGTAGTTCCTTGAAACACATGTTTTAGCTTTAAGAATCACTATTTCCAAGCCATTTCCATTGGATTTATTTATGCAACCGGAAACTTCCTGCAGTTCATTATCTAAAGGGGACCTGCTCTCCAAAGGCATACTTTCATTAAGTTTGAACTTTATGATACTTAAGAATGTGCATTGGTAGATAGGATGGGTGGTCCGACTCATCACACCATTTTGGGGGGAATTATTGTCTACTCCAGGAGTCTCTTTATAAATTTAAGATATTTTCTTGAATCCTTATTAATTCACTAATATATCATAAGTATCCCTTGGAATTGACAATCACTTATTAACATGTGTAAAATTTAGAATCATCAGTATACATTCAAGGTTCTTCATTAATAAAAATATATGTATGTATTAGAGGTTTTCCATCAATGGAATCCTTTAATATTCTAATTAGATATTCTTTTAATCATCATTGTGATGATACTTGTTTGTAGGACACTTAGTGGGGCACTCTGGAATTTATTTTCATCCATGGAGATGATGGTTTGTTTTGATCATGGGATCGTGCCCGTAAAATTAGCTACCTACATATCCTTGTGAAAGGAATCAGAACCCTATTAGTTCAGTGACGCTTAATAGGATACATCATACCTTTTAATATCATATGATAGGGACTACTAAGTAGAAGGTTCTTAGTTGAAACTAAGTGTCGGACTTAGGTTGAAGCAGCCCCAGGAACTTGGAAAGGATATGGGTTTACATGTATGATCGGATCCTATTGGGAATATGGTCCAAGGATAACATGGTTGATTTGAAGTGTTGGGTTTAAACATTAGGGGGGCTTCCTTCATATCCCGTTAAAATGGGAATCAAAACCACATATTTTGATAAGTCTCATAAGAGACTATGGTCCTTTGAGAGATATGAGTTTCTGATTATTTCCTAAAATATATTCCTTGAGGACTTGGGGGGTTTAATTTGTGGCTTATTCCTTAGTAGGATTCCCGGATTATGGGAATTAGGGTTGGATTCCTAAAAAGGATGTCCAATGAACTCGGGCCTTGAGACGGCTTCTTATGTATCCTAGTTATTTTCGGAATCAGTGTTTACATAGTTCATTCTAATGAGTGTTTTTTCACATGTTGAAACCACACATATCTCTAATCCCATGTGATTCATGCTTGGTGTGAGTAACAAGAGGATGTGAAAGATTCAACAATGACACTTCACACTTTTCCTCCTCCATTGATGGAAGAGGGTGCGTCGGTCGTGGAAGAGGACAAGGTGACGAGCCTTCCCTCTATTCTATTTACATTGGACAAGGGACCAAGGTAAGAAAGAATGGATGATGTCAAGGTGGATTAAACCAGGATGGAATCCCTTTTGGAATTGGTGTGGGATTACTTCTAAGGAGGATTCCCATTTTAGAACTTGTTAGGGCTTAATCCAAAAGAGGATTCCCATTTGTGATTGGTTGGGTCATACTACTAAGGATGATGACCATTTGTGGTTTAACCTGGCATAGAAGTCAATTGATGAAGTTGGAGGAGTTTCTTGAGAAGTGTATCGACTCAAGGTACTCGAGGAATCCATAAGTAGAGTCCAAACTCGCAACATGTAAAAGGAACTAAGAAGGATAAGTAATCTCAAAGAACTTGATTGTGTGTTATGGATTGTCTCAAATCATGGTATTTGAAGTTTTCATGTTGGAACACATAAACGGTGTAGTGGAAGATGTCGTCAACCATATTCGAAAAGTTTGTTGTGCAACTCTCCATTTTTCATTGGGGGTCATTGACGGAAGCGATGGGACCGGCCCCAATGTCGGGGACCGTAGCCCAGCACTGAGTCTGATCAGGGGTGCGGGGGTGCATCCCCCACGGTATGGACCCATATGGGAACATAGGTGAGGTGCGTAAGTGATCTTCCAAGGTGTTCCACGCAGGTGCTCTGCCTAGGTGCATCGTGCAGGTGCTCTGCCAAGGTGTGGCGTGTAGGTGATCCGCCAAGGTGTGGCGTGTAGGTGTTTTGTGCACCTGCAGCACGCAGGTGTGTCATGCAGGTGCTCAGCGAAGGTGCAGCCATCAGGTGCTCCACCAAGGTGCGGTGTGTAGGTGCTCTTCATAGCTGCGGTGTGTTTTTGCATCCCGTAGGTGCTCCTCCATGGTGCGTCACACAGGTGCTCTACCGAGGTGCAGTGCACAGGTGCTCTGCATAGCTCCATATGTTCTAGACCCTGATGGGACTTTGAACCAATTTTTCCACTTTAATTCACTCCTCTCATGTTTTTAGAGGGCTACCTGATAACAATTGGGGGATCTTGGTGAATGAGATATGCAATGGGAGCTTTGGGACTTCTTCCAACTTTTTTCATCTATGAAATAGGGAGCCCAAGGTTCCTTTTTATAGGAAAGGAGGGGACCTGGCCGAAGGGAAGTTGTCCATATAGGTCCTCCATATAGGTCTTCTGCATAGGGGTGCAAAAAATCATTTTCCATGTAGATCCTCTGTGTAGGTCCTTTTATGAAATTTATTCATCTTTCAAGTGCCTTAACTTTTCATCCATAAGTCTATTTGGGCTCTGCGACCAGTAAAATTGAAGGTATTGAATTGTTATACACATAGGAAATTAATAATACACCATGTATCCTTGAATGAATTACTGAAATTGAATTTAATCAATCAAAACCTTTTCAACATCTATCTTGGAAATACACTGCCTACTTTTATATGGGGTAATAATTCAACTTATCCATTGGTATGGAGTAGTATTTTGGCACATCGAAATCCAGCCTGTATCTTCTTCCTTCATGGTGAAAAAATCTTTACCCATACTTGACATTTGTTTTCTATGTGATAATCGTATCTTCACTCTATGAAAAAGTTCCTAGAACACATTTCATGGTTTTTACATATGTCTATAGTAATTTTTTATTATTTTTACAAATGAAGAGAAGTATATTAAGTGGAATGGAGGTCTAATCTAGCAAGAGATAAAAATAGTGGAGGAACGTAATCCAACCAAGTGATAGGACAAAAAGAGATATTTATAGTGGCCAAAGGTTGAGAAAATTTATTCCCCCATATTTTAATAAAGGATAAATATACAATGTGATGGAACATAGACCATGTATTCCAAATTAGAGGGCCAAATGATTGAAAGATACTATACATACCTTGAATAACGTTGATCGACATGAGGCAGTATAATTAAAAATTGATGGACTTCGAGCATATATTTATAGAAAAAGAAATCCTGACATAAATTTTATGGGTTTTAGATAATGTGGGATCCCAGATAGTGTTGATAGTAACATGGTGAGCTGTAATGATGTGACCAGAAGAATTATGGGATATGAATCTGATGCCAAAAGTGTCATTCCTGGGAAGGGAAGTATCAGTTTTGATTTTAAGGGCATATAGTGGTGGAGGTTCCCATGAGTAAATGAGATTTTGAGGGCTCAAGATGGTCTTCTAGTTTCCTTGATGATTCTATGTATCCAACCACATCATAGTTAATCTCACACTAAGAATATGTTGTCAGAAAATATGGCATAAAACATACTTGTTTTTCCATACCCAAATAAACCATTCCAAAGTACATAAAGAAATCACTAATGTCTCCATAAAGTAATAAGACCAAGGAACAATAAGCATTGGGATATTAGGGGATAGGGATAAATATCAATCATCATTAGGGAAGAAGGAATTACAAACAACCGTAGAACCAAGGAAAGATATGATTGCATGAAAGGGAGACTCTCAAGCATCCATGGAATGAGGGAATGATCGTTCATCAATAGAATGGTAGTGTTAAAGAAACTTCAAGGTGGAGAAAATTCCATGAAAAATATTCCACCACAAAATAATTCTCTTTGGGAGGGAAAAAAATATGTCATAATATTTTCCAGAGCTTCTCACCCCCATAGGTTTGGTTATAGTGATCCATGATGTAACTAGATTTAGTAGAGAAATCGACTAACATATATTTACACCAACACAAACTATCTTGTCACATGTCATTCTACTTGGGGATTCAAAAAATTATATTATAATTTCTTTCATGGATCCGGTTTTTGGGATTCTCTAAGCACCAACCATTCCCTGTAGCATTAAAGACATTGCATACTAGGGAATCATCAAAATCAAGGAAGACTATAGAGGATTCCACTAGACAATATTTATCAGGTATCCATAGATCTTTATATATTTTCAACAACTATCCATTCTATATCATACCTCATAACCAATATCAATGTAATATTTGAGATACCCCAATACATCTCTAGTGGAAGTTGGTATGGGAACAAAAAAATGAGCCCAAACAATTTTCTTGGGGAATGTACTTGGCATTGAGAATCTAGAAATAAAGAGAATCTAGGTGTAGGACAAGCCACCAACCTTGTTTATACATGAGGGAATCTTTTGAGTGATTAAGGTCCTCAAAACCCATTACTCCTAGGATTTGGGATTTTAGAATCTATTCATTAAAATATAATAAGATTTATCCATCCCATTATTGCTACCCCACCAAATGTTTTCAACGTGTGTCTTGAAGTGATCATTAATAGAGGCCAGGAGCCTAAAAGGTTTATAACGCAGCATGAGATTTATTGTAGAATATATTTAATATGAACATACTCACTAGAATTAGAAATATTCTTAGGATTCTATCCCAATATCTTTTTTAAAAACCCTATCAAGAATACTAAAAAACTCATCTTCTTTAGAATGACCAATAATCGTAGTTAGACCTATATATTTTTCTTTCATATGAACCACTTATATTCCTATGATAATGTTGATGGAATATTTTTTATCTTTTATAAGTCCAGTGCTAAAGGATAGTGCCGACATCGCATGATTTGTAGATTTCCCATATTCTTTCTCATAGTGAAGAATAAGAGGATATATTGAAGTTCTCTCTTCTTTCACAGCTCATGAAAAATAGAGAGTGTCATCAAAAAAAATATGTTGAGACATGGAAGGGATATATCTACACACCTACTCTCCATAGGTAGTTTTTTCATTATAGCATCTGAAAGAACATTAGTTAAAAAATGAGAAATAAAAATAAAGAGAAAAAGGGAAAGTGGATCACCTTGGTGTAGGACTCTGGGGGGGGGGAGAAACTTCAAGAAAGGTCGTCATTGATCTTGATTCTAAAGGACACCATAGTGACACATTTCATAATAATATTAATCCACTTTGTACAAAAAAAACATATTTTCTATGAATAATCTAAGAAGAGGCCATTAAAATCAATCATACACCTTGGTCATGTCTTGTTTATATGGCATAATACCACTGTTGGAAACTAATCGAATATGCATGTAGTGAATTTTCTCCTGGGAAACAATGATTTTATCAATAATAACTATTTTAAGGAATAATTTGATTTGATTTTCAAATTTGATTGAGGGAATCTAGGAGTGTATCAGATTCACCATAATCTTAGAATAATTCTTATAAACCACATTACATATGATAGTATGTCTGAAATCTTCATCCAAGAGGGGTTTTTTGATTTTTAGAATAAGAGCACTGGTGGTTTCATTCAGGGAACAAATCTAAGACTTTCACTCCCAATGATCCTTCATAAGAGTCGAGATATTTATACCAATTATATAAAATATTTTTTCCAAAAAAGAGGGCATAAATTCAATCTGGTATGGGAACCTTAGTGGATTGGACTTTATTAAGCACCTTTAGAATATCTTCATTAGATAAATCATGTATAAGATATTAATTCAAATACTATGTTATCACAATCATAATGTTTGAATCCATAATTGGGGAGGAATAAGGGTCAAACACCTTGTATAGATCCTTGAAGAAGTGAATAATAATGTTAGGGATCTTTCACTCCTGGAAAGTATGATGGACTTAGGAGTTTTTAGGTATACTAGGAGAGTTCCTACGATGACTTGATGAGTATTTCTGGTGGAATTAGGAATTTTTGGCATCACCCTCTTTTATGTAACTATCATGTGCCTATATAGACCAATTGATTTCCTCGATTTGTAGAGATTTATACACTTATTATTCTATAAGTCTGATTCTAGACAACATGGAATCTGATGGGGGACAAGAGTAAAGGGTTCTAAATATCATTTCTATGTTCTTCAATAAAAAATCTAGTTTTCTATACTTATGAAAACTCTATTTCTTTATATTAGTTTAGACATATTGAATATTATTCTCTATGACAGGGATCCATGCATTCGATCATGAGTGGCCAATATCCTCAAAATCTTTTTCTTTAGTCCAAAAACATTCAAACTTGAAGACCCATTTGTGAACCTCTTTCCTTTGGCCATAAAAGTATCTAACAGTATGGGGAAAGTGTTTGATGTAGCAGGGGCTGTGTGAGAAACATTGAATTTCATAAAGGTGTTGTTCCACTTGACCATACTCATAAATTTATATAACCATTCATAAATATGAGTGTTTTTTCATAAAAACTAGGTAAAAGGATTACTAGTGTACCCTAGACTGACAAGATTGGCCGCTGAGTTACTTATGGGAAGTGAAGAATTTGGGAGATAGATCTATGGGCCCTGCATATTTTCTCATTCTGGACCATTATTTCATTAATTTACTCACCAAAGAAGAGGGGGTTAGGATACTTCTCTTGAAAGGACTAGATATTCCTCCAAGACTTCAATGTGTCCCGTAGATATGGACAAACATAGAATAAAATTAATTTCCAAGTTAGGGTGCTAGGCTGGTTAGTGGAGCAGCCACATGGATTGGGGAGAAATAAGAGATTCCTACATATTATCCCTCTTTACAAAGGAGGTGAAGGATAGAATGGACATGGTGGGAGATCAAAAAAAACTTTTAAATCCTTCTTTTTTTATAATACCATACATTTCCTTGTTTTCAAATATGGTTTTAGATAAACACCATTTCAAGGTAACTATTAGCACTATGGCACTGAAGCATCTGAACTGATCATTGGTTTCTAAGACCATGAATTTTCCATTATAAAATTATCATTGGGATAGGAGTTTTTGGTTCAATTTATCCTCCACCTTTGTGGTTTCAAGAAGGGATCCATTTTTGGTTACACAATATATTTTCTGGAATTTATCAAAATCCAATGAATATTCTTTACATATTTTAGACCCACTATTTTCCGCCATGTTTAAATAACTTTCATAATCCCCTTTTGTTTTCCTCTTCTACATCAATGTTTTTTTTTCTGTATAGACACTTAGGGGAAAATGGGATACTTATTTAGAGCCATGATGGGAGAGTTATCACTATGGAGCGTGGTTAGGGGATGTCTGGGGATATAAGGAGATTTGCTCTAGATTAGAGGATTTTTTATTATTTTCAATCAATTTAGATACATTTTCAAAATTAGTGGTCATTTTTATATATATGGGTAGGTTATAGCAGTTTGTAAGTTTACAATATCATAATAAGATGCCCCACAGCCTTGGTTTTTTCCCATATTTGGTTGGTAGTGGTCCCTTTTTTCTGGAACAACATCAGACATCCCCTATATGATCACTTCATTTTTATTTCATAGGGACAAGGAAATAAAATCATTGTAATATTTTTCTCTATTTTTTTAGCTTTCAGAGTCAACGAACTACCCTTGTTCTTGGAGTGCATCCTCGATCTATACTACAATAAAATTTTTCCATCTTCATCTATATTCTTTTTGGACCATTCATTCTCCCCATAATCCATTCAACCAAAAAATAATCAAAAACTGAAAACTTCTCATATTATATTAAAATATAATTGCTTTATCCATCCATAGTTATGAAAATACCCCACATGAGGGGTCTTACAATTTAAACCAAAGCACTGATAAAAACTGTAGGTCCCCAATGAATGGAGTTCAACTAATCATGTTCTAAAAACTCAATAATTTTTCACCAATATCCTACATAGTCCATTCAGTTCCCCTAGTATCCACCATAATTTGAATTTATAGATGTATGTAAGTGTTTATTTATAAATTTATATATAAGTGTGTTTGTGTATATATATATGTATGTATATGTATGTATATATATATTCATTGGTTTTTGTATATGCGTTGATCAATATTTTTTATAGGAATATAAAAATAGAAGTACATATAATGATATATTAACACCTGTACATATATGCACCTAAATATTATTATATGAACATATATACAGATAAATATAAACATGAAACAATATGTGTGTACATTCATGAACTCACACAATCAAAAAAGTATATACAATTATAATTATTTACAGTTATAGAAATATAAACATTAATGTGGAAATTTTATTATAAATAATATATGCAATTCTTAATATGTAATCATTAATATATATAATGAATACATACATTTGGACACACATATACGTAAAATAATGCATACAAATATATATGAGTAAATACATGCATGCATGCATGAAACTATATTTTAATGTAATCAGTTACAAATATATATTACAATATGAATAATATTATATACATGCACCTGTATATATATATAAGGGTATACAGATTCATATAAATATAAGTACCTATGTTCATCCATAAATTTATATATATTAATTTAATTATTAATAAATTTAATATATATTTTTTAGAATATATTTTTTCTACACACCTTTCGGTGGAAATTAAATATTTGTGTACTGACATATCAATAAATATATCTAAAAATTACTGATCACTTACACACAAACCCCAATCAATATATATATACACAAATATAAATAAAAACACAAATTCATACATCTATACATACAAATTAATATATCCATATACATACATGGTTAAAAACATTTCGTTAAGTATAAGTATATAAGTGCATTCATATACGAATATTTATTAATATTATCATATGCATACGTACATACATATAAAGTGGTATATATAGAAATATTAATGTAACTATTTACATGTATACTAATTTATAAATTTAATTATTTACAACTATACATCAACATAGTTACAAACAAAAACATGTACATGCATGTATTCATACACATATATATATAACTATATGAAAATGTCGAATAGATAATCTCCCATGGAAAATTCATACTATAAATATCCATTGGGAAATATCCCATTGAAGATTAATACAACAAATTTACAATATGAAATATCCCATGAGAGATTCCCAATTCCAATCTGCATTGGGAAATCTCCACTGAGAGATTAACATCTTCAATCTGCATTGGGAAATTTCCCATGGGAGATTCTCAACACCAATCAGTAGTAGGAAATATCCACTGGGAGGTTTATTTGTTCTTATATTTATATATAAAATTTTTAAATAATTACATTAATATATAAGAATGCATACACTGTAGTTGGTACTTATATTTATATGTATGTATGTTTTTATGTATGTATTTGTATACATTTATATATATACATATTCATGTATATATGATTATTCATATACATATACATATATATATTTGTAAATAATTGCATTAATATATATGAACACATGCATTTATGTATATTCCGATATTTACATGTGCGTATGATTTTATGTCTTTGTATGTATAATAATATTTATATTCATGTGTGTGCATGCATTAAAATATACCACTAAATATTGGTTGATGAATATTCCTATATGTATGTTTGTGTTTGCACACATGCATGCAATAATATTTTGTAAGTAATTACTTTAATTGTATTTACATATAATTGCAATAATATATATCCATGTACTTATATTAAGATATATTTATGTATGTTTGTAAAAAGAAAAACTATAATACACATATAAACATTTATATTTTTATATACATATATAGATGTATAATTGTGAATAATTTCACTAATTTTTGTTATGTATACATGTTTATATTTATGTGTATGCATGTACATATAATAGTATTTAAATGCATGATTGTACATCTATTAAAGTATCATTATAAATACTTATATTTGTATAGAACTTTAAAATTATTGATGTATGATTATACCATACATATAAAATTTATAATTAGTAAAATAAACCTAAAATATTATTGTGAGTGCTTATAAGTATACACAAATGTACAAACTTATCCTTTTTTATAATTTTATATATACATATATATACTTTTTATTTATATTGATATATAATCAATACAATCTACATAAACTTAATAATTAATATAATATTAATAAAATATCATGTATATAAGTATTTACATTTTTACCAAAATGTGAACACACATTTTTTTGTATACATATATTTTGTATGTAGTTATATTGATATAAAAAATATACTAATTTTATATATAGTAATAAATCATCATAACTAAAAAATTAAATAGAATAATTTTAGATATACTATTTACTAAATAGTAATAATTATTATCATTAAAAAAATTATTAGTTTCTCATATTAAGTAATAATCAATTTTAATTATTATTAATTAGTAATAATTAATAGTATACAGTAATAATTAACATTAATAAATAGAAAAGAACTTTCTATAAAATATTGTAATTTATAATTAATTTTAAAATATAAATAACTAGTGAAAAATAATTTATTATTATTTTCAATTATTTATTAGTAAGTAGTAGTTAGTAATAATAAATAATAATTAGTATCAAATTAAATTGTATATATATAATGAAAAATAATAAGTTATAAACATTTAATAAAAATAAGTACTAGTATATAATTCTAATGTATATATTATTAATTTTAATTTTTCATTACATAGTATTTATAAAAAAATATTATCAAATAATAATAATAATAATTGCTTTAAAAAATGAATAATATTTAATTGTAAATAATAATATTAAAATAATGTAATAATTAGGTTAAAATTATATTCCAAATAACAAATATTAATTTAAAAATAATATTAATTAATATAGATATAACAGAAATATAATGTTATATTAACTGAATATAGAATTAATATATGATATATATAAAGTTATGAAGAGTTTTTTCTTAAAAATATTTATAAAACACACAAATTATTTTAGGTTTGAAATGTTTTTTAATATCATATGTGTTGAGGGCTTCAACAAATATCTTTAAAAAACAATGCCACTTGTGTTAAAGCATCTACAAATTTTCTAAAAAACTATATTAAATATAACTACAGTAATTTTAAAAAATTACATATATTTGATCTTTTATTTATAAATAAATTATTTTTTAAAAAAATTATTGGTTTATATTGAAAAGGTTAATAAAATTAAATGTATTATATTCTATGGAAATGTATTTTCTTGAAATATATTTATGAGATTTAATTATTTTATTAATGTTTCAAAAAAAAATATGATCATTGACATTAATATAAAAAAATAATTAAAATCTAAAATAATTATGTTGTGGAGAATATATAAAACTAATATTTTTAATTAATTTTCATCTATTTCTCGAATGGGGGTCATGCTGCAGTATAGAGTGTGAATGGGATGCCCTTATCAAACTCACAAACCTCAGCAATTTGGTTGATTATTAAGACCTAGAGGGTATTCTTCCTCATGTACATCATCCTTGAATGTATGCTACTTTTTCGATATTCATTAGGAGGTGGTGTTTCTCTTACCTTTAGGATGTAGAGATTTCATAATGTCCAACTTGATATTTCTCACTTCATAAGTGGAAGGACCATCCATCCCATAATAAATCACCTAGATCTATGAAGGGTTAATCATAAAAGTTTATGGAAATTAAATCTAATATGAACTTGGATCTGTTACACCAAAGGAATACCAAGGATATCCAAGTAGAAGATGTGGATCTCATGGCTACTGGTACAGATGAACTATTGATTAAGGCATGTCTGCCAGATGTGCTTCCTAGTTCGGTGGAATAGATCAGGCCATGCATGTATCTATATGTGGTATATGCTATCATCACATGATGATGGAGAGCATTGTTCGTAGGGTGACTATATGGGTTAAGGTTGAACCACACAAAGGAAAAATATAGAAAACCCACAAGGACCAATCCAAGGATTTTTCTTTTAGAATTTGAATATAAAAAATTCAATCAATATAGAAGAATGAATCAAACAAATAATAAGAACACAATTATTTACAAGCTTTGGTCCCATGGGGACAACTGTGCACTGTAAGAACACCAGCCATAGACACACATTTCATTATGCTCAGTAAATAAAGCTCTAAAATATTGAATCCAAAAAAGATTGTAAGTCAAATAGAAGTATATAGAAATGGAAAACATGAAACAAATTAATCTAAACTATAATACATATAATGTCTAAGTGGGTAGAACTCCTGGTAGTCCTAATCTCTTGATGATGGAAGATAGATTCCCAATGCACCAGGATCTGAAGACCCTTTCTACCCTTTGATATTCTAGAATAGCAGTTGATAAGGCCACACTTATTCCATCGAGGAAGGACATTGACTACACCTTAATTCATCCATGAGATAAAGCCTAGTAGGATGACAATCTAGGAATAGTTATCTGATGAAGACGAATGGAAACGTATAAGTATGGTTAACCAAAACAGAACTAAGAGACAAACTATGTGGGGGAGACTAAATTATTGAATTCTAAACGGATGAGGTTTACAGGGGTCATCAATCCCCATACATCCTATAAAATACGCATCTAATAAGATGATTCCATGAATCCACCCCAAAAATAATTCCTGACCACATACTCAATAATCAAGGACAAGTTGGTGAAATCGAATAAAGGGGGAAAACCCCCCATCAGTGTCTAGGAATGAATCTCATGATGATTAATGACTTTACATAAGAGTTAATAATAGTCTGACCAATGTCCAAGGTTCTTATAATAGCCCTATATTTGGAGTAAATGAATTAATAAATATCATAATCTTGAAAGATTAAATTTTGAGCATATAAAATAAAAAGAATAAGTTTTTCAAGCATGAGCATAACAAAATAATTGGGAAAATATTGACATAGAAAATATAATTATGAAAACAAATTGAATGCCCATAATTCAAACGTTTCCAATATTTTAAATTGAAATTGGTAATGTTTTGGAACCTATATTTATAAAATTTGAAATAAATTCAACCTCTATACATATAATATGTATTTGGAAAACACCATGAATTCAGATAAACTATCTTTTAGGTTATTTTTAGTGTGTATGTTTTTGGAACACAAGGTTTTGGATTATATAATGTCTATAAAGATGTTTATCATGATGTCAATTTGGTTTAATTTACCATTAAATACTAAATTTCTAGACAAATTATGATTCAATCGACTGTTATAATAAACATTGATAACAAAATTATAATTGTTGAGTTCAGAAGACAAGCCTTTAATAAATAATGATTCTTTGACATCCTATTTCAAGGATGTTTACTCTTATTCCATGGATGAAAGAGAAATAACTAACTACATGTTGTAAATATAGGAAATGTGGCACCACAAGTAGTAAAAACATACCCATTTAAACACTTTTGTATGTCTATATTTCATGCATAGCCATCATCTTTTTATCCAACTATAATTTCAGAAGTATCCACGTTTTTGCCCTAATACACTGAATGATTGGAACTTCACGGAAAATATATAAGAATCTGTTTGAGGGCATGCCAATGTGGCTTCCCAGGAGTATACATAATCTTGATCAGAGTAAAAATTTTAATGCTACGTGAGGATTAGTGTTGATTATGATATGGATGATGTTTCCCACATTATTAGTATATGTTATTTGAGAAATAAACAAACTATCATCATCATGTGTTGGTGCCTATGTCAAATATAATTTACATTTGATTTCCAATAGGTACATTAATAGGTTTGAGATATTAAAACAAGTATCTATTATATATGATTAAAATATAGGAATGTTGATATAAATTAAGGTGTTTATTAGGTCTTTCGCTAATTATTTAAAAACCTATTATTTTTATAGAAACACGTAAGTACTTTATTTCAATATTTCCATTTAGTTAAGATTCCATTGCAGTAAAGAAAATCGTTTTTCAAAAATAATAATCATACCATCAATTTAAAGCAGAAAATAAAGGATATGATTTTTATTTGATTCTAAATAGACAGAAGAATCATATTGACTCCTTATAAATTTTATATCTAATATAAAGGAATATAATTTTATTTACCTTTTCATATATTCTTATTTTAAACCATATAAATAATTGTTCAATAGGCATACCTTATTAATTTCAATTCAATAGAGTAACCATCATGACAATTTATTTAAATCTTATCATTCAAATCACCTTGAAAAAAATGTAGTTTTAAAATAAATTTTTTTATTGTGAAGGTCTCTACAGGATTAAAAATAAATTAAAATAATAATATAATAATATTTGACAACATGTTAATAAGTTTAGAATATTCAATTCCTTCTATTTTAAGGATTCTGTTAATAGCTAATGTTGCTTTATATTTAACTTGATTTACCTCAGTGTTGTTTTCTTTTCTATTATAAATCCACTTGAAAAAATTTCATTTAGAATTTGGTATTTTATTTAAAATAGATGATGTGTGATTTTTTATTAACTAATTAATTTATTCATCCATTAAAATGACCCACTATATTGTGTGTTTTTATTTTAGATCATTTATATAGGTCTAAGGATCATCATATACTAGATCTTGGGTGACATGAAAAGAATAAGAATCCATGCAAAATTGGATGTACTAGGCATGTTGTTTAGGGACTCTCTTCACTATATAGGGTCAATTGATTATCCATATTGTTGGAAAGTAGTTCAATTTCAGAATCGAAACTAGAACTATAGGTGGAATCGTCCTTTAGAGTGGGTTATTGATCCAGTGGAGTGGGCTTGATAGGATCCTCAAACTGGGGTAGTGGATTAGTTTCATCAGCCATTTCTAGTGCCGATTTTCTACTTATTGGATTTAGTTGGCTCATATTTGGGATAAGGGGACTCATGGAACACTTCATCCCTACTTATATTACATTTTTTTTATCAATTTTATCATCCCAATGTTTCTAAAAAATAAACCCCATAAGATAAACTTCCAAGTTGTATTTAATAGATCATGGTTCTAGATTATCAATTTTAATGTGTACATAAAAAATAAAATAGAAGGCCCTTAATTATCTATAAGTGGGAGGATTACAATAATAAAATTATTTTGGTGTTTTAGATTGATTGTAAGTGGAAGGACTATTATTAATGAGGTAGACAACCCTGCTAGAATCATCTACCAAAAATATTTAGGGAGGATTGACAATGATATAATACTTTCAAATCATTATAAAATAGTAATATTAATTCTCTATATGAAACCATTTTGTTTGGGTTGGGGTTCCTAACATTCCTTTACCTTCTAATAACATCATATTCACAAAATTGAATGAGTTCAGCGGATCAGTACTCTTAGATATTATCTATTCCCATCATCATAATTTTTCTCCCAACCAAATTTTCAACTAATTTTTTCCATATTTTAAAGACCTGGAAGTCATTAGAAATATTTTTTAGAATATAAAACTAAATTTGTTTTAGAAATAATCTATAAATGTGAAAAAAATTGGAATCTCCACCATGAATGGTCACCCTATTTTTTCCCATAAGTCGGAATGGATGTATTTTAAGAGGCATGAACCTTTAAAGTTAGACTTGTATAAGGTGACTCTTTTAGCCTTTCCCATGACAAAGTCTTCACAAAATGAATGATTACTTGGTGTTATGTCACTCATTTTTTCTTTCTTGTTGAGTTCATCTAGACCCTTGAAGCTTGTATTCCACAATCTTAGATTCCATAATAGGGTATTATTGATACTATTGTTATAGACACCGCCTAATTGTCCTTAATGGGTCTTCATACTCATAATATACATCCAATTAATTAAAGTACCCCTTAATAAAGTTAATATATCCTTTATAGATTTTTAGACAACCTATTTTGGAGATAAATTTGAACCCCTTTTGGTATACCTTTCCTAAAAAAATCAAGTTTCTCTGATGGTTGAGAACCCACCTAACATCAAACAATATGATGAGGTAATGGTCATCTAGTTGAAGTAAAACAGAACCAATTACCTCTTTCTTACATCTATTATTATTTCCTAATTTGGCATGACCTTATACTCTTTCTATGATTTCTTGGAATAAATCTCTGAAAGGACACATGGAGAAGGGGAATCTATATTCAAGAACCCACTTGGGACTAATATCATGGCTAGACAAATTTAACACTTTAGTTATGTAATAAAAAATTCCACTATAAGGGACAAGTCTGTGGGTTATTTTGATTTATGTTCCTGTTTATGTTTGTTAAACTTGTCTTTAGTGGGCCATAGTTTACCACAATAGAAACAAATTATTTTTATTTTACTATATTTATACATAGGTTTGGGTTATTTATTCATCATGCATTTAAATTTATCGAACCTATTCTATTTTTCTTTGTACTGTGGTATACCCTTTTTAAATATGGTCTCTGTCTCACCCTTTATTATAGGTTTACAAAGTAATTTATTAGATAGAAGGGTATACTTATGATCTTCAAGCATTAATAAATCACATCCACACATCGTGTATTCTAATATGGTAGTTTAGGAATTATCTAAAAAAATAGATAAATAATTTCTTGATATTCATCATAAAAATTTACATTTATCTTCGATAAATATAACAATACATTGTTAAATTCATCTAAATTAGCCTTAATAGAACTACATGTTTTCATCTTAAATGTTAAAATTCAATTCTTTTATAAATAGTAAAATATAGATATGTTTTCATGTAAAATATTTATTGTTTAATCCAAATACCATGAACAGTATATTAAACGGAAACAACCCTAACAACCTTATATCGTAAAGAAAGAAGCATAAAACTGTGGGATTTATCTAAAACATTATGAAAAGTGTCATAATATTTAGTGGTGGTCTATCTAGTTTCATTTATAGTAACAATCGATTTATTAGTCCTACAGAGTGCATCAATTATGCCCTGATGAACCAAAAGGGAACTCATCTTAATTCTCCAAAGGTTAAAGCCATTATCAACATCGAATATCTCGATTTTGAACCATGTTTATGACATGTTTACCAAAATAGTTGACTTTACATTCTTGAAGACAATTTTAAGCTTACTCCCCCAAAAACTGACCAATCTCAATGGTAAACTATGTTTTCCGGAATATGATTGAAATGAAGATAAATTAATGATGGGAAAATGGATCTAATTGAATACAATGGATAAATGGAGGTGATTTGAGAAGACATCACAATGAGGAAATTAAATAGAAATGACTATTGAAATAAGAAATAGGTTCAAAAGTAAAGGAGAGCTAGTTATGCTCTGATGCCACATTGTGAGAGGTAAGGTTTAACCAAATAGAGAAACAACATAGAAAACATGAAAGGAATGAATTGAGGATTTTATGCAGAGGATTATAATATAAAAAGATAAAAAAAGTAGGATTTAAGAAACAAATAAAGAATAAAAACACCAGTATTTTCATGTTTTGGTCATGTGGGGACCTATATGCATGATAAGAACACCTCCACAGACAACTTTTTTAATGAAAAAACAATAAAATGTTACATGAAGAAATCTGGAAACAATACAAGAGAAATAGAAATATGGAGAAATGGAAAAATTCAAAACAAATGAAACCAAACAACAATACTTATAGAGCCAGAATGGGTAGCACTCCTAGTAGTTTTGACCTCTTGACACTAGAAGAGGGATTCCCAATAAACCTAGTTATGAAGACACATTCTTCACTATGTGCTTCTAGAATAGTTACTAAGAATTCCACACTTCTTTCACTAAGTAAGGATGTCATCTTCACAATAATATGCCCACATGGTGAATTTGAGGAGGATGACATTCCAGTACTGATGATCCAAATATGCAAAAAGGAAATACTGAGATATGGATTCTAAATAAATAATCAAGATCCAAACCGGTTGAAGTATATCCAGAATGAGAAAACTCTGAATCGACAAGGGTTGTAGGGTTCATCAAGCCAATAACACCCTTATAAATCCACACCCAATTAGAAGAGGCCATGAAACCACTTTGAAAAGAATGAAAGACCACATACTTAATTAGTTAGGACAAGTTGATGACATCTATCTAAGGGAAGGAAACCCACATCAATGGCCATGAATTAATATCACATAGATCACTGACTAAGGAGAAGAGTTAGCAACATGCCAACTAATGTCCAAGGCCCTATGAAGAGACGCACATGTGGAGTAAATGGCCCAATAGATAGAATAAGCCCAGTAAATAACATTTTTATCATATAAAATAAATTCATAGTTTTTCATACATTAATAATAAATATAAATTAGGAGAATATTAACAAGAAAAATATCAATATATAAAAAATCGAATTCCAACAATTCACTGCGACGAATCCCATTAATCTGGCGGAGGAGGGGGATATTATTGATGGAATCCATAATGCATGTTAGCAGTCAGGATATATAGTGAGGACATTAATGGTGTACATTTATATGCTAGCAGGATAAGGCAGTGCGGTTGAGGGGGATGAATCATGATTTGTAATGGTATGTCTATTAGCTTGAGGGTCATCATGATCAGTGAGGGCCTCAATATGAAAACCCAGTAGTGGCCGGAGATCATTAGCAAGCATGCATAAGACACATTCAAGTGAGGCACACGATATAACTTCTACTCATCATATTATTCCTATAGGCCATGGGTGTATGGACCATGTCTTTGGGATTACATTTTGTGGGACTTCTAAGGTTGTGTAATTGGATCTTACTACATAGGAAAAAGGTGAGATTTTATTTTATTAAAAATGGAGGGAGGGAGGGGGAGGCGTTCCACCTACCTGAGAAAAAAGGATTACAACCCCAACTGATGGTTTCATTTCATGAATCTCATCATGGTGTGATGTTTTAATTAATATTTATCACCCCCTAAGTTTTATATATCTGGATAATATGATGTTCTTGAGTGTGTAATAAAAAGTCAAGCTAAACTACCAAAAAATGTAAACGAAAAACAAAACAATGTACAAAACAATGTAATGCTCTTTACCTTCCAAATATCATATCTCTCAAATGTGTCATATAAGTTATATTATATATTTACTTTTATACCATGCTGAATACTCCAACTTATTTTATAGATATAGTTTCATTATTGGTGTTCCCTTAATAAAAACAACACATGTATGTCCCATATGTTGATATAATATGTATGATTCAACCTTCACTTGACACCAATCCTCCATGTCATCATCAAGGAATGATGCATTGGTAACCGTCTCAATATTTTCTGAAAACAATGAATGATTCAAAATTGATGCCTTACTGTATCAGTTGAGTGCCACTGAATAATATGAAAGTGTGGGAAATGAATTATAACCCATTCATCGTCCATCCTATTAATGTAGTATATGGGTAACAGGTCAGCGATACCCCAATACAACTACCACTATATCTAAAATGATATATGAGAGTTGTTTGTATATTTTTTTATTAATTTATAAAAACTATAATATTTTGAAATTTATTACTCAACAAAAGAATGTATATATATACATTAGTGGGTTTAAGACTATCCAACATGAGATTATATGACTCCAAAATATGTCTTGGTGCCCTAACATGTTGGTGTGTCTGATTCAACTTGTAACATACAAGATGGAATGTGAAAAATAATAAGTAATTTTGTACAATATAACTCATGTTTTCATTACAAAATAGTAATTATGAGTTATCATATAAGATTCCATATGAGGAATCACGGAGAAAATCTATGGGGACCTCTAATCCATAAATTATAGGGTATTGTGGGCAGGGGGTTTCTACCATTCCATCGTGTAAAGAAGGATGGAACATCTCCTAGTATCTTTGTAATCTAATTAGTATATAGTGCATAAGGATCTATATTTGTATGAAAATCATGTAGATTACCCTCTATAACTACAAGTATGATTGAAGTCATAAATAATTACTAAATACTTCATGTATACATGAAAGATTGAGGGATTAGAACCCATTATCACTCCAACAAGACCTAAGATATATGAACATGTTTGGTTCATGATGTTCTTCTCATCAGCATCATTGGGTATACCTGTGAAGAGAATGTCAAGTCATCTCATATATTGATTGCTATATTCTATAGCTTTATCATCCTTCTCACTATTAAGGTGTAGTGATTGATGTACACGTTTTGGTCAGTATCTATGGGTGGATCTTATAACTACAGCCCCCTGAATAGGTTGACATTACATAAATGAAACACCCTCTAGGGTGACGGTCTTCCCTATATTCTAAAAGTGTGATGTGAGAGTCTCATGTATTTGTTTCTTAGTGATGGAAATAATGAAATTATTATGAAAACAATTATAATCAAATACATGGTTCCCATAAAAACCAGCACCTCATAGGAATGTGATAATGGTAGGTGGTGGTGGAATGTGATGATAATGGTGCACACTATGAACCCATACCTATTAAATCTCATGACCAGTTATCACCTCACATGAAACATATCTATATTGCACAATGAGTGTAGTTTCATCCACCATATAAATGTATAAAAATGAATAAACTATTTACTAAATGACAAAATATTAAGTAAAATGAATAATAAATATATTTTCCATATTGTTTCTGAATTAGAAAATACAGTTTTATGTAAAAATGTATATATATTTATTTATACAATTTATTTATTATAAATAAATTTGAATTGTGATATTCATTTTTTTATATTTAAATGGAGTGTTAAAAACTCTCCCATTTATATTAATCATTATTCATTTATGAAAAACGATTTTAATTATATAAATGCTCAATTTATATTAGATCTTCTTCTATTGAGATTTTATGCCTCGTTGGGCCCCTAATCTGCATGGGTTTTGTTCATTGGGACTTGGACTTTTGTCGAGCCTTTTGCCTGCATACTCCTGAGACATATGGAAGTTTTGTTAACCATTTGGATATATGGCCATTGATTACTATTTAAAACCATTCTAAACACATAATCCACTTTTCCCCCCACATTACTTCTTGATTTTCTTTTTTTAATCATGTGTGTGGTGCACCCTGGTGGGTTGTGTCATTTCATCATTGTAAATGGTTTTAGGGAGGAATGACCCCCCTTGTGCCTTCATCACTTTAGGGGTTCATCTTGACTCTTTATTTGTCACTAGTTCTCTCATGTACACATCTGTAGTTCCAAAAAAACCTATATGGATGCTTCATTATCTCAGTTGTGTAACCTCAAGTATGCTAAACTTCACTGTACACTAATGGTGTACCGCTCCTGGTGGAGCTTCGATAATAGTTCTCTTGTTCGAGGCTGAGTACCTAGGGAAGAAGATCCACTCTTGGGAGGTTTTAAAATTTGGGATCATTATAAAGCTTCCTCACCTCAGAAAAATATTCAAATTCATAATGAGATCAGAATGATCAGACATACCTGTGTCTGACAGACTAATCCTTTTTCTTTTTCTTTTCTAAATATAATTTTTTATCAGTTGTATCCAATATTATTTTTTTGTTATATATTAATTTCTATATACTATAAATCTATTTTAATTTCATGAGGATTAATAAAATGTGTACATGGTTAGTGATGTTCCTTCCAATTATGTAGGTCCCCACGGGACTGAAGCATGTTAAATCAATGGGTTATTTACTATTTCATACAATATTTTTTCATTATATTCTATTTGTATCAATAATAAATTTTCATATTTAGCCTATGGAAATACAATTTTTTTTCTATTTTTTTGGTACCTTCCACTATTCAGATTAGTACACATCTTCCAAAATTTTTATCAGAGTCTCACTGCCTTTCTTTTATAGTAAAATTCAGTTGTTGTTTACATCTTTCATTATATATTGTTCTGGTTTCTACTTTTATTTTTGTACTAAGAACACACTCATAAATCACCACATACATTATTTATTAAATTCATTTAAATCAAATATCCCTTATATAGTTATTGGTATTTCATATCCCTTTGTATAAAAAATTGTTTACCTAAGATATTCATCATTTTTTGGGGGCGTATTCTTAACGTTGTCTGAAAAACTCTACATCTACTACATCAGTAAACTTGTCTACAATGAGATATAGAATCAATAAATTTGATGGTGACAATGTATTTTTTTTGTTAATTATTATGAGATCCATGATTGTATAGAATGAACTAATTGATTCCCTATGTGGGCCTAAGAAGAACGTTATTAATATTAATGAAAAGGAACAACCAACTACAGTATAAATTGATTTTTTTTTCAGATTTTTTAATTAAAGCACAAAGATATTTTTTGATTTTTTAGGTATTAATGTCCTTAGAAAAGTATCTTATGAGTCTAATTTGGCTGGAATTTGGCTTAAACTTGAGAAAAATTACCTGAATGAATCATTATTAGGTAGGATTTATAATAAACACTGCATGTTTACATTCAAAATGAAACATGGTACTTAAATTAAAACCCAACTAGCTATGTTCTGTAAATTCATATTAGATTTATCCAACATTAATGTTTCTATTGATGATAAGGATCAAGAAATAATCTTGTCAATCTCCTTATATTATGATTAAAAAACACTTTTTGAGACCATGATATATGATTGAGACACTTTAACATTAGAAGAGGTTAAATAAAACCTTATTTCTAAGGAACTACATTCTAAACCTAGAATCAAATGTGAGGTAGGGAGCCTGTTCTATACAGGAAGACCTCAAACTAATACTATAAACAAACCATTTAATAATGATAAGAGTTAAAGAAACAATGAACCAAAACCCTGGAATAATTATTTGGATAGAATGGTCACATTTTTTCACTGTCTTTATCCATGGAACATTAAACCTATGTGTAGGAAATTAAAGCATGATTTTGAGTATAAAAAACCCATTGATCAATATCTTCTTATTGAGTCCAGTTATGAAACTACTAAAGTCCTTAATGTGTCTACCCATACACTCAATCAAGTGTGGATCTTTGATTCAGGTTACTCTTTTCATAGATGTTCTTTTAGAGATTTGTTTCTAGAATTGGTTGAGAGGGTAGAAGGAGAAGTCTTCTTAGGTAATAACAAGAGGAGTAAGGTAAAGGTGGTGGATCTTTTTTGTTTTAATTTGATGACCATACTATAAATAATTTATTTGATCTTAGGTTGGTTTCAAACCTTCAATGAAACATGGATTACTTTGGGGTGTGAGACCAAAATGGATCTACCTTTAATTCTAAAATAGGTTTTATTAAAATCATCAAATTCTCCAGAACCATTCTTAAGGAATCATTAATAAATGGGTTGTACATCATGCATTAAAATACCCATTCAAGATAGATGTGTAGTGTCTATTAAACCAATAATGATAAAATTATTATTTGGAATAAAATATTGGGGTAATGTTAGCTTCAATGACCTTGAGGAACTCAAAAAAAAGGGATATTTATTGTCATCAAAGTAATTAATCTTCCATTTGTTGATGATGTGTGGTGGGAAAGTCCAAGTGGTTTAGTTTTTGTTGGTAAAATTTCAAATATACCATCCCATATTCATATAACCACTCTAATATACAACGTCTATATTAAACTTCATTCCATGGTTAAGGTTCCAACTTTGTTACTCTAACATATGATTTTTTTTAGAAAGTGTGTATTTATATTCTTAAAAACAAATATTATGTTTTCCAAAAAATTTAAACTTGGAATGTTTTAGTTGAAACCCAAATTGGGAAGATTGTTAAAACTCTAGGCACACTCAATGGGTTTGAATACCTATCCACTAAGTTCATACAATTTTGTTATGAAGGTGTTCAAAGACATTGGATAGTTAAGGAAACTCTACAAAAATGGATAGTATAGAGAATTAATAGGACTATTCTAGAAAGAGTCTATAGAATGCTTGAATTCTTAGGCCTCCCCAAATCCTTCTTGGAAGAGGTTTCTAGAAATTTTATATACCTAATTAATAATTTCCCCTCTTCTGCTAATCTATTTAATGCACCTAATGAATTTCTGAATGGTGATCCCCCTTCCTATACGTACATAATAATATTCGTGTCTACATTCTATTCTTATAAAAATACTGACAAGTTAGAACCAAGAGCTCTAAAATGCATTTTTATTTGGTATCTTGAGTGTTTCAATGGATATAAACATAGGGTACATAATCCTGGTTATCAAAATTTATTGGTGATCAAAATTTTATTATATGTTGACATGTTGTCTTTAATGTGTATTCTTATACTAAAACCATGAATTACACATCAATACATATTGATCCATCCCTTAAAAAAATAATGAATGAGAGATTTCTATTCGGTTTGAGGATCATGTCTAGTATTCTTAACCTGATGAACAACATTCTGTACTGACTAGTTCATTTATTATTTGAATTTAGACTGTAAATCTAAAACTTATTCCCCTACTAGAGACTACCAACTAACCTGAGATAGATATAGTAGAGTACAAAAAAATATGATTGGATCAGTCAATATTATTTGAAATATTTTGACTTTCTTGTATCTCATGATCTTATAGATGTGATCCTCAAACCTATTGGAAAACCATAAATGAAAATACTCATGTAGTGAGTATTCCCCAAGAGTTAATAAATAAAATATATATAAAATAACCACACATAGACTATTGTAGAATAATAAAATAATGCAACAAAAAAGTTTCAAGTAGATCTTTAAATGAAAAGATGAAAACAATGAGGGATATAAAATCAAGTATAAATCAATTTTAGTGGCTAAGGGTTTACACTAAAGAGATGGATTTGATTACACTGAAATATTTTATCATTTTTTTAATAATTCTTCCATTATTATTTTCTTAAGTTTTTTCCCTATAATGATCTGTATGTTGAACAAGTAGATGTAAAAACTGACATTTTTCAAGGTTATTTGAATGACAAAGTTTATATCAAACCACATGATGGTTATCCAATTAAATTACAATTTATTCATTTGATCCATTTAAATAAATA
Organism: Viscum album; assembly: GCA_963277665.1. Lineage (NCBI taxonomy): Eukaryota > Viridiplantae > Streptophyta > Magnoliopsida > Santalales > Viscaceae > Viscum > Viscum album. The sequence continues at coordinate 556,937,988 of OY728162.1, forward strand.
ATTTTATGCACTGAAGAAATTCTCTACGTAGTCGTACAAAATATTTGATTCATTCATATTGGCTAACTAGTTTATTAGGAGGCATTTTGAGGCATGTGCTTATTTTAAATCAACCAAGAAATTGCATGCTTTTTCAAATTCTATATTTTTATGAAACACATACCATTTTTAAAAATATGAATATCATTTATAATATAAAATAAAAATTAAAAGGAATGTTTTAAATGAAATACTTGGGTACAATTTAGAAAATATTAAGCATTGAGATAATTTTGGATAGAAGAAACCAAGTGATTTACTTATCTCGACATGCTTATGTTTAAAAAATGTTGATGATGAATATGTTTTAATCTATTAAACCATTTAGTATACCTATTGGGAAACACTTGAAGATATATTTAACATAGTCACACACAACTACTAATTATATACACATTATGTCTCAAATAACTTAATCTAATATTATGAGAAGTATCATGTATTGTATGACTTTTAGTCACCCTGATGTTTCCAACGTAATCTACACTTCAAATGGATTCATATCCAGACATAGGAAACAACATTGGAATTCTCTTAATTGTATTTTAAGTTTTCATACATGTATCTCTAATATTTCTTCGTGTTACGGTAAAAACATGGATATTGTTGAAAAAAATTCTAGTTAGGTTGATGATGACTATGCTAAAAACATTGATACTCATATGTCTATGGCCAGTTATGTATTTACTACATGTTGTGGTACTATTTCATGGAAATGAAATAAGAAATCTATGTTTTCTTTTCAACAGTGGAATATGAATACATTGCATTAAATATTGAAGTCAAAGATGCATTATGGATTAAAGGTGTATCTTTTGAACTTGGCCTTTATAATTATGTTTTCAATGTGTATTTTGATATCCAATCTACAATTCACCTATCCAAAAATTTAGTATTCCATGATAAATCTAATCAAATAGATATTAGGTTAATTTTCATTAGAGTTGTTGTGGAATTAAAAATTGTGTATGTCAAGAAGATACACATAGAAATCAACATGGATAATAGTTTGATTATAGTCATGATTTTTCCAAAATTGATGTTTTTACTATATAAATTTAATTTGGTTCTTATTTCATAACCTTAAGTGAATGAACATCACAAATTTCAAATGAATGTGGTATGGATTTGTGAATTGTGATATTCATATTTTTTCATATTTATATGAAATATTGTAAAATATCAAATTTATATTGATAATTACTAATCCATGAAAAATGAAGAGAATAATTTAAATGTTTGATTTATATTGGATCTTGTTCTATAGGTCTTTACAGTATTATTGGGCCCTTGATCCACATTGGCTCCTGTAAATTGGGACTTGGCCTTTCAATTGACCTATTTCTCACACTCTCCTATGACATCAGAGAATTTCATTCAATATTTTGGTCCATTTATTTTTATTACACTTTCCTCCCTTTGTATCTGCACCATAAAGTTGTCCTACCACTTGATTTCTCATTTGGGTGTTTTATTTTAGTGTTGTGTGAGTGTGTGTGTGTGGCAATGGAATGTTTTTTGTGCCATTTAATCACTACATATGGGTTCACGGTAAATTCATTCTCCCATGTGCCTTCATCTCATTGGGGTTTATTATGACTCTATATCCTCCGCTTGTTCTCCTCTGCTCCCATATATGGATCCCATAAACCCTAGATAACTTCCTCCTAAATTCTAGTGGTGAACCTATATGCCTTCCGAACACCGCGGTACATTGCTTATGTACCACCCCTGGTGGATATTCAATGAAAATACTCTTATGCTAGTGCAATTTCCTAGGGATTAATATCTAGTCTATGTATTTTTTCAGGCTTCGTGATATTCAATAATCTTCCAAACCCTAGTTAGATAGATGATGATTTGGGTAGATTAAGATGACTGAACCTTTCTCTATCTAGTACTTTAAGAATTTTTCATTTTCTTTCCAAAATATCATTTTTTTTGTCGGTGGTGCTGTTCATGTTGTGCATGTAGCTCACCACAAGACCGTGAACATTAAATCATTATTTTCTTTACATTTTTTTGTAATATTTTTATATTATATTATATTTTTATCATTCTTTAATTTCATTCATTAAAATTCAATGATACAGTTCAATTCTATTTTAATTTTCCTCTCTCCATAGTTCAGATCACAACTCAACATCACACTAAATATATGAAAGTATGTACATATTTTATTATAAATTACACTAAAATATGAAAAAATATGTAACATTTAATCACTATGATATCTTTTTTACAATTTTACCTGAGAATAAATTTATTCATTAGAGAAAACAACAAGAATACCCCCCCCCCCCCCCATTGCTAAAATTCCATCAAATTTTCAAAAATTAAAGTAACCTGAAACAAATGTCACTTCAAGAAATCCTGAAGGGAATTTTTAAAATCTATAAAATATCGATCTAGGACAACCTATGTCCTTTCATCATAGATAAGTTCACAATATTTTATTTGATATGTGGTAGATCTCAAATAGATATGCTAGTCAAAATCTATGTTCGTTTGGAATTCAAGTCATGTATTTAACTCTTCCAATAAGTAATAAAAATTTTAATTCATAGAATTAGTTATTAAAAGAAATTTATTCAGTAATAATTATGAAATTATTAATAAATATTTATTTTTAATTATCTTATTATCTATTTCACAATATATATATTCATTGTAAACACATATATTGTCACGACCCGTCCTTGGGGCCCATGTCGTGACTACCCCAAGCCCGCCTTCTATAGGCCATGGGCTGGCGACTAGCACCAAGTCGTAAATCCCAAAAAAAGGGAAGGCATTGCCTTTGAAAAGTAAACAAGCACCACAGAGTAAGAAAGAGGAAAAGTAAACACTAAGTAAAAACTGTAACAGGCTGTGCTGAAAGAAAAAGGGGCCGGAAATACATGCCCAACTATAAAGTACAACTGAAGGCAAAAACAGCAACTGAAAAGAAAAGTCGCAGCGTCGAGCCGTCCTCTGAAAGTCCCACCTGAAGGGTGGGTACAGATAGCCTCCACTGCTCCTCGGGTCCACCTGACCGCTCCGAGTACGTCCCGCCCAGTGGTCCACCTCCAGGTACCGTCCTGCTCCGCAAGCCTCCACCACGACCAGCACTGTCCGTCGTCTGCAACCAACACAATGTAGTGCGGGCATAGCCCATGCAGGGGTGAGTATAAGCTACTCATTAGGGACCCCGAGATCCCGAAGTTCTTCCGAAATCCACAAAGGATAAACAACAAGGAAAGAGACAATCACGAAGTAGCATCTGACACTGCTTAGGTATATGCCCATACATATACATAAGTCATCAATTCCCGTTCGGCTCCAACATCCGAGCCCATGCACAACCCAGTCCTCACAGGAAAGCAAAACGTATACCCACCCAGGATAGCACAACACAATCCACGAAGGAGAGCAAGTAATCCACATAGGATAGCTCAACACAATCCACAAAAGAGAGTAAACAGTAAATCCACACAGGATAGTTCAGCACAATCCACAAAGGAGAGTAAACAGTAAATCCACACAGGATAGCTCAACGCAATCCACAAAGGAAAGTAACACAGGATTCAGATCACACAGGTATACATTATCGAAAAGGTGGAAGAGATTATCAGACATAGATACTGAATCATCTAAGCTGGGACCCACATAGGATACAAGACCAGCTGTCTTCATTGATTCATCTATGTTGGGACCCACATAGGATACAAGACCAGCACTGAATCATCTAAGCTGGGACCCACATAGGATACAAGACCAACACTCTTCATTGATTTATCTATACTGGGACCCACGTAGGATACAAGACCAGTATTTAATCGTCTAAGCTGGGACCCACATAGGATACAAGACCAGCACGGCTGGGACCCACATAGGATACAAGACCAGCACTCTTCATTGATTCATCTATACTGGGACCCACATAGGATACAAGACTAGTATTGAATCGTCTAAGCTGGGACCCACATAGGATACAAGACCAGCACTGCTGGGACCCACATAGGATACAAGACCAGCACAGCTGGGACCCACATAGGATACAAGACCAGCACTCTTCATTGATTCATCTATACTGGGACCCACATAGGATACAAGACCAGTATTGAATCGTCTAAGCTCGGACCCACATAGGATACAAGACCAGCACTGCTGGGACCCACACAGGATACAAGACCAGCATATCTGGGACCCACATAGGATACAAGACCAGCACTCTTCATCATCGCAGTCCCCCGAGGGTCTCTGCACAGTCGTCGTCGTCGAAGTCACAGCCAGCACTAGGGTTCTCGCACACAGCAAGCTCGTTCGGGAGGGTCCGCTCCACGAGTCGAGAGGCTGATACATCAACTGACACAAGGTCAGAGTTTGATGTATCCAAAAGTTCCTTATCGTCTACAGGAACTCAACATCGCAGACGGCGCGTCAATCGGACGCCCGGTCTGAGAGTTATTGGCTTTTTCGTCCCAGGGGCTCGGTTGGTTTTTAAAGCAAAACCTACCCGACCGTACTCCAACTGCGTCCAAACCTCGGGCGGATTATGTCAAAAGATCCATATCACTTAGAGGAATTCACCAAAGCTGACGGCATGTCAATCGGACGTCCGTGGCTCAAGATATGAGTGTTTCCGCTCTGAGGGCCCGGTTGGTTTCGTGTACGAACCAACCCGGCCGAACACAAAGTAACCCGAAACCTTGATTGTGATATACTGAAACTACCGTCTCGATCCAAGGATCGCGTTTCCACTGACGGTGCATCGTTTGGAGTCCCGTAGCTCAAGTTACGGGCATTTGACCAAAAACGGTCCGAAGACGGGGGGTCCGGGCCCGGGCCGACCCGGCACGACCCCCCCTGGGCGGCCGGACCGGGTCGACCCGACCCGGTCCGGCCCGGCTCGGCCGAGCGGTCGGGCGACGCCGTGGGGAGCCTCCGCCCCCGCGTGACACCCCTGCGGCACCCGCGGGGTGTCGCCCTGGACGACCCGAGCGACGCAGGGGGGAGCCGCCGCCCCCATGTGACAACCCCGCGGCACCCGCGGGGTGTCGCCCTGGACAGCCGGATGCGGCTTCAGCCGCATCCTGCACGCGCCGGACCCACGCGGTTGCGGGTCAGCGGGCGCCGCCGCCCCGGCTAAATCCGCGGCGGTTCTTCCGGCGGCACACCGGCGCACCGCCGCCTCCGGCCACCGGCGCCGCCGTGGGCCTCCGGAGTCGCTCTGGTGGTCTGTTTTCCTTCCCGTCTGTGCCGTTGTTCTTCCCGGGTTCCGTTCTTTACTGCGGGATCATTAAATTTCCCTTGCGTCATGTTCCATCATCTCCCGTCAAATCCGCACAACCACGAAGAACGGCGGAGGGTTGTCAGGCCGTGTTCGTTTGGGCCGCACCCTCCGCGTTAGATAAAAACAACGAGAGAAAAATTAAACACATGAAACAACAATTTTAATAAATTAAAATTGTTCATATAAATCAGGTTCTTTAATTTTAATGAAACTTTCACGGGAATAAGGGCATTTCCAAAACAAAAATCCATACCTCGTCAAGTCGTCGCTACGGGTTCTTCACGGATTGAGGATCGTCGCGTCGTCGCGGTATCCGGCGACGCGTCATCGCGGAAGGCGGTCGTGTCGACGAACTCCGAGGTTCAAGAACAAAAATATTTCATTAATAATAATTAAATCTTTCTTGAGTTAAAAACCACAAAGGAAAAATTAAAAGAAATCTGAAACCCTCACCTCAACGGATGATCGAAGGTTCTTGTTGCGGATTAAGGAACATCACCGAAGAACGTCATGGGAGAGGAAACATCGGCGTCGCGGTATCCAGCGTCGCGTCGTCGATTTCCGCGGGTTCGGCGTTCTTCGTCAGAGGTCGGCATTCTTCACATTCTTTGCGTTCTTCGAGAAGGAGGATGAAGGTTCAAGAACTCTGACAAAACCTCTCAACGAGTAATCCTCCAAATGTTGGTATTGGTCTTATTTTATTATTAAGCCAACAAACGAAAAGCGGTAAGTAACGACCCATTTAATTCGTAGAATTAAATTAATGAAAGAAACTGCCCATTTAATTTACGAACAAAACTTCCCAATTAAATGGTGCGTTAAGAAAATAAGAAAATGCGTCAGTTGACTTTCATAAAGACGGGTTTTCACGGGTGTGTTACTTAGCGGAAAGAAACGGTGGGGCTCGTACGGGCCCCACCTCACAAATATCCTACCAAGAGGGTAGGATATTTCTAGATAGCACTCTATCCATTTTAACTCAGTTTAAGTGGCTTAAGTGAAATAAAATAAAGTTTGTCGAACAATTATTTTATTTCTGAACTTTAATCCCAAAAATTAAAAACCACACCCGAGCAAACGCAACTCCAGAAGAGGCGTTTCTAAGAAAATACCGGCGCTGTGATTTCATCGGTTCCCTCAGAATTCGATTCCGGGCAACAGTTCAAATGTTAGAAAAACCCACTCGTCCGTTCACTAAACGTACCAGAGCCAAACATCGGAAAATGATTCCAGGCACACCGGGCCTCGGAATCAGGTTCCTTCAGAAACTGCATTCTCGTAAAATTCCAAAGAAAATTAAGAAAAAAATTTCCTTGGAATTTACGGGTCTTTAAATTACTCCCACCACAGGGCTTTACATCCCCGAAAAGTTTCACCACAAACTTAGGGATACAAAGGCGGTACTGAGCACGCATCTGAGCATTTCGCTCACATGTGCTCACCTGGAGGTTCCCGTGCTACCAAAGAAAGTGCACAAGAGGAATCGACCGTCCTCCTAGGATCTGCTCCTGTCAATCCTCGATCTCCACTAGGACCTCCGCAAAAGTCGCCCCATCATCAATGTCCAGCTCCCCATAGTCAATGATATGCGGAGTGTCGAGCGCGTATCTCCTCAGTTGAGATACGTGGAAAACGTCGTGCACCTAGTGCAACTGAAGTGGATGGGTCAAGCGGTAAACCACCTCGCATACCCAGCTGAGGACCTGGAAAGGTCCATTGATCCTCAAAGATAACTTGCCTCCATGGCCACATCTCTGTAAACCTCATCGAGGTGAGACTCGTATAAGGACGCGATGGTCATCCTCGAACTCTAGAGGCCTCCAAGTCCTGTCAGCATAAGGCTTCTGTCGGCCCTGTGCCGTCCTCATCCGCTCTTGGATGACCTGGGCCTTCTCTAGTCTCACAAGAGCTGCTATGATTTCTTCTTTTCCGATAAGAGAAATACGGTCTCATCCCCTGGATGAACCACATTCATTGCCTAATACAGTCAATCCTAACATGAATGATGCATTCATGCCATGGATGAATTCGTAAGGCCTCGACGTAACTTCCAAGAGATCCAACAGTCACTCTCGCCTCCAAGGGTCAAGTCACACTGTCGGAATCAGTGTGTGGTTACTAGGTCTCCTTCAGTAGATGTCTCACAAGTGAGGGTCAAGTCAAATGTCTAACTGGAACCTCTTAGTAACAATACAAAAGAGGACAGGAATGATAACATCACAAAGGTAAGCGTCTTTTACTATTGTAGCTCATAATACAAAGACACTACACCATAGAAACAAGGAACTAGAAGTACAAAGGACGTATCCACTAGTTCCACTCCTGTCCATTTGCTCCCAGAGCTTCATGATCGAAGGCCTCAGCTGCCTGAAGCTGAGCTCTCCCACATCCACCAACTCCCTGCGGTCGGGGTGGACCTCCTAGTGGTGGTGGTGGCAACACCTCGAACTGTCTCCCACCATCGGCTACTCGGCCAGCTCCTCTGCCTCGTCCACCTGCACCCTACGAACCACCGTGGCCGAGCCTCTATCTGGGAGGTCCCTCTACCACCTGCTGCTCATCTGTAAGACGAGTCGGGCAGTCTCGACCCATGTGAACTCGCCCACTGTATGTGTAGCAATGCTTGACCCTCGTGTAGCTGGCTCTCCTTCGGGTTCCCCGCACAACCAAATCTTCATCCTGAGACTGCCCATCTGATGGTCTGGCCCGTTTGAACCTCTGTGTCACCTGTCTACTTCCAGCTGCAGAAGACCCTACTACGGGCCGTCCTGCAGGGGGCCCTGTCCCTGGAGCCTGCTCAGCGAGAAAACTCTCCACTAGAAGGGCTCTCTCCAACACCTCTACCTGTGTCGGAATGTTGAGGGAGATCATCGAAGCCCTGATCTCATGCCTCAGTCCCTGCTCGAAGGTCCGGGCCCGGAAGAACGGGTCTCGTACAATATCTGTGGAGTAGCGCGAGAGATCAGTAAATCTCGCCGAGTACTGGGCCACTGTCATGTTGCCCTGCTGCAGCTGTAGTAGCTCCAAGATGTGCACCACACGAAGGGTGGCTGGGACGAACTCGGATCAGAAGATGCTCTCAAAGTCCGTCCAGAGAAGAGATGCCTCGTCGTGCACCTGGAGCATCAAGCTCCACCATCTGCCTACTGCCGCGTGCAGGAGGCTCCCTGCGAGGATCACCATGAGGTCTGCTCGTGTCCTCACTAATCTGAAAACCCGTGAAACCGCCTCCAGCCAGTCCTCGGCTGCCTAGGGGTCCGTCTCCCCGCAGAACCTGGGCGGTCGCTGACGTTGAAACTCGTGCAGCGCACTAAGGCGTCGTGCATCGTCAGCGGCTGGGGCTGGTAGCATCGGTGGCTCGGTGGGTAAAGGTATCGCCGGTGCCTCTGCTGACAAGGAGCCCTGCACCGAGGCCTCGTCGCTTGGTGGGCTGTCATCACGCTCCACTCTCGGAACCCAAGCTGGCTGCCGTCGTGGGGCCATCCTGAAAAGAAGCAGGTGCGCCACGGTTAGAACTGTATACCTGGTGATCTGACGCAAGTAATCACAAAGAAAACTTGAACACACATGCAATCAGTGTTTTCATGCATTAATTCAGAAATCAGAAGTCAGGGTCCTGGTGTACGGATACGTCGGCCGCCGCACCAACACTGGACACCCTGGACTGATAACCACACCCAATACGCTGAACACTATTGCTTCACATAGAAGAAAGATCACAGTCTGCGGTAGAACCGACCACCTTTGATACCAATTTGTCACGACCCGTCCTCGGGGCCCGTGCCGTGACTACCCCAAGCCCGCCTTCCATAGGCCAGGGGCTGGCGACTAGCACCAAGGCGTAAATCCCAACAAAAGGGAAGGCATTGCCTTTGAAAAGTAAAAAAGCGCCACAGAGTAAGCAAGCGGAAAAGAAAACACTAAGTAAAAACTGTAACAGGCTGTGCTGAAAGTAAAAGGGGCCGGAAATACAAACCCAACTGTAAAGTACAACTGAAGGGAAAAACAGCAACTGAAAAGAAAAGCTGCATCGTCGAGCCGTCCTCTGGAAGTCCCACCTGAAGGGTGGGTACAGAGAGCCTCCACTGCTCCTCGGGTCCACCTGACCGCTCCGAGTACGTTCCGCCCAGTGGTCCACCTCCAGGTACCGTCCTGCTCCGCAAGCCTCCACCACGACCAGCGTTGTCCGTCGTCTGCAACCAACACAACGTAGTGCGGGCACAACCCGTGAAGGGGTGAGTATAAGCTACTCAGTAGGGACCCCGAGATCCCGAAGGACTCCCGAAATCCACAAAGGATAAACCCCAAGGAAAGAGACAATCACGAAGTAACATCTGACACTGCTTAGGTATATGCCCATACATATACCTAAGTCATCAATTCTCGTTCGGCTCCAACATCCGAGCCCATGCACAACCCAGTCCACACGGGAAAACAAAACGTATACCCACCCAGGATAGCACAACACAATCCACGAAGGAGAGCAAGTAATCCACATAGGATAGCTCAACACAATCCACAAAGTAGAGTAAACAGTAAATCCACACAGGATAGTTCAGCACAATCCACAAAGGAGAGTAAACAGTAAATCCACACAGGATAGCTCAATGCAATCCACAAAAGAGAGTAACACAGGATTCAGCTCACATAGGTATACATTATCGAAAAGGTGGAAGAGATGATCAGACATAGATACTGAATCATCTAAGCTGGGACCCACATAGGATACAAGACCAGCTGTCTTCATTGATTCATCTATGCTGGGACCCACATAGGATACAAGACCAGCACTGAATCATCTAAGCTGGGACACACATAGGATACAAGACCAGCACAGCTGGGACCCACATAGGATACAAGACCAGCACTCTTCATTGATTCATCTATACTGGGACCCACGTAGGATACAAGACCAGTATTGAATCGTCTAAGCTGGGACCCACATAGGATACAAGACCAGCACGGCTGGGACCCACATAGGATACAAGACCATCACTCTTCATTGATTCATCTATACTGGGACCCACGTAGGATACAAGACCAGTATTGAATCGTCTAAGCTAGGACCCACATAGGATACAAGACCAGCACTGCTGGGACCCACATAGGATACAAGACCAGCACAGCTGGGACCCACATAGGATACAAGACCAACACTCTTCATTGATTCATTTATAATGGCACCCACATAGGATACAAGACCAGTATTGAATCGTCTAAGATGGGACCCACATAGGATACAAGACCAGCACTACTGGGACCCACATAGGATACAAGACCAGCACAGATGGGACCCAAATAGTAAACAAGACCAGCACTCTTCATCGTCGCAGTCCACCGAGGGTCTCTGCGTAGTCGTCGTTGTCGAAGTCGCAGCTAGCACTAGGGTTCCCGCACACAGCAAGCTTGTTCAGGAGGGTCCGCTCCATGAGCCGAGAGGCTGATACATCAACTGACACAAGGTCTGAGGTTGATGTATCCAAAAGTTCCGTATCGTCAACAGGAACTCAACGTCACAGACGGCGAGTCAATCGGATGCCCGGTCTGAGAGTTATTGGTTTTTTCGTCCCAGGGCCCGGTTGGTTTTTAAAGCAAAACCAACCCGACCATACTCCACCTGTGTCCAAACCTCGGGCGGAGTATGCCAAAAGATCCGTCTCACTTAGAGGAATTCACCAAAGCTGACGGCACGTCAATCGAACGTCCGTGGCTCAAGATATGAGTCTTTCCGCTCCGAGGGCCCGGTTGGTTTCGTGTACGAACCAACCCAGCTGAACCCAAAGTAACCCAAAACCTTGAGTGCAATATACCTAAACGACCGTCTCGATCCAAGGATCGTGTTGCCGCTGACGGCGCATCGTTTGGAGGCCCATAGCTCAAGTTACGGGCATTTGACCGAAAACGGTCCGAAGACGGGGGGTCCGGGCCCGGGACGACCCCCCCCCCCCCCCCCCCCCCCCCCCCGGGTCGGCCGAACCGGGTCGCCCGACCCGGTCTGACCTGGTCAGCCCGGTCCGGCCCGGCTCGGCCGCGCGGCCGCGCGGCGCGGGGGGGAGCCGCCGCCCCCACGTGACACCCCCGCGGCACCCGCGGGGTGTCGCGCTGGACGACCCGAGCGACGCGGGGGGGAGCCGCTGCCCCATCGTGACAACCCCGCGGCACCCGCGGGGTGTCGCCCTGGGCAGACGGACGCGGCTTCAGCCGCGTCCCACGCGGCCGTGGGTCAGCGGGCGCCACCGCTGCGGCTGAAGCTGCGGCGGTTCTTCCGGCGGCGCGCCGGGGCGCCGCCGCACCGGCGACCCGCGCCACCGCCGGCTTCTGCGAGCCACCGGAGTCACTCCGGTGGTCCGTTTTCCTTCCCGTCTGCGCCGTTGTTCCTCCCGGGTTCCGTTCTTCACTACGGGATCATCAAATTTCCCTTGTGTCACGTTCCGTCGTCGCCCGTCAAATCCGCACAACCACGAAGAACGGCGGAGGGTTGTCGGGCCGTGTTTGTTTGGCCTGCACCCTCCGCATTAGATAAAAACAACGGGAGAAAAATTCAACACATGAAACAACAATTTTAATAAATTAAAATTGTTCATATAAATCAGTTTCTTTAATTTTAAAGAAACTTTCACGGGAATAAGGGAATTTCCAAAACAAAAATCCCTACCTCGTCAAGTCATCACCGCGGGTTCTTCGCGGATTGAGGATCGTCGCATCGTCACGGTATCCCGTCGCGTCGTCACGGAAAGGGGTCGCGTCGATTAACTCCGAGGTTCAAGAACAAAAATATTTAATTAATAATAATTAAATCATTCTTGAGTTAAAAACCACAAAGGAAAAATTAAAAGAAATCCAAAACCCTCACCTCAACGGATGATCGAAGGTTCTTGTTGCGGATTAAGGAACGTCGCCGAAGAACGGCGCGGGAGAGGAAACGTCGGCGTCGCGGTATCCAGCGTCGCATCGTCGATTTCCGCGGGTTCGGCGTTCTTCGTCGGAGGTCGTCGTTCTTCGCGTTCTTCGCGTTCTTCGCATTCTTCGCGAAGGAGGATAAAGGCTCAAGAACTCTGACAAAACCTCTCAACGAGTAATCCTCCAAATGTTGGTATTGGTCTTATTTTATTATTACGCCAACAAACGAAAAGAGGTAAGTAACGACCCATTTAATTCGTAGAATTAAATTAACGAATGAAACTGCCCATTTAATTTATGAACAAAACTGCCCAATTAAATGGTACGTTAAGAAAATAAGAAAATGTGTCAGTTGACTTTCATAAAGACGAGTTTTCGCGGGTGCGTTACTTAGCGGAAAGAAACGGCGGGGCTTGTGTGGGCCCCACCTCACAAATATCCTAACAAGAGGGTAGGATATTTCTGGATAGCACTCTATCCATTTCAACTCAGTTTAAGTGGCTTTCATGTGGCTTAAGTGAAATAAAATAAAGTTTGTCGAACAATTATTTTATTTCTTAACTTTAATCCCAAAAATTAAAAACCACACCCAAGAAAACGCAACTTCGGAAGAGGCATTTCTAAGAAAATACCAGCGTTGCGATTTCATCGGTGCCCTCAGAATTCGATTCCGGGGACCGGTTCAAAAGTTAGAAAAACTCACTCGTCCGTTCACTGAATGTACCCGAGCCAAACTTCGGAAAATGATTTCGGGCACACCGGGCCTCGGAATCAGGTGCCGTCAGAAACTGCATTCTTGTAAAATTCCAAAGTAAATTAAGAAAAAAAATTCCTTGTAATTTACGGGTGTTTACATATATAGACTTATATAAACCATATTTAATAAAATATTTAATATATGTCAATATAAATATTTTAATTCATTAATATATGATTTTTTTATTATATATATATATATATATATTATGAAATATACATTTTATAATTGCAAGAATAATGATACACAAGGCCACCCTTTATCTTTGCTAAAAACAAGTGCGGATAAAAGTGACATGGAATAGGGGTTTTATCTGTCATTGAAAAAGGTTCCCCCTTTATTAATGCTTTTTTAGCACTAATAAAGGGTAGAATTTGATATAATGTAATATGGAGTTGTTTTTAAATAATACTTAATTGTATATAAATATGATTATAAAAAATATTATTCATATAGAATCCTTTATCAACAAATAAAGGGAACATTTTTATCCCCACTAAAAATTAATGGTAATCGTATCCCTTTATTAATGGAAAATAAGTGCTCAAAATGGGAACATTTTTATTAATGATTTTTTAGCACTGAAAAAGTGTTTCCTTTATGATTTTTTTTTTATAAATGATAAAAGTCCACATTTTACAACATTTTATAAATGCTGATATATGTTAGTGTTGAATATAGGAAAATATATAGTAGGGTAAGGTCCATTATGTAAATACAATAAATTTTGTTCTTAAAAATTAATTATTTCAAGGAAATTAATCACCCATGTATTAACTCTTTTTTGTTGATTGAAATGATGGGGCGGGTTCTTGATTATAGAACTCACAATAAAAACAATTTCCTATACACTCAATTGACAAAGGTAATACATCATATAATCCACCATGTATATTGTAGGCATTCAGATCCTGATTATTAATTTTTTTAAATGGGTGGAGTTAAGAGAAAATTTATATTAAATTTAAGTATATAAAATATTATGGGATTAATTTTGTTTAAATTTCTAATGTATGGTATCATATTAAGTTTATATAACACTAAATTTTTATAAAATTACATACACTATTTTTTACATTAATCCCTTTAACATTTCATGGATTTCAAATGAATCAATCATTGTCCTCCATCATCTTCCACTTTTCCTCATCATCATAAAATGAGTTTTGAATATGATAGTACTCAACCATGATAATCTAATTAAATCAAACAGTTTAGAAATCTAATATATGATTTCGATTATTTTATTGATTTCAAGGCTTCATTAAATTATCTTTAAAACATAATACATGTTAAATTCTTATATTAAATAGAAAACCATGATTCTACAAATTTAGGTTTCATGTGTTTAATAAAATAAAAATTTATTTATTTATTATAAGGGTTAATGGAATTGATTTTAATATTTGAAATAATTTTATTAATTTTTCAGTGTTGATTGTAAATTTAATTATAAGAATTTAATTATTATTGTATACACTTTCATGTATTTGTCCAATAATAAAATTATAAGAATTTAAGGTCCTTACTAGTAGTAATTATCCCTCCTTAAATATATTTACCACATATCTTTATTTTTTTTATTCAATAATTATTTATTTCTTATTTTTATAAATATGCAGATTCATTAAATTAATTTTTTTACAAATTTTATATTATGTGTACAAAATATAATATATATTATCCACATGATTTTTTATTATATTTTCACCCAAATATCATGAATTTTGGCGGGATGAATATTATAGTAGACCATGATTTTGAACATGATGGGAGACAATAAGTCTCCCATGGGAGTGGAATCCACTATAGATAATGTTTATCCATCAGAATATATCCTCAATTACATGGGAGAGAATGCGGGAGTGATCCGCCCATAGTAGATAAGTTGTCATGCGGGAAAGATAGGGGATAGGTTCCTAGATAGGTTCAACACCTCCAATTGAAAATCATTAGATATAAAGAGGGATAGAAATTTGATGAATAGATATTAATAATATTTGGTGGAGGATGGTAAATAAAAGTGGTGCAACCACTGTGGTAGCATGAATACACTATAGTTGTGGAAGGGGGAATGGTGGTTGATATTTTACAAAGCTTCTGGGTACTACCCCATGGACATCACAATGAGTATTAACCATTTGATTCATTCAAATTGATCAAAAAATATAATCCACCAGAGGGAGAATAAGTAGTCACAAATATTTTATCTTGGATCCAACATTAATGAAATAAGGTAATGTGAATTATGGTTTGTATTTTATATTGTTTTCACATTGAAATTGAGCCATGTTCATTATCCCATTTATATTTCTAATGATACATGCATCAAAAATTTATATTTATTATATTTATTTAAATTCTCAAATTATATTGGTTTTTATTATGTTGAGATTATGTTGGCTCGCTTGGCCATTAATCCGCAAGGGACCTGGTTGATTGGGCATTGATTTATTGGCCAGCTTGTTTCTTGAGCACTCCCATCCCATGATGGTTATCCATTTTATTTTATTCATGGTTGTTAATCAACTGTTGTGCCTTGTTGATCTATGTTGTCCAAGTGTCTAACTTTATAATTGATGAACTCAGGTTATGATCTAGAGATATGACCATGACATTCTCTGGTTGGGAATTGGGTTTTCAAGTTTTTTCAGCATTAGGAGAGTGATAAACTTTGTACCCCTATCTCGTTGTGTCTCTAGATTCAGTTTATCTCCCACTCCCATGTAGATGTTCTATTATTTATCCTTCAGTGAAACCCTTGATTTCACATCCTTCTTCAATGGATACTTGTGCTGATCTGTTTCTTCTTGTGGATCCATTATGTTTCTAATTATCTGGTGGAGACAACATCATTCCAAGGTGGAAGACACGCTAATATTCCAGGTGATAGTTCCTCTACAATAATGAGGAGAATAAAATATGTGTCTAGAAACATTGAGCATGATGCTCTTCAAGCATTAATAGATCATGATATCTGAACATTAAATCATCCATCACAGTATACATATTTTTTAAGGTTTTATTTTTTTTCATTTCAAGCATTGTAGATATTTTTGGTACCTTTTTTCATATTTTTTTTCTTTTTTAGTTATTTAAAACTTGTATATATATTTTTCTTTAACCTTAATAAAATGAGGGTGTTGGTGGTGATGTTCCTTTAAGATATATAGGTTCCAATGAGATCAAATCACGTTAAATCTATGTGTTATTTACTCTTTCCTTGAAATATTTTGTTTCTTAGCTTCATTTTTAATCATTATATAATATATTTCCTCACTATTCAATTAATCTAGTTTATTCCATGTGATATTTGGTATTCTACATTAATTTAGGTTACCAATCACCCTCACAAAGTGGTATTAGATCCCTACTACTTTTCCTTTAATATATAATTAAATTAATATTCCATGATTTATTTACATGAAATTTGGTATAATGTTTTAATTTTACACATAATAATCACACTCTTAAATCAATATTTTATTTATTTATTGATATTATTTAAAGCCATTATCCCTTATATATTACTCTATATTTCAAATCTCCTTGGATAAAACATATTTTACCTAATATATTTGTCTGTTGTTGTGATGTATTGTTGACATTGTCTACAAGAACTCTGAATCTACTTAGTTGGTAAACATGTCAATAATGAGATATGAAATAGATAAATCTGATGGTGTTGATGAATTTAATATGTGGTGAATTAAGATGAGATATATTCTTATACTACAGGGCCTCCTTTATTCCCTTTATGGGCCCAACAATCCTATTATTACTATGAAGGAAATTGGATAGCCTATTATAGAATATTTTGATATTTTCGTAGATGTTTTAGTTAAAGAACATATCTCCCTTTTTCATTCTTTAGGTGATAAAATCCTTATAGAAGTTTCTTATATGTCAAAGGCTACTGTAAGTTGAATTAAAATTTAAAATCATTACATGACTATTTCATTAGTAAGTAGGATTTACAAAAAAATCATATGATGATATTTAAAATGAAACTAAATACATTAATTAAACCTATCTAGATGAATTTTATAAAGTATTGTTAGACTTATCCAACATTAATTTTTATTTTGAAGATGAGGACAGGGGAATTATCCTCTTATTATTTTTAGATAATTCCTACAGAACACTTTTAGAGACCATTATGTATGGTCAATACTCTTTAACCCTATAAAAGTTTCAATCGTACCTTCTTTTCAAGGAACTAAATTCTAATTCAAGAATCAATAGTGAGGTCTAGATCATGTTTTCTAAGGGTAGACATAAAACTAAAACCAAGAGGAAATAATTTAACAAAGATGAGATCAAAAAATAAATATAGTAAACCTAGGTCTAATTTTATAGAAATAAAGTTCACATGTTTCCATTATAGCAGACTAGGGAAAATTAAACCTGAGTGTATGAAACATAAGAATGATTTAGAGTCTAAAAATTACACTAATAACTCTCATATAGTATACTGTGGTTATGAACGGTTCATGGTCATTAATGTATCCACCCATGATCTCAATCAATATTTGGTCCTTGGTTCATGTATCCCTTTCCATATGATTCATTTTAGAGAGTCATTTCTAGAGTTGGTATAGAGGGTAGAATGAGATTTCATCTTTGGTAATAACCGTATGTGTAAGGTTGGGGTTATAGGTTCTGTTTTATTAGTACTTTATTCCCACACTATCATTACTCTAGATGGTGTTATATGGCTTCCCAACCTCAAAATAAACCTTTTTTACATAGGATTACTAGATCAAAAAGGGTTTACCTTTGGCTTCAAAAAAGGATTCTATAGAATCAATAAAATCAGTAAAACCATTATTTAGAGATATTTAATTAATGGGATGTGTTTGTTGAATGGAAAGACATATTCAAGGTTGTTGGGTAGTATATATTCAACTAATACTCAAAATACTATGCTTTTCTATAGGATATTAGTCATACTAGATCAAAAGTCCATAAGGAACTGAAAAATCAGGGGATGTTGATTGAAACCACACTTAGAAATATTAAATTTTGTGAATATTGTTTGATGGGAAATCTAAGAGGACTAGCTTTGGTAAGTCTAGTTTCAAAGCCACCAGCACTTTTAAATATTTCCATTATGATCTATGGGGTGCATCTTGAACTTCCTCCTATGGTGGAGGTTTCTATTTTTCTACCTTTATAGATAACCTTTATTAGAAATTGTTTATTTACATTATAGAAAAAATATTATTTTGAAAATATTTATGACCTCAAAAACATTATTTGAAAATAAGACTAGGAGGAAATTAAAAACTCTATGAAAATAAAATGTGCTCCCATACCTATCCACCGAGTTCATAAATTTCTTTGAATATGATGGTGTTAATAGAAAAATAATAGTTATAAAAACTCCCTAAGAAAATATATTAGTAGAAAGGATAAATAGGAATATCCTAGAAAGAGTATAAATAATGTTTTCATACTCAAAACTCCCCAAATCCTTTCATCCATATGTTTTCAGCACTGTTGTCCACCTAATTAATAAGTGTCCCTCTTCTTCTAATCAGTATAAAAAATGGGATTATTTGTGGACTGATAATCCACATTATTATCCCTATATAACAATTTCTGTTTTAACAGATTATGCTATTGAAAATACTAAAAAATTGAAAACAAAATCTTTAAAGTGTATCATTATCAGGTATCGAGAGGGTGTTAAGGGGTATAAATGTTGGGTAGATAAACATGTTTATCAAAACTGAATTGTAAGTAGATATTTTACTTCCATGAGTCTTCTTATCCTAAAAACAATGCTTCCACATATGTATGTAATGATCTAGACCCAGAAAAATGTTAATGAAATAGAGACTCTATCCTAGTTTGAGGCTCATATATAGCCTGATCCACCTAATCCTTAGCAAACTGTTGGGCATATTCTGATACTTCTTCAAAATTGTATTCTGTATCAGAACATGATGACCCTAGTATAGACTACCAACTGACCCAAGATAGAGAAATGAGGATTCTAGGACCCCCTTTTCAGTTTAGTCAGTATGATATGGCATTTTATGCCTTTAATATAGCCTAGGATTTTGTTTATGATGATCATCAAACCTATATTCAAGAAATAAATGCACAATACTCTAATCAGTGGGTCTTTTCCATTAACTGAGTAAATTAAATCTTTAAAAAAATACACTTGTAATATTTTGAACAAACTAAATAATGAAAAAATAGTTAGTTCAAAGTGGATATTTAAATGAATATAAGATAACACCGAAGGAAATAAAATCTAGTAAAAATAAAGGTTTGAATCCAAAGGTGTCCTCCAAATACAGGGTATTAATAACACTGAAATTTATTCCACTATATTTAAGAATTCTTCCATTAGACTTTTATTATACTTTACTTCCTATAATGATCTTCACATTGAATAGTTACATGTCAAAACTGCATTCTTTCATGGTTACTTGAATGAAGAATTTTATATTAAACCTCCCGATGGTTTTTCTAATGAATTAAAATTGAATAACATTTTCATTTTAAACAAATCACAATATTCCTTGGAAGAAACCTCTAGGAAGTGGTTCTTAAAATTTTATTCATTCATGTAAGCTAACCTGTTCATTAGTTATCAATGTTATGCATGTGTTCAGTTTAAATCAATGAAAAACTACATGATTGATCTGATATTATATGTTTATGACATTACTATTATTTGAAAAAAAATATATGAAGCACATTTCTACTATTAAATCAATATTAAAAGGAATTTTTTAAATTAAAGACTTCGGTGTATCATAGAGAATTTTCGGTGTTGAAATCATAAGAGATAGATTAAAATAAATTCCTTTAATTATCATAGAAATCATTTATTATAAAGATTAATAATAAATATATCATTGATTATCTCAAATATTTTAATATACATTTGGACATTATGTTAAACTCTCTTTAATATGATCACCTATTTGTGATGATTATGATCAATTTATGTCTAAAATTCCTTATGCTATTATTTTTGTTAGGATTAGGTACGACATTATTTCCCCCATACCAAATATTTTTTATACAAATTTCACTCTTACCAGATTTATAGATTCACCACAGAAGCCACATTGGAATGCCTTTAAGTGGCTCTTCAGATAACTCACATTTAGATCTATTATTTCATTCTATTATGGTAATGATGTATACTCTGTAGAATATATTATTGGATATGTATATTATTATCAGATGGGTAATATTGACACAAGAAAATCACTCATTGTTTATGTGTTCATTGCCAATGGTGGTCCCGATTCAAGGAAATTCAATATCCAATATTTTTTTTCACAATCAAACATAGATTCCAAGTATATTTCCATGACCGAAGTATTGAAATAAGCCTTATGGATGAAGTTTTCATCTTCTAAACTACACATGTACAACTATTTTATTAATATATATCTTGATAATAAATAAGTAATTAATTTAACTAGAAATTTAGTATTAATTGTAAATCAAAGAACATAGATATTAGGTTAAATCTTATTAGAGATGTTGTGGAATATGGATCTGTGTGTTCCAAAATGATACAAACTAATAGAAACCTAGATGATAGTTTGAATAAATTTATTGTCTTACATATGTTCAAATTTTATTTAAATAGGATTATAATTTATTCTATTACATAACCATATATGAAAGAATATCTCTGTTTTCAATTGAAAATGTTGAATATTTTTGAATTATGGATTTTGTTTTACTATATTTTAAAATTAGACTCGTTTAATGTTTACTATATCATTTATATTGTCAATCAAGCATGCATGAGAGATTTATATTGATTGGATTTATTAAATGCTCAAATGTTATTGGTTTTTTTTTTCTGCTGTTGGATTATAGTGGCTCACTGGGATGTTGTTCTGCGTGGGATATGCTTTGTGGGCCTTGGATGTTTGGCCAACCTATTTCTTGTGCACCCTCATTCCATGATATTTATATATTTTCTTTGATTCATGTGAATTTATCATCCAAACCACTCTGTAGAACAATTTTTTCCACATGTCCCTCTTGTTAACTAATGCGTTCTAGTTTTTTTTGCTGACATGTGCATGGAATGATCTAGTTGGCTGTGGGTTTTAGAGGTGGTGATGGTGTCATGGTAGTGATGAACCCTACACCCCAGTCTCATTGTCTCTATGTATTTATTGTCTCTCTATCTCACATGTGGTTCTTCTCTATATTATCTATCTTCAAACCCCTAGTTTTCCCATCCTAATTTAATAGAGACTTGTCCTGGTATATTGCTCCCTATGGCTCCATATCATTACTTGTTATCTGTTTGAGATAAAATCCTTCCAAGGTAGAAGACGTGTGGTTATTCCAAGTGAAAATTATTCTAGCATAGAGAGTGGAAGAAAATGACCTATCTAGAAACATTGAGAAACATGCTCCTCCATCATGAAGATATTAGGATATCCAGACCATGAAGTGTATAAAACTGTAAGTATCATTTTTGGGGGATTTAGGATTTGTTCATTTCATGTCTTATAGCCAGTTTTTATACATTTTTTATTGTTTAATATTATTTTTGGTTCATTATATCATATAGAGTTTGTTTTATTTGGGATTAATAAAACACATGTGTTTGTGGTGGTTTTCTTGCTATGCGCGTAGGGTCCCATAGGACCAAAGCATGTTAATTATATTTGTTCCTTACTCTTTCATTTAAATAATTCATTTATAGAATTCTTTTTGAATTGTTCAATAATATTAGTCTTAATTTTACAAAGAATTTATTTTGGCCATTGTGTTGTTTGGTATTCCTCATTTATTTGGGTTACCACTCAGCCTCTCAAGTAACATGAACACTCTTGGGTTGATTTTGGAGACTAAGGTTTCTCTATCCAATACATTTACACCATATTAGATGTGTATGATTACATATTTCCTTCTTTTCCACCCCACGTAATCTAGGAACACACCTCCCACATAATCAACAACCTGGAAGTGTCCATTGATGCAATGACAATGTGTTGTGGCCCACAAAAATGTTGGAATGAACTCCATGTAATTTATTTGGAAAGACCTTTATATGGTTAGGGATTCATGAAATGATATTGGTCCTTCATTTCCTCTCACGGACACCCATCACCCCAGCCCCTACATGATCAATGAACCTTATGGAACAATAGTGTGCAAGAAGATAATTTTAAGCAACAGTGTTTCAGGAATTAACCTGTATGAAATTTATGATGATAATGGGGATTAATTATACAACATTGTCACTTTTTATCCACCCATGGGAAGCCAATACTACGCCATAAGAAAGATCAAAATCCCACAATTCATGAACAATGAAACAATGGCGGGATGTAATATACCATTAAGTAATGATGTTTAAGAAGGGAACATGTCTATTCCCATTAGGGATAGAAGCTATTATAATTAACAAGAATATCCAAAAATAGTTTACAATTATCATCCTAGCTCAGTGTATGCACCAAATTTCCCCACTAGATCCAACACCTCTCATCTCAAACCCACAATGGATTTAAATCCATAAACCAAGTACCTACAAGATATGGTGGTGGGTGATCAAGGGTGGACCTGAATCCAATGATGTAGTGGAGGGAGGTGATCTAGGGGTAGATTCTTTGCAATGCCTATGGGATGAAATACAATAAAGAAAAACCTTTTTACGTAGTAAACACCGGTGGATAGACCCAGTTTCAAACATTATATTCATTCAAATTGGCCCATGAAGATACTTAAACTCTAGGAGAACCATTAGCCACAAATTTATTAGTTTGGTGACAATATTTGGGTGAACGGGCAATGTGAATCCTTTTGGGATGATTATTCCATTGAAGTATCCTATATTGAGGACCTTTATGGAATTGGGTTTTCATATATAGTCCCTTCGGTGTCACCCCTATTGATACATTTACCAAACAATTCTTTAATAAACCACCCTTAAGTCTCTAATAAAGCACTGATGGTGTGTCGAGAGCCACTAATAAGAAATGAAACTATTGGAGGGAAGTCTATGAAAGGTCGTATGCGATGCATTTGATGATACAAGTCCTTTATTTTCTACCATGGAGAACCACAATCCCAGACCATCTATGATCAATTTCATGTAATTATAGAACTATTAAATGAGGGGGAAAATTTATGTGGTTGTATTTTTTAAATTTTATAGGACTATGGATTTATTAATTTGGGGAAAGGAGGGGGCTAGAGCCACTTCATTTGGCACTAGCTAGAAAAGATGAGATTTCCAGATGAATTGGGGATCACATAATATATATATATATATATTTATTTATTTATTTATTTACAAATATATTTACATAATTATATATATATATATGAATTAAATTTAAGACTATTAACATATTATTAATATGGGTAGGGTTTTTTAATTTTTTTAAACTAGAACCATGTCCGAAAATGAAAAATATTTACAAATATTTCATTATAAATTTATTTCTTAATAAATATTTATAAATAAATATTTATTTAATTTTATATAAATATATTAATAAATGTATATACGCTATATTTATACCAATGAGTATCGGGTGAACGTTAGAGACCCATCCCACGTCATCCAATTTATTATAAAAAATTTGAAAGAAGGTATGTGGGGATGAAATAGAAAAAAAGTGTCAAGACCACCATCACACGCATGAAAAATGTAAAAGAAAATAAATAAGAAACATATATACCATCCCCATATCTCAAAAAATCATATTTTAGACTAAAATTGACCATCGTCCCTACCTCTAGGATGGAAAAACATCCTTCATGTTGTAGGTCTTTTCATGTCATTTCATCATCACCATGGTGATCAATTCAATCCTCTCATGTGGTTGGATCCTCAAGAGACTAAGGATTTAGTTCAATAGCGGTACCTAAACAATCCAATTTAAAGCCGCTTCTTGCATTAATAGTCTAAGATTCATGGACGTTGTCGAATTCAACATAGAAAACTTCCCTGCTAAAAAGAATCTTTAAAATTTCAGCCATACTAAGAAAGTACACCCTTACCTCGATAGAGTCATTTTATGTAAGAGTGATTGAACCACCCTCTGGAGAAACCGCATCATGCATTTCTTGGGTTCCAAGAATAATAAAATTCCTGCTAACAGGATCACCATCCGGTTGTTATACATCACTAAATTCATACCCAACAAACTGTCTGTGACATTATGTAGCCTTTAGGACATATCTAACATGATTCCTACAAGTGATGTGCTTTTCCATTCCCACACTGTCTTTCATGATAGGAGATCCAACAGGCTTGACTTTTTTAGGGGATCCACTCTTACTCCTCATAAAGATAGAAGTTGAATCTTCAACATGATCTACCCTTGCTATTCCATGAATTAATGAAGGTTATATCTAGAATATCAGTAGAGTCTAGAGTATCATCACCATAAATATGATTCATATCATTAGTGTTATATGAATGTACATTAATAGGGTTAAAAGTTGTTGGGACATCTCCTCACTGTGAAGGAGGACTTCATTATCCCTATAAGTTTTTTATTCAATCTGTTCAGATGCCCACATTCCATTAAATTGCTCCACAATGTGTCTATAACTATTGCAATTAAAACATATACTATTTTCCCTTCATAAGGAAACTAAAAAAGGTTGATGTTCTATCACCCCTTTTAATCATCCTGTTGAAATCCTATAGCCAAATATCTATGAGAAGAATACATATCCCCCATTCTATTAGGCATTCATAAGTCATCTGAATGATCATATTTTTTTAGAGATATAAAAACTTGTTCTTGTGTAATTTTTGAATGACATGAAAAATGAAATTACATTTCAGACATTGATCAAGAACACTTTCATAATTAGTTGAAAGCTAATGTATAAATTGAGAAGCCACATGTATAATGGTTTTAATCCATAGAGAAACAATATCATCTTTGAATCAAATTATAGAATAGTTTCCATAACTTATATGCTCGGTCTCCCTATCGAACATGATGGGAATGTCAATAGTTGAGAAAACATTCCCCAAGATCTTGGGGTGTTTGAAAAACCAAAGGAGTCCATGAATTTGGATCCAAATTTGAGTTTCTGACTTACTCAACAACATTAGGTTAAAAAGTGGATCCCAGTCAAAAAAATTTAGGAATCCTGGCTTGGTAGAAACATTAAAAAATCCCCAATATTTTCCATATGAATCATTCAACAAAAACAAAATATGGAAAAATCATGTACTGATTGAGATGATATGCCAATCTCTAAATCTCAAAACACAATCAAGTCATGCCATTACTGCTTCAATATTCCATTAATTACAAGATCCTTTTCTAGTAGATATATAAACCCTGATACAACTAACTTTTGTATGGTGATTCATAAGCCAATTATAACCTTTACTTTAGATACAGTGAGTCACAACCTAAATGGTCATTAATTTAGAATTCTAGAGTAACAACCTAATGATAAACAAGAAGAATAATTTTTGTGTGTGTAAAATAATAAACAAAGGTGTTCATCAAAGCATGAATTGGATGGACACTTTTCCCCCTGACTTATCATATTTTTTTGATAGAGACTGTAAAAAAATCCCTTCTTTTCGCATGTTGTAATCTTTTGATCTTCAATAAATTGTTCTTTGGTCTTTGACCAAAGCATTACCTTTTAAAAAAAACAGATAACCGATAGTGTGTGTGAACAATTTGGAAGTAGTGATACAAACATAGAAATCAGAAGAAGGATATGATAAAAAATAAAATAGAAGGTAATAGTTTTCGGGAAATGCAGATGTAGCATCAAGGAAGTAGTAGTTATAGAATATTTTATTCAGCTTGAGATATTATCAAGTAGGTAAACCTACTATCAGATAGGGATTTTTTTTATATAGAACATGAGATGTTCACATCCTTTTCCCATTTAAAAAAGTGTTGAATATGATATCCAATGTATTCCTTGATGTATCCTGGTGCCATTAAATTTGTTCTGTAGAACATAAGTATGAAAAAAATTATTGGCTAAAGAAATACAAATTCAAAAAAAATTAATTATCCCAGATGGTGAAATTTATCCTCTCGAATAATAGTAATAAATTTCATATTGGATTCAAAAAATAAATTCCAATTTAAAAAATTTTTAATAAATTGTTAAATGATAATAATAATTCAATTCAATTCCATATAAATCGTGAGACTACCAAATATTAAATAAATTTAATTTTAATGAAGTGGGTAATATAAAAATTAATTATACGACTTTAAATACCATAAAATGTGGTTGAATAAATTAAATTTCATTAAATAATAATTTGGAAAGGATTTAGTCAAATAAATTGACTAAAAATCTTAAAACAGAAATATTACAGAAATATGTTGTATGTGTATGCATGAATAATGAGTAAATTAATACATTTTTTAATACAATTTAAAAAATATGTAAAACACTTCAGTTGGTTAAATATAATTTACATTTATAATATGAAAATAATTATAATACTTAAAATAGTTAATATGTGTATTAATTTCATAAAAATATAAAAAATGATGAAAAATATAGTATAAAAAATTTTCAGAATAATAATTGGAATTATCATAAATATACAGTGATTACATATTTTTAATTGGTGGTTGGATAAATAAATATTTTGTTGTAGAAATTATCTTCTACCATTAATTGATTCCATCAAAAGACTATATTTTCATCTACTGTTGTAGAAATTATCTTCTACCATTAATATCTATCATTAGTAATAAAAAAATGATCCATTGTTAGTTTAAAAAAATGATCCACCATTGGTTATATTTTAATCTACTGTTGTGTTTAAAATATTTATCTACCATTGGTTTTTGAAAAACATATACCCTTAGATACATAGCTAATCTACCAGTGGAGAAGTATCTGAGACCCCATTGGAAGGAAAACGAGACACCTTTGGGAGAAAAATTATCATTTTTTGAATTAAAAATCAAACAGTTAAGATATAGTTAAAATTAGAAATTATCTATTGTTGAAATGAGAAATGATCTACCATTGAAATAAAGCAAATGTGATACTGTCGAAATGTATTTATGATCCATGTGATATAATATATTAGGAAAAACAATGTAGATAGTAATAGGATGGTTTTATGGATACATATGTTGATGGGATTGAAGCTTGAGGAAATTCCAAAGAGGAAAGAGTCTCGAGGAAGAAGATGATGAATTGTGATTCTTTATTTTCTGTAAAAGTTTAACATAAAAATTTTGGTGAATTTTTAATCCATATAAATGAATAATTAGATGTTGTTATATCATAATTAATTTAATATAATTTCCATAGGTTTCAAATGAACCAATAATTTGTTTAATCCAATGAGAATAGAAATAGAATTCATCAAAATACAGTGAAAACATGATTTCATCAATTTATAAAACATATCAGTACATTGGAAATTTTTTAATGTACCTAAAAATAATTTTTAAATTTCCATGTAGTTTAATTAAATGAAGAAAAACATCTTTTAGGTATATGTAGAGAAATATTGAGAATTTTTTATTGGAAATGAATGAGATATCAAATAAAAAAATGATTATCAACTCTGGAAAGTCCATAATTCATAATTGTTGCAAGATCAACAAACATTCGGTACACCACATAAAAAATAAATTCATACTTACTTTTATTATAATAAAATATAGATAAATCTGTTTTATTTTTAATGTAACAAGTTTCATAAGAATCTAAACAGTATAGCTGATTTAATAAATTTATAACCAAATATAACTATGAATTAGTTTAAACTGAAAATAAATCTTGAAACCAAAATAATTTATCCTATTCAAATAAAAATTCTAACATAATAGATATATAATTAGACCTCATCATAGTTTGATAAAATCTATATATGCTTGTTAACCTTCATATGAAAATTAAATTTTAAAAATAGTATCACTGAAACTCATGTTATAACAAAAATACATAAAGCTTGTAAAAACATTTTTTCAGGTAAATTAATAAAAGGGGATGTAATATTTAAACACATAAAAAACATGTAATCAAAAAAATTAAATAGTTGAATGCACATGCTGAAATTTTATATCGACCCAATAATCCTGCTTATGGTCCAGTGTTCAAATTATGGATGGCCCAAATTTGGGGATTCAATGTGGTATATTCAACTTATGGGTGGCCCAGCTTGTCATGGTGGAGAACTTTGGCACCAAGATGGTGTGTCTCTACAGTTCTCGAGGTCAGCGATAATGGATTCATAGTTGTAGTTGGTGGGAAATCAACTCTTCCAATGATGGAGATGGTGGTCCACATCACATGGGGAGGATCAATGGCATTAGGGTGATGGATGACGGTGGGCCAAAATGAAGGGGATGGCTCCACAATAGTTTTCTGGACAAGAAACTGATGGATCTGGTGGCTATATCATATGATGATGATGATGCAGGTAGTGGGGTCACATGCACATTTGATGATAAGATGACCTAAAAATGGTTTATGAACTTTTGGTCAATTTTTGACCATCGGGTATGTTATCATGTGGAATCATACACACTTTTTCTATGGTCTATGTAATGGTTTCCCTCTACCCAACACTATAAGAGTGATTGTTTGGTTAAAAAACTGGGGGACTTCCCCAACCTATTAAAAATAATGAATTTATTTATATTCATTTTAATTTTATTTCTAAATATATTTTAATAATTATAGAATTATTTTTATTTTTATTTTTATATAATTATAAATACATATTGACTAATATATATTTTAAATATATAATTGTAAATATATTTTTAATTATATATTTATAAATATATTTATTATCATATATATTTATAAAAACAAATTTATAATTATAATTATATTTATAAATACATATTTATAATCATTTATATATTTTTATAAATATATTAAAAAATATTATTTATATATATATAAATATATAAATATATATGAAATTTAATTGAATGCAAAATTTTATAATAGTATAATTACAAATATATTTAAATATTTATAGTTTTAAATATTTAATTATAAATAAATTCAAAATATGTTTACAAATATAATATAATGTTAATTATAACATTATTATTAATAATATTATTAATTTTAGTAGTTTAATTTAGTTATTTAATGTAAGAGGGGGATGTGGAGCCCTGAAAGAGAGGATATGGAGAATTTCAATGGTTCTTACCTTTAATTTATTCGGACTTAGGCTTTTATGGCTTTGACTGTCTATAATCTAAGTAAATCTGAAGGTGTAAATAATGAGATTAATAGTGATCAAACATCTTTGGTTCATTAAATCCTAAATGGTGTAGCTTCCCAAAACCATATGGATGCGATCAAATCATGAAAACATACATATTTTTCTCAGTTGGTGATCAATCAATCATTCGAGCCATCTAAGGCATGGTCAAAACCAAGAGTGGATATTGAGATCCTCATAGAGGATTATGATTCCTAAGAATATGACCATGTTTCTAATCTTCATTTCTTGGATTATATCAAGAGTTGTTCTTTCTATTATCTCATAGGATCAAGAATAAAGGGAAAAGTAAATTTTTTAAAGATTCCAAAGTAATCATTTCATCTCAAATAAATGAATGTAATCATTCTCGTACAGCACATATATCTATGAATGAAAAATATAATAAGGGAATTCCCCTTGGTGTTAGGGATAAACTCAGAGAAAATTAAGGATTTGATGATTATAGGATGACCTCTTTATGGAGAGTATTTTTTCAAATTGTTTTCTTCTCAAAAGAACTATAATCTAAAGCATGGTGACATGGACTCATCAATCTAACTCTTCGATTCAATAAAATATATGACTATGATCCTTCCTTAAATCCACATAATTTTTAAAATTCATTCACCTAGTTATAGATTTGAATCATGGTTTTGAGACGGTTCATTTTGACAACTCATTTTTTTGGAAAATTGCTTCATTGGTTTATGTTCCTATGAAAATAAATAAAGAGACCAAAAAGTCTATATTTTGTCACATTTCTAGGTTTCTTGTTGAAGGAAATCTTAGATCTCTTATAATCAAGATGATCTTTTTTCTTTCACTGATTTTCGCTTAAACCTTCTTGTTGAATATGTTAATTCTCCTATCATTGTAATTGATTTTTTAATATTATACATTCTTATTAGAATTATTTTAGGATAACTTCTTGTAGTCAATATGGGTTTAAAGGATTCCCATTTTATAATTTTAAGAATAAGTCTTTGAATCCAGGGGTTTTTAATATTTAGGGACTCAAATTATAAGGAGGATGGCATGTAGTCTCATGGAGTGGGAACACATTAATTCCATTAGGGACTTGTCAGAAACATGGATTTGATTTTTCCTCATATGGAATGAGTTGAATGAATAGATCACATAGAAAATAATGATGAACATTATATAGTTTATCACAATTATTAGGATAATTTTTTCCACCTCTGTAATAGGAATGTAGGTTTGTAATTCCCTTCTAGTGGCTCCCCCATGAAATGCGGATCAAGCTGGTTCTAGTATGACATCAAAAAAAAGAGCTATATTAACTACCCTATGGAAAATTATGATTTAAATTATAAATATTTCAATTATGATAGGTCTGAGGAAATGAAGAACTAATTTTTTTTAATCGGAAAGAATGAGTGTTGTATGGCATGATGCAAGAGGAAGTTCAGACCCAAAGGCAAGGGGCTTGTGGAATGAAGGCTTTTGATAAACATGGTTTTATTAATTATGAAAAGTATAGTAATTAGAAAAAGATGTAATGCCCTGACCCCAATTACCCAGAGTTTGTGCATTATTACGTATCATTGGCATGATCACAAAAGATCAAGTCTCGAAAGGCCGATTAGTTTATTAGCCTTGGAATCACTAGATACATTCATAAAGTTTACAATACATCATAAAGTGAAAACTACAACAACATCTTGACTCCACACTCATATCCCCTTATACTATCCCTGCAGGTCATTCATAAAATACTTCTTCACATCCTGGGAAAATTAAAACATAGAAAGGGTTGAGCTCAAATGACCAGTAAGGATAACAATATAGCAGAAACTTTCATAAATAAGAATAAACATTTATGGAAATGTATAACTAAAACAAAATCCTTTTAAACATGAACGTTAGCATAATATGTCCAAAATAAAATGAAATAATTCCATTTACTTATTCACATGGATATTCTATTAGTCGAATAATAACATGAAATATCAATAACCACTTTCATAATGATGGAATGCATAATTCCATACTATCATAACCACATAATCAAGGCTTTGTTCCCAGACTAAAAATAAGATTTTGTCAATGCCTTGTGCCAAGAAACTAATTTGTCTAATTATACCTACCGATGCATCTAAGAGCTGTAGCGGGCTCGACCCGTCACTTATTAAGTCCAATCCATTCCTCATATGAACAGGTTTAAACAGAACATAATCATTCGTATTAAAACTGGAATACGAAATGTCAATTCATTATTCATAAACCATGAATGGTATAAAAATAACACATCCATAGTCAAACATATCGAAAAAAATTCAATACAATATGGATTTTTTGTATCACAATAAACCAACATCAAATAATCTTAAAATCCATCAAAGGATGTTGACGTAGATGAAATCAATACTATTTGAGAGAAATATCTATTTTTTTGAAATCATTTAAAAGTCACATAATTATAAAATAAAATAATTACTTTGAAAATATCCTTATAAGGTTTTAAGGGAAGATTAAAAGATTTTATAACGGTATAAAATAGACGCACCCTCCGTATATGTTTAAAAAACATTATTACCTTAATTCTATCAAAAATGTAAAAAAGGACCTTGTTTCGAAAACAACGGAAATATTACTTTATAAACATCTTATAAAAAGTCAAAAACGGTATAAATTACTTTAACCCATAGTCTATAAAATAGTATGAAGGATTTGAAATACATTTTTAAGAAACATTGATATGGATGATAAAGAGGGCCCAGTAGATAATTACATATAAACAACCTCAGATAATGAAGAGATTTTAAAATAAACCCTTACCTTGTAATTTTCCTTGGTTGAGGGTAGGTTAACCTCCTTTATAATGGTGAAATAATTGTTATTAAATTATATAAGAATCATATACATTAATATGATATTATATATGATCATTTAACATTGAATTGTTAATAATATCTTAGTATTATCATCGTTTATGGTGTTAACAGATTCATTTTCCTTTATTTTCTTTGTTATGTGAGCCATATTTATTATGGATGGGATGTATATTATTCATATACAGAATTATATCATGTCTATAAAAATTATTTTTAATCATAAAATGAAATTTAGTCTTTAATGGATACGATGGGGAATGAATCTCATCGCGTTCATGGAGACGGTAATTCATAAGTACGTACGAGTGACAATATCATTATTTTGATATTAAAATAATATATAATTGGATGTTATATCATATATAAAAAATCATTATGATGTTATTTTTATTATTTAACTGAATTACACATCATTATCATACCCATCCAAATAATAATGTTTTGAATAACAATTACACCACGACATGGAGATGGTAAGTCGTACGTACAAATGTATGGTGACATGTCATTCAACGGATTGATAGAATACTGAATATGGTTGTAACATATTTATAATAACATAAAATTATATATAAGATACTGGAGTTATTATTTTATAATGTATATAACAATGAAAGAATAAGTTGAAGAAGAAGGAACTTGAAAGAGGGTGGTGAAAACATTACCTTATCTTCGGGTTCTTCCTTTTGATTTGATCAAAATGGATTCTTAGGATGGCTTTATGATCAAAATAACTCCTGTAGGTTGAAGTGACAGAAGTTGAGAGAATATTTGGGTTGGTTTTGGCTGATCCAAATGGCTTTGAAGGTATGAATTAGAGAGAAGGGGGAGTTCCCTTTTATAAGAGGGGTGAGGGGAACTTTGGAAAGACTAGAAATATTATTTTATAATAAATTGATATTCGGTTTATAATGGATCCAAAGTGGATTATTTAATGGTTAAGATGTGTATGGATTGAAATACTTTCAACTAATAAATTTTATATAGGTTTGGGTAACTATATTAACCATATCATTTATATTTGACTCTTAGTTATATAGTTTGAAATTCACCATGTCTCTTTGTATTTTTATATTACATAGTTAATAAACATACTATATACCTCCAAGAGACCCCCAAGTGGTCCATTAATGATAAAAATATCATTATATAAGTCCTTTGGTCGATCCTTATATTTTTAGGAATAGAATATCAATTAATAATATAATATATTTTTTAAAACTCTTTAATATCAATTTTGTCACTGTTGGGTATTTTGTTATTTATAATTTCATAAAAGCATTATTACTTCGAAAAAACTTTATATAAAAAATCCTAATACATCATATTAACTTATAAATTTAGTCGGATTCATAAAAAGTCTCAAATTACATTTATTTTGATATTTATAATATCAATTATTTTATTATTTCATTAATTTGGTAATTATTGCATCACCATTGTGTCATACATAAATTAAATTATATAATATCCAAAAATTATAAATAAAATACCAATATTTAGAAAATATTTTTATATTTCTAATGAATATTTATAATCTAATTTATCTTATATATAACCCGATATTTAAAATTTTTTACTTATTGAACTTTGATTTAATCTCTTTTAACTTTTCTTTGAATTAAATAATAATAAATGTCCTAATCTAATCCAAGTGGACCTAAATGATAATATATTATTCCCAGGGTTGTTTTTGGTCGAGAAACACTTGTCCAATATTATTAGGACTTGTGTTAGGGTAATATTAATATCATTTTTACCCTTAATTACCCAATTTACTTTTAACCGTGGTAAGTAAAAGTAAACAGTTACTATTCCCCCAAAATTATTTTTATCTTATTGAACCAAATTTTACTCTTTGATATTAACCATGTCTCTCGGATTTTCGAAATTTCACTCACATAAGTGGTAAAATTAAGTTTTATGTGAATTTCAAAATTCTCCTAGGAGGTGGGTAAAAGACGGGGAAAAGTTCAATAAAATTTATATATATATATATATATTTATTCTAAACTAACTCCAATGAATTAAATTGAACTTATATTGTTATTATGTATCTATTTTGACCTTAATTAAATTTAAATAAAATAAATTATTATTTATATAAAAATTTGGTTTGAAACTATAACTCAGTGTTTTTTCACTATTCACCAAAAATTGAATTGTTTCAAAAAATACCAAAAATTCACCCAAAGATAATTTCGATATTCCAAATCCAAAAATGAATTTAATTTTGAAAAATAAAATTTATAAAATTTCAAAAAGTGGGTATTACTATTCATAACGGCTAGTTTGATTGGTTGTGGTGTGTGTTAAAACTCGATGTTGCGTACAACACACGCTACTGTATTATTCAAAGAGAAGTATACCATGGAAGCTTGGGGTGTTACATTCTCCCTTTCTTCAAATAATTTCATCCTAGAAATTTCCTGAAAACTACCCCATGAAAATACTCTGGCGATTTTTCATCATAAGTTCCTCGAGTTCCCAGGTCACCTCTTCCATTTTATGGTTTCTCCATAGAACTTTTACCAGACGAGTCGTCAGGATTCTCATCACTTGTTCTCTTGTATCAAGAATCCTCATGGGCTCTTCATAATAAGATAGATCGGGTTATAGTTGTAATTCCTCATATTTGAGTACATGCATTGCGGCATGCATGTATCTTCTCAACAGTGATACGTGGAACTCATCGTGAACTTTGGAGGGACTTGGCGGCATTACCAAATGGTAAGATACAACCCCAATTCATTCTAGAATTTCGAAGGGTCCGTTGTACTTGGGACTCAATTTACCATTCTTACCGAAAAGTATAACTCCCTTCCATGGAGATACCTTCAATAAAACATGATATCTTACCTGAAATTCCTAATCCTTCCTTCAGTTTTCAGCATATCTCTTCTGCCTACTTTGAGCTGCTTTGATGGGATTTTGGATTACCTTCACCTTCTCAATCATTTCCTCCACAAGTTTTGGTTCTATAGCTTTTCTTTCACCAACATTATCCCAACAGGTTGGTGTGTGACATCTCTTTCTGTATAATTCTTCATATGGTGCCATCTGAATACTCGAATGGAAGCTATTTTTAAAGGAAAGTTTATCCAAAGGTAAATATTGACCCCACATACCCTGAAAGTTAAGTGAGAAAGATCTCAAGATGTCTTCTAAGGTTTGAATAGTCTGTTCTGATTGTCCATCTATTTGAGGGTGGTAGGTAGTTCTCAAACGAAGTTCAGTATCCAAGGCCTTCTAAAGACTCTTAAAGAATCCTGAAGTAAAATGAGGATCACGATCAGAAACAATCGATAGGGGTACTCCATGAAGTCTCACAACTTCCATAATATATAGCCTTTGTTAGAAGTTCAAGTGGTAGATATTCTCTTATAGAAAGAAAATGTCCTGATTTGGTAAGATGATCAACAATGACCCATATTGAATTGTTCCTTCTAGGAGTCTTTGGTAGTCCCATGAAAAATTTCATCGTGATATTATCCCATTTCCGCTCAGGTATGGAAAGAGTTTTCATGACTCCTCCAGGCTGTTGCCTTCCAGCTTTCACTTATTGGCAAACCATACATCTTGACACAAAATCAAAAATCTCTCTCTTCATGTTGTCCCACCAAAAATGTTCCTTCAAATCCCTATAAATGTTGGTGATCCCATGGTGTATTGAGAAATTGGAACTATGAGCATCATCCAACAATTATTTTTCTAGATCAGGTTTATTAGGAACACAAAGTCTCTTCCCAAATTTCAAAATTCCATCTTCATACACAAATTCATTCAATCTCCCATCATTCATAGCTTTAATCTTCTTTTGAAATTTTTCATCATCAGTCTGATAACTCTTTATCCTTTATAGTAAATTTGGTTTGGAAACCATTTGAAAATGTATCGATTTTTCACCTTCCATGGTTACTCCCATATCCAAATTTACTAGATCCATGAAAATAGGATCCCTATCAACTCTCATCTTTTTCAAAACTTGATGATCCTTTCTACTCAAACCATCTAGAACCTTATTTTCCTTCCCCGGGTAGTAGTGTATCATGCAATCGTAATCCTTGAGTAGTTCAATCCATCTCCTTTGCCTCAAGTTTAGTTCATTGTGTGAGAAAATATACTTCAAACTCTTGTGATCAGTATAAATCTCACATTTTTCACCATAAATATAGTGTCTCCAAATCATCAAAGTAAAGATTATAGCTACTAACTCAAGATCATGAGTAGGATTGTTTTTCTCATGAATTTTTAGTTGTCGTGATAAAGAGGCAATAACCCTATCATTCTGCATAAGGACACAACAAATTCCATTCTTTGAAGCATCACTATAAATAATGAACCCATCATTCCTCGATGGTAGAGTTAATATAGGAGCATTGACTAATATTCACTTCCGTTATTCAAAAAATTCTTCACACTCTTTTTTCCAAACAAATTTAACCCATTTACGTGTGAGCTTTGTTAATGGGTTATCCAATTGGGTGAAATTATGGGCGAAATTTCGATAATAACCTGCTAAACCAATAAAACTGCGTACCTCAGTTATACTCGTTGGTGCTGGCCATTCTTGGATTGCCTTGGTCTTATATGGATCAATAAAGATTCCATCTTTGGAGACAATATGGCCAAGAAATGAAATATCCTGAAGCCAGAATTCACACTTGCTAAACATCCCATATAATTTATGTCTTCTAAGAGTCTTCAGGATAACGCGCAAGTGATTTTCATAGTCTTCGTAGCTTTTGGAATATATCAAGATATAATCAATAAATACCACTACAAAATCACTGAGATATTCCTTGAAAACTCGGTTCATTAGATCCATGAATATAGAGGGTGCATTAGTCAGCCCAAAAGGCATTACCGTAAACTCGTAATGCCTCTACCTTGTTTGAAATGCTGTCTTTAGAATGTCTTCCTTCATCACACACAACTGATGGTATCCAGATCGAAGGTCAATCTTTGACAAGTATTGAGCTCTATGAATTTGGTCAAATAAACCATCAATACAAGGTAGGTGATACTTGTTATTTATTGTTATAGCATTGATTTCCCGGTAGTCGATACATAACCTCATAGATCCATCTTTCTTATTAACAAAAAGGACAGTGGATCCCCATGGAGAAACACTAGGGATAATAAATCCCTTCTTACTCAATTCCTCTAGTTGTTTATTTAGTTCAACTAATTCCACAGTGGCCATTCTATTAGGGGTCTTCGATATAAGCCTTGAACCAGTAATTAAATTAATGGAAAACTCAATTTATCATTCTGGATGATGTCCATGTAAATCTTATGGAAACACATCTACATATTCTTTCATAATAGGTACATCCCCTATTTGAACATTCCTATCCTCACCCACAGTTATTTCACTCTCTTACTCCCCGATAATTGAATTTATTGGAGCTATTGTGGGTAGATCTAGCTAAGAATTAGGTGGTGACGAGTCTGCTCTAAGGACAAGGTGTTCCTTATCATCATCATCACAAATAATAACCTCTTTCTTCTTACAATAAATATTCAAATTATGGTACAAAATCCAATCCATACCAAGGATTATATTAAACTCAATAATAGGTATGATGATGAGATCAGTAGATAAAGAACATTTATATGCCCTAATGGGAACAGATACACAGAACTTTGTAGAAATGATACTTCCCTTAGGAATTTTAACTGACAACTCCCTTGTTAAATCAAATTGGAAATATCTAATTTCCCGAGAAAACAAGGATGATATGGAACAATGCGATGATCCAGAATCAAATAATCCATTTGATAAACTTGAGGAAACCATTAAATTACCTGCCACCATGTCTTTCGAAGCTTCTACCTCACCAGTAGGGATAGCATAAGATTGGCCTTGATCCCTTGGCCTTTTCTGAGGTAAGTTCCCATGACACTTAGGACATTAATTTGAATAATGTCATATCTCCCTGTAATTGTAGCATTGAACATTAGTAGCTTCTTTCTTCCCCTTACAATCACGAGCTAGGTGGCCTTTTTCACCACACTTGTAATAGACTACCATTCCTTTCAAGAAAGTACCAAGGTGTTTCTTCACACATTTTGTAACACCCCAGGTAAATAAAGAATATGAAATTTTCATATTTATCCATATTTGTGAATAAAATATTAATATGACTTTAAAGGGGATGCTATGCTCGATGGCGTACCCAACAAGGAACAACGAGTTTCTTGGGAATCTTACGTTGCACTCTAATAATAAAATAATATTGTTTTAAATGGTAGTTAACATGTAGTAGTTGTATTGGCGGGAATGGATAGAAATAACTAGAATATGATTAAATATGTTTTTAAATGTTTTTACATTTATCCAATAAAAGATAAAGGCATAAAATACGGAAATAATTCGATTTTAGGCGTATATGCCCTAGTTTTCACTAAAGGTTCACTTATCGCCTTTTGAGGGAGAACCATCATTAAATATAGTTTTGTTAACTATTATACATCCTTTTGGACCAAATAAAACTCTTCTTAAGAATTAGGACATCAAAATTTACTTTGTGTAAATTTTTGGTAGCTTTCTGATAAAGTTCATTTTTTAATGAATAGTGTAAAATGTTGTATTTTAATTTAAAACCTCTTTTTAATATGATTTATTTATATGATTAGATTATATTTTGAATTGGTTTTAAAGTGAAATTATAATATATTTTTACCATTTAATCCAATAGTGGTCATTGGAATTAATTTCACTTTGAAATCAGACTTAAACTATTGTCAATCTTTTGATACTTATTGTTTCATAAAAACACACTATTTGCTCTCACATCGAGAATTAATTATTAAATTAATTAATGTGACTTATATGTTTTGAATTTTTTAAAATAGACTTCATTTTTGAATTTGGAATATCAAATATATCTTAGGATGAATTTTTGGGATTTTTCTGAAAAACTTCAATTTTTGATGAATAGTGAAACCACTAAGTGGTACATATAAAAACTGATTTTTTCCATTTAAATAAAATTTTGCCATATTTGTGTTTTGAATTTCAAAAATCCGACATACATGGTTGTCATTAAGATGTAAAATGTGGTTCAATGGGATAAAAATAATTTTTTGGTGAATAGTATCTTATTGAGTTTTTAATCGTGATTAGAGGTAATTAGTGTAGTTTAAGGAAAAAATAATGTTTTAATAATATGAAATGAACTTGACACATGTACTAACCACATTGGATGTGTCATGGCCGACCTATAAAACCCATGGGTCAACTTGGGGACCCCATTAAGCCACTTCGGTTGGAAAATGACATTAATATCTTTTTATTTAAAGTTAATGTAAAAATGAGACAAACATGAAATGTTTTACTAAAACAATTTTTACATGGGGTTATACAAATCAGATTTTTGACTATAAATATTCATTGGAAAGATAAAAATATTTCCTACATCGTAGTAAGTTTTTTATAATTTTTAGACATTAAATAAATTAAATTATTTATGACATCATGATAATGCAGCGATGACCTCATTATTTAAGGATTTCTATAAAACGGAAAGATAATGTAATATCTAAGCCCTAAACATGTGAAAAACCTATTGGATGAAGGGATTTCGAACCCTTATCACCTTATCCTCAAAACACATCAATGTGGGACCTCTTTAATCCTAATACCATTTTAAAATAAAGTGACTTTTCTTTACCTTCCAAGAGTGACCCTCCTCTCCTCTTATAAAAGGCCCCCACCTCTACCTCCCTACCCACACTCCCAATGCCTTTGGCTCGGCCAACCTCTACCCATTTTGTCTCTACACTTCCCTCTATTACTCCTTGAGGGCTCACGTTTGGCAAAAGTCTTACCAAGGAAGCCTTTGAGCTCAAACCAAAGGGAGTTACCCGATTTTAAGGTAATGTCTTCACTTGAGTCCTTTTGTTGTATTTTTCTTCTCCAACCCCATAAAATCTTTTTCTTCATTTCTTTTGTAACAAATACAGTATCATAAGTATACAAGGATGTAGATATAATAATTATTCAAGCTACACTTTCACACACATACATCTAATGGTTAATGAACATACTGTTTCCATGGATGGAAAATTTCAGCCTCCCGAAACGATGATTGTTCAACATTCTTTTAACACCTTCAAAGGTGGCCATTAAGATGAAACTATATTTATATATGATATATAATATGTTTATGTTTTCCTTAAGATTCTGTATTTTTCATTTTGGGCATACCTTTATGGTTTCTATTATGGGTAAACGTGATATCTTCATTTAAGGAAGTGCGGACTACCGCCCCCTCAAAGTGATTTGATTCGTTAATACCATATGTGGTACGTATAAAGGATATATATAATCATATTATATATGATACCATACTGGGATTAAAATACTATTATGTATCATTATGTTTTAATTCCATTAAATATGAAATAGGAATGGAAGTAGCGTTCATGCGTACGTACGGCTTACCGTCTCCATGAACGGTACATTTCATTTCTTATCTCAAAATGTTATGTAATATTATAAGTACATATATATAATATATATATATGTAATATATTAAATCAAAATTATGGATATAATTCTGGAATTATAACATATATATATCTCTCTCATTTTTTTTAATTCCATTGATATGACAAAAAATGAAAGTAGCGTTCATGCGTACATACGGCCTACCGTCTCCATGAACGGTGCTTTTCGTTTTTTATCTCCAAATGATATGGAATAGTATGAAATGAATATTTACTGGATATATATGATATTTTAATCATTAATAATATTCTGGAAATTATTTACTTATAACTACATGGACAATCTTTTTTCAAACAAGTTCATTTTTGACTCATGTACCAAACATCGGCAAAAACGTCTGATATGAACTAACATTATTAAACAATTATTATAACATTATAATATGTGATATTAACTGAATAATAATATCTAAAGGAGGTACATAGGCAAATATTAATTGACCAATGTTTATTATTTAGGAATATAAAGAAACGAACAAGACAAGTTGGACTTGAGGTAAGAGATCCTACTCCTCTCTTTCTTTTTAAGTACACTCTTTTATGTCATTCCTTCTAAGCTCATCTTTCTTGTTATTGGGATGTTCTTTTATATTAATCTTACTGTAATTTTTATGTTCATATTATGAGAGACCCTATTCTATCTCATCAATCCATTTTGGAAGTTTTGAGTGGCGCCGTTAGGCTGCCGAATTTTCGTAAGAGATCTAACCTCTCTCTATCTCTTTAAGTACTCCCCTTTATGTCACTTCTTTCAAGCTCCTCTTTGTTATGATGGGGGATGTTCTTTCATATTCCTCTTGCTGTAAATTTTATTGTAATGTGATGAGATACCCTATTTTATCTCATCAATCTATTTTTGGAATTTTTAAGTGGTGTCGTTAGGCTGCCAAGTTTTCGTAAGGGATTTTTCATCTCGCTTTTATTCCTGTGAGATTTATGCTACATTTGCCACAATTTCCTTTGAGTGGTGTATGTACTGACCATTATTTTACTCATTGTGTAATATTCTTCCATTTATGATTATTTACATCAATGATGTATTGTCCTTCTTTCACGGGGCGTATGTTTCGAAAGATACCCATGTCGGTAAGGGAACTTTTCACCCTCCTCTTTTTAAAAGACTTATTTTGTTATGTCTTTTAATTCACATAATATTATATTGGGATATGTTCTTCTATATCCTTATTGATGTAAATTTTATGCCCAAGTGATTAGATACCCTTTTTATCTCTCATCAACTCTTTTTCTGAATTTTGAAGTGACGCCATTAGGCTGTCTAATTATTGCAAGGGAACTTCTTAACCCAATTTCGATTCTTTGGGATAAGCGTGTACTCCTGAATATGTCGTTCTATGAATATGTGTGAATAACCTCTGATTGTTTTACACTTAATATCCACTTATATTTGGTGTATTATTTTGTCACACATAATTATGTAATTGATTTATCCTTAATCCAAGGATTCCATCTTTGTATGGGACTTCGTCTCAATCTCCTTTCATTGAGGCATATTTTGTTTTATACACAACCTTATTTTATACGGTGTATAAACCCCTTTGACTTTTACATTTATCCTAAAGTAATATTTTTTTATACAAAGCGTTTTACTAAATGACAAAAGGGAATGTTTTTGTCGTACATATGCGGCGACAACGACTTCTCCGCCGCCGTGACCATTATTTGAGTTTTGGCTTCCCCTACAAGACATACCTTTTTTAAAATAAAAATAAATACCGTGTTTTACTTTCCTTTTATTTTGGTATTGAGAATGGTTTTCATAATGTTTTTATATCAATGTGTTGTATTGATATCTTGTGATTGAAAAGTGGAAATGTTATTTTTCCTTTATGCATGTTTTAGGTGATACGATTATGTTATGGTTCTTGGGAATTATTATGAAGATGGGTGGTTCCGTGATAAACTAAGGGCGGGTGAGACCGATATAGCTCTCCATTGGATTGGGTAACGCGAAGGAGTGAAAAATTAAGGTTTCTCCAAAGAGATTTAGGGAATATACTGTGATGGGTATTCCAAACGTAACCAAGAGGGTTACTCCCTACGTAAGAATGTTATGAATGCCTCAAGTTACCTTTATGTCTTATGATTTCTATGATTTATTCATGGTTTGATGAGGTATGTTAAAGCGCCTATGTTTTATGGGTAAAGTATGATTTCATTCTTATGTATATATGAACTCATGTTTCCTTCCCATATTTTTATAACCCTTACTGAGCTTTTTAGGCTCATCCCATGTTTTTGAAATGTTTTTCACAGGTCAAGGGAAAGGTACATGATGTGATGATAGTGTCAAGGATGTGTCAAGAAAGAATCCATGTTTTATTTTCAATATGTTTCAGTTGAT
Organism: Viscum album; assembly: GCA_963277665.1. NCBI lineage: Eukaryota > Viridiplantae > Streptophyta > Magnoliopsida > Santalales > Viscaceae > Viscum > Viscum album. Next base: position 556,980,903 of record OY728162.1, read on the forward strand.
GGGAAGAATGAATACTGTCTTTTATGTAACCATTTTGTTTAAATGTGGAATGTAATTCAAGTTTCATGATCTAATTCTCTAAAACTTTAAACCTGAAAATATCCTCAATGTATAATCTTGTAATAACTCAAGATTAAGTAAGGTTTAAGGCTGGGGCCTTATAGTCGGTATCAAAGGTCGGTTTAGATAACTTTAGAGTTTAGGGTATTCTTTAAGCATAAGTGGCATTACCATAATGGTTAGGATTTCAGAAAGAGTCCTAGTTTAAGATAAAGTGAATGAGAAGTATATCTTAGTGTTTATCTTCCACATTAGTACATGATGGTTTTTTTGATATACTCACACTGACCTTTTTGGTTTTAGTAAATGGCTGGATCTAGCAGGCACCAAAGTAACAGTGGATGTGAAGGAAACTGTGACAGTTTTTTGAGCAAGCAACTGAATGATATGGGAGTTACAATGACAACTCTTGTGATTATCCTCAACCAACTATCTGGAGTCATGATTGACCACCTAAACCTTGGTGATTTCTCTAAGGCATCATATATGCGAGAAACAAACCCCTACGAAAGTACAGGTAACAATCATAAAGGTAAGTGTGTTCAAAAACCTATGTGTCAAAGATGTGGAAAGAAACACCTAGGAAAATGTTTCAAAGGGAAAGAAATATGCTATATATGTGGAAATGAAGGTCATAAATCAAGAACCTGCCATGGAAAAAGGAAGCATCCGGTTGACTCGAGGAAAGGGAATGAAGTTCTTTCTGAGGGATCAATTGGATGTTTTAAATGTGGTGTGCATGGTCATTATGCAAACACATGTCCTGTGAAGAAGTTTCATGAATGGGATCACCAAGAGCGTACACATGTTCGTTTGCCAATACCTAATGCCAATCCGATTGAGGATGAAGAAACTGACAATGACCAATCAAAGGTGTGTATTATTTCATGACTATTGTTTTCCTATTTTGGAATCTTAGGATATGATTCATGATTTTGTTTGTAGGAAAGAGGTATTTCGGAATAAGTTGGAAAGGAATGGTAAACGTATCATGAAAAATGTTTAATGAGTAAGATGTCAACATATAAGGGCTTCAAGAGTTATGGTGAAATTCTTAAGAGTATTAAGTCTCTTTTGATGATGGTGTTACATTAGAAGACTTTTTATATTATATGTAACCCTGATGTTTAATATAGGCAAATTTTATTCATGTAATAGTTATCTTTTCTTTGTGGACATAGTTATAAAGAACCCTTTGGGTTTATATGATCCTTAATTTTGAGGTAATTATGGGTTACTATATGTTATGATTGAAGTGAAAGGCATGAGATAAAATTGAGGTTAAATTATGTTATGGTTATTTCTTATGATTTTATCCCTTTTGGGGAATGATTTGAGAATTATATAGTTTTGGAAAAAAGACAACACATAGACCGTGTGACTACCCGTCGCGTCGGACAAAGCTGTGGGAATCGAACCCACAACCAAAGTGCGACTGGTATTTATCGCCTACCACTAGACTACGTGAAGTCCCTGGTTAGTTTGACTGATTATTTTTTAGTTATATGATTTTATGAATTAATAGTAAGTTGATTTTTGGTTATTTATTAAAATTATTAACCTATCATGAAGGATATGTGATTAGGTTAATTAATTTTCAATACGAGACTTTAAGAGCAACTGATATTGTTTGGAGATAAATGTTACGATTTAACTTGGAAGACTATGTGACTAAATCCTTCAAATATTTGGGTTTCAATCTTATATTGGTTTACTTTGAAGAATTTTATGGACAAATTGTTTATCGGATGGTCCTCATTGAACTTTGGGTTTTGTTGGACAGATTTTGGAGATTAAGCATAGATTTTCTTTTTAAAGGGTTATCCTTTTCTAGATTATCTGACCTTGTACTAACCTTTTGGTTCTGGTTTTGGTTAAAGCCTAAAGAAAGGGGAAGTATATAGTTCTCTTTGGTGGATTAGGTGATTCTCTATAAGTTGATTATAGTACTCTTAATGCGAACAAGTCTCCCTAAATACTCATCTTTTGGAAAAAAATATGAGTTTGATTAAGGAATCTAGTAAAAGTTGAAAGTCAACATGATAAGTGATTATGTTTCCTTATGAATAAATTACTCAATAAAAAGTAACTTAAAACAAAAATTTTGTCTATTAACTTTTCCTACTGGGGAATCGAATACCGTTTAACCCATCACAAGTTTGTGATTTTCTTATGGTTAACTTTCTCCTAGACATGTTTACTATCACTCTCCCTCAAGAACATGACCCTTTTCTTTTTCTTCCATGTCCATGTTTTTCAACATATGGGTTAACTCGGGTGACCTCTGTACTTATCTTCCTTTATTTTAAAGTGATTTTTTTACCGACTCTTGTTCCGATGTGGGACTTTCAAGGATGTTTCCAAGCTCAATTTTAAAAATTGTGAGAACGCAATTCCCAAAAGGGGGGAAGGATGTAACACCCCAGGTAAATAAAGAATATGAAATTTTCATATTTATCCATATTTGTGAATAAAATATTAATATGACTTTAAAGGGGATGCTATGCTCGATTGCGTACCCAACACGCAACAACGAGTTTCTTGGGAATCTTACGTTGCACTCTAATAATAAAATAATATTATTTTAAATGGTAGTTAACATGTAGCTGTTGTATTGGGGGGAATGTATGGAAACAACTAAAATATGATTATATATGTTTTTAAATGTTTTTACATTTATCCAATAAAAGATAAAGGCATAAAATACGGAAATAATTCGATTTTAGGCGTATATGCCCTAGTTTTCACAAAAGGTTCACTTATCGCCTTTTGATGGAGAACCGTCATTAAATATAGTTTTGTTCACTCTTATACATCCTTTTGGACTAAATAAAACTCTTCTTACGAATTGGGACATCAAAATTTACTTTGTGTAAATTTTTGGTATCTTTCTGATAAAGTTTATTTTTTAATGAATAGTGTAAAATGTTGTATTTTTATTCAAAACCTATTTTTAATATAATTTATTTATATGATTAGATTATATTTATAATTGGTTTTAAAGTGAAATTAGAATAGATTTTTACCATTAAATCCAATAGTGGTCGTTGGAATTAATTTTACTTTGAAATCAGACTTAAACCAGTGTCAATCTTTGATACTTATTGTTTCATAAAAACACGCTATTTGCTCTGACATTGGGAATTAATTATTAAATTAATTAATATGACTTATATGTTTTGATTTTTGTAAAATAGACTTCATTTTTGAATTTGGAAAATCAAATATATCTTAGGGTGAATTTTTGGGATTTTTCTGAAAAACTTCAATTTTTAATGAATAGTGAAACCACTTAGTGGTACTTATAAAAACTGATTTTTTCCGTTTAAATGAAATTTTTTCATCTTTGTGTTTTGAATTTCAAAAATCCGACATACATGGTTGTCATTAAGATGTAAAATGTGGTTCAATGGGATAAAAATAATTTTTGGGTGAATAGTAACTTATTGAGTTTTTAATCGCGATTAGAGGTAATTAGTGTAGTTTAAGGTAAAAATAATGTTTTAATAATACGAAATGAACTTGAAACATGTCCTAACCTCATTGGATATGTCATGGACGACCAAGAAAACCCAGGGGTCAACTTGGGGACCCCATGAAGCAACTTTGGTTGGAAAATGACATTAATATCTTTTTATTTAAAGTTAAAGTAAAAATGAGACAAACATGAAATGTTTTACTAAAACAATTTTTACATGGGGTTATACAAATAAGATTTTTGAATATAAATATTCATTGGAAATATAAAAATATTTCCTACATCATAGTAATTTTTTTATAATTTTTAGACATTAAATAAATTAAATTATTTATGACATCATGATGATGCAGTGATGACCTCATTATTTAACGATTTAAATAAATTGGAAAGATAATGTAATATCTAAGACCTACACATGTTCAAAACCTATTGGATGAGTGGATTTAGAACCCTTATCACCTTATCATCGAAGCACATCAATGTGGGACCTCATAAATTCGAATACCATTTTAAAATAAAGTGATTTTTCTTTACCTTCCAAGAGTGCCCCTCCTCTCCTCTTATAAAAGGCCCCCACCTCTACCTCCTTATCCACACTCCCAAAGCCTTTGTCTCGGCCAACCTCTGCCCATTTTGTCTCTCCACTTCCCTATATTACTCCTTGAAGCCTCACATTGGGCAGAAATCTTCCCAAGGAAGCCTTTGAGCTCAAACCAAAGGGAGTTACCCGATTTTAAGGTAATGTCTTCACTTGAGTCCTTTTGTTTTATTTTTATTCTCCAACCCCCTAAACTCTTTTTATTAATTTCTTTTGTAACCAATACAGTATCATCAGTATACTAGGATGTTTTTATAAGAAGTATTCGAGCTACACATTCACACACCTACATCTAATGGTTAAAGAACATACTGTTTCCGTGGATGGCGAATTTCGGCCTCCCGAAACAATGATTGTTCAACATTCTTTTAACACCTTAAAAGGTGGCCATTAAGATGAAACTATATTTATATATGATATATAATATTTTTATGTTTTCCTTAAGCTTCTGTATTTTTCATTTTGGGCATACCTTTATGGTTTTCATTATGGGTAAATGCGATATCTTCATTTAAGGAAGTGCGGACTACCGCCCCCTCAAAGTGATTTGATTCGTTAATACCATATGTGGTACGTATAAAGGATATATTTAATGATATTATATATGATACGATACTGTAATTAAAATAATATTATGAATCATTATGTTTTAATTCCATTAAATATGAAATAGAAATGGAAGTAGCGTTCATGCGTACGTACGGCTTACAGTCTCCATGAACGGTACATTTCATTTCTTATCTCAAAATGTTATGTAATATTATAAGTACATATATATAATGGATATATATGTAATATATTACATCAAAATTATGGATATCATTCTGGAATTATAACATATATATATCTCTCTCATTTTGTTTTAATTCCATTAATATGACAAAAAATGAAAGTAGCGTTCATGCGTACGTACGGCCTACCGTCTCCATGAACGGTGCTTTTCGTTTTTTATCTCAAAATGATATGGAATAGTATGAAATGAATATTTACTGGATATATATGATATTTTAATCATTCATAAAATTCTGGAAATTATTTATTTATAACTACATGGGAAATCTTTTTTCAAACAAGTTCATTTTTGACTCATGTACCAAACATCGGCAAAAACGTCTAATATGAACTCACATTATTAAACAATTATTATAAAATTATAATATGTGATATTAACTGAATAATAATATCTAAAGGAGGTACTTAGGAAATTATTAATTGACCAAATTTTATTATTTATGAATATAAAGAAACGAACAATACAAATTGGACTTGAGGTAAGGGATCCTACTCCTCTCTTTCTTTTTAAGTACACTATTTTATGTCATTCCTTATAAGCTCATATTTCTTGTTATTGGGATGTTATTTTATATTACTCTTACTGTAATTTTTATGTTCATATGATGATAGACCCTATTCTCTCTCATCAATCCATTTTGGAAGTTTTGACTGGCGCCGTTAGGCTGCGGAATTTTCGTAAGAGATCTAACCTCTCTCTTTCTCTTTAAGTACTCCCCTTTATGTCACTTCTTTTAAGCTCCTCTTTGTTATTATGGGGGATGTTATTTCATATTCCTCTTGCTGTAAATTTTATTTTAATGTGATGAGATACCCTATTTGATCTCATAAATCCATTTTTGGAAGTTTTAAGTGGCGTCGTTAGGCTGCCGAGTTTTCATAAGGGATTTTTCATCTCACTTTTATTCCCGTGAGATTTATGCTACATTTGCCACAATTTCCTTTGAGTGATGTATGTACTGACCATTATTTTACTCATTGTGTAATGTTATTTCATTTATGATTATTTACATCAATGATGTATTGTCCTTCTTTCACGGGGTGTATGTTTCGAAAGATACCCATGTCGGTAAGGGAACCTTTCACCCTCCTCTTTTTAAAAGACTTATTTTGTTATGTCTTTTAATTCACATAATATTATTTTGGGATATGTTCTTCTATATCCTTATTGATATAAATTTTATGTCCAAGTGATGAGATACCCTTTTTATCTCTCATCAACTCTTTTTCTGAATTTTGAAGTGACGTCATTAGGCTGTCTAATTATTGCAAGGGAACTTCTTAACCCAATTTCGATTCTTTGCGATAAGCGTGTACTCCTTGAATATGTCGTTCTATGAATATGGGTGAATAACCTCTAATTTTTTTACACTTAATATCCACTTATATTTGGTGTATTATTTTGTCACACATAATTATGGAATTGATTTATCCTTAATCCAAGGATACTATCTTTGTATGGGACTTTGTCTCAATCTCCTTTCATTGAGGCATATTTTGTTTTATACACAACCTTCTTTTATATGGTGTATAAACCCCTTTGACTTTTACGTTTATCCGAAAGTAATCTTTTTTTATACAAATCGTTTTACTAAATGAAAAAAGGGAATTTTTTTGTCATACATATGCGGCGACAACGACTTCTCTGCCGCCGTGACCATTATTTGAGTTTCGGCTTCCCCTACAAGCCATACATTTTTTTAAAAGAAAAATAAATACCGTGTTTTACATTTATTTTATTTTGGTATTGAGAATGGTTTTCATAATGTTTTTATATCAATGTGTTGTATTGATATATTGTGATTGAAAAGTGGAAATTTTTTGTTTCCTTTATGCATGTTTTATGTGATACGATTATGTTATGGTTCTTGGGGATTATTATGAATATGGGTGGTTTCGTGATAAACTATGGGAGGGTGAGCCCAATATAGCTCTCCATTGCATTGCGTAACGCGAAGGAGTGAAACGTTAAGGTTTCTTCGAAGAGATTTAGGGAATATACTGTGATGGGTATTCCAAACGTAACCAAGAGGGTTACTCCCTACGTAAGAATGCTATGAATGCCTCAAGTTACCTTTATGTCTTATGATTTCTATGATTTATTCAAGGTTTGATGAGGTATGTTAAAGTGCCTATATTTTATGGGTAAAGTATGATTTCATTCTTATGTATATATGAACTCATGTTTCCTTCCCATATTTTTATAACCCTTAGTGAGCTTTTTATGCTCATCCCAAGTTTTTGAAATGTTTTTCATAGGTCAAGGGAAAGGTATATGATGTGACGATAGTGTCACGGATGTGTCAATAAAGAATCCATGTTTTATTTTCAATATGTTTCCGTTGATGGGAAGAATGAATAATATCTTTTATGTAACCATTTTGTTTAAATGTGGAATGTAATGCAAGTTTCATGATCTAATTCTCTAAAACTCTAAACCTGAAAAGATCCTCAGTGTGTAATCTTGTAATAACTCAAGATTAAGTAAGGTTTAAGGCTTGGGCCTTATAGTTGGTATCAAAGTTCGGTTTAGATATCTTTAGAGGTTAGGGTAATCTTTAAGCATAAGTGGCATTACCATAATGGTTAGGATTTCAGAAAGAGTCCTAGTTTTAGACAAAGTGAATGAGTAAGTATATCTTAGTGTTTATCTTCCTCATTAGTACATGATGGTTTTTTTGATATACTCACACTGACCTTTTTGGTTTTAGAAAATGGCTGGATCTAGCAGGCACCAAAGTAATAGTGTATGTGAAGGAAACTGTGACAGTTGTTTGAGAAAGCAACTGAATGATATGGGAGCTACAATGATAACTCTTGTGATTATCCTCAACCAACTATCTGGAGTCATGATTGACCACCTAAACCTTGCTGATTTCTCTAAGGCATCTTATATGCGAGAAACAAATCCCTACAGATGTACAGGTAATAATCATAAAGGTAAGTGTGCTCAAAAACCTATGTGGCAAAGATGTGGAAAGAAACACCTAGGAAAATGTTTCAAAGGGACAGAAATATGCTATAGATGTGGAAATGAAGGTCATAAAGCAAGAACCTGCCATGGAAAAAGGAAGCATCCACTTGACTCGAGGAAAGGGAAAGAAGTTATTTCTGAGGGATCAATTGAATGTTTTAAATGTAGTGTGCATGGTCATTATGAAAACACATGTCCTATGAAGAAGTTTCGTGAATGGGATCACCAAGAGCGTACAAATTTTCGTTTACAAATACCTAATGCCATTCCGATTGAGGATGAAGAAACTGACAATGACCAATCAAAGGTATGTATTATTTCATGACTACTGTTTTCCTATTTTTGGAATCTTAGGATATGATTCATGATTTTGTTTGTAGGAAAGAGGTATTTCAGAATAAGTTGGAAAGGAATGGTTAAAGGATCATGAAGAATGTTGAATGCGTAAGATGTCAACATATAAGGGCTTCAAGAGTTATGGTGAAATTCTTAAGAGTATTAAGTCTCTTTTGATGATGGGGTTACATTAGAAGACTTTTTATATTATGTGTAACCCTGATGTTTAATATAGGCAAATTTTATTCAAGGAATAGTTATCTTTTCTTTTGTGGACATAGTTATAAAGAACCATTTGGGTTTATATGATCCTTACATTTGAGGTAATTATGGGTTACTATATGTTATGATTGAAGTGAAAGGCATGAGATAAAATTGAGGTTAAATTATGTTATGGTTATTTTTTATGATTTTATCCCTTTTTGGGGAATGATTTAACAATTATATAGTTTTGGAAAAAGGAAAACACGCAGACTGTGTGACTACCCGTCGCGTCGGACAAAGCTGCGGGAATCGAACCCACCACCAACGTACGACTGGTATTTATCGCCTACCACTGGACTATGTGAAGTCCCTGGTTAGTTTGACTGATTCATTTTTAGTTATATGATTTTATGAATTAAGAGTAAGTCGATTTTGGGTTATTTATGAAAATGATTAACCTATCATGGAGGATATGTGATTAGGTTAATTACTTTTCAATACGAGACTTTAGGAGCAACTGGTATTGTTTGGAGGTAAATGTTACGATTTAACTTGGAAGGCTATGTGACTAAATCCTTAAAATATTTGGGTTTCAATATTATATTGGTTTACTTTGAAGAAATTTATGGACAAATTGTTTATCGGATGTTCCTCGTTGAACTTTGGGTTTTGTTGGACAAATTTTGGAGATTAAGCATAGGTTTTCTTTTAAAAGGGTTATCCTTTTCTGGATTATCTGACCTTTTACAAACCTCTTGGTTTTGGTTTTGGTTAAAGCCTAAAGAAATGGTAAGTATATAGTTCTCTTTGGTGGATTAGGTGATTCTCTAGAAGTTTATTATAGTACTCTTAATGCGAACCAGTCTCCCTAAATACTCATCTTTTGGAAAAAAAATATGAGTTTGATTAAGGAATCTAGTAAAAGTTGAAAGTCAACATGATAAGTGATTATGTTTCCTTATGAATAAATTCCTCAATAAAAAGTAACTTAAAACAAAAATGTTGTCTATTAACTTTTCCTACTGGGGAATCGAATACCGTTTAACCCGTCACAAGTTTGTGATTTTCTTATGGTTAACTTTCTCCTAGACATGTTTACTATCACTCTCCCTCAAGAACATGACCCTTTTCTTTTTCTTCCATGTCCATGTTTTTATACATATGGGTTAACTCAGGTGACCTTTGTACTTATCTTCCTTTATTTTAAAGTTATTTTTTTACCGACTCATGTTCTGATGTGGGACTTTCAAGGATGTTTCCAAGCTCAATTTTAAAAATTGTGAGGATGCAATTCCCAAAAGGGGGGAAGGATGTAACACCCCAGGTAAATAAAGAATATGAAATTTTCATATTTATCCATATTTGGGAATAAAATATTAATATTACTTTAAAGGTGATGCTATGCTCGATTGCGTACCCAACACGCAACAACGAGTTTCTTGGGAATCTTACATTGCACTCTAATAATAAAATAATATTATTTTAAATGGTAGTTAACATGTAGCTGTTGTATTGGCAGGAATGGATGGAAATAACTAAAATTTGATTATATATGTTTTTAAATATTTTTACATTTATCCAATAAAAGATAAAGGCATAAAATACGGAAATAATTCGATTTTAGGCGTATATGCCCTAGTTTTCACTAAAGATTCACTTATCGCCTTTTGATGTAGAACCGTCATTAAATATAGTTTTGTTAACTATTATACATCCTTTTGGACCAAATAAAACACTTCTTAAGAATTGGGACATCAAAATTTATTTGTGTAAATTTTTGGTATCTTTCTGATAAAGTTCATTTTTTAATGAATAGTGTAAAATGTTGTATCTTAATTCAAAACCACTTTTTAATATAATTTATTTATATGATTAGATTATATTTTGAATTGGTTTTAAAGTGAAATTAGAATATATTTTTACCATTAAATCCAATAGTGGTCATTGGAATTAATTTCACTTTGAAATCAGACTTAAACTAGTGTCAATCTTTTGATACTTATTGTTTCATAAAAACACGCTATTTGCTCTAACATCGGAAATTAATTATTAAATTAATTAATGTGACTTATATGTTTTGAATTTTGTAAAATAGACTTCATTTTTGAATTCATAATATCAAATATATCTTAGGGTGAATTTTTGGGATTTTTCTGAAAAACGTCAATTTTTTATGAATAGTGAAACCACTAAGTGGTACTTATAAAAACTGATTTTTTCCGTTTAAATGAAATTTTTCCATATTTGTGTTTTGAATTTCAAAAATCCGACATACATGGTTGTCATTAAGAAGTAAAATGTGGTTCAATGGGGTAAAAATAATTTTTTGGTGAATAGTAACTTATTGAGTTTTTAATCGCGATTAGAGGTAATTAGTGTAGTTTAAGGTAAAAATAATGTTTTAATAATATGAAATGAACTTGACACATGTCCTAACCTCATTGGATGTGTCATGGCCGAACAAGAAAACCCATGGGGCAACTTGGGGACCCCATTAAGCCACTTTGGTTGGAAAATGACATTAATATCTTTTTATTTAAAGTTAAAGTAAAAATGAGACAAACATGAAATGTTTTACTAAAACAATTTTTACATGGAGTTATAAAAATCATATTTTTGACTATAAATATTCATTGGAAAGATAAAACTATTTCCTACATCATAGTAATTTTTTTATAATTTTTAGACATTATATAAATTACATTATTTATGACATCATGATGATGCAACGATGACCTCGTTATTTAACGATTTAAATAAAATGAAAAGATAATGTAATATCTAAGACCTACACATGTACAAAACCTATTGGATAAGTGGATTTCGAACCCTTTTCACCTTATACTCGAAACACATCAATATGGGACCTCTTAAATCCGAATACCAGTTTAAAATAAAGTGACTATTCTTTACCTTCCAAGAGTGCCCTTCCTCTCCTCTTATAAAAGGCCCCCACCTCTACCTCCTTACCCACACTCCCAAAGCCTTTTTCTCGGCCAACCTCTGCCCATTTTGTCTCTCCACTTCCCTCTATTACTCCTTGAAGCCTAAATATGGGCTGAAGTCTTCCCAAGGAAGCCTTTGAGCTCAAACCAAAGGGAGTTACCCGATTTTAAGGTAATGTCTTCACTTGAGTCCTTTTGTTTTATTTTGCTTTTCCAACCCCCTAAACTCTTTATATTAATTTATTTTGTAAAAAATTAAGTATCATCAGTATACTAGGATATTGTTATAATAATTATTCGAGCTACACTTTCACACACCTACATCTAATGGTTAAAGAACATACTGTTTCCGTGGATGGCGAATTTCGGCCTCCCGAAAGGATGATTGTTCAACATTCTTTTAACACATTCAAAGGTGGCCATTAAGATGAAACTATATTTATGTATGATATATAATATGTTTATGTTTTCCTTAAGCTTATGTATTTTTCATTTTGGGAATACCTTTATGGTTTCCATTATGGGAAAACGCGATATCTTCAATTAAGGAAGTGCGGACTACCGCCCCCTCAAAGTGATTTGATTCGTTAATACCATATGTGGTACGTATAAAGGATATATTTAATCATATTATATATGATACCATAATGGAATTAAAATACTATTATGTATCATTATGTTTTAATTCCATTAAATATAAAATAGAAATGGAAGTAGCATTCATGCGTACGTACGGCTTACCGTATCCATGAACGGTACATTTCATTTCTTATCTCAAAATGTTATGTATTATTATAAGTACATATATATAATGGATATATATGTAATATATTACATCAAAATTATGGATATAATTCTGGAATTATAACATATATATATATATATATCTCTCATTTTGTTTTAATTCCATTAATATGACAATAAATGAAAGTAGCGTTCATGCATACGTACGGCCTACCGTCTCAATGAACGGTGCTTTTCATTTTTTATCTCCAAATGATATGGAATAGTATGATGTGAATATTTACTGGATATATATGATATTTTAATCATTAATATTATTCTGGAAATTATTTAATTATAACTACATGGGCAATCTTTTTTCAAACAAGTTCATTTTTGACTCATGTACCAAACATCGGCAAAAACGTCTGATATGAACTAACATTATTAAACAATTATTATAACATTATAATATGTGATATGAACTGAATAATAATCTCTAAAGGAGGTACTTAGGAAATTATTAATTTACCAAAGTTTATTATTCAGGAATATAAATAAACGAACATGACAAGTTGGACTTCAGGTAAGGGATCCTACTCCTCTATTTCTTTTTAAATACACTCTTTTATGTCATTCCTTCTAAGCTCATATTTCTTGTTATTGGGATGTTCTTTCATATTAATCTTACTGTAATTTTTATGTTCATATGATGATAGATCCTATTCTCTATCATCAATTCATTTTTGACGTTTTGAGTGGTGCTGTTAGGCTGCCGAATTTTCGTAAGAGATCTAACCTCTCTCTTTCTCTTTAAGTACTCCCCTTTATGTCACTTCTTTTAAGCTCCTCTTTGTTATGATGGGGGATGTTCTTTCATATTCCTCTTGCTGTAAATTTTATTTTAATGTGATGAGATACCCTATTTGATCTCATCAATTCATTTTTGTATGTTTTAAGTGGCATCGTTAGGCTGCCGAGTTTTCGTAAGGGATTTTTCATCTCACTTTTATTCCCGTGAGATTTATGATACATTTTCCACAATTCCCTTTGAGTGGTGAATTTACTGACCATTATTTTACTCATTGTGTAATATTCTTTCATTTATGAGTATTTACATCAATGATGTATTTTCCTTCTTTCAAGGGGCGTATGTTTCGAAAGATACCCATGTCGGTAAGGGAACCTTTCACCCTCCTCTTTTTAAAAGACTTATTTTGTTATGTATTTTAATTAACATAATATTATTTTGGGATATGTTCTTCTATATCCTTATTGATGTAAATTTTATATCCAAGTGATGAGATACCCTTTTTATCTCTCATCAACTCTTTTTCTGAATTTTGAAGTGACGTCGTTAGGATGTCTAATTATTGCAAGGGAACTTCTTAACCCAATTTCAATTCTTTGGGATAAGCGTGTAATCCTTTAATATGTCATTATATGAATATGTGTGAATAACATATGATTATTTTACAATTAATATCCACTTATATTTGGTGTATTATTTTGTCACACATAATTATGTAATTGATTTATCCTTAATCCAAGGATACCATCTTTGTATGGGACTTCGTCTCAATCTCTTTTCGTTGAAGCATATTTTGTTTTATACACAACCTTCTTTTATACGGTGTATAAACCCCTTTGACTTTTACGTTTATTCGAAAGTAATCTTTTTTTATACAAAGTGTTTTACTAAATGAAAAAAGGGAATGTTTTTGTCGTACATATGCGGCGACAACGACTTCTCCACCGCCGTGACCATTATTTGAGTTTCGGATTCCCCTACAAGCCATATCTTTGTTAAAAGAAAAATAAATACTGTGTTTTACTTTTTTTTTATTTTGGTATTGAGAATGGTTTTCATAATGTTTTTATATCAATGTGTTGTATTGATATCTTGTGATTGAAAAGTGGAAATGTTATGTTTCCTTTGTGCATGTTTTATGTGATACGATTATGTTATGGTTCTTGTGCATTATTATGAAGATGGGTGGTTCCGTGATAAACTAAGGGCGGGTGAGCCCGATATAGCTCTCCATTGCATTGGGTAACACGAAGGAGTGAAACGTTAAGGTTTCTCCGAAGAGAATTAGGGAATATACTGTGATGGGTATTCCAAACATAACCAAGAGGGTTACTCCCTACGTAAGAATGTTATGAATGCCTCAAGTTACCTTTATATCTTATGATTTCTATGATTTATTCATGGTTTGATGAGGTATGTTAAAGTGCCTATGTTTTATGGGTAAAGTATGATTTCATTCTTATGTATATATGAACTCATGTTTCCTTTCCATATTTTTATAACCCTTACTGAGCTTTTTATGCTCATCCCAAGTTTTTGAAATGTTTTTCACAGGTCAAGGGAAAGGTACATGTTGTGATGATAGTGTCAAAGATGTTTCAAGAAAGAATCCATGTTTTATTTTAAATATGTTCCTGTTGATGGGAAGAATGAATACTGTCTTTTATGTAACCATTTTGTTTAAATGTCGAATGTAATGAAAGTTTCATGATCTAATTCTCTAAAACTCTAAACCTGAAAAGATCCTCAATGTGTAATCTTGTAATAACTCAAGATTAAGTAAGATTTAGGGCTGGGGCCTTATAGTTGGTATCAAAGGTTGGTTTAGATAACTTTAGAGGTTAAGGTATTCTTTAAGCATAAGTGGCATTACCATAATGGTTAGGATTTCAGAAAGAGTCCTAGTTTTAGATAAAGTGAATGACTATGTATATCTTAGTGTTTATCTTCCTCATTAGTACATGATGGTTTTTTTGATATACTCACACTGACCTTTTTGGTTTTAGTAAATGGTTGGATCTAGCAGGCACCAAAGTAATAGTGGATGTAAAGGAAACTGTGACAGTTTTTTGAGCAAGAAACTGAATGATATGGGAGCTACAATGATAACTCTTGTGATTATCCTCAACCAACTCTCTGGAGTCATGATTGACCACCTAAACCTTGGTGATTTCTCTAAGGCATCATATATGCGAGAAACAAATCCCTACGGAAGTACAGGTAATAATCATAAAGGTAAGTGTGTTCAAAAACCTATGTGTCAAAGATGTGGAATGAAACAGCTAGGAAAATGTTTCAAAGGGACATAAATATGCTATAGATGTGGAAATGAAGGTCATAAAGCAAGAACCTGCCATGGAAAAAGGAAGCATCCAGTTGACTCAAGGAAAGGGAAAGAAGTTCTTTCTGAGGGATCAATTGAATGTTTTAAATGTGGTGTGCATGGTCATTATGCAAACACATGTCCTATGAAGAAGTTTCGTGAATGGGATCACCAAGAGCGTACAAATGTTCGTTTACCAATACCTAATTCCATTCCGATTGAGAATGAAGAAACTGACAATGACCAATCAAAGGTATGTATTATTTCATGACTATTGTTTTCCTATTTTTGAATATTAGGATATGATTGATGATTTTGTTTGTAGGAAAGAGGTATTTCGGAATAAGTTGGAAAGGAATGGTTAATGGATCATGAAAAATGTTGAATGAGTAAGATGTCAACATATAAGGGCTTCAAGAGTTATGGTGAAATTCTTAAGAGTATTAAGTCTCTTTTGATGATGGGGTTACATTAGAAGACTTTTTATATTATGTGTAACCCTGATGTTTAATATAGGCAAATTTTATTCAAGGAATAGTTATCTTTTCTTTTGTGGACATAGTTATAAAGAACCATTTGGGTTTATATGATCTTTACTTTTGAGGTAATTATGGGTTACTATATGTTATGATTGAAGTGAAAGGCATGAGATAAAATTGAGGTTAAATTATGTTATGCTTATTTTTTATGATTTTATCCCTTTTTGGGGAATGATTTGAGAATTATATAGTTTTGGAAAAAGGACAACACGCAGACCGTGTGACTACCCATCGCGTCGGACAAAGCTGCGGGAATCGAACCCACAACCAAAGTGCGACTGGTATTTATCTCCTACCACTAGACTACGTGAAGTCCCTAGTTAGTTTGACTGATTCTTTTTTAGTTATATGATTTTATGAATTAAGAGTAAGTTGATTTTGGGTTATTTATGAAAATGATTAACCTATCATGGAGGATATGTGATTAGGTTAATTACTTTTCAATACGAGACTTTAGGAACAACTGATATTTTTTGGAGATAAATGTTACGATTTAACTTAGAAGACTATGTGACTAAATCCTTCAAATATTTGGGTTTCAATCTTAGATTGGTTTACTTTGAAGAATTTTATGGACAAATTTTTTATCGGATGGTCCTCATTGAACTTTGGGTTTTGTTGGACAAATTTTGGAGATTAAGAATAGATTTTCTTTTTAAAGGGTTATCCTTTTCTGGATTATCTAACCTTGTACTAACCTTTTGGTTTTGGTTTTGGTTAAATCCTAAAGAAATGGGAAGTATATAGTTCTCTTTAATGGATTAGGTGGTTCTCTAGAAGTTGATTATAGTACTCTTAATGCGAACAAGTCTCCCTAAATACTCGTCTTTTGGAAAAAAAAAATATGAGTTTGATTAAGAAATCTAGTAAAAGTTAAAAGTCAAAATGATAAGTGATTATGTTTCCTTATGAATAAATTCCTCAATAAAAAGTAACTTAAAACAAAAATGTTGTCTATTAACTTTTCCTACTGGGGAATCGAATACCGTTTAACCCATCACAAGTTTGTGATTTTCTTATGGTTAACTTTCTCCTAGACATGTTTACTATCACTCTCCCTCAAGAACATGACCCTTTGACTTTTCTTCCATGTCCATGTTTTTCTACATATGGGTTAACTCGAGTGACCTCTGTACTTATCTTACTTTATTTTAAAGTGATTGTTTTACCGACTCTTGTTCCGATGTGGAACTTTCAAGGATGTTTCGAAGCTTAATTTTAAAAATTGCGAGGACGCAATTCCCAAAAGGGGGGAAGGATGTAACACCCCAGGTAAATAAAGAATATGAAATTTTCATATTTATCCATATTTGTGAATAAAATATTAATATGACTTTAAAGGGGATTCTATGCTTGATTGCGTACCCAACACACAACAACGAGTTTCTTGGGAATCTTACGTTGCACTCTAATAATAAAATAATATTATTTTAAATGGTAGTTAACATGTAGCCGTTGTATTGGTGGGAATGGATGGAAATAACTAAAATATGATTTTATATGTTTTTAAATGTTTTTACACTTATCCAATAAAAGATAAATGCATAAAATACGGAAATAATTCGATTTTAGGCGTATATGCCCTAGTTTTCACTAAAGGTTCACTTCTCACCTTTTAATGGACAACCATAATTAAATACAGTTTTGTTTGCTCTTATACATCCTTTTGGACCAAATAAAACTCTTCTTAAGAATTGGGACATCAAAATTTACTTTGTGTAAATTTTTGGTATCTTTCTGATAAAGTTCATTTTTTAATGAATAGTGTAAAATGTTGTATTTTAATTCAAAACCGCTTTTTAATATAATTTATTTATATGATTAGATTATATTTAGAATTTGTTTTAAAGTAAAATTAGAATATATTTTTACCATTACATCCAATAGTGGTCGTTGGAATTAATTTCACTTTGAAATCAGACTTAAACTAGTGTCAATCTTTTAATACTTATTGTTTCATAAAAACACGCTATTTGCTCTGACATTGGGAATTAATTATTAAATTAATTAATGTGACTTATATGTTTTGAATTTTGTAAAATAGACTTCATTTTTTAATTCAGAATATCAAATATATCTTAGGGTGAATTTTTGGTATTTTTCTGAAAAACATCAATTTTTGATTAATAGTGAAACCACTAAGTGGTACTTATAAAAACTGATTTTTTCCATTTAAATGAAATTTTTCCATATTTGTGTTTTTAATTTCAAAAATCCTACATAAATGGTTTTCATTAAGAAGTAAAATGTGTTTCAATGGGATAAAAATAATTTTTTTGTGAATTGTAACTTATTGAGTTTTTAATCGCGATTAGAGGTAATTAGTGTAGTTTAAGGTAAAAATAATATTTTAATAATATGAAATGAACTTGACACATGTCCTAACCTCATTGGATGTGTCATGGCCGACCAAGAAAACTCATGGGTCAACTTGGGGACCCCATGAAGCCACTTTGGTTGGAAAATGACATTAATATCTTTTTATTTAAAGTTAAAGTAAAAAATGAGACAAACATGAAATGTTTTACTAAAACAATTTTTACACGAGGTTATACAAATCAGCTTTTTGACTATAAATATTCATTGGAAATATAAAAATATTTCCTACATAATATTATTTTTTTTATAATTTTTAGACATTAAATAAATTAAATTATTTATGACATCATGATGATGCAGCGATGACCTCATTATTTAACGATTTAAATAAAATGGAAAGATAATGAAATATCTAAGACCTACACATGTCCAAAACCTATTGTATGAGTAGATTTATAACCCTTATAACCTTATCCTCGAAAAACATCAATGTGGGACCTCTTAAATCCAAATACCATTTTAAAATAAAGTGACTTTTTTTTACCTTCCAAGAGTGCCCCTCCTCTCCTCTTATAAAAGGCCCCCACCTCTACCTCCTTACCCACACTCCCAAAGACTTTGGCTCGACCAACCTCTGCCCATTTTGCCTCTCCACTTCCCTCTATTACTCCTTGAAGCCTCAATTTGGTCAGAAGTCTTCCCAAGGAAGCCTTTGAGCTCAAACCAAAGGGAGTTACCCGATTTTAAGGTAATATATTCACTTGTGTCCATTTGTTTTATTTTGCTTCTCCAACCCCCTAAAATCTTTTTATTAATTTCTTTTGTAACAAATACAGTATCATCAGTATACTAGGATGTTGTTATAATAAGGATTCGAGCTACACTTTCATACACCTACATCTAATGGTTAAAGAACATATTGTTTCCGTGGATGGCGAATTTCGGCCTCCCGAAACGATGATTGTTCAACATTCTTTTAACAACTTCAAAGGTGGCCATTAAAATGACACTATATTTATATATGATATATAATATGTTTATGTTTTCCTTAAGCTTATGTATTTTTCATTTTGGGCATACCTTTATGGTTTCCATTATGGGTAAACGCGATATCTTCATTTAAGGAAGTGCGGACTACCGCCCCCTCAAAGTGATTTGATTCGTTAATACCATATGTGGTAAGTATAAAGGATATATTTAATGATATTATATATGATACCATATTGGAATTAAAATACTATTATGTATCATTATGTTTTAATTCCATTAAATATGAAATAGAAATGGAACTAGCGTTCATGCGTACGTAAGGCTTACCGTCTCCATGAACGGTACATTTCATTTCTTATCTCAAAATGTTATGTAATATTATAAGTACATATATATAATGGATATATATGTAATATATTACATCAAAATTATGGATATCATTATGGAATTATAACATATATATATATCTCTCTCATTTTGTGTTAATTCCGTTAATATGACAAAAAATGAATGTAGCGTTCATGCGTACGTACGACCTACCGTCTCCATGAACGGTGCTTTTCGTTTTTTATCTCCAAATGATATGGAATATTATGAAATGAATATTTACTGGATATGTATGATATTTTAATCATTAATAATATTCTGTAAATTATTTACTTACAACTACATGGGCAATATTTTTTCAAACAAGTTCATTTTTTACTCATGTACCAAACATCGGCAAAAACGTCTCATATGAACTAACATTATTAAACAATTATTATAACATTATAATATGTGATATGAACTGAATAATAATATCTAAATGAGGTACTTAGGCAATTATTAGTTGAACAAAGTTTATTATTCAGGAATATAAAGAAACGAACAAGACAAATTGGACTTGAGGTAAGGGATCCTACTCCTCTCTTTCTTTTTAAGTACACTCTTTTATGTCATTCCTTCTAAGCTCATATTTCTTGTTATTGGGATGTTCTTTTATATTAATCTTACTGTAATTTTTATGTTCATATTATTAGAGACCCTATTCTCTCTCATCAATCCATTTTTGATGTTTTGAGTGGCGCCGTTAGGCTGCCGAATTTCCGTAAGAGATCTAACCGCTCTCTTTCACTTTAAGTACTCCCCTTTATGTCAATTATTTTAATCTCCTCTTTGTTATTATAGGGGATGTTCTTTAATATTCCTCTTTCTGTACATTTTATTTTAATGTGATGAGATACCCTATTTGATATCATCAATCCATTTTTGGAAGTTTTAAGTGGCGATGTTAGGCTGCCGAGTTTTCGTAAGGGATTTTTCATATCACTTTTATTCCCGTGAGATTTATGGTACATTTGCCACAATTTATTTTGAGTTGTGTATGTAATGAACATTATTTTACTCATTGTGTAATATTCTTTCATTTATGAGTATTTACATCAATGATGTGTTGTCCTTATTTTACGGGGCGTATGTTTCGAAAGATACCCATGTCGGTAAGGGAACCTTTCACCCTCCTCTTTTTAAAAGACTTATTTTGTTATGTATTTTAATTCACAAAATATTATTTTGGGATATGTTCTTATATATCCTTATTGATGTAAATTTTATTTTCAAGTTATGAGATACCCTTTTTATCTCTCATCAACTCTTTTTCTGAATTTTGTAGTCACGTCGTTAGGCTGTCTAATTATTGCAAGGGAACTTCTTAACCCAATTTCGATTCTATGGGATAAGCATGTACTCCTTGAATATGTCGTTCTATGAATATGTGTGAATAACCTATGTTTGTTTTACACTTAATATCCACTTATATTTGGTGTATTAGTTTGTCACACATAAGTATGTAATTGATTTATCCTTAATAAAAGGATACCATCTTTGTATGGGACTTCATCTCAATCTCCTTTCATTAAGGCATATTTTGTTTTACAAACAACCTTCTTTTATACGGTTTATAAACCCCTTTGACTTTTACGTTTATCCTAAAGTAATCTTTTTTATACAAAACGTTTTACTAAATGACAAAAGGGAATGTTTTTTTCGTACATATGCAGTGACAACGACTTCTCCGCCGTCGTGACCATTATTTGGGTTTCGTCTTCCCCTATAATCCATACCTTTTTTTAAAAGAAAAATAAATACCATGTTTTACTTTTCTTTTATTTTGGTATTGAGAATGGTTTTCATAATGTTTTTATATCAATGTGTTGTATTGATATCTTGTGATTGAAAAGTGGAAATGTTATGTTTCCTTTATGCATGTTTTATGTGATACGATTATGTTATGGTTCTTGGGAATTATTATGAAGATGGGTGGTTCCATGATAAACTAAGGGCAGGTGAGCCCAATATAGCTCTCCATTGCATTGGGTAACGCGAAGGAGTGAAACTTTAAGGTTTCTCCGAAGAGATTTAGGGAATATACTATGATGGGTATTCCAAACGTAACCAAGAGGGTTACTCCCTACGTAAGAATGTTATGAATGCCTCAAGTTACCTTTATGTCTTATGATTAATATGATTTATTCATGGTTTGATGAGGTATGTTAAAGTGCCTATGTTTTATGGGTAATGTATGATTTCATTCTTATGTATATATAAACTCATGTTTCCTTTCCATATTTTTATAACCCTTACTGAGCTTTTTATGCTCATCCCAAGTTTTTGAAATGTTTTTCACAGGTCAAGGGAAAGGTACACGATGTGATGATAGTGTCAAGGATGTGTCAAGAAAGAATCCATGTTTTATTTTCAATAAGTTTCCGTTGATGGGAAGAATTAATATTGTCTTTTATGTAACCATTTTGTTTAAATGTGGAATGTAATGAATGTTTCATGATCTAATTCTCTAAAACTCTAAACCTGAAAAGATCCTCAATGTGTAATCTTGTAATAACTCAAGATTAATTAAGGTTTAAGGTTGGGGCCTTATAGTTGGTATAAAAGGTCGGTTTAGATAACTTTAGAGGTTAGGGTATTCTTTAAGCATAAGTGGAATTACCATAATGGTTAGGATTTCAGAAAGAGTCCTAGTTTTAGATAAAGTGAATGAGTAAGTATATCTTAGTGTTTATATTCCTCATTAGTACATGATGGTTTTTTTGATTTACTCAAAATGGTTTTAGTAATTGGATGGATCTAGCAGGCACCAAAGTAACAGTGGATGTGAAGGAAACTGTGACAGTTTTTTGAGCAAGCAACTGAATGATATGGGAGCTACAATGATAACTCTTGTGATTATCCTCAACCAACTATATGGAGTCATGATTGACCACCTAAACCTTGGTGATTTCTCTAAGGCATCATATATGTGAGAAAAAAATCCCTACGGAAGTACAGGTAATAATCATAAAGGTAAGTGTGTTAAAAAACCAATGTATCAAAGATGTGGAAAGAAACACCTAGGAAAATGATTCAAAGGGACAGAAATATGCTATAGATGTGGAAATGAAGGTCATAAAGAAAGAACCTGCAATGGAAAAAGGAAGCATCCAGTTGACTCGAGGAAAGGGAAAGAAGTTCTTTCTGAGGGATCAATTGAATGTTTTAAATGTGGTGTGCATGGTCATTATGCAAAAACATGTCCTATGAAGAAGTTTCGTGAATGGGATCACCAAGAGCGTACAAATGTTCGTTTACCAATACCTAATGCCATTCAGATTGAGGATGAAGAAACTGACAATGACCAATCAAAGGTATGTATTATTTCATGACTATTGTTTTCCTATTTTGGAATCTTAGGATATGATTCATGATTTTGTTTGTAAGAAAGATTTATTTTGGAATAAGTTGGAAAGGAATGTTTAATGGATCATGAAGAATGTTGAATGAGTAAGATGTCAACATATAAGGGCTTCAAGAGTTATGGTGAAATTCTTAGGAGTATTAAGTCTCTTTTGATGATGGGGTTACATTAGAAGACTTTTTATATTATGTGTAACCCTGATGTTTAATATAGGCAAATTTTATTCAAGTAATAGTTATCTTTTCTTTTGTGGACATAGTTATAAAGAACCATTTGGGTTTATATGATCCTTACTATTGAGGTAATTATGGGTTACTATATGTTATTATTGAAATGAAAGGCATGAGATAAAATTGAGGTTAAATTATGTTATGGTTATTTTTTATGATTTTATCCCTTTTGGGGGAATTATTTGTTAATTATATAGTTTTGGAAAAATGACAACACGCAGACCGTGTGACTACCCGTCGTGTCGGACAAAGCTGCGGGAATCGAACCCACAACCAAAGTGCAACTGGTATTTATCGCCTACCACTGGACTACGTGAAGTCCCTGGTTAGTTTGACTGATTCTTTTTTAGTTATATGATTTTATGAATTAAGAGTAAGTTGATTTTGGGTTATTTATGAAAATGATTAACCTATCATGGAGGATATGTGATTAGGTTAATTACTTTTAAATATGAGACTTTAGGAGCAACTGATATTGTTTGGAGATAAATGTTAAGATTTAACTTGGAAGACTATGTGACTAAATCCTTAAAATATTTGGGTTTCAATATTAGATTGGTTTAATTTGAATAATTTTATGGAAAAATTGTTTATTGGATGGTCCTCGTTGAACTTTGGGTTTTTTTGGACAAATTTTGGAGATTAAGCATAGATTTTCTTTTTAAAGGGTTATCCTTTTCTGAATTATCTGACCTTGTACTAACCTTTTGGTTTTGGTTTTGGTTAAAGCCTAAAGAAATGGGAAGTATATAGTTCTCTTTGGTGGATTAGGTGATTCTCTAGAAGTTGATTATAGTACTCTTAATGCGAACAAGTCTCCCTAAATACTCATCTTTTGGAAAAAAATATGAGTTTGATTATGGAATCTAGTAAAAGATGAAAGTCAACATGATAAGTGATTATGTTTCCTTATGAATAAATTCCTCAATAAAAAGTAACTTAAAACAAAAATGTTGTCTATTAACTTTACCTACTGGGGAATTGAATACCGTTTAACCCATCACAAGTTTGTGATTTTCTTATGGTTAACATTCTCCTAGACATGTTTACTATCACTCTCCCTCAAGGACATGATCCTTTGCTTTTTCTTCCATGTCCATGTTTTTCTACATATGGGTTAACTCGGGTGACCTCTGTACTTATCTTCCTTTATTTTAAAGTGATTGTTTTACAGACTCTTGTTCCGATGTGGGACTTTCAAGGATATTTCCAAGCTCAATTTTAAAAATTGCGAGGATGGAATTCCCAAAAGGGGGGAAGGATGTAACACCCCAGATAAATAAAGAATATGACATTTTCATATTTATCCATATTTGTGAATAAAATATTAATATGACTTTAAAGGGGATGCAATGCTCGATGGCGTACCCAACACGCAACAACGAGTTTCTTGGGAATCTTACGTTGCACTCTAATAATAAAATAATATTATTTTAAATGGTAGTTAACATGTAGTCATTGTATTGGGGGAAATAGATGGAAATAACTAAAATATTTTTATATATGTTTTTAAATGTTTTTACATTTATCCAATAAAAGATAAAGGCATAAAATACAGAAATAATTTGATTTTAGGCGTATATGCCCTAGTTTTCACTAAAGGTTCACTTATCGCCTTTTGATGGAGAACCGTCATTAAATATAGTGTTGTTCACTCTTATACATACTTTTGGACCAAATAAAACTCTTCTTAAGAATTGGGACATCAAAATTTACTTTGTGTAAATTTTTGGTTTCTTTCTGATAAAGTTCATTTTTTAATGAATAGTGTAAAATGTTGTATTTTAATTCAAAACCTATTTTTAATATAATTTATTTATATGATTAGATTATATTTAGAATTGGTTTTAAAGTGAAATTGGGATATATTTTTACCAATAAATCCAATAGTGGTCGTTGGAATTAATTTCACTTTGAAATCAGACTTAAACTAGTGTCAATCTTTTGATACTTATTGTTTCATAAAAACACGCTATTTGCTCTGACATCGGGAATTAATTATTAAATTAATTAATGTGACATATATGTTTTGAATTTTTTAGAATAGACTTCATTTTTTAATTCAGAATATCAAATATATCTTAGGGTGAATGTTTGGGATTTTTCTGAAAAACTTCAATTTTTGATGAATAGTGAAACCACTAAGTGGTACTTATAAAAACTGATTTTTTCCGTTTAAATGAAATTTTGCCATCTTAGTGTTTTGAATTTAAAAAATCTGACATATATGGTTGTCATTAAGAAGTAAAATGTGGTTCAATAGGATAAAAATAATTTTTTGGTGAATAGTAACTTATTGAGTTTTTAATCGCGATTAGAGGTAATTAGTGTAGTTTAAGGTAAAAATAATGTTTTAATAATATGAAATTAACTTGACACATGTCCTAACCTCATTGGATGTGTCATGAACGACCAAGAAAACCCATGGGTCAACTTGGGGACCCCATGAAGCCACTTTGGTTGGAAAATGACATTAATATCATTTTATTTAAAGTTAAAGTAAAAATGAGTCAAACATGAAATGTTTTACAAAAACAATTTTTACATGGGGTTATACAAATAATATTTTTGACTATAAATATTCATTGTAAAGCTAAAAATATTTCCTACATCAAAGTATTTGTTTTATAATTTTTAGACATTAAATAAATTAAATTATTTGTGACATCATTATGATGCAGCAATGACCTCATTATTTAACGATTTAAATAAAATGGAAAGATAATGTAATATCTAAGACCTACTCATGTCCAAAACCTATTGGATGAGTGGATTTTGAACCCTTATCACCTTATCCTAGAAACACATCAATGTTGGACCTCTTAATCGTTAATACCATTTTAAAATAAAGTGACATTTCTTTACCTTCCAAGAGTGCCCCTCCTCTCCTCTTTTTATTCATTTCTTTTGTAACAAATCCAGTATCCTCAGTATACTAAGATGTTGTTAAAGAATTATTCGAGCTACACCTTCACAAACCCACATCTAATGGTTAAAGAACATACTGTTTCCATGGATGGCGAATTTCGGCCTCCCGAAACGATGATTGTTCAACATTCTTTTAACACCTTCAAAGGTGGCCATTAAGATGACACTATATTTATATATGATATATAATATGTTTATGTTTTCCTTAATCTTCTGTATTTTTCATTTTGGGCATACCTTTATGGTTTCCATTATGGATAAACGTGATATCTTCATTTAAGGAAGTGCGGACTACCGCCCCCTCAAAGTGATTTGATTCGTTAATACCATATGTGGTACGTATAAAGGATATATTTAATGATATTATATATAATACCATACTGTAATTAAAATACTATTATGTATCATTATGTTTTAATTCCATTAAATATGAAATAGAAATGGAAGTAGCGTTCATGCGTACGTACGGCTTACCGTCTCCATGAACGGTACATTTCATTTCTTATCTCAAAATGTTATGTAATATTATAAGTACATATATATAATGGATATATATGTAATATATTACATAAAAATTATGGATATAATTCTGGAATTATAAAATATATATATCTCTCTCATTTTGTTTTAATTCCATTAATATGACAAAAAATGAAAGTAGCATTCATTCGTACATACGGCCTACCATCTCCATGAACGGTGCTTTTTGTTTTTTATCTCCAAATGATATGGAATAGTATGAAATGAATATTTACTGGATATATATGATATTTTAATCATTAATACTATTCTAGAAATTATTTACTTATAACTACATGGGAAATATTTTTTCAAACAAGTTCATTTTTGACTCATGTACCAAACATTGGCAAAAACATCTGATATGAACTAACATTATTAAACAGTTATTATAAAATTATAATATGTGATATGAACTGAATAATAATCTCTAAAGGAGTTACTTAGGCAATTATTAATTGAACAAAGTTTATTATTCAGGAATATAAAGAAATGAACAAGACAAGTTGGACTTGAGGTAAGGGATCCTACTCCTCTCTTTCTTTTTAAGTACACTATTTTATGTCATTCCTTCTAAGCTCATCTTTCTTGTTATTGGGATGTTCTTTTATATTAATCTTATGGTAATTTTTATGTTCATATGATTAGATACCCTATTCTCTCTCATCAATCCATTTTTGAAGTTTTGAGTGGCGCCGTTAGGCTGCAGAATTTTCGTAAGAGATCTAACCTCTCTCTTTCTCTTTAAGTACTCCCCTTTATGTCACTTCTTTTAAGCCCCTCTTTGTTATGATGGGGGATGTTATTTCATATTCCTATTTCTGTACATTTTATTTTAATGTGATGAGGTACCATATTTTATCACATCAATCCATTTTTGGAAGTTTTAAGTGGCGTCGTTAGGCTGCCGAGTTTTCATAAGGGATTTTTCATCTCACTTTTATTCCCGTGAGATTTATGCTACATTTTCCACAATTTCCTTTGAGTGGTGTATGTACTGACCATTATTTTACTCATTGTGTAATATTCTTTCATTTATGAGTATTTACATCAATGATGTATTGTCCTTCTTTCACGGGGCGTATGTTTCGAAAGATACCCATGTCGGTAAGGGAACCTTTCACCCTCCTCTTTTTAAAAGACTTATTTTGTTATGTCTTTTAATTCACATAATATTATTTTGGGATATGTTCTTCTATATACTTATTGATGTAAATTTTATGTCCAAGTGATGAGATACCCTTTTTATCTCTTATCAACTCTTTTTCTGAATTTTGAAGTGACACCGTTAGGTTGTCTAATTACTGCAAGGGAACTTCTTAACCCAATTTCAATTCTTTGGGATAAGCTTATACTCCTTGAATATTTCGTTCTATGAATATGTGTGAATATCCTCTGATTTTATTAATCTTAATATCCACTTATATTTGGTGTATTAGTTTGTCACACATAATTATGTTATTCATTTATCCTTAATCCAAGGATACCATCTTTGTATGGGACTTCGTCTCAATCTCCTTTCATTGAGGCATATTTTGTTTTATACACAACCTTCTTTTATACGGTGTATAAACCCCTTTGACTTTTACGTTTATCCGAAAGGAATCTTTTTTTATACAAAAAGGTTTACTAAACGACAAACGGGAATGTTTTTGTCGTACATATGCGGTGACAATGGCTTCTCCGCCGCCGTTGCCATTATTTGAGTTTCGGCTTCCTCTACAAGCCATACCTTTTTTTAAAAGAAAAATAAATAACGTGTTTTACTTTTATTTTATTTTGGTATTGAGAATGGTTTTCATAATTTTTTTATATCAATGTGTTGTATTGATATCTTGTGATTGAAAAGTGGAAATGTTATGTTTCCTTTATGAATGTTTTATGTGATACGATTATGTTATAGTTATTGGGAATTATTATGAAGATGGGTGGTTCCGTGATAAAATAAGGGCAGGTGATCCCAATATAGCTCTCCAATGCATTGGGTAACGCGAAGGAGTGAAACGTTAAGGTTTCTCCGAAGAGATTTAGGGAATATATTGTGATGGGTATTCCAAACGTAACCAAGAGGGTTAGTCCCTACGTAAGAATGTTATGAATTCCTCAAGTTACCTTTATGTATTATGATTTCTATGATTTATTCATGGTTTGATGAGGTATGGTAAAGTGCCTATGTTTTATGGGTAAATTATGATTTCCTTCTTATGTATATATGAACTCATGTTTCTTTTCCATATTTTTATAACCCTTACTGAGCTTTTTATGCTCATCCCAAGTTTTTGAAATGTTTTTCACAGGTCAAGGGAAAGGTACATGATGTGATGATAGTTTTAAGGATGTGTCAAGAAAGAATCCATGTTTTATTTTCAATATGTTTCCGTTGATGGGAAGAATGAATACTGTCTTTTATGTAACCACTTTGTTTAAATGTGGAATGTAATGCAAGTTTCATGATCTAATTCTCTAAAACTCTAAACCTGAAAAGATCCTCAATGTGTAATCTTGTAATAACTCAAGATTAAGTAAGGTTTAAGGCTGGGGCATTATACATTTACTACAGGATGGATAATAAACTTTTCCTTTGTTCCCTTTATTTCAATTTCCAGAGTGATCAGTAGATCTCTTCTACTCTTGTTTTGCTTTAAAGTTGTAAGATATAGAGAATTATTTTTATTTCTTGATAGCACATGATACAATATCTTCGTACGATGAGAAGGATTGTGACCCTAATGCTCGACGAAGTAATGTTTTTAACCCAATAAAGAAATAATCAATATTACTTATTGGGTTACATATATAATCTCCAGCATAACTTTCTATCCTTGTAAATTTAGCCTCATATTTGGAGACATTCTCATCCTCCTTTTGTCTAAAGCTCAAAAAAAAATTCATATCTGCTCGATGGTCACGAGGAAAGTATTTTTATAATAAAAGATCTTTGAACTCCCTCCATTCCATATTTTATACTTGATCATCTTCCTTTGTGTTTTGAATCAATGACCTCCATTGATCAGTATCTCCTGTGATGCGGTAAACTACCATGATAACTTTTTCCTTTTCAATACTCCCCAAGGCATGGAATATTTTCTCTAATAAATTTATCCATTGCTCAGCTAATAAGGTATTTGTACTCCCATTGAATGTTGGTGTTTGTTGCCTCAAGAAGTAGTCTAACATTGATCCTCCACGCTGCGGATCAGGGTGCTCAATATGGGTAAGGTTATTATTCATAACCTGAGTGAGTTGTCCCAGTATGGTGGTTAGCTGATCAGCACCAGTTGCATCACCAGCTCTACTATAATTATCTTAAGAAGGAGGTAAATCCCTACATGGAGTGTGTGCATTGATACAGTTTCCATTTCTTCCAATAGGCTCCATTTCTAAACAATGGCATACACTAGAATAGTTTATGAATCGCAATACATTAATCCAAACATGTAAAACACTTAACACAAATTGAACAGTTTAGGGATATAATACATAACCATAAAAATGTTTTCTTTGAGGAAGTATATACTCATGAACCCTCAATAAGGGTTTGTAAAAAAATGAGAATTATCATAAGCATATCCCCCGGGAGTGTCGTAACCAAGAGTGCAGCAAGGCCTGTTGTCGTGCACCAGTTCCTATTCGAGTCCTGCTCAAAGTGGTGTTTTTGGTTTTTACCCCTAGGTATATCTGTGCTAGAGTCGCCTCTACCTGATCGTATCCAGACAGGGATGTATTGCTCGAAAAACTCACAGAATCTCTACAATAGAAAAATTCTAGGATGTTCTTTTATACTAATCCTCAATGTCCGTCTTAGGTCTATGTGCTCTAATCAGAGTTTATCTAAATCTAGCTCCCAAGGTTTGTACTAAACTTCCTATGATACCAACTGTAATGCCCCGACCCCAGTTAACCAAAGTCGGTGAATTATTACATATCATTGGTATGATCACAATAGATCAAGTCTCTAAAGACAGATTAGTTTAGTAGCCTTAGAATAACTAGATACATTCATAAATTTTATATTACTTCAAAAAGTGAAAAATACAACAACATCTTGTTTTCACAGTCATATCCCCTTATACTATCCATGCAGGTCATTCATAAAATACTTCTTCACATCCTGGGAAAATAAAACATAGAAAGGGGTGAGCTCAAATGCCCAGTAAGGATAACAATATAGTGGGAACTTTCATAAATAATCATAAACATTTAAGGAAATGTATAACTAAAACAAAAGAATTTTAAACTTGAAATTCATCATTATATAGTATAAATAAAATTAAATAATGACATTTACTTATTCACATGGATACTCTACTCATCAAAAAATCACATACAATATCAACAACCACATTCATAATGATGGAATGTATGATTCCAGACTATCATAACCACATAGTCAAGGCCTTGTGCTAAGACTACAAATAACATTTTGTCAAGTCCTTATTCCAAGACACTATTTTGTCTCATGAGACCTACCGATGAATCTAGGAGCTATAGCAGGCTCCACCCATCACTTATTAAGTTTAATTCATTCCTCGTATGAACTAGTTTAAATATAACATAAACATTCGTATTAAAACTAGCATATGAAATGTCAATACATTCTTCATAAACCATGAATGGTATAAAAATAACACATCTACAGTCACACATATCACAAAAACATAAATACAATATGGAAGTTTTGTATCATAATAAACCAACTTCAAATAGTCTTAAAATCCATCAATGTATGTTGACATAGATGAAATCAATACTATTTGAGAGAAAATTATCTTTTTTTGAAATAATTTAAAAGTCACATAATTATAAATTAAAACAATTACTTTGAAAATATCCTTATAATATTGTAAGGGAATCTTTGAAAATTTTATAATGGCGGAAAATAGCCGCACCCACCGTATATGTTAAAAGAAACATTTTTACCTTAATTCTATCGAAAAGGTTAAAAAGGACTTTGTTTGTAAAATGATGGAAAGATTACTTTATTAAAATCTTATAAAAAGTAAACAGGGGTATAAATGACTTTAACCCATAGTCTATAAAATATTAATAATGATTTGAAATACATTTTTAAGAAACATGGATGTGGATTATAAAGAGGTCACAGTAGATAATTATGTATAAACAACCTCAGATAATAAAGAGATTGTGAAATAAACCCTTACCTTATAATTTTCCTTTTTTGAGGGTTGGATAACCTACTTTATAATGGTTAAATAATTGTTATTAAATTATACAAGAATCATATAAATTAATATGATATCATATATGATCTTTTAACATTGGTTTGTTAATAATATCTTAGTATTATCATCGTTTCGGGTGTTAACGAATTCGTCATCCTTTATATTATTTGTTATGTGAGCATTATTTATTATGTTTGGGATGTATATTATTCATATCCAGAATGATATTATGTCTATAAAAATTATTTTTAATCATCAAAAGAAATTTATTCTTGAATGGATACGATGGGGAATGAATCCTATCGCATTCATGGAGATGGTAATCCGTACGTACGCACGAGCGATAATATCATTCTTTAGATATTAAAATAATATATAATTGGATGGTATATCATATATTTAGAATTATTATCATGTTATAATTATTATTTACATGAATTACACATCATTATCGTACCCATCCAAATAATAATGTTTCTAATAACAATTACAGCACAACGTGGAGACGGTAAATCGTGCGTACACACGTATTGTGACATTTTATACAAAGGATGGAGAGAATACTGAATATGGTTGTACTATATTTATAATAACATTAAATTATATAGAATATACTAGGGTTATTACTTTATAATGGAAATAACAAAGAAATATGAAGTTGAAGAAGAAGTAACAAGAAACATGGTGGTGAAAACATTACCTCTTCTTCGGGTTCCTCCTTTTGATTTGATCAAAAGGGCTCTTTATGTTGCCTTTGTGATCAAAATATTGCCTCTATGTTGAAGTGAGAGAATTTGAGAGAATATTTTGGCAGGTTTTGATCGAGAAAAATGGCATTGAAGGTTTGAATTAGAGAGAAGGTGAGTTCCCTTTTATAAGAGGGGTGAGGGGCACCTTTGGAAAAGATAGAAATATTATTTTATAATAAATTCATATTCGGTTTCTAATGGCTAAAAAGTGTATTATTTAAAGATTAAGGTGGGGATGGGTCTAAATAATTTCAACAAATATATTTTAGATAGGTTTGGGTCACTATATTAACCTTATCATTTATATTTAACTCTTAGTTAAATAGTTTGACATTTACCATGTCTGTTTGTATGTTTATTTTATATAGGTAATAAACATACTATATACATCCAAGAGACAACCCAATATTCTATTAATGATAAAAATATCATTATATAAGTCCTTTGGAAGAACCTTAGATTTTTAAGAATAGAATATCAATTAATAATATAATATTTGTTTTAAAAACTCTTTTATGTCAATTTTGTCACTATTGGGTATTTTGTTTTTGATAATTTCATAACAGCATTATTACATAAAAAAAACTTTATATAACCAATCATAATATGTCATATTAACTTTGAAAATTAGTTTAATTCATATAAAGTCTCAAATTATATTTAGTTTTATATTGATAATATCAATTATTATAATATTTCATTAATTAGGTAATTACTGCATCACCATTGTGTCATAAATAAATTAAATTATTTAAGGACTAAAAATTATAAAAAAAATACCATTTTGTAGGAAATATTTTTATATTTATAATGAATATTTATAATCTAATTTATCTTATGTATTATCCTATATTAAAAATATTTCTGTTATTGAACTTTGATTTTATCTCTTTTAACTCTTTATTGAAGTAAATAATAATAAATGTCCTAATCTAATACATGTAGACCTAAATGATAATATTTTATTACTAAAGTTGTTTTTGGTAGAAATAAACTTTTCCAATAGAATTAGTACATGTTTTAGGGTAATATTAATATCATTTTTACCCTTAATTACCCTATTTACTTTTAACCGTGGTAAATAAAAGTAAAAAGTTACTATTCACCAAAAATTATTTTTATCTTATTGAACCACATTTTACTCCTTGATATTAACCGTACTTCTTGAATTTTTGAAATTCCACTCATAGAACCGGTAAAATTAAGTTATCTGTGAATTTCTAAATTCTCCTAGGAGGTGGGTAAAAGACGTTGAAAAGATCAATAAAATTTTTATATATCTAAAATTATTCCAAACTAACTCCAATGAATTACATTGAACTTATATTGGTATTTTGTATTTATTTTGACCTTAATTAAATTTATACAAAATAAATAATTATTTAAATAAAAAATCGGTTTTAAACTATAACTTAGTGTTTTCTCACCATTCATCAAAAATTGAATGTTTTCATAAAATACCAAAAATTCACCCTAAGATAATTTTGATATTCCAAATCCAAAAATGAAGTCCATTTTGAAAGATAAACTTTATAAAATTTCAAAAAGTGGGTATTACTATTCATAACGGCTAGTTTGATTGATTGTGGTGTGTGTTAGAACTCGATGTTGCATACAACACACACTACTGTATTATTCATAGAGAAGCATATCGTGGAAGAATGGAGTGTTAAGAAAGAGGATTAGAGGTAATGGAAATTTATAGGTGCATTAATATAAATATACATTGAGAAATTTAAAATTTTTTGGATGATGAGGTATTTCAAATGGTTTTATACAAGAAACCTCGATCTAATCATCTTGTTTGAAGAAATCAACGAGAGAATCCAGATCTTGATACTCCTATGAGTTCTCATTATGAAATCATGGTGATATTGGGAAACTCTTATCAGTAGGGTGATATTATTGGAATTTATTAAATATCTCCCCAGACCTAACTCTGTAGGAGGGTTTGTGACATTAAAGATCCATCATGCACTTATCTTCAATTAGAGGTTCTTCTATGACATCAACTAGGGATGAGTGATGGAGACATTAAAAAATAGGGTTTCCCTTAACCCCCTTCTTTCTATGAGTTTATGAAGGATTATTATGATAGTATATAAACAAATACATCCCTGTAATGTGACACTATGAGGAAACAAATATTCAAGACTACAATTATACTTAAGAAATATGGTCCTGAGAGGTTTCCCAATGATCTCACTAATGAAATTTATGACTAGTTTGACTCAAAAGTTGAGATATTATATGAGACTATGGATCCTTTCCTATCTGAATATATATAATACCTTTAATTCTTGAGATTCATATTCATCAACATTTATTCTTACTTGTGATCCAACCCAATAGTGGATATAAGGGAACTATCATGGAAATATAGTGCTTTTCCCAACCTGGAGAACATGACATCTAAATCATCAAATGATTCCAAGGAAGTTTTTCAAGGTCCGAATTTTCTAAATATAGGTCTATATCCAAGAGTAATAGTTCGATATTCTCCAAACATGGGTGGAATATAACAATCATAGAAGTGACATTATTTTACTTTTGTTTGAGGATTTATTTTTTGTTTTATCTTGTTTTTTAGGGAATAAATTCTATGTATGACCCCATCAACATTATTTTCCAAAAAAATATTAAAAGGTTCCTACACCCCAACTTGTTGAAAAAAATTATGATTCATTTTAAAAATATATTATTAACTACTTTATTAGTAATATTTACATTATAATTTATATTTATTAATGTAATTATTGTAAATATCTAACAAAATAATTAATATTTATTTGAAATCATAATAATATTATTCAATAATAATAATTTAATTAATAATACTTCAAGATAATGTAATTAATAATGAAATACTTAATAATTAATATTTGGAAAAAATTTAACGGTTAAATGTAATGTTTCTAGGCAATAATGTTTGTGTAAATTACATTAAATTTGGATTCCTATATATATAAATTTCTATATATTTTTCAATAGTTTATTATATTTTTAGTATGTCTTAAAAGCATTTTTTAGATAGTATTTATACTATGTAATTTATACATTTTTAAATTCGGCTTCATGTAACATTAAATTGTTAGAAGTATGTGATGTTGAAAGTCTATAAATTATAAATTATAATTACAATCTAAATGATATATAAAATTTTGACTAAATATATAAAAACTAATTTAAAATAATAGGAATTTAATAAAAAAATAATGAAAAATGTTTTTAACACCACATAATATCATTGATTCAAAACATAAAAATTTTACTTATAATTTTGGATTCATTTCGTTCACTATTGGAAATGGGATCTATAACAATAGAATATATCAATGACGGTTCCCCTAATTACCCCTACCCAATGTATGAACCTCACACCCACTCTTCTTCTGATGTTTATGTCACTCTAATTTCCTAGAAATAGGGGTGGGTTCCTCATCATAATGTGTAATGGGTGCCTCCTCAATATATTGTGTATAGGGATCCACAACATCATATGTGGAGGACTATGTATAATAAAATGTGGAGATATATGGATTTTAATGTAGTTTCATGAATTAATCTCATAAAGATTAAGGAAATGTTATATCAAATAATCCACAGTCAGCGGAAGTGTCACCTGAGGACGACAGAAGATGTGTTACCCTAACAATATCCCACTACATCAAAACTATTAGACATGGATATGATATATAATATATATGAGTAGAAATATATGTCACAGAAACCTCTCCTTGCTAAGAGAGACCATCCTTTAGATGTGTATGATTGTCTCTCAACAGTATAGTAGCATCTACAAGATCCTTCCTTGGGATTATCTATCTCTATCTTGATCAATACACTCATATATTTACTCTTCTATATCCTATGGATGTCAGTTTCTTTGGGGTTACATCATCATAACTGGAAAAAATAGGCACATTTTCATCCCCGGGTGACTTAGATGAACCTTTTGAGTCTGGATATAACTATGTCTCCACATCAGACACTCTCATGAATGAAATTTCAAGAATATATTAGATCCACTAGATCTGGGTGAAATAATTTAACACCCCGAGATTTTATGAAAAATATTCTTTTTAATTTCATTAATGTCTTGTGTTGTACGCTACACTAAAAGAAGCTTGCACAACACGCATCCTTGACTTGCCTTTCATTACACGCAATCACGACCTTCCTCGATAGTGCGTGTAGTACGCAATACCGAGTTTCACTAAACAACGATATGCTATTAAAATATTATTAAAACTAACCGTTATGAATAGTAATAACCACTTTTTGAAATTTTGTAATTTTTTTTTCAAAGTGGAATTCATTTTTGGATTTGGAATATCGAAATTAGCTTAGGGTGAAATTTTGGTACTTTTTGGATAACTTTCATTTTCTAATGAATAGTGAAATTATTAAATTTTAATTAAAAACAACCTTTTTAATCGAAATAATTAATAGCGATAAATTATTAATTTTAGTGGTTTTAAATTATATTTAGAATATATTTTTACAATTTAATACAATGTTGGTCATTGGATGTAATTTCACATTTAAACCAAACCTAAACAAGTGTCAATCTTTTGATAGTTATTATCTCTTAAAACACACTATTCGTTTAGACGGCGGGAATTAATTTTTAAACTAAATAATGCAACTGATATGTTTTTAATTTGGTAAAATATAAATCATTTTTGAGTTCATAATATCAAGTGTTACTTAGGACTATTTTTTTTTTGTATTTTTCTGGAAACTTTCATTTTTTTGATGAATAGTGAAACCACTAAGTGGTTGTTAAAAAAATGAATTTTTCATAAAACTTAATTTTACCGCTTCTGTGAGTGGAATTTCAAAAATTTGGGAGACACGGTTGATGTCAGTAAGTAAAACGTGGTTCAATGAGATGAAAATAATTTTTGGTGAATAGAAACTTTTTACTTTTTTTACCATGGTTAAAAGTAAATAGGGTAATTAAGGGTAAAAATGATATTATTATTACCCTAACACATGTCCTAATTCTATTGGATAAGTGTAATGCTACCAAAAACAACCTTAGGAATAAAATATGACCATTTAGGCCCACTTGGATTAGATTAGGACATTTATTATTAATTTATTTAAAGAAGGGTTAAAATAGTTAAAATCAAAGTTTAATAAGTATGTCATTTTTAATATAGGGTTATACATAATCTAAATTCTACTATAAATATTCATTAGAAATATAAAACGATTTCCTACATAATAGTATTTTATTTGTAATTTTTAGACATTAAATAATTTAATTTATTTATGACACAAAGATGATGCAGTAATTATCTTATTAATGAAATATTGACATAATTGATGTTATAAATACCCAAATAAATGTAATTTGAGACTTTTTATTAATTAAACTAATTTTCTAAGTTAATATGACATGTTAGTATTGATTTAATAAACTTTTTTAGAGCTAATAATTCTGTTATGAGTTTCACAAAAATCAATTACTAAATAGTGTCAAAATTGACTTAAAATAGTTTTTGAAACAAATATTATATTATTAATTGTTATTTTACTCCTAAAAATCTAAGGTTCGACCAAATTACTTAGATACGGTTATATATATTAATAATAAACAACTTGGGGTTCTTTTGGCTTGTTATAGTATGTTTATTAACCTTATAGTGTAAGAACACAAAAAGACACCGTAAAAGTAAAATTAGCTAACTTAAAGTTAAAACTAAATAATAAGGTTACAATAGTAAACTAAACTTGTCCAAATTCTATTGGATGAGATTATTTCGACCCATCCCCACTTTAGCTTCGAAATAAATCAATTTGGAGCTATTTAAAACAGAATTTGGCTTTATAATAAAATAATATTTTTAGTTATTCCAAAGGTGCCCCTCTCCTCCCTTATAAAAGGGCACCTCCTCCCTCTCTTCCTCACACCACTTTGAGCCTTCAAGCTCGGCCAACCCCTAAAAAATTTACTTATCCACTTCCCTAAAAAAATCCTAGAGGTCCAGTTCTTCTTCAAAGACCAATTATAGTACCCTAAGAGGAGGACTCAAAGAGGTGCTTCAAAGAAGAGGTAATGTCTGTTACCGATTCTTTCAACTTCATTTCTTCTTCCACTTCTTCTTCTTAGGTTGTTTCATTATGAAGTAATAACATCAGTATCAATCATATTCTGATATGTTATTATAAGTATGAAACAACCATATTTCACCATCTATCCATCCTACGGAAAACGAAATCACCGTGCGTGCGTACGTACGGAATACCGTCTCCACGCCGTGGTGTAATCTATTTTCCACCACCACCTTACTTGGATGGGTATAATGGTGTAAATAATAACTATATATGATTATTGTAAAGTGATATTGATTCTGAAATAGTATACATACACTCAAATACAATTCCACGATCATGAGAACGATATCATCGCCCGTGTGTACGTACGGACTACCGTCTCCACGACGTGATGAGATTCATTATCCACGTTAACCATTCATGAATGATTATAAAGTATATATAAGTAATCATGAAATATATGAGATAATAATGATACTGGATTTATGTGTATATATATGTATGTCATCAACTTAATTCCATTCAACTCAATAAGGAAACGAAAACAGCGTTCATGCATACGTACGGCCTACCATCTCCATGAACGGTGTATTTCTTTCCATTTACTGATCTATTATATATATGTATATTCAGAATATATATTATATATAAATCATGTTTTATATTCTATAATTAAGTAATAATGATCTAAGTAATCATATGAATAATTACAAGTCAAAACACGGATGACAAATGAAACGATTTTACCCAAAATGCTCTTTAACATGGAATTTACAAAATAACGGTTAAAATAAAGTCATAAGTGAACCATATATGATATCATAACAATTCATATGATTCTGTAATAAGTCAATGACATTATTTAAATCATTATACAGGAGGTTCTGACACTTACGAAGAAAATCGGACCTACGGTAATGGAAAATATCATAATCTCATTTTTATCCGAGATTGTTTATACTTTGGTATTTACTGGGGTGTATTTTATCATCCACATCCATGCTTACTCAATATGTAATATTTATATCCTTCTACAATAGTTTAAATCCAATTTTACCCTTCGGTGAGTTTTTAGTAAAAGATATGAAAGGAATCTTTTGTCGTTTTTCGTACGAGGTACTTTTTGGCTTTTCTGAAAAAAGTACGAGAAGAATGTTTTTTTAACTTATATGGCATGAATGGATTTTTAAAACATTATTTCCAAGAAGATTCCTTTATATGTTTTCAAGTTTATTTTTAATCAACTTCTTTTAGTTTAATATTTTATGACATGTTAAGAAAGGAAAAATGTTTTTGAAGTAGAAAGGATATTTTCCTCAAGAATGGAGTTCAAGTGTTTTATCAAAATTATTTTCCATCTAAGATAATATAGGGTTCTGTTTATATACCTATTTTTACATTGATTTGATTATGTTATGATGGAATTATTTTTATGATTTCCTTTTATCTTGTATGTATTATGTTATGATGGCATGATGTTTAAGATTTCCATTTTTATTACATGGGTTATGAAATGATGTATGATTTTTGATTTTTTGGCACACATAAGAATGGTATCATTATGAGATGGGTGGGAAATATATCTCCCTCCAATGAAATGGTTAAAGATTTTTTATCTCATGAGATATACATGGCTAGAATGGCAGGTTAAACCGGTTCAGTGAAACAGGACTGAAACGAGGAGTGAACTCGGTTCAGAAATGGACATTGTCCACTAAGATAGTCTTGGAAATGAGTCTTGACTAATAAGAAATGATTCTATATGATTATGTGTGCATGCCAAAATGTTTCATGTTTTAAGTTATGATTATTGGGATTACATTCCACTACTATGATTTATCCCATGTTATGATATTATGATCTCTTTTGCAGGGTAAGATTTCCAAAATGTTATGTTCTTATGAATATGATGTGATTGATATTTATTTTGTTTACCCTTACTGAGCATTTGATCTCACCCATTTATGTTTTATTTTCCCTAGGATATAAAGAAAGGTTTTAGGTAAAAAAAAGGAAGATATTTATGGGAGATGTTGAAGATATTTC
This sequence comes from Viscum album, assembly GCA_963277665.1. Classification (NCBI taxonomy): domain Eukaryota; kingdom Viridiplantae; phylum Streptophyta; class Magnoliopsida; order Santalales; family Viscaceae; genus Viscum; species Viscum album. The sequence continues at coordinate 557,021,452 of OY728162.1, forward strand.
ACCACGATTAGAAGATTATATTCCGAGTTTCCAAAGACACTAAACTATTACGGTCCTTGTGTGTGTGTTTTTGTTATGTACTAAGTATTCCGAAAAAGTAATGTAATGTCTATGTACGTCAAGTTTCAGGTCTCTATAGTTGGTATCATAGGAAAGGTTTAGTCAAGATTTGGAAACTAGGATGCGAGAACTTTAGTGAGATCCCTATAGATATTTCTAAGGTATGTCTAGGGATGTCCCTAAGGTTAAGTATAGGTTATAGTACTAGAATAATGTAACCCAAGATGTTAGATATTTATGGTACTCTCCCTTTATTATGTTGTTTTCTCTAGCGTGATTTTTTCCTCTCACACTATTCTTTTTGGGTTTTAGATGATGGCTGGAACCTAAAGGAACCATGTTGATCAATGTAATGGACAATGCAATGATTGTCCTCCTGAACAAACAAATGTTATGGGAGATGGAGTGCGAAATCTTATTGCTATACTTACACAAGCTATGAATCATTCTGGACTTCCAAATGAGCAGAGAAGGGAACAATATTCTATTGAGTCCTTCATGAGGCAACGTCCACCTTCTTTCAGTGGGTCTTCTGATCCACTTGTTGCTGAACAATGGATCATTACCACTGAAAGGATATTTTCAGTTCTTCAATGTTCTGAACATGATAAATTCATCTTAGCGGTATATCGTTTGGAAGTTGAAGCTGATAAATGGTGGAATCTTATCAAGGATACGAGGCCAAGAGATGAAATTGAGTCCATGGAATGGGATGAGTTCAAGAACTTATTTTTCAATAAGTACTTCCCTCATATTCTTCGAACATAGATGTGAAGGAGTTTCTTGAACTAAAGCAAAAGGATAATGAATCTGTTGGTATATACGAAGAGAATTTTACAAGGCTTGCAAGGTATGCATCTGGATTTATTATCCAACCTAAAAGTAAAGTTGATCGATTCTTCAGTGGCTTAAAACCAAACATTTGAAGGGAATTAGCTATAAGAGACTTCAGTACCTATGAAGAAATTGTGCGTTGTGCTATCAAGGTAGAAATGTAAGTTGGTGTTACTTATCCATCTCATAGTTTTGACAAGAAACGAAAGATGGAGTTCAAGGAGAAATCTCAGAATAATGGTGAAAAGAAGATGAATGTTTCCTTATGCTCAAAGTGTGGAAAGAATCATGGTAGAGAGTGTCTTAAAGGGACTAGAAAATGTTTTAAGTGTGGAAAATAAGGTCATCGAGTAGCTGAGTGTCGAAGTAATGGAAAAAGGGTTTCTAATGATGTGAATAAAGAAAAGACTGCAGAGAACACACCACCAACACTTCAATGCTTCAAGTGCAAGGAAATGGGGAATTATGCTAATAAATTCCCTAATCCAAGGGTTAGTGATGATCGACATGAGAAACCACTTAAGGAAAAGGACAAAGGGAAGTCACATGCGATTACTATTGGCGATGTTGAATATGACAACGATGTGGTGGAATGATTAAGTGTTTATGTAATGGGATTCCAAAATAATGTTGTATATAGTATCGTGGAATATTGGAATATTTATGTATTGGTCTATTGTGGTTTTCAATAATTTTATGGTACCGGTAACCATAGAAAGTGATTGAGATATTTTTGGAAAAAAAGATGATATGCGCATAATGAAGGGAAAACGATAAAATGAAATGTTTGACAGTATTCATGAGCTTATGATTGATATAAGGACTAAGTGATATCATGGTTTGAGTATAATGAATTTTGAGGATTTTGGTTTGTGGAAAGTGTTAACTTTTAACTGCATTCATGTTTTCACTAAGGTTCAATGGTTATTCATTCTTCATGAGAATACATGATTAAGGTATTCACATGTTTGTAATTTGACCAACAAGATATATCTTATGATATATTGGGGATAAATGATGGAATTCACGTGATTGTTATGTGACATTTCAAGTAATCATTTTCTTTATACCATGAGCTTGGACCAAAGTATTTTAGATAAGCCTAAAGATTGGAATGGATTATGTTGGACATAAGTTGGGATATAACTTTTTTCGATATTATTGATGGGATTTTATAGTAATATGGATTTAGAAAATGGACAACCTGCAGGACGGGCGACATCCCATCGTGTCGGACAAGGCTGCGGGAATCGAACCCACAACCGAAGTGCGACTGGCCTTTATTGCCTACCACTGGCCTACAGGAAGTCCCTATTTAGTAGAAACTAGTTTTATTATATTATCCAGTATAATATAAGATGTATAAGTCCATTTTAGGAACCATATATGATTAATTTCACTATAGATGGACTTCCGTATTTTTTTGATAACTTTTCTAACCTTTTGTTTGAGATAGATGGAATGACCCATCATTCTATCACATGATCTACTAACACATCACAAATGGCAAATTCAACTTCATTTCTTTAAGAGATGAAGTGGAAATTATCCAAACAACGACCAACGGTGAGACTATACCAAAATCACGAAAGTATTTCTTCTAATTCCAATTTCATCAAATTTAGGGAAATGATCTTGAAAACCAAAATGTTGTCCTAGTGCTCTTATATCTGATGAATCAGATGGTACCTTAGATCGTCAAAAATTTATGGCTTTGTGATTTCTGGCTTTTCCATAGCCATGTTCTCTACCACTCTCCATCAGAACATGATGGTAAGATTTCTCTTCTATATCCATATTTTCACCAACGTGGAAACCCAGTGATTAGTTTATTTGGGTAACTATTACGTTTCATACTTTTGTTTTTAAAGATTGGTTTTGGTATTCCTTTTTACGATGTGGGATTCTATTAGAGAAACTTTTGAGTGGTAAACCATTTATAACTTCGATGAATTTCGAGGGCGAAATTCATTTTAAGGGGGGTAGAATGTAACACCCTGAGATTTTATGAAAAATAATCTTTTTAATTTCATTAATGTCTTGTGTTGTACACTACACCAAAAGAAGCTTGCACAACACACATCCTTGACTTGCCTTGCATTACACGCAATCGCGACCTTCCTCGATAGCGCGTGTAGTACGCAATACCGAGTTTCACTAAACAAGGATATGCTATTAAAATATTATTAAAACTAGCCGTTATGAATAGTAATAACCACTTTTTGAAATTTTGTAAATTTTTTTTTCAAAGCGGACTTCATTTTTGGATTTGGAATATTGAAATTAGCTTAGGGTGAAATTTTGGTACTTTTTGGGTAACTTTCATTTTCTGATGAATAGTGAAAATTACTAAATTTTAATTAAAAACAACCTTTTTAATCGAATTAATTAATAGCGATAAATTATTAATTTGAGTGGTTTTAAAGTATATTTAGAATATATTTTTACAATTTAATACAATGTTGGTCATTGGATGTAATTTCACATTTAAACCAGACATAAACAAGTGTCGATCTTTTGATAGTTATTATCTCTTAAGAACACGCTATTTGTTTAGACGACGGGAATAAATTTTTAAATTAATTAATTCAACTGATAGTTTTTGAATTTGGTAAAATAGAAATCATTTTTCAGATCATAATATCAAATATTTCTTAGGCCTAATTTTTGGTATTTTTCTAGAAACTTTCATTTTTTTGATGAATAGTGAAACCACTAAGTGGTAGTTAAAAAAATGAATTTTTCATAAAACTTAATTTTACCGCTTCTGTGAGTATAATTTCAAAAATTTGAGAGACATGGTTGATGTCAGTAAGTAAAATGTGGTTCAATGAGATGAAAATAATTTTTGGTGAATAGTAACTTTTTACTTTTTTTTACCATGGTTAAAAGTAAATAGGGTAATTATGGGTGAAAATGGTATTATTATTACCCTAAAACATGTCATAATTCTATTGGATAAGTTTAATTATACCAAAAACAACCTTATGAATAAAATATGACCATTTAGGCCCACTTGGATTAGATTAGGACATTTATTATTAATTTATTTAAAGAAGGGTTAAAATAGTTAAAATCAAAGTTTAATAAGTATGTCATTTTTAATATAGGGTTATATATAAGATAAATTCTACTATAAATATTCATTAGAAATATAAAACGATTTCCTACATAATGGTATTTTATTTGTAGTTTTTAGACATTAAATAATTTAATTTATTTATGACACAAAGATGATGCAGTAATTATCTTATTAATGAAATATTGACATAATTGATGTTATAAATACCCAAATAAATGTAATTTGACACTTTTTATGAATTCCACTAATTTTATAGGTTAAAATGACATGTTAGTATTGATTTAATTAACCTTTATAGAACTAAGAATTCTGTTATGAGTTTCACAAAAATCAATTACTAAATAGTGTCAAAATTGACATAAAAGAGTTTTTAAAACAAATATTATATTATTAATTGTTATTTTATTCCTAAAAATCTAAGGTTCGGCCAAATTACTTATATAATGTTATATATATTAATAATAAACAACTTGGGGTTCTTTTGGCTTGTTATAGTATGTTTATTATCCTTATAGTGTAAGAACACAAAAAGACACGGTAAAAGTAATATTATCTAACTTAAAGTTAAAACTAAATGATATGGTTAAAATAGTAAAATAAACTTGTCAAAATTCTATTGTATGAGATTATTTCGACCCATCCCCACCATATATTCAAAATAAATCAATTTGGAGCTATTTAAAACCTAATTTGGCTTTATAATAAAATAATATGTTTAATTATTCAAAAGGTGCCCCTCTCCTCTCTTATAAAAGGGCACCTCCTCCCTCTCTTCCTCACACCACTTTGAGCCTCCAAGCTCGGCCAAACCCTGACAAATTCTCTTCTCCACTTCCCTAACAACATCCTAGAGGTCCTGGTATTCTTCAAAGACCATGTTTAGTACCCTAAGTGGAGGACTCAAAGAGGCGCTTCAAAGAAGAGGTAATGTCTGTTACCGATTCTTTCAACTTTATTTCTTATTCCACATATTCTTCTTAGGTTGTTTCATTATGAAGTAATAACATCAGTATCACTCATATACTGATATTTTATTATATGTATGAAACAACCCTATTTCACCATCTATCCATCCTACGTAAAATGAAATCACCGCGCGTGCGTACATACGGAATACCGTCTCCACGCCGTGGTGTAATTAATTTTCCACCACCACCTTACTTGGATGGGTATAATGGTGTACATAATAACTATATATGATTATTTTAAATTTATATTGATTCTGAAATAGTATACATACACTCAAATACAATTCCACGATCATGAGAACGATATCATCGCTCGTGCCTACGTACGGACTACCGTCTCCACGACGCGATGAGATTCATTCTCCATGTTACCCATTCATGAATGATTATAAAGTATATATAAGTAATTATGAAATATATGAAATAATAATGATACTTGATTTATGTGTATATATATTTATGTCATCTACTTAATTCCATTCAACTCAATAAGGAAACGAAAACAGCGTTCATGCGTACATACGGCCTACCGTCTCCATGAACGGTGTATTTCTTTCTATTTACTTATCTATTATATATATATGTATATTATGAATATATATTATATATAAATCATGTTTTATATTCTATAATTAAGTAATCATGATATAAGTAATCATATGAATAATTACAAGTCAAAACACGGACGACAAATGAAACGATTTTACCCAAAACGCTCTTTAACATGGAATTTACAAAAGAACGGGTAAAATAAAGTCCTAAGTGAACAATATATGATATCATAACAATGAGTATTATTATGTAATAAGTAAATGACATTATTGAAATCATTATACAGGAGGTTCGGACACTTACGAAGCAAATCGTACCTAAGGTAAGGGAAAATATCACAATCTCATTTTTATCCGAGATTGTTTATACTTTGGTATTTACTGGGGTGTATTTTATCATCCACAACCATGTTTCCTCAATATGAAATATTTATATCCTTCTACAATAGTTTAAATCCAATTTTACCCTTCGGTGAGTTTTTAGTAAAAGATATGAAAGGAATCTTTTGTCGTTTTTCGTACGAGGTACTTTTTGAATTTTTCGACAAAAGTACAAGAAGAATGTTTTTTTAACTTATACGGAATGAATGGATTTTTAAAACATTATTTCCAAGAAGCTTCCTTTACATGTTTTCACGTTTATTTTTAATCATATTCTTTTAGTTTAAAATTGTATGACATGTTAAGAAAGGAAAAAAAATTGAAGTATAAAGGATATTTTCCTCAAGAATGGAGTTCAAGTGTTTTATCAAAATTATTTTCCATCTAAGATAATATAGGGTTCTGTTTATATCCCTATTTTTACATTGATTTGATTATGTTATGATGGAATTATTTTTATGATTTCCTTTTATCTTATATGGATTATGTTATGATGGCATGATGTTTAAGATTTCCATTTTTATTACATGGGTTATGAAATGATGTATGATTTTTGATTTTGTATCCCACATAAGAATGGTATCATTATAAGATGGGTGGGACCTATATCTCCCTCCAATGCATTGGGTAAATATTTTCTATCTCATGAGATAGACATGGCTGGAATAGCAGGTTAAACCAGTTCAATGAAACAGGACTGAAATGAGGAGTGAACTCGGTTCAAAAATGGACTTTGTCCACTAAGATAGTCTTGGAAATGAGTCTTGACTAATAAGAAATGATTCTCTATAATTATGTGTTTATGCCACAAAGTTTCATGTTTTAAGTTATGATTATTGGGATTACATTTCACTACTATGATTTATCATATGTTATGATATTATGATCTCTTTTGTAGGGTAAGATTTCCAAAATGTTATGTTCTTATGAATATGATTTGATTGATATTTCTTTTGTTTACCCTTACTGAGCATTTGAGCTCACCCTTTTATGTTTTATTTTCCCCGGGATATAAAGAAATGTTTTAGGTAAAAAAAAGGAAGATCTTTATGGGAGATGTTGAAGATCTTTCACCATGATTTAAAGATAATATTCTGAGTTTCCAAAGACACTAATGTATTACGGTCCCTGTCTGTGTGTTTTTGTATGTACTAAGTATTCTGCCAAAGTAATGTAATCTCTATGTACGTCAAGTTTCGGGTCTCTACAAATACATCCAGACTAATAAATTCCTCCTCCTTATGATCTATGCCATGTATAATTTGATCATTCCAATCTAACTACAAATTAAATAACATTCAAATTAGTTCAAAACATAATCTAAAAAATATGTAATAAATGTATGTAAACATACCAATTGTCAAATACATATCCCATGGAGTTTCAGGTACATGACCATGTGATATTTCTATTAATATGAATAATTCCCATGATCATATAATCGAAAGAATGTTGTGGGCTATCTATGATGAAATTTACCGTATCAAATACATGTTTCCCAATACTCAATTTAACATTCATGATAATATAGTCAATCCATAATCTGTTCATCTATTAGTGCAATAGAATATAATCCATAAACCTATTGTTGTTCAATGGGAAGATGTTTTATATATGAGAATTCTTCCATGACTCAGTCTTTCTAGTGCTATACAACGATGCAGATGTGGAATAGTGGAACCACTTAATCATGACCTCTAACTATTTCTATGAAGTATGGTGGAAGAGATATGGAGAAAAATATTATATATAGGATCCATGAAACAAAAAATGACAACTCAAAAAATTTCAAAAATTATCATGAAAATATTTCTAAGTTAAAATTATAATATCTTGAATCAAGTATTAGATAAATTAATTTTCCCATAAAAAATTAATGTTAAACCTATATCAGCATGTTGTATAGAATCAACAATATCTCAAAAGATATGAACACTATGTCTTATAGTATGTTCCTAATAATGAGCCCGAATCCACCTAGTTAAAAAAATTAATATATGGTATGTCTATAATTGAAATTAAAAAATAACTAAAAAATAACTCAAATTAATGATGTAAACATATCATCATCCCTGTGTGTAGTCCTGAAATGGGTGTTGTGGAAGGGGTGTGATCATTCTAAGAGAAATGTGTGGAAACCACTCCAAAACCCACATTTATACAATATCCATACACCCTACAATCTTTTTTCATAACAACACAACAACCAGTGTATAATAATCTATACAGAAGTGATATCACAGTTGCCCCCCAATGATATCTACCCATATGTTCAAGATCCTCATGTATTTGTAGTTACATCATGTATACCATTGTGGCATAGTGGTCTACATACAACATGCATATGTCCAGTCACATAATGTATGCATGTTTGTGTTGAATAAATATATCCCCATACATATCATCATAAATGGTAAATAAATTATCATCAATTCACCCCATGTACAAATAGGAACTCTGGAAGACATATGTTAAGCAAACAATGATAATGCCTAGTGGATAGTGTATGACTACACACCTGTTTTCAATAGTGGAAACTGTAACTACATATAAATGGAAGGGTAGACCGAGAATCTAAGATACATACCTTAAACTAATTTTCATACACCCCTAGGTATATGAAATGTGTGTTTCTCTGGTCACTACATTTCAATAATATTCATTATCAAGTATTTATAAATAGTATTTAAGTTTCACAAGGGGGATACATAAAATCCATCATGTATGAGGTATGTAATAATGGATGTTGGATGTGAATCTTTGTGAAAATGATGTTCTCTATGAATAAAAATTTTTCAAATTGTTATTTGTGCCAATATATCACACGACATGTGTGAATTATGCGTAGATAAAAAAGGAATACCAGTCTAAATGTAGGTATAGTAAGTCATTAATGTGGACTATTATTTAACTCATGCCTATTTTTTTTGTCTTGATATAAAGTATTTTTTCAGTTTCTAATTGATTTTACATTAAAATGATGCATTTTATTTATGATATAGGCTTATTGTTTGATTTACTTTCTAAATTGAAATTTGAAAACAATATTTCATTATAGTGTAATTGGTTAAATTTTATAGGTATATTTAATTAATTACATTTAAATATTATGATTACAAAAATAAATACATGTAAAAACCTCTATATTAATTGATAGATTATATTAATCATTTTAGTTGATTGATGAAAATCCTATATTTCTAATAAATCTTTTATATTTTTGACCTTATTAGATTTATAAGACACGCCTCCAGGAATGTTCCTATTTTTTGGTCAAATCCATCTCATTTTGAATATGTGTCAACTTTGAGCCCCCTTTTCGTCACCTCCTATTCATGATTAGTTGTTTTGTGGGCATGTTAATAGATTGAAAAAAAATTATTATATTCTACCACAGAAATTCACAATGAACATTAGGAGTAGTTAACACTCTCTAGTGGATAAACTGGTACCAAGAACTGCTCCCTATATAATCTTACAGAATATCCTATTGTGATCACTTTTCTACAACGATACTAAAATTATTTAATCTCACTATGATCACAGTATTGATACACTAGTAAAATGAAAAGAAAAACAACCTATAGTATGATTCATAGGATCATGAGACTTAGGGACCACACATCAACACCCTCCATAATCAAATGAACATTCATGAAATATTTTGGTCTCCAGAATAACATTATCAATATAACACTAGAAATGGTGACCATATAACATCCCTCTATTCAGAAACACATTTCCATCTGTCCACATTTAAAAAATGCTTTATAGTGTGATATATGGCCTCTCATACTAAAAATATAATTTTAATTTAAAATATTATACTAATATTATATTATTATTATGCGTCTTTTAATTATCATATACTCTAATATTCTTAATTTCCTATGATGGGAAATTTTTAAACTCCCATGAAAATTTAATTAAAATATTTTACAATGTTGTTCATCATATTTTCATATCCATCCAATCATCATAAACCAGTGAATATTTATGATATAGAAGTTTCATCATGTAATAATAAACTAACTGATTATCACTTTTATTATCATAAAGACACTCCTCCATCCTTTTTTTTAAAGGATTTTATGCTAAAAAAATCAAAATACAGATTACAATAACTATGACAACTATTTTTTAGACAAAAAATGATATACATGTCACTTTTTATGATTTCATTCTTTATTGAGTCATCCTTGAACCTCCTTCACACATTTAATGTAATGTGTTGATTACAATATCGATGATTTGAATGGGGTGGCCTCCATAATAGATATTCATACTGTACTACATTTTTGATTGCACAATGATGACTTGAAATATTAAAAATCTCTTCTATATATATCAAAAACTCTATGATCCCAGTCAAGAACCAACTCCAAGATGAGATCTTGTCCTTCTAGATAAGAAAAAGGTAAATGGGATTTATTAGCATATTTTTTAGAGTAAATAAATAATGTTCTTGTATAATTTCCACTCAAAAATGTTCCAACAATATGGATAAACATATTGCAATGTCTGAAAGTATCCAAAAATGGTAAATGTGACCAAAATAATCTATCAAACACTACCTCTGACTGATCAACATGGTTTGGTTGATAAACATATTAAATAGTCTGTAACTTATAGATAACTTAATTTTGGATGTATAAAGCTCCGTAATTTATGGTAAAACATGATTACAGTAATAAAAGTCGCTGTAAACTTTCACAATAGCCTTTTATTATGTAAACAATGCCTTTTAGTAAGATATTTGATATCGTACAATCTATTTGATAATCTCCACCACCCAAACATTAGGAACATTTTGACAAGATCTTATCATTTAAAAAATAATATTTGAAATGAATTCAGTATCTTATGATGAGTGATCCTCTAAAAGGATTGGGTTCCCCCATCTGTATGGACATAATCAATTAATTCACCAATAGTAAAAAAATGTTATCAATTATAGATGAAAAATGTATCTGATAGATTGAATCATATTTTTTAAACTAAATCATATAAATATATCTCTTTGAGACTTCTATAACATAACTATAATGTATTTCAATGTAATACTATTTTATAACATTTGTCATTTCTTCTATGTAGTGAAAATAAACACCAATACACATAACACCTTCAACAAACACTCAATTCGTACCACCAATATGTCATGTAAAATATGTATGATGTGTTATAATTGTAACGTCCCGGTTTTGGAAGCCGCCCAGAGGTGCCCCACACCTGATTGGTCACATGGCCTCAAGAGCATTTCCCCTAATTCCAGAGGCTTCCAACTAGTAGTGAGGACCTTGGGTGTGATAGTGGGGAAACTATTCCCTTATTGGCAAAGTAACACAGCGGATGATAAACATATAACAATAGAGGAAGTAGTAATAATATCAAACGACGTGAAATAGAGGAATACTACTGAAATAAATAGATGGAGCACATATATAAAAATGATGCATGATACATATTTCTATTAAAGCAGCTAAACATGTCACAATGCTGAAAATACAGAACTAAACCAATGTAAAATAAAATCAGTAAACAACTCAACATCATCGCAAGCCAAAGCTCGGTCCCATGCTCTCTAGATCTATGCAGTAAAGTACCAGAAGTAGAAGGGTTATTTCCCTTATCTATACCTGCATCAATATAATCTATTTGGACCCAAAAGCATGGCCCAAATATGGTGTGAGACTAAATACTAGTAGGAGACCACCGCGAGATATGTGCCTAACTGTCAGTGAATATACTTGGTAGGCAATAAGCAAAAGAATTAGTAAATAAGGAAGTTCTCAACAGTAAACATTCCTACAGTTCAGATCATTCAGTTCTATAGAGCAAGTAAACATATAATTATAAATAGGTAACCCTCTAGGATGTACTCACAACCTATCCCCTCTGGTCCTAACTTGCAACCACAAACATCCCTCTATCAAGTACACAATGTCTAACCCATCTGGTTTAGCTTTTGTAAAGGCTCTATGAGGAAGCACTCAACATCAATTCTCCTTATAGCCAAGTATGAATAAAGACTCTCTGAGGAAGCACTCACTGTCAATTCCCCCTAGATTCTTTTAATGGAAACTACATGCACTCTGTAGAATCACTCAACGTCAATTCCCCCTATCACCTCATAATGTAACTATATACCATCTGAGGAATCACTCAATATCAATTCCCCATATGGTCTCATAGTGTGATTAAAAATAACAGACACTCTGGAGAATCCCTTACATCTATTCTCCCTATGGTTCACTACACCAGGTTCTCACAGACTTGTGTAAGTCAACAATCATTGAAAATCATATCGGCCAATGAAAACCTCAAGAAGTACTTGGCTAATATTTTATTGCATAATAGCATGGTTGATAAGAAAAATCACTACATCCAACAAAACTAGGCATGGAAAGAAAACAACAGCCTAACAGGAAAACAATGCCAAACAGTCATAAACAAAATATGTATGGGTAAACACTTACCAGGCATATAAATTAACCATATTCTCATTCAATTAACTTCTTTTCATGCATACAAGCATAGAAGTAAAACAACAAGGCTAAATTAGTAAACACGCAATACCCCATTCAAGTGTATTGGGAACATTAGCACATATAACTCAAAGAATATAAATGTAAAAGCATAAACCACCTACCTCGGAGTTTGGAGATCACTATTTGTGAACCTCAAGCCTTGAATCTCTCAAGAACATCATAGATCTAAAAAACAACTAAAACATCCAATAGAGGATAACTTGATAAATAAGAGGAATTAGAAAACGAAGATCAAGATGAAAGAAGAGCTTACTGAGATAATCCCAATGCAATTGGTGGAGATAGATTCTGAGAATAGACGCTCACTTAGGGGCTCAGAGAAGATTCAGGGTTGTATGGGTTCTCTCAGATGAACCATACCTAGAAGTAGGGATTTTTGGCAATTAGATGTGACCTCGGTACATTTAATAAAAAAAACAGCATGTACTATAGATGTACATGATATGTACTTGCCTTTTCGATACTCCTCTTTAGGCGGTCTCCAGGTCACAAAATGGCCATGTTCACAGTCGCTACATGACTAGCACATGGATACCTGCGGTAACCGAGTATACGTCGGGTATTCATAAAGTACACGGCGTGTACTTTAAAATTTTCCAGAAACTTTTATTTTTCTCAAAAACGACCATAAAAGGAAAAAATACCTAAAAAGAATATATGAGTTCTTACAAAATTCTCCACTTAAAGAAATTTGACCCTGAATTTCCCTAGAAAGGTGGCATAGAAGAAGAAAGGCTGAATAACATCATCCACTTTGATCGTACTGCGGCCTCCCTCTCCCAAATATCGTCCTGCACTCTCTCGTGATGTCATAGCACACGTATCAGAGGAACATACCAGCCATGTAGAACCTTCACACTTTTATCAACAATACGGATAGGATGATCCTCGAATGAGGTATCCACCTCTAACTCAACCTCCTCAGGTTGGAAAACATGAGATGGGTCTGAGAAGTAATGTCAAAGTGGAGAAATGTGGAAGATGTTGTGCATATCCTAGTACCTCTGATGTAACTACAACATATAGGAAACTTGTCCAACTCTCTCCAATAACTCAAATGGCCCGATATACCTTAGAGAAGGCTTACCCTATCTCCTACTCCTTCTCTGTCCTATCCTCGGTGTGGTACGTAGAAAAACCTGATCCCTGAATTCGAACTCCAGAGGTTGTCTCCACTGATCAACATAAGACTTTTTTTTGATACGGTGCAGCATCCATCCTCTTCCAAATCAACTATATCTGCTCTATGGCCTCCTGGACAAGATGAGGTCTTAGCATAGCTGCCTCTCCTACCTCCAGCCAACAAAAAGGTGATCGGCATGGCCGACCATACAAGGCCTCATAAGGCGCCATCTGAATAGTTGTTTGAAAACTATTGTTGTAAGATAACTCCACATGAGGTATGGGCTTCCCCCTAGAACATCCAAAATCAAGGATTCATGATCACAGCATGTCCTCAAGAACCTGAATCGTACGCTTAGACTGGACATCTATCGGAGGGTCGTAAGTTTTACTCAAAAGTACATGTGTACCCAAAGCCTTATGTAGCCCATGCTAGACCCGAGAAGTAAAACGGGAATCCCCGTCTAAAACAATGGAGTGTGGAACTCCATATAAGCATAAAATCTCACAGATTTACAACTATCATAGCTCATCAACATGAAAGGTCTCCTTGATCGGCAAGAAGTGATAAACCTTCATGATTCTATCAAGGACAACCCATACTGCATCATTCCCTCAATGAGACCTTGGTAAACCTATAATGAAATCCATCACGACATCATTCCACTTCCATTCAATAATGGGTAACTGCTAGAAAAGCCATGTTGTTCGTTGCTGCTCTTCCTTCATCTACTAATAGGTGGAACACCACAAGATGAAACTAGAAACACCTCTCTTCATTCATGGCCACCAATACAATTGGTGAAGATCACGATACATCTTGGTCACTACATGATGAAATTCCCAAGTCGAGGAATGAAATTCCCACATCATCTACTTGTGTATGCCTGCTGGCACCCATACGCACCCCTAGAAATGCAAGATCCCATCCTCACCTATGGTACATCTAGAAATGGGGTCCTCTCCTAAAAATCATTACCATAGAGCTAGGCCTTCTGAAAGTGATTACTGCCTCATTAGAACTCGATCAAGAAAAGTTGAGGTAACATCTACAGAATAATGAAAATCCTTCCCTATTCTATTGTGCACCTCCAAATTCATCTTAGAGAATATAGTCATATGTTGCACTCACTACTGTCCTGCTGAACCGCCTATATTTGAGTCCTCATACTCAATGCATCAACCACTGTGTTGCCTTTCCCCATTGTGTAGGAAAGCTCAAAGTCAAAGGAATGAAGGTACTCAACCCACCTTTGTTGTCTTGAATTCAGATCACGCTGAGTGAATATGTACTTGAGACTTTTTTGGTCGGTGAAAACCACAAAATTGACTCCCAGAAGGTAATGTCTCCAACAACATCAAGCAAGAACAACAGCATCCAACTCGATATCATGCATCAGGTAGTTTCTCTCATGTTTCCTCAATTGCGAAAACCCGTATGCAACGACTCCTTCCCCCTAGATAAGCACAGATCCTAGACCGATATCTGAAACATCACAGTAAATAGTATAGCTCTTTCCCGGATGTAGAAAGACTAGTATCAGTGCTGAAGTAAAACATATTTCTAGCTCCTGAAAGGCTGAATCACAAGAATTTGACCCCAAGAACTTATCACCCTTCTTAGTCAGGGCCATCAGTGGTGCTTCTAGGAAAGAAACGTCATGTATGAAATTCCTGTAGTATCTAGCCAGCCCTAGAAAATGTCACACCTCAAATACATTTTCCGGATGCTCCCAAGAAACTTCTACTCCCATTTTATATGGGGATACTGATACTCCTATCTCTGAGATAACATGACCCAAGATTTGAATCTAATCCATCCAAAAGTGTCATTTTGTGAGATTAACATATAACTAATTCTCTCTCAGTGTACTCAAAATGGTATCAATATGGGTAGCATGATCGCGTTGTGTGTTAGAGTATACCATGATATCATCCACGAAGAGAACCACGAAAGAATCCAAGTATGGATGGAACACTCAGTTCATCACTGCCATGATAACTACAGGAACATAAATTGGACCAAACGACATAAACACATACTTGTATAGACCATACCAGCTCTTGATTGGTATCAGATGTTTATTAGATGGTTTAACTCACATCTGATGATAATCGGATCTCAATTAAATATTCGAGAACAACTGGGCTCCTCGAAGCTGATCAAAGAGATCATCAATCCTTAGTAAGGGATATTGGTTATTGACCATCAATTGGTTCAGCTACCAATAATCCACACAACTCATTAGGGTACCATATGCCTTCTTCGTAACCAGGACAGGAGAACCCCAGAGAGAAGTACAGGTTAGATGAAACCTTTTACCTACAACTCTTCCAACTACTTCTTGAGCTCCTGTAACTTGGGTCTATCCATTCTATAAAAAGTAATGGACACTGGTGATTCTACTGGCACAAGATCATTGGGAAGTTTTACCCCATGCTTTGGAGTAAAACCTGAAAAGTACTCTAGAAAGACATCTCTCAAACGATCCACCACTGGAGGAAAGTCCAACTATGATGTCCCATGGTCATCCAGGTATAGACTAGAAATATGGGTAGTAACTCAACCTAACCCATGATGAACAGTTCCTGCTCTACTCGCCTGGACATCCCATTCTCTTTTATGAAGAAACAATCAACCTTTTGGTGATGTGAAACTCATCATACGGACATAATATTCAAAGACTACCTAGAAAAGAACAAACCAGTCCATTCTGAGAATGAAATCATACCATGCCATCACTATGACATAATGGTCCAATATAAAGTGGCACCCACAATCTTCTAGAGGTAACTCCTTGCACTGTTGCACACTAGCCTTTCTATTCCCCAATAGAGTGTCTAGCATCAAGATATCAACAGATGAAAATATGGAGAGCCCAAGACACTCCACAACAGAAATAGATATAAAGCTATGGGAAGACCTTGTATAGAAAAGAGTAGAATCTAAAACTAAGGTAACTAAGATTATTCCTCGAACTGTAGAGGGTCCTAGATCCTACTCTTACTGGGTCTACTCCACTACAAAAGTCTAACCTAAACCACAACCCTCTGACCCTGCCTGACCACTCTGAGCTAATCCACCCTGATGTCACTAAAAGCTTGGAGATTGGCTACCATAGCCATGACCTCTACCTCGGCCCGAATGGCCGGAAGAACTCCAGTTCCCAAACTGATGAGAAACTGGTGACGCTGCTCCAGAATGAGGAGTCATAGAAGAACCCCTATCACCAGATGCTGGTGAAAATATCTGATAGAAACAATGATGGTGACCTATCTTGCCGCATGATCGACACTCCACTAGGTCTCTAAAGAAATGTGGACTTGTATGCCCGACCTTCCTACACTGTTAGAAAACAACCTAGATACCTAAAGGTACATCATTCTTACTCAGATATCCACATGTAGTCTTCCTACAGTGCTTCCTGCTATCAGCTGGTGAAGCACTAACTCTTCATGCTGAACCGCCCTAGCCCACAACTTTAGAATCCCTCATATTGCGCTCTTTCATCAGTGAATAGAAGACTATAGAAGTGATGGAAGTCAACCATAAGATGTTCACCTAAGCCTGAATCTCTTTCCTGAGATCATCCTCAAACATCTGTTCCAGGAACAACCCATCACCTCTAGAAAGTGGGTAAAGCGTTGTAGCTCAGTGAAGCCGGAAGAGTACTCCATAACAGAAATATTACCCTACTCCAAACTCATGAACTCTCAGGCTCGAATGGCCCTCAAAGTCTCTGGATATAAGTAATTGTAGAAGGTACATTGAAACTCCTCACAAGTCATACCATGTTGGCATCCCACCTGTGAGATAACATCCCACCATCTCATGGCGGAATCTCGAAGCCTATTGGTAGTGAGCTTTATCCTCCTCTTTAGAGGCATCATCAGATGCTTGAAAATTTTCACCATGAATTCTAGCCATGAATCTGTAGCCTGAGTTCCTCCTTCACCTATAAATGTGGGAGGATGTTGCTACTGAAATACCCGAATCAATTCTTCCATGATAGGGTAGGAGGCAGTACTCCTAGGAAGGCCTGCATGAACCTCATGATGCCCTCTCGGAACTGTGCATCAACACTTGTGTCCAGAATGATGGTCGGTTCCAAGACTAGCACAACTAGAGGATCTACTGGAAGTCCTTGATCACCCATATCCTATGTCTGATAACTGCCCTATAACTGGTGGACAACCGTAGTACAACCGTATGATGTCTCTGTGGCATGATCCCCTAACCCTTTAACATAGGTGTGTACCCTTGAAAAAATTGGTCATGTAACACCCCATACATGGTGTGTTGTCCTTACACATGGCGTGTACTTAAATCCTCATCCACTGCATGAGTTCCCTCACACAACTAGGCCATGCGGTTCTCATAGAACAAGACTACACTGTGTGTTAGTACCAAACACGGTGTCTACTAGACGAGCTTCACCGACCCATGTTGTTAGTGAAATAACTGGATACACATCTCACACTACATGGCATGTTCCATATGGACATGGCATGAACTAAAGATTTCCTCCAACCCTTGTTTTTAGTGACATGGTCAGTTAAAAGGTTCTGTAACACGACATGTACATCCAGTACACAGCTTTTCCTACCAAGGATTCCAAACCCTATGTCCCCGCCCACATAGTCTAAGACACAGTTAAAGACTACACGATGTGTACATATGGTACACGGCGTGTACTTAATAAAAACAGTTTCTTCCTGAATATAAGAACACATGGCATGTATTTAACACTACATGGTGTGTATTGTGGGTTTTTCAAGACATTAAGCCTTATAAACTACTCCAGAACCTATAAAAACACTGAAACAAACATTAATGTGCCAAATTTAGATTCGTGAGGGCCCATAATCCCCACCAATCCAATCATGGTATCCTATAAATGTTATGAAATAGCATAACAAATCAATGATCCACCAAATTCCGTTCAATGAGGGCCCATAACACCTCAAGAACCAATGTTTAGCGTTCACTGAAAAAAAACCTTACACAAACAACCCTATCAAATAGTAGATATTCTTATTAAGGAATATGTCAAAACAATATGAATATATAGAACAACATCTATCAAAACAATATGAAAACCCTAATCCAACCTAAATGATATTGAACATGTGATTTCTAAAAAGGCCCTATATGATGCCTGAGATGGGATACCCTGATCTCATCAGGTTGCAACAGAAATAGAACTTCAATAAAATAAACAGTAATAGCCCAAAACATGTTAATCACACAACGTGAAAATCTAATCAACTGTAAAATTGAAAAACCATGAAAATTGCAATAATCAAGGTAGATTGGATTTTCCCTGTACACAGGTCAGCTACTCTTGGGTACAGCTTATTACCAAGTACCAATCCCTTTATTTCCTTGTCTATAGGCTCCAAATAGTATGTCAAGAGAAAATAATCCCTCTGATACCACTTTGTAACATCCCGGTTCTACAATCCGCCTAGAGGTGCCCCATACCTGGTTGGTCACATGGCATCAAGCACAATTCCCCTAATTCCAGAAGCTGTCGACTAGCAGCGAGGGCCTTTGGTGTGAGTGGGGAAACTATGTCATCATTGGAAGAGTAACACAGCAAATGATAAATAGATAAAAATAGAGGAACCAGTAATAATATCAAATAACAAGAAACTGCGGAAGTCTGAAGAAATAAATAGCTAGAGAACATTTATAAAAATGATGCGTGATACATATGTCTAGGAAAGTATCCAAACATGTCACAATGCTGAAAATACAGTACTAAACCAAAGTAAAAGAAAAATAGTAAACAAGTCCACAGTATTGCAAGGAAATTTTTGGTCTCATGCTCTCCAGCTCCAAGCAGTCAAGTACCAGAAGTAGAAGGGATCTTTCCCTTATCTATACCTGCAACAGTAGAATCTATTTGGACCCAAAAGGATGGCCCAAACAGGGTGTGAGACTAAATCCCATTAGGTAACCACCATGAGATTTGTGCCTAATAGACAGTGAATATATATG
Source organism: Viscum album (assembly GCA_963277665.1). NCBI lineage: Eukaryota > Viridiplantae > Streptophyta > Magnoliopsida > Santalales > Viscaceae > Viscum > Viscum album. The sequence goes on from OY728162.1 coordinate 557,041,005, forward strand.
GCAGGAAATAAGAAAAAGAAGCAGTAAACAAGGATGTTCTCATCAATAAACATTCCTACAGTTCAAATCATTCAGTTCCACAGAGCAAGTAAATAGATAATTACAAAAAGGTAACCCTCTGGGATGTATTCATAGTCTATCCCCTCTGGTCCTACCTAGAAACCACAAACAACCCTTTGGTATGTAAACAGAGTATAACCCCACTATTTTAGATTTGTAAATTACCTTTGAGGAAACACTAAACATCATTTCCCCTTATATCCAAGTATGAATAAAGACTCTCTGAGGAAGCACTCACTGTCAATTCCCCCTATAGTCTTTTAACAAAAAACTACAGGCACTCGGAAGAAGCACTCAATGTCAATTCCCCCTGTGGCCTCATAATGTAACTATAGACCCTCTGATGAAGCACTCAACATCAATCCACCCTATGGTATCACATCATGATTAAAAATAATGGACACTTTGGAGAATCCCTTACGTCTATTCTTCCTATGGTCCACTACATCAGGTTTTCACAGCCCTGTGTAAGTCAAAAAAGCATGGAAAATCATATCAGTCAGAGTAAACCTCAAGAACTACTTGGCTAATAGTCTACAACATAATTGCATGGCAGATAAGAAAAATCACTCCATCCAACAATACTAGGCATGGAATGAAAACAGCAGCCTAATAGGAGAATTGTGCCAAACATTCATAAACAAAATATGCGTGGGTAAAGACTTCCCAAGCATATAAATTAACCCTATTATCATTCAATTAAATTATATTCAAGCATATAAGCATAGCAGGGAAACAACAAGGCTAAATTAGTAAACACGCAATACCCCGTTCAAGGGTATTGGTAACTTTTGCACATAAAACTCAAAGACTATCAATGTAAAGGCACAGACCACCTACCTCGGTGTTGGTAGAACACTATACGTGAACCTAAAGCCTTGAATATCCCAAGAGCATCGTAGATCTAAAAAAATGTCTAAAATGACCAATAGAGGATAACTTGAGAAAGAAGATAAATTAGAAAATGAAGCTCAAGAAGAAGGAAGAGCTCATCGAGATAATCCCAACGCAATTGGCAGTGATCGATTCGGAGAACAGATGCTCGCTCAGGAGTTCAGAGAAGATTTATGGCATTTTGGGTTCTCTCGAATGAACCAGAATTAGAAATAGGGATTTCTGGAAATTAGACATGACCTCGGTACATTTAATGAAAAAAATAGAAAATAAACAGCGTGTAATTTAGATGTACATGACATGTACATGCCTTTTTTGATACTCCTCTTTAGGTGATCTCCAGGTCACCACATGGTTGTGTACACGGTCTCGATATGGATAGTACATGGCTACCCACGGTAAACGAGTACACATTGGGTATTCATAAAGTACATGGCGTGTACTTCAAAATTTTACCGAAACTCCTCTTTTTCACAAAAACGAACATAAAAGGAAAACATGCCTGAAAAGAAGATATGGGTTCTTACAAACATCTCCCCTTAAAGAAATTTTTCCCCAAATTTCCAAGGAAGGTGGCATAGAAGAAGAAAATCTGAATGACTTTAGCCACTGTGACCGTATAGTGGCCTCCCTCTCCAAAGTCTTGTCTTGCACTTGCTCGTGATGCCATAGCACTCGTACCAGAAGAATAGACTAGCCATGGAGAACCTTCGTACATTTATCAACAATCTGGATAGGATGCTCCTTGAAAGAGGTATCCATGTCTAACACAACCTCCTTAGGTTGGAAATCATGAGACGGGTCTGAGAAGTAACGTCAAAGTGGAGAAATGTGGAAGATTTTGTGCATAGCTCGGTACCTCTAAGGTTACTAAAACCGATAGGCAATTGGTCCAACTCTCTCCAATAACTCAAACGGCCCAAAGTACCTCATAAGAGGCTTACCCTGTCTCACAATCCTTATGTGTCCTAACCTTGGTGTGACATGTAGGAAAACCTGATCCCCGACTTCGAACTCCAGAGGTCGTCTCCGCTGATCGGCATAAGAATTTTTTTGATACTGTGCAACAGTCGTCCACTTCCAAATCAACTATATATACTCTATGGTCTCCTAGAAAAGATTAGGTCCTGTCATAGCTGCCTCTCCTACCTCCATCCAACATAAATGTGATCGGCATGGCCGACCATACAAGGCCTCATAAGCCACCATCTGAATAGTTGCTTGAAAACTATTGTTGTAAGATAACTCCACATGAGGTATGTGATTCTACCAAGAACATCCAAAATCAAGGATGCATGCTCACAGCATGTCCTCAAGCACCTTAATTGTATGCTTTGACTCGACATCTATCTGAGGGTGGTAAGTTGTACTCAAAAGTACATGTGTACCCAAATCTTTTTGTTTCCCCTGCCAGACCTGAAAAGTAAAACGGATGTCCCTGTATGAAACAATGTAGTGTGTAACTCCATGTAATCATAAAATCTCATAGATTTACAACCATCCCAGCTCATCAACACTAAAGGTCTCATTGATTGGATACAAGTGAGAAATATTCGTGATTCTGTCAAGGAAAACCCATACTGCATCATTCCCTAGAGGCGACCTTGGTAAACCTATAATTAAATCCATCGTGACATCATTCAACTTTCATTTGAGAATTGAAAAATACTGAAAAATTCATGCTGGTCGTTGATGCTCCGCCTTCACCTACTAATAGGTGGAACACATCATGATGAAACCAGAAACATCTCTCTTTATTCATGGCCACCAATAATAACGATGAATATCACAATACATATTGGTTACTACAGGATGAAATGACCAAGATAAGGAATGAAAGTCCCACATCATCTTCTTTCGTATGCCTGCTAGAACCCATACGCACCCCTAGAAATGAACGATCTCATCCTCGCCTATGGTCCATCTAGAAATAGGGTCCTCTCCTAACACTCTTTCCCGTTGATCAAGGCCTTCTGAAACTAATAGCTTCCTCATTCACACTCGATCAAGAAGAGTTGAGGTAATAGCTTTAGAAGAAAGAAAACCATGGCACATTCTATCATCCACCTCCAAATTCATATTAGAGAATTGTGTCATAAGCTTCCACTCACTACTATCCTCCTAAACTGCATGTATCTGAGTCCTCCTATTCAATGCATCAGCCACTTTGTTGCCTTTTCCCAGCGTTTAAGAAAGATCAAAGTCAAAGGATTGAAGGTACGAAACCCACCTTTCTTGTCTCAAATTTAGATCACGCTGAGTGAATATGTACTTGAGACTTTTTTGTTCAGTGAGAACCACAAAATTCACTCATAGAAGGTAATGTCTCCAACAGCGTAAAGCATGAACAGCAACAACCAACTCAATATCATGCGTCTGGTAGTTTCTCTCATGTGGCCTCAATTGCTGAAACCTGTACACAACGAATCCTTCCCCCTATATAAGCACAAATCCTAGAATGATACCTGAAACATCACAGTAAACAGTATAGCACTTTCCTGGCTCTGGAAAAACTAGTATCTATGCTGAAGTAAAACTTCTTTTCATCTCCTGAAAGGCTAACTCACAAGAATTTGACCACAATAACTTCCCACCCTTCTTAGTTAGGCCCATTAGTGGCGCTTCTAGGTAGGAAAAGTCATGTATGAAATTCTCGTAGTATCTAGCCAGCCCTAGAAAACCTCACACCTCAAAGACGCTCTCTGGATGCTCCCAGGAAACTACTAATCTCACTTTCTATGGGGCTACTGATACTCTTATCTCAGAGATAACATGACCCAATAGATGAATATGATCCATCAAAAAGTGGAATTTTGAGATCTTAACATATAAATGATGCTCTCTCAGTGTACTCAAAATGATCTCAATATGGGTAGCATGGTCGTGTTCTGTGTGAGAGTATACCATGATATCGTCCACAAAGGCAACCATGAAAGAATCCATGTATGGATGGAACACTCGGTTCACCAGTGCCATGAAAACTACAGGCACATTCATGGGACCGAATAGCATAACCACATACTTGTATAGACCGTACTTGCTCTGGATGGCTATCATAGGTATATCAGATGGTCTAACACACAGCTGATGATAACTGGATCTTAATTTAATCTTCTAGAACAACTTGGATCCTCGAAGCTGATTAAAGAGATCATCAATCCTCAGTAAGGGATATTGGTTATTGACCGTCAATTGGTTCAGTTACTGATAATCCACACAAATCATGAGGGTACCATCTGCCTTCTTTGCAAACAGGACAGGAGAACCCCAGGGAGATGTACTAGGTCAGATGAAACCTTTTACCTACAACTCCTCCAACCACTTCTTGTGCTCCTGTAACTCTGGTGTATCCATTCTATATGGATTAATGGACATTAGTTCTTCTCCTGGAACAAGATCAATGGATAGGTTCACCCCATGCTCTAGAGGCAAACCCAAAAAGTACTCTAGAAATACATCTCTCAAACGATCCACCACTGGAGGAAAGTCCAACTGTGATGTCCCATGTTCATCCAAGTATAGACTATACATATGGGTAGTAACTCTTCCAAAACCATGATGAACAGGTCCTTCTCTGCTCGCCTAGACATCCCATTCTCCCTTATGATGAAACAATCCACCTTATGGTGATGTGAAACTCATCATATGGTGATGATAGTCAAAGACTGTCTAGATGGGAACTAACCAGTCAATTCCTAGAATGAAATCATAGCATGTCATCTCTAGGTCATAAAGATCCCATATAAAGTGACACCCACAACTTCTAGAGGGAACTCCTTGCACTGTTTCACACTAGCCTTTCTATTCCCCAACAGAGTGTCTAGCATCAAGATATCAACAGAAGAAAATAATTAGATCCCAAGACTCTCCACAACAGAAATAGATATAAAGCTATGGGAAGCCCCTGTATAGAAAGGAGTAGAAGCCAAAACAGAGGTAAGTAAAATTATTCCTCAAACTGTAGAGGGTCCTAGATCCTTCTCCTGCTGGGTCTGGTCCACTGAAAAAGTCTGAACTAAACCAAAACCCTTTGTCCCCTTCCTAACCACTCTGAGCAGATCCACTCTGTTGTCACTGAAAGCCTGGTGATTGGATACCACAACCACGACCTCTACCTCAACCCGAACGGTTGGAAGAACTCCAGTTCCCAAACTAATGAGAAATCGGTGACACTACTCCAGAATGGGGAGTCATAGAAGAACCCCTATCACCATCTGCTGGTGAAAAGATCTAATAGAAACACTAAAGGTGACCTATCTTGCCGCATTATCGACACTCCAGTGGGTCTCTCAAAAAATGTGTCCTTGTATGCCCGACCTTCCCACAATGTTAGCAATCAACCTGGCTACCTGAAGGTACACCTTTCTTACTCAGATATACACATGTAGTCTTCCTACGGTGCTTCCTGCTATCAGTTGGGGTAGCACTAACTCTGTATGCTGAACTGACCTGGCCCACAGCTTTAGAATCCCTCATATTACGCTCTTTCATCAGTGACTGGTAGATGATAGAAGTGATGGAATTCAACCATAAGATGTTCACCAGTGCCCAAATATCTTTCCTGAGACCATCCTTAAACTTTTGTTCGAGGAATAACCCATAACCCCTAGATAGGTTGCAAAGCGATGAAGCTCAGTGAAGTGGGAAGAGTACTCCATAACAGAAATAGTACCCTGCTCCAAACTCATGAACTATCGGGATCGATCTGCCCTCAAATTATATGGATATAAGTAATCATAAAAGGTATGTTGAAACTCCTCCCAAGTCATACCATGTTGGTATCCTGCCTGTGAGATCACATCCCACCATCTCTTGGAGGAATGCCGAAGCCTATACGTAGCGAGCTTGATCCTCCTTTCCAGAGGAATCTTCAGATGATCAAAAAATGTCATCATGGCTTCTATCCATGACTCTACAGCCTGAGGTCCTCCTTCCCCTTTAAATTTGGGAGGATGTTGCTGCTGAAAGACCCGCATCAATTCTTCCATGATAGGGTAGGAGGCGGTACTCCCTAGAAGGTCTGCATCAACCTCATGAAGACCTCTCAGAACTGTGCATCAAAACTTGTGTCCAAAATGATGGCCAGTGCCAAGACTAGCACAACTGGAGGATCTACTGGAAGTCCTTGATCACCCATATCATGTGTCTGATCACATCCCTATAACTAGTGGACAACTGTAGGATGTCTCGGTGGCATGACTCTTCAAGGTCAAGAGAACACTGTAGATCATGATTGTCAAGGACTGAAAACTAGATTAGTAAGGAGGAAACATGAGAAAAAACAAATTCATGTTATTCAAAACATGAATAAACGGCGTTTATAATGCCTACATGGTGTGTTCCCCTAACCCTATAACATAGGTGTGTACCTCTTAAAAAATTGTTCATGTAACACACCATACATGGTGTGTTGTCCTTACAAATGGGGTGTACTTTAATCCTCGTCCCCTGCACGAGTTCACTCACACAGCATAGGCCATGCAGTTCTCCTAAAACAAGACTACACTGTGTGTTAGTACCAGACACGGTGTGTAATAGATGACCTTCACCGACCCGTGTTTTTAGTGACACACCTGGATACAGAGCTCACACTATGTGGCGTGTTCCATACGAACATGGCACGCACTAAAGGATTTACTGCAACCCGTGTTGTTAGTGACATGGTCGGTTACATGGTTATATAACATGACATGTACATCCGGTACAAAACATCTCCTTCCAAGGATTCCAAACACTATGTCCACGACCACACAGTCTGAGACACGTTTAGATACTACATGACATATACATATGGTACACGGCATGTACATAATAAAAACAGTTTCTTCCAAAATTGAAGAACACATGGAATGTATTCAACATTACATGGCATGTATTCTGGGTTTTTTCAGACAGTAAGCCTCAGAAACTACTCCAGAAACTAGAAAAAAATGAAACAAACATTAATGTTCCAAATTTAGATTCGGTAGGGCCCATACTCCTCATGAATCCAATAATTGTATCCTATACATGTTATAAACAAGCATAACAAATCATTGATCCCCCAAAAGCCAATCCATGAGGGGCCATTACACCTCAAGAACCTAATTTTGGCATTCATTCAAAAAAACCTTACACAACCAACCCTATCAAATAGTAGATATTCTTATCAAGTCATATGTCACAAAAACATGCATATCTAGCACAAAATCTATCAAAAAAATATGAAAACACTAATGCAACCTAAATGGTATGGAAAGAATTCATGACATGTGATTTCTAGAAAGTCTTGATATGATGCATGAGATGGGACACCCTCATCTCATCAGGTTGGAACATAAATAGAAACACAATAACATCATCAATAATATCCCAAAAACATTTTAATCACACAACGTGAAAATGAAATCAACTGTAAAATTCCAAAACCAGGAAAATTGTAATAATCGAGGTAGATTTTCTTTTCCATGTACACGGGTTAGCTACTCCCGGGCCAACTTATTACTAACTACCAATCCCTTTCTTTTCTTGTCTATAGGCTCCAAATAGTATGTCAAGAGAAAATAATCTCCATGATACCACTTTGTAACATCCTGGTTCTACAATCTGCCTAGAGCCACCTCGTACCTGGTTGGTCACATGGCCTCAAGTGCATTTCCTCTAACTCCAGAGGCTGCCAACTAGCAGCGAGAGCCTTTGGTGTGAGTGGGGAAAATATGCCGTCATTGGAAGAGTAAAACAGCAAAAGATAAATAGATAACAATAGAGGAAGTAGTAATAATATCAAATAACAAGAAAAAAAGGAAGACTGAAGAAATAAATAGCTGTAGAACATTTATAAAAATGATGCATGATACATATGTCTAGGAAAGTATCCAAACATTTCACAATGATGAAAATACAGTACTAAACAAAAGTACAAGAAAAACAGTAAACAACTCAACATTATCACAAGGAAAAGTTTGGTCCCACGCTCTCTAGCTCCAAGAAGTCATGTACCGGAAGTAGAAGGGCTCATTCCCTTATCTATACCTACAACAATATAATATGTTTGGGCCCAAAGCATGGCCCAAACAGGGTGTGAGACTTAATCCCAATAGGTAACCACCACGAGATTTGTGCCTAATAGTTAGTGAATATATATGGGAGGCAATAAGAAAAATAAGCAGTAAACAAGGAAGTGATCAACAGTAAATATTCTTACATTTCAAATCATTCATTTACACAGTGCAAGTAAATAGATAATTACAAACAGGTAACCCTCTGGGATGTATTCACATCCTATACCCTCTGGTCCTACCTAGAAACCACAAACAACCCTCTGGTAAGTAAACACAGTAAAACCCCTCTATTTTATCTTTTGTAAAGTCTATTTGAGGAAACACTCAACATCAATTCCCCTTATAGACTAGTATGAATAAAGACTCTCTGAGGAGGCACTCACTATCAATTCATCCCTATAGTCTTTTTACGGAAACTATAGGCACTCGGAAGAAGCACTGAATGTCAATTCCCCCTGTTGACTCATAATGTAACTATAGACCCTCTAATGAAGCACTCAACATCAATCCCCCCTATGGTCTCGCATCGTGATTAAAAATAATGAACACTCTAGAGAATCCCTTATGTCTATTCTTCCTATAGTCCACTATATTAGGTTTTCACAGCCCTGTGTAAGTCAAAAAGCAGGGAAAATCATATCGGCCAAAGTAAACCACAAGAACTACTTGGATAATAGTATACAACATAATAGCATGGTAGATAAGTAAAATCACTCCATCCTACAATACTAGGCATGGAAAGAAAACAGCAACCTAACATGAAAACTATACCAAATATTCATAAACCAAATATGCATGGGTAAACACTTCCCAATAATAGAAATTAACCCTATTCTCATTCAATTAACTTCTATTCAAGCATACAAGCATAGTAGGAAGACAACGTGGCTAAATCCGTAAACACGCAATACCTCGTTCAAGGGTAATGGTCACTTTTTCACATATAACTGAAATAATTTCAACGGAAAGGCACAAAACACCTACCTCGGTGTTGGTAGATTGCAATACTTGAAGATAAATCCTTGAATCACTCAACAACACCGTAGATCTACAAAAATTTCTAAAAAGTCTTATAGAGGATAACTCGAGAATGAGGAGGAATCCGGAAACGAAGCTCAATAATAGGAAGATCTTACCGAGATGATCCCAACAAAATCGACGGTGATTGATTCGGAGAACAGATGCTCGCTTGGGGGATCAGAGAAGATTTTCAGCTATACGGGTACTCTCGGATGAAAAAGACCTAGAAGTAGGGCTTTTTGGTGATTAGATGCGACCCTGGTATGTTAAATGATAAACATACATGGAGTTTACATTAGAATTATATGACGTGTACTTGCCTTTTCCTTAAACTACATTAGGCGGTCTCCAGGTCACCACATGGCCATATTCATGACTGCTACATGGCTAGCACATGGCTACCCGTGATAACTGAGTGCATGGCGTGTACTTCCAAATTTTCTAAAAACACCTCTTTTTCTCAAAAAATCACCAGAAAAGGAAAACATACCTGAAAATAAGATCCAGATTCTTACACTAATTGACTAATAATGTTATGTTATGAATTTCATTCCCTTATTAATCCATGATTACAATTGTAGGGGATGGTTCAAAGGTTTGTGGAACTTCATAGGGATAGGCTCTAAATGTTCTTATACATCATGTTGCTTTCCAACTTCCTTGTCATATTCTTCTTCAGAATTTTCATCATCCTTAAATTTTTCCACCATGAAATCTAAATTATGTGGAAGACTATCCATGGAAATAGAATTTCCACTATGTGATATCAAAACTCAAGGATATGAAAGTGTGTTCTGAGGATGTCATAGAACATATTTCGTTACTGATAGAAATTCTTGATATGTTATATCTTGAGAATGATTTATTGTATCATGAATTAGTGATGGAATAAATTCCAATATCGATGGAACAACCATAGTAGATATGGTGACATATTACCAGATCATATTATTTTTATATTGATTCATAAACAATTACAATATGTGTACCATGTAATCATCATAAGTTACTATATAGCCAAAATTCCATTAATTACCATTAAATTATAGATGTTTGTAAATGATAGACTCTATAACATGATTAATTATCTATTTTTACCTTTGATTAATTATTCATTTAATGGATTATAGAGTTTCAAACTCTCCAAGCATAAAAACTCATTATAGTAATATACTATAACTAAATCTTTGTTCAATTTAAACTATTTGACTATCGTAATAAAGATAAGTAGCCATCATTTTTTCTAAATGTAGACTTCCTTATTAATTAAATATTATCAAAGAAATATAATATTAATTTTAAATATTTCATCATTTAAAAAAACACATTTTTTATTTTAGGTGAATTCTAATATCGTAATATTATATCATGTTTTTAATTTTTTTTGCATGATTCTAGTAATTTAAGTTGGAATCTTATTCCCTCAATAAAATCAACATTTTCAAATCATATAGTTGTGTAACTCTCTCAAAAACCCAAATTTTTATTGCATCCCCAAAGAGAATGAAAAATATATCTTAGTAAATTCCTACCCTAAGAAGTCTAAGAAGTCCCCAGAGGGAATTGCTGGTCTTCCCAGCAATACTAGACCATATTTTGGAAATGTACAGTCCTTAGAAGTTATCATTTTTGTAACTCTAGATGGAAAGAAAGTATCTCCATATAATTGATGAATTGTCTATGTGAATGAAGAGGTACTTAAAATGGTTAATCATTCAAAATCTAGATCAAATGATCCCACCCCAAAATATGGGAAGACACCACCTCTTGACATGTTAGGTGATATGAAATTATATGTCCATATCGAAACTCCTATTTAAGTGGAACTACTAATTGTAAATCCTCATTACATAATAAGGGATGAGGAAATAGATAACAAAAACTAGAAATATGACCCTCGTTTCTCTAGTCTAATGAAATTTTCTTACGATCTATTTTGAAAGGCTTTAAGAATTGAATATGAAGTTAAAATAGTCAAGAATGAAAATGTAAAAACTCATCTAGAGGACTATGAATGTGAAAGGGTTCCTCAAGGCCTCAGTGAGGATGTCGTTGAATGTTTTTATTCATAGGTTGAGTGTATTTTTGTTAAAATGGAACTGCAAGTCATCATGTACAATGAAAACATCACAATCAAGATATTTATTTGTGTCAATCTTGAAGAAAGCTATCATTCCAACCTGAGGATAGACTTTAGAGACCTATCCTAGAAATTCCATATTTTTTCAATTCCATATGAAAGTTCTGATTCATCATCAGATGAGTGTCACAACTCTCCTTAAAACCCATGGATGTAGAGGAGAGTTAGATATCCTCAAGAAAGAGGTCGACTCCCCCATGAACAAGAGTGCCAAAGGAAAATCCAATAGATGATATTTTTGTTTAATTGGTTAGATAATTCTATGGTGTGTTTTACCCCATATTCCCCTATTTAATTTTATCTTTTTTGTTAATAAATGGGTTAGGTCCATTTTTATATATCCACAATTTTCTAAAAAATATTATTTTTTATTTTTATTTTTTATTATTTAATATTTTTTTACAATCGATTGAAAATTGATTTTTAATTTTTCAATTATGGGCTAATTACCAATTAATCCAAGGAAACATCACAGTGGTCTAATATAGTTCAATCCAAGGCCATCCCCTTGCACAAAATTATTACACTCCTAAGGTAGTGAGTCTAATCTAGAAAACACCATCAATAGATTCTTCGGACTACTCCCCTGAGAGAGGGTATCTGTAGCAAAGTTAGCTTCCCTATGCATATGTAGAACCGGGAAACCACATCAAAGCTCTATTGTGAAACTACAAACAAGGTAAGTCATGTTCCAAGGAGTTTCCTACTATCTAATTAAGGCTATTATAGAAATTTCATAATATGACTCCACCGTTGAACACATAAACACTATGTTATTGTAAAGCATGATACCAGTGTGAATCACCTTCAACTCTGCACCCAGCGAACCCCTCATACCATAAAAACTACTGAAGTCGAACATCACCGAACAATAAACATCCCACAGTAGTCCTCCACAATTCATTTTTTTCATTCAAAAAATGATTCATCCATGTTAATTTTATTTTCATGTAGCGGTCGTCTCCATCTGATCTAGCTTCCCTAAGAACTGATCGGAACAAGTGGCCTACTGAGTAACCTACATATAATATGAGATTGTGGTCTGCTTTTAACAAGAGAACCCATCTTATTGATCTAGCCCTTCATTTTAACAATAATAAAGGATACAGAAGTTCACACCTCTATCCTCGCCTTATTCCTTGCCTCCCATAATGTCTACAATATAGAAATAATAATTATGCCATGACTCTTGAATTCCATTTCTTGATTTACCACTCCCAAAAACCTGCTAATGGTGAATTCCTGCATGGAAGAGCATGATGAATTGAAATAACCTCAGTCTCCCACACTAGACCACAAGATATTGGCCCATTATCTCCTCATAAAAAGGTGTAAGTATGACTCCGGCTATGGGTTATTACAACAATAGCAGCGTGAGGCCATGGAAATCCCCTTCTTCTGAACATTATCTTCTATGGGTAGTGCTTTATTCTACACCCTCTATAATAAGAAATTCATTTTTTTCAGAACATCTTTGCACCATAACCGATGATCCCATTCCTCATGATCCCCTCTATGATGGATAAGCATCCTATAATCATACCCGTTGAAATGTCCTGAAGTAGAAACTGTAAAAAAACCTCATCACCCTCCTCATTAAATGATATCTCCTTCAAGGTGACTATATTCTCCTCACTAATAATAGATTCCATCAGTCTACGATACCAACAAGACTTTTTAACTGCCATATTAGGCACATGAGAGAATGGAAAAAACAGCTTCTCACTAACCCAGTTATTTAATAAAAATTAATTTCTAATAAATTATAAATTATTATTTTTAATTATTATTTAGATTTCTAATCATATTAATTTATATTGATATTAATTTATTAAGAATTTATTATAATTAATTATTTAGTCATTGACATTTAATATATTATTGAATAATTAACTAATCAAAATTTTAATAGTACATTATTATTCAGTTAAATTTCTAATGATATTTTTTAATTATTAATTAATAATATTTAATTTTAATTATTAATCTTATTGATAATTATATGAATTTATAATCATATTAATTAATTATTCATTGACAAATTAATCATATTAAGTTAATTTCAACTTATATATAATTAGTAATTATAAATTGTTATTAATTTATTATTAATTAACTAGATGTAGTTATTATTTTATTATTAATTAAATAGTAATTAAGATTACATTATTGTTAATTAGATAGTAATTATAATTAATTAATTTTTATGTTGTAATTATAATTGAAAAAATATTAAACAATTAGTAATAATACTTAATTAGAAATTATAAGAAATTATATGAAAAAATTATATAAATAAATAAAAAATTAAATTAATGATTTACTAAAATAACTACTAAAAATTTAAATAAATTAAATTTAAATTATTAATAAATCATATATAAATAAAAAAACACACCATTTTGAAGGCCATATAACATGAAAAAACCATTAAAGACAGTCCTTTTAAAACACATAAAAATGGGAGTGGGTGTCTTGACAATGGATGGAGTGGGAGTGGGGGGGATTAATCTTATATAAGGAAGGCTGGTTGGGGAACCACCTGATGTGAATCCCTTAGTTATATATTTATGGGAATATTGATAGATGATGTGGTGCTCTTCCCTTAAAATTATAACCCTGAATTCCACTTCATATAATGTTCTTGATTTTTTTTAAAAGTGGCACTTCATTTGGTGATTTTAGCTTACATATGGGAATATTCACTTCACCTGGCGCTGACATATCACATTTCCCCAAATAATAAGAAACTAATCTCAATTAATAATAAAAAACTTATAAATAAATTTTGATGCCATGAAGGTGTGCTGGGAGCCAATTTTAACCAATGGAAATGCCAAAAGGAATGTCATTAAAGGATAATAGAAAGAAATTTACAAATTAATGGGTATTCCATCTATCGTATCCTTTCATAAATGTCTCCACTCAAGATACATTACTCCACCATATCCACGATGAATGGCTCAAAAGAAAAAATTTATTCAACAAAGGCATGCTTGGAGCGACAATTGATCAAATACAATCTAGTTGAGAGATATTTTGGTCCCTATATAGAAAAAAGATTTAAAATGAATTAATGGAGATGAAATAAATATCAATAATATTTTAAACATTAAGTATAATGAAGTTCATTAAATATACTACTTTGTGTTTGTGTTGTATTTATTTTCAATGAAAATGTCAATATATATTTAAGAATAACTTCATGGAAGGTCATTGGTGTCCATAAGAATTGTTATTGAATACTAAATCCCCACCTTTTGTAAGTTAAAATTTCACATATATTATATCTTTGATAAAGTGGTGATTATTGGTGAATTTTCATGGATTCATTTAAAGGCATTTAATGTAATGTATGAACTATTATCCATTTATGTTTGACGATTTTTGAAATGTTCTGGATGTTCTAAAACATCAAATAGGCGATTTGAGATTTCAAATTATTGGTAAAACAATTGAGGTGAATCGTTTTAAGAAAGTACTGTCAGATTTTTGAAATTTCATGAAGTAATGGTTACAGACATAAAAAATTCTTGATGAATAATTACTATGATAATCTTTAGAGATCATGAAGGAAGAACCATATACCTAATATTTCATATGTAAAGAGGAATATGGTTTATTGATCTGATTTATGTGAAGAAAATCATGATTCCCAAATATATGAAAAGAATATTAAGACATTGTGTGATCCTTACAAGTGAAGGATATTACATGACGGTGGTAAACCTACAATAATGTGAGGAGAACACAATATAAGATATCATGTTGTAATATCAGAGTCAAAATTTTACTTCATACAATCATGTGAATAACAAGCATGTAATCTATACAATATCAAATTCATGTGAACTATGTATCATGAATGAAATATTCAATCCCTACTTTCATATTTTTGCAACACACAAATACCAAAATTATAAATTTCTTCTATGGATTTGTGCACTGTTACGCATTCCTTCATCAAAAGTTTAATACTTGGATGGATTTACTCAAGTTCACTGCAACCACTTATGGAATATTGTGTATATAAAACATCACTCTTTATCTTCTCCAGGAATTAGATTATGTATTCTACCTTCATGTAATATCCATAACTTGGAAGATCACACAATGTCTCACTATTCTTCACATACATACATTAATCATTTTTTTCTTCAGGAAAACCAGGCATGGAAACTTTCTTCTTCTTCACATAAAAATATGTTGGTACATGGTTCATCCATAATGATCTCAATAGAATATCATGGTTCATATTCATCAAAAAAGTGTTATTTATAGACCCTTTCATACACGTAAATTCATAAACAAGCGGGTTATACCTTAAAATGATTTACTTAAATAGTTGTAGTAATAGTATGCAATCACCAAATACATCTTTTATATCTTTAGAACATTAGGAACAGTTCCAAAATCAATATACTTTAATGGATAATTGTTCAAATATGATATTAAATAACTTTAACTGATACCATAACATTTCCCTAAGCATCACTGTCACGACCCGTCCCAATGGGGCCCGAGCCGCAACACCCCATGCCTGCCTCAAATAGGCAAGGGGCTGCTGACTAGCACCGAGTAGGCATGCTAATAACATGGGAGGCATTGCCTATAAACCTATACAGACGCACACACATATCCAAGCCCACAAAGCTGAAAAGTAAAAACTAATAAAAGGAAAATATTGATGCATACACTAAAACCCAACCAATAGAGTACGACAGGAAAGTAAAGTACAAGAAAGAAAAACCCTGGGCCAAAAGTACAAGCCCAGCAAAAAGAAAGCCTGTAACAAAGTCCAACTTGTAAGTAAAGGTACTGGGACTGAAATCTGTATCCGTAGGATCACACCTTGGCCCACCTGATCTCACTGAGTGCAGTCTGACCCTGGTCCACCAAGAATCCGGTCAAATGCTCGCTCGTATGTACAAGACATGACACATCTAGGCAAAGCCCGTGCACTGGTGAGTATAACAATATTCAGTAGGACACCCCGAAACCAGAAAGGAATTACTACAAGGTAAAATACCACAAAAGAAGATACAGTCAACTCTACATAGTATATTTCTATTGAACATATAAAAAGAATATCCAGATATTGTCATACACGATCGACTATCGCAAAACCACCACTATGATCCAGCTCAAAGATTCCACTAAGCATTTAATAAGCAGAAAACACTCCTAGGTCTGAGGAGAGAGAGATATGAAGTACTCATTCCAGGAGAACACACTCCATAATTACTTTGAGAAAATGATTCTCATATGAGGATCACATCCAAGTCATGGGGTGACTCCGACAACTCAGTCTGAGCTAATCCGCTAATCAGATAATCGGAGACCAGGTAAAGTTGGTCACGTCCATACCCAGAACTCTACCTAGGGTTCCAAGTATGAATAGAGGATCCGGATCTAAGTCTCATAGATAGGATTCCAACAACTCTATTCAGGAGGTCCTGCTGAAGGGATCATACTTTTGTATTTAGGAAATGATTCTGGAAACCTTCAGAATAAATACCAAGGGTACGGACCCTAAGAAAAGCTAGTCCAAGCCATAGGAGACAAGTGGCTCAAGCCATTTAAAATAGGTTACACGACATGTATTATGGTTACACGCCATTTTCCATGACCCCGGGTAGTGCCCATGTAAATGGCCCATGTCATCCATTCAAGCTGTGTAAAATAAAACTACACATCGTGTAGAAAAAGTACACGCCATGTTCCTTGACCTCGGGTACTTCCCATGTAAACAGCTCGTGTCATTCGTCTTGTCAAATAGAAAGTAACTACATGGTGTGTAGAATAAACACACGCCATTTCCGAGCTCCTGGGGCACGCTCCGTGTACGCTAACCATGTGCTCATACACGGCCTATGTCCGTGTCTGTGTTGCCTGCCTGTGTACCAGTACATGGGGTATCCCGTGTATATGGTTGGGTCTGGCCGGGGAGGGGTATAAACAGTGTGTCCTTGGCCATGTACCCTGCCCATGTCTATGTACTCCCAGAGTACACGGCATGTAAACCTTCCGATGAACACACACCGTGTAGGTCATACTACATGGCGTGTAGTCAGGAGATTTCCAGAAATGCAGTTTTCTTCCTCACGCTTCGGCCGACCTTTCGGATCACATTTCTCTGGTCCATTCATCCCGATACTCCAGGGGTTGGTTCGTTTCATCATACGAACACTATAACAGGTGTTTTCGGCTCTTGAATCAGATCATAAACCTCGAACGATCCATTCGAGGAAAAATGCCAAAAAACTCGTATCTCCCAATCCGCTCCAAATCACCTTCCGAAATCGTCGTCTCACCTCCGTGACATCGATCTGGGGTTGGATCTAAAATATCAGATCATTGCTCCGACAAATGAATGTGCAACGATTGATTTCCTCCAAGAATTCATAGAACGCAACGAAGAACACGAGGGAGACAAAAAAGAACCAAGTAAGAGGGACGAACCTCGATCATTGTTCGTGATGATTTGGGTTCATCACCGTTAGATCGAAACCTCAAAAAATAAAAGATTATAAAACCTTGAGTAATTGATTTCATGATAAAACCCCAAATCAAACCCGCCCGCAAAACGATCGATACGTGGCCTAATCAGTTCGCATATTAGTCCTCTTTCGTCATGGGAATCAAGAACGAGGAAAGGAAAATCAAAATCCAAACATCCTATCTGGATACGCAGAGTTCATTGTCGATGATCCAGTTGCCACTTCATCGTCGTCGGTGAAAATTGTCAAGAACGTCATCCCCGCGTCAGGAGGTCTTCTACAGAGCTCCCTAGAGAAAATTAGAGTTAGGGGGATTGTAACCCTGACCCTCCTTGCGAAATTTCTATTTAAAATATTAAAATATTTCGTTTCAACAAGTATTTAAATATAATATTTTAATTAAATATTTTATTACGGTTACGTCCAAAAACTAGATTTTACCACCCACCTGTGTTGGCCAAATTTAGGCCTCACCTAAGGTAAAAACGCTGTTCAGAATGCAACGGTGCCCTCAAATTTCTGATCCAAGCACCCATTCGAGAGTTATTCCACATTTTTCGTAAAACTTCTTACACGCGTAATTGAATTATTAAATTAAATTCAAACATTTGTTCTGGGCTTATTGGGCCTTGGAACCGCACGCCGTCTCAGAGCCTGGTCTCGAAAATAATTCCCATATAATATTAAAATAAAATATGGAAAAAAATCTGGGAAATTACATCACACCCCCTTAGGGATTTTACGTCCCCGAAAAGCCAAAACAAGGACTACTCAAAAAGATGTGGGTACTGCATTCGAATCTGAGACTCCCGCTCCCACGTTCTCTCCTAGATATTCCCATTCTGCCACCAGACACGCACCAAGGGAATATCTCGCCCACGAAGGATCTTCTCATGCTGATCCTCGAACTCCACTGGGTACTCTATAAAGGTTGCTCCATTATCTATGTCCAGCTCGCCCAGTCGAAAATGTGCGATGGATCATGCACGTACCTCCGTAGTTGCGACACATGGAAGACGTTGTGTACCCAGTCCATCTGAGGAGGTAGAGCCAAGTGATACGCCACCTCTCCAACTCTACTCATAATCTGAAAAGGTCCAACGAACCTCGGAGATAGCTTGCCACCTCGGCCAAATCTCTGTAATCCCCATCGAGGTGAGACCCGAAGGAACACATGGTATCCTTCCTCAAACTCCAAGGGCCTCCACCTCATATCGGCATAAGACTTTTTCCAACACCATGCAGTCTTAATCCACTCCTGGATAACCTGCACCTTCTCTATAGTATCTCTCACCGTATCAGGGCCCATGAGTGGTGACTCTCTTGGGCCAGTCCAGCAAAGTGGTGACCTGCAAGGTCGCCCGTACAGAGCCTAGAATAGTTCCATACCTATTGTGGAATGATAAATGTTGTTGTAAGAAAATTCCACCAGTGGTAGGTGATCCTCCCAGCTATGACTAAAGTCATGTATGCAAGCTCAATACATATCCTCCAAAACCTGGATGGTCCACTCTATCTGACCATCTGTCTGAGGATTAAATTTTGTTCTCAATTGTAACTGAGGCCCAAAAGCATCCTGCAATCCCTTCCACAACCGGGATGTGACTCAAGAATCACGATCTGAGACGATCTTGTATGGAACTCCATGAAGTCGAACTATCTCATGCATGTAGAGGCATCCCAAGCTCTCTACTGAACTCTTCTCCCATATGGCTAGGAAGAGGGTCGACTTGTTGAGTCGATCGATGATCACCCACATGGCATCATGTTTCCTAGATGTATGTGGTAAACCCGTCATGAAGTCCATGGATATCCCATCCCACTTCCACTCTGGAACTTCAAGGGGCTGAGTCAATCCTGTTGGCACCTGTTGCTCAGCCTTTAATTTCTGACAAGGCACTGAGAAACAAACTATGCCACACTCTTCTTCATTCATGGCCACCAGAACTGACGTTGGAGGTCCTGATACATAATTTTAACTCCTGGATGCACCACCAATGGGGGTGTACGGAGATCCCATAAAACCTCCTCTCGTAACATCACTAGTACTACCGTACGCCCTCTGAAAAGAACAACATGCTCCCCACCTTCTGAATATCCATCAGCAGCAACGCCTGCAGATACCTGAGCACATAGAGTCTCACAGCTAGCATCCTTGAGCTGTACTTCCCTAACTCTTTGTAAGAGTAGAGGGCTGACAACCATCTACTGAAGGTAAGCTCCCTCATCTCCATCCATGAAGGATAACTGTAAAGAGGCCAACTACCCTATCACCTCATCTAGCAACTGCGACCTGGATTTTCTGCTGAGAGCATTTGCCACAACGTTCCCCTTCCCATGTGTGTAAACGATCTAAAATTTGTAATCCTGGAGGAACTCAAGCCATCTGCTTTGTCTCAAATTCAGATCCTTATGAGAAAAGATATATTTGAGCCTCTTTTGATCAGAGTAAATGGTAAACCACTCTCCCATCAGGTAGTGCCGCCACATCTTCAACACGAAGACTACCGCTGCCAACTCAAGATCATGGGTCGCATCGTTCTGCTCGTGTGGCCTCAACTAACGTGAGCCATAGGAAATCACTTCCAGCCTCTACATCAGGACACAACCAAGCCTGGTTCCTGATGTGTCGCAGAACACTAAGTACTCAACACCCTCCTCCGGTAATCTCAAGATCGGGGTGCTCGTCCAACTCTGTCTCAACTGCTGGAAAGCCTGCTAGAATCTCTCGGTCCACATGAAAGGCTGCCCCTTTTGGGTCAAAGCTATCATGGTTACTACAATATTAGATAAATCAAGGATGAATCTCCGATAGTAGCCTTCCAACCCAAGGAAACTCCGCACCTCTATCACGCTCTGGGGTGGCTCCCATGCAAGCACTTCCTCCACCTTGGCTGGGTCCACTACTACACCATCTTCCGAGATAACGTGTCCCAGAAAGTGGACGTCCTGTAACCAGAACTGACACTTTGAGAGTATCCCATACAACTGGTTCTCTCAGAGTGTGTCCAGAACCATCCTTAGGTGTCTCACATGCTCCTTCTCGGATGCAGAGTACACAAGGATATCGTCGATGAAGACCACTAAAAAACCGGTCTAGATAG
Organism: Viscum album; assembly: GCA_963277665.1. Taxonomy (NCBI): domain Eukaryota; kingdom Viridiplantae; phylum Streptophyta; class Magnoliopsida; order Santalales; family Viscaceae; genus Viscum; species Viscum album. The sequence goes on from OY728162.1 coordinate 557,061,763, forward strand.
GGCTGAAAGATCCAGTTCATGAGACCCATGAACACTGTCGGGGCGTTCGTCACGCTGAAAGGCATCACCAAGTACTCATAGTGACCGTAGTGACATCGGGAAAGCCGTCTTCGGTATATCCTCATACCGTACTCGCAACTCATGATAGCCTGATCGTAGATCAACCTTCGAGAACCATCATGACCCTCTCAACTAGTCGAAGAGGTCATCAATCCTTGGTAGTGGATACCAGTTCTTCACGGTCACCTGATTCAAGGGCTGTTAATCCACACATAGCCTCAAGATCATGTCTTCCTTCTTGGAAAACAGCACTGGGGCCACCCAAGTTGAAACGTTGGGTCTCAAAAATCCCTTCTTATGCAAGTCATCCAACTGCACCCTCATCTCACGAAGCTCTGTAGCAGCCATCCGATATGATGATTCTGATATCGGTGTTGTCCCAGGTTGTAACTAAATGCAGAAATCTATCTCCTGATGGGGAGGTAGCCCGGGTACATCCTCCGAAAAGACATCCTCGTACTCAGCCACTACTGCTGGAAACTGGAAACTTGTAACATCTACTGTGCCAAGGGCTAGGCTAGCCAACTGATGTGAAATCGGTTGTGCCCTCCTATGCACGAGTCCATCCTGCGCTGCATGGGTCTCTCTTCCACCGACAAAAGAGAACATCATTCCATCAATGTGGACACACTTCACCCTTCACCTAAAATAATCAATCTGGGCATCAACAATTCATAGCCAATCCATACCAATAATGACATCATAAGGCCTCAACGCTACCACCAAGAGGATCCAACCGAAACTCCCGCCTCCAAGGGTTAGGTCACACTATCTACAGTGGTGTGTGATATTTGAATCTTCCCAAGTCAGGGTTTCTAAGCATAAGGGTCGAGTAAACGGCTCAGCTGGAATCTCAAGGTCTCGAACAAGATAAGCATCCAGAACGGAATGAAAAGAACCTGGGTCTATCAGTATGGTATCCAAAGTAGAAAAGACACAAATAGTACCTCTAATCATTCTAGGTGTACCTAGGTCATATGCCTCTGCCACCTGTAGCTATCCCTACCTCTTTCCACTAGCTCCTTGAGCCTGCGATGGACCCCCTAGGGGTGGTGGTGGTAAAAGGTCAAAACGCTGACCACCTCCAGCTTTTCTCATAGCTTCCCTACCACGTCCGCCACCCCACGGATCTGTCTCCTCCACACGTTGCATCTACCTCGGTGGTTCATCCATTACTCCCATGTCAGTAGTGCGGTGGGTCGGAAAATCTCGAGTGAGATGCCCCCTGGCGTCACATGAGTAGCATTGCCTCTCCCGAGGTTGGCTGGATACACCATGTGAACCCTGTATGGAAGATACCATGTCTAGGGATCTCCTCTGAAAACGTCTCCCATTCCTAGGTCCCTGACATCGACTCCCTGCTGCCAAGGTCTCTACTCCAGCTCGCCCACTACTGACAATTGTCGCCTATCTCTGCTCTGCCAAGAAGCTCTCGACCACCAAAGCCCGCTAGAGCACCCCAGAATAAGTAGGAATTCTCATAGGGATTATTCTAGCACGGATATCTCTGCGCAAGCCCCGCTCAAAAGTACGAGCTCTGAAGTAATGATCTCTGACCATATACATCGATTACCGCGAGAGGTCGATAAACCTCGATGAATTGTCATCCACCATCATGGTTCCCTGCTGGAGTTGAAGAAGCTTCTGTATGCATACTCCTCTCAGGGTAACTGGTGAAAACTCCTCGCTGAAGAGATTCTCAAACTCCAACCATGCAACTGTCTCCTCATCATGAGTCTGGATAATCAAACTCCACCATCGTCCTATAGAGCCCTGCAGAAGGCTCGCTGCCAGGATCACCATCTGGTCTGCTAGTGTCCTGACCAAACAGAAGACTCTGGACACTACCTCAAGGAAGTCCTCTCTTGCCTGAGGTTCAGGCTCGACCTGAAACCTGAGGGGTCTCTGTCTCTGAAACTCGTGGAGTGCGCTCAGCCTGCACTCCTCCTCCACTGGTACAACAGGCACTAAACACTGCTCCATAGGTGGCGGGATAACTGGCACACCACCTGATGGTAAAACTGGGGGATCCAGTCCCTATATTGAGGCTTCATCACTGAGGGGGTCATCCTCGTGATCGATCCGCTGGATCCTAGTAGGTGCGCGTCGCGGAGGCATCCTGTTAAAGAAACAAGATGTATCTCAGTCAGTGAGTATATCAGGAGAGCAGACTAAAAAGGACATGGAAACCACAACCCATTCCTATATGATACATGTGCCATTATTTTTCACCTACAACTAGTGTTCTCTTGTTCTGAGTCGAAAATCAAGTTATCAGTGTCCTGGTGTATGCATACATCGGCCACCCGCACCAACACGGGGGTCCCTGGCCTGAAAGCCGAACTCGAAACACTTAACACTGTTTCCCCAAACCAACTCACAGACTCTTAGTCCTAAGGTAGAACCGACCACCTCTGATACCACTCTTTCATGACCCGTCCCAGTGGGGCCCAATCTGAAACTCCCCAAGCCCTCCTCTAATAGGCCTCGGGCTGGTGACTAGCACCGAGTAGGCATGCTACTAACATGAGTGGTGACTCTCTTGGGCCAGTCCAGCAAAGTGGTGACCTGCAAGGTCGCCCGTACAGAGCCTAGAATGGTGCCATACCTATTGTGGAATGATAACTGTTGTTGTAAGAAAATTCCACCAGTGGTAGGTGATCCTCCCAGCTATGACTAAAGTCATGTATGCAAGCTCAATACATATCCTCCAAAACCTGGATGGTCCACTCCGTCTGACCATCTATCTGAGGATGAAATGTTGTTCTCAATTGTAACTGAGGCCCAAAAGCATCCTGCAATCCCTTCCACAACCGGGATGTGACTCAAGAATCACGATCTGAGACGATCTTGTATGGCACTCCATGAAGTCGAACTATCTCATGCATGTAGAGGCATCTCAAGCTCTCTACTGAACTCTTCTCCCATATGGCTAGGAAGAGGGTCGACTTGTTGAGTCGATCGATGATCACCCACATGGCATCATGTTTCCTGGATGTATGTGGTAAACCCGTCATGAAGTCCATGGATATCCCATCCCACTTCCACTCTGGAACTTCAAGGGGCTGAGTCAATCCTGCTGGCACCTGTTGCTCAGCCTTTAATATCTGACAAGGCACTGAGAAACAAACTCTGCCACACTCTTCTTCATTCATGGACACCAGAACTGACGTTGGAGGTCCTGATACATAATTTTAACTCCTGGATGCACCACCAATGGGGATGTACGGAGATCCCATTAAACCTCTTCTCGTAACATCACTAGTACTACTGTACGCCCTCTGAAAAGAACAACATGCTCCCCACCTTCTGAATATCCATCAGCAGCAACGCCTGCAGATACCTGAGCACATAGAGTCTCACAGCTAGCATCCTTGAGTTGTGCTTCCCTAACTCTTTGTAAGAGTAGAGGGCTAACAACCATCTACCGAAGGTAAGCTCCCTCATCTCCATCCATGAAGGATAACTGTAAAGAGGCCAACTACCCTATCACCTCATCTAGCAACTGAGACCTGGATTTTCTGCTGAGAGCATTTGCCACAACGTTCCCCTTCCCATGTGTGTAAACGATCTAAAATTTGTAATCCTGGAGGAACTCAAGCCATCTTCTTTGTCTTAAATTCAGATCCTTATGAGAAAAGATATATTTGAGCCTCTTTTGATCAGAGTAAATGGTAAACCACTCTCCCATCAGGTAGTGCCTCCACATCTTCAACAAGAAGACTACCGCTGCCAACTCAAGATCATGGGTCGCGTCGTTCTGCTCGTGTGGCCTCAACTAACGTGAGCCATAGGAAATCACTTCCAGCCTCTACATCAGGACACAACCAAGCCTGGTTCCTGATGTGTCGCAGAACACTAAGTACTCAACACCCTCCTCCGGTAATCTCAAGATCGGGGTGCTCGTCCAACTCTGTCTCAACTGCTGGAAAGCCTGCTAGAATCTCTCGGTCCACATGAAAGGCTGCCCCTTTTGGGTCAAAGCTATCATGGTTACTACAATATTAGATAAATCAAGGATGAATCTCCGATAGTAGCCTTCCAACCCAAGGAAACTCTGCACCTCTATCAAGCTCCGGGGTGGATCCCATGCAAGCACTTCCTCCACCTTGGCTGGGTCCACTACTACACCATCTTCCGAGATAACGTGTCCTAGAAAGTGGACGTCCTATAACCAGAACTGACACTTTGAGAGTATCCCATACAACTAGTTCTCTTAGAGTGTGTCCAGAACCATCCTTAGGTGTCTCACATGCTCCTTCTCGGATGCAGAGTACACAAGGATATCGTCGATGAAGACCACTACAAACCGGTCTAGATAGGGCAGAAAGATCCAGTTCATGAGACCCATGAACACTGTCGGGGCGTTCATCACGCTGAAAGGCATCACCAAGTACTCATAGTGACCGTAGTGACATCGGGAAAGTCGTCTTCGGTATATCCTCATACCGTACTCGCAACTCATGATAGCCTGATCGTAGATCAACCTTCGAGAACCATCATGACCCTCTCAACTAGTCAAAGAGGTCATCAATCCTTGATAGTGGATACCAGTTCTTCACGGTCACCTGATTCAAGGGCCGGTAATCCACACATAGCCTCAAGATCATGTCTTCCTTGTTGGAAAACAGCACTGGGGCCACCCAAGTTGAAACGTTGGGTCTCAAAAATCCCTTCTTATGCAATTCATCCAACTGCACCCTCATCTCACGAAGCTCTGTAGCAGCCATCCGATATGATGATGTTGATATCGGTGTCATCCCAGGTTGTAACTAAATGCAGAAATCTATCTCCTGATGGGGAGGTAGCCCGGGTACATCCTCCGGAAAGACATCCCCGTACTCAGCCACTACTGCTGGAAACTGGAAACTTGTAACATCTACTGTGCCAAGGGCTAGGCTAGCCAACTGATGTGAAATCGTTTGTGCCCTCCTATGCACGAGTCCATCCTGCGCTGCATGGGTCTCTCTTCCACCGACAAAAGAGAACATCATTCCATCACTGTGGACACACTACACCCTTCGCCTAAAATAATCAATCTGGGAATGAACAATTCATAGCCAATCCATACCAATAATGACATCATAAGGCCTCGACGCTACCACCAAGAGGATCCAACCGAAACTCCCGCCTCCAAGGGTCAGGTCACACTATCTACAGTGGTGTGTGATATTTGAATCTTCCCAAGTCAGTGTTTCTAAGAATAAGGGTCGAGTAAACGGCTCAGCTGGAATCTCAAGGTCTCGAACAAGATAAGCATCCAGAACGGAATGAAAAGAACTTGGGTCTATCAGTATGGTATCCAAAGTAGAAAAGACACAAATAGTACCTCTAATCATTCTGGGTGTACCTAGGTCATATGCCTCTGCCACCTGTAGCTATCCCTACCTCTGTCCACCAGCTCCTTGAGCCTGCGATGGACCCCCTAGGGGTGGTTGTGGTAAATGGTCAAAATGATGACCACCTCCAGCTTTTCTCACAGCTTCCCTACCACGTCCTCCACCCCACGGATCTGTCTCCTCCACACGTTGCATCTACCTCGGTGGTTCATCCATTGCTCCCATGTCAGTAGTGTGGTGGGTCGGAAAATCTCGAGTGAGATGCCCCCTGGCATCACATGAGTAGCATTGCCTCTCCCGAGGTTGGCTGGATACACCATGTGAACCCTGTATGGAAGATACCATGTCCAGGGATCTCCTCTGAAAACATCTCCCATGCCTAGGTCCCTGACATCGACTCCCTGCTGCCGAGGTCTCTACTCCAGCTTGCCCACTACTGACAATTGTCGGCTATCTCTGCTCTGCCAAGAAGCTCTCGACCACCAAAGCCCTCTAGAGCACCCCGGAATAAATATGAATTCTCATAGGGATTATGCTAGCACGGATATCTCTGCGCAAGCCCCGCTCAAAAGTACGAGCTCTGAAGTAGTGATCTCTGACCATATCCATCGAGTACCGTGAGAGGTCGATAAACCTCGATGAATTGTCATCCACCGTCATGGTTCCCTGCTGGAGTTGAAGAAGCTTCTGTATGCATACTCCTCTCAGGGTAACTGGTGAAAACTCCTCTCTGAAGAGATTCTCAAACTCCAACCATGCAACTGTCTCCTCATCATGAGTCTGGATAATCAAACTCCACCATCGTCCTGCAGAGCCCTGCAGAAGGCTCGCTGCCAGGATCACCATCTGGTCCGCTAGTGTCCTGACCAAACAGAAGACTCTGGCCACTACCTCAAGGAAGTCCTCTCCTGCCTGAGGTTCAGGCTCGACTTGAAACCTGAGGGGTCTCTGTCTCTGAAACTCGTGGAGTGCGCTCAGCCTGCACTCCTCCTCCACTGGTACAACAGGCACTAAACACTGCTCCATAGGTGGAGGGATAACTGGCACACCACCTGATGGTAAAACTGGGGGATCCAGTCCCTGTATTGAGGCTTCATCACTGAGGGGGTCATCCTCGTGATCGAGCCGCTGGATCCTAGTAGGTGCACGTCGCGGAGGCATCCTGTTAAAGAAACAAGATGTATCTCAGTCAATGAGTATATCAGGAGAGCAGACTAAAAAGGACATGGAAACCACAACCCATTCCTATATGATACATGTGCCATTATTTTTCACCTACAACTAGTGTTCTCTTGTTCTGAGTCGAAAATCAAGTTATCAGTGTCCTGGTTTATGCATACATCGTCCACCCACACCAACACGGGGGTCCCTAGCCTGAAAGCCGAACTCGAAACACTTAACACTGTTTCCCCAAACCAACTCACAGACTCTCAGCCCTAAGGTAGAACCGACCACCTCTGATACCACTCTTTCATGACCCATCCCAGTGGGGCCCAATCCGAAACTCCCCAAGCCCTCCTCCAATAGGCCTCGGGCTGGTGACTAGCACCGAGTAGGCATGCTACTAACATGGGAGGCATTTCTTATAAACCTTTACACATGCACACACATCTCCAAGCCCACAAAGCTGAAAAGTAAAAACTAATAAAAGGAAATTATGCATGTATACACTAAAAACCAACCAACAGAGTACAGCAGGAAAGTAAAATACAAGAAAGTAAAACCCTGGGCCAGAAGTATAATCCCACCAAAAATAAAGCATGTAACAAAGTCCAACCTGTAAGGAAAGGTACTGGGACTACAATCTGTAGTTGTAGGAACACACCTCGGCCCGCATGATCTCACTGAGCGCTGTCCAGCCCTGGTCCACCTAGAATCCTTTCAAAGTCTCTCTTGTCTGCACAAGACACGACACGTGCAGGCAAATCCCGTGTAGGGTGAGTAAACAATACCTAGTATGACACCCCGGAACCACAAAGGAATTACAACAAGGGAAAATACCATAAAGGAAGATATAGTCCTCTCTACACAGTATATGTCTACTGAACATATAATAAGAATATCTAGATATACTCATACACGATTGACTATTGTGAAACCACCACTAAGATCCAGCTCGAAGATTCCACTAATAACGTAACAAGGAGAACACACTCTTAGGTCTGAGGAGAGAGAGATACGAAGTACTCATTCCGGGAGAACACACTCCACAAGTACTTTGACAACAAGATGCTCATATGAGGATCACAGCCAAGTCATGGGGTGATTCTGACAACTCAGTCTGAGCTAATCCGCTAAACAGGGGATCGGTGCCCGGGTAAAGTTTATCACGTCAATACCAAGAACTCTACCTAGGGTTCCATGGATGAATAGAGGATCCAGCTCTAAGTCTCACAGAAAGGATTCCAACTACTCTATTGAGGAGGCCCTGCTGAAGGGATCATACCCATGTATGTAGGAAATGATACTGGAAACATTTGGAAGGAAGATCAAGGGTACGGACCCTAAGAAAAGCTAGTCCAATCCATAGAGGACAAGTGGCTCAAGCCATTTAAGATAGGTTACACGGCATGTAGTATGGTTACACGCTGTGTTACTTGACCCCGGGTACTGCCCGTGTCATCTGTTTAATCTGTGTAAAACCAAACTACACGGCGTGTAGAAAAAGTACGCGCCATGTTCCTTGACCCCGGGTACTACCCGTGTAAACGGATCGTGTCATTCAACTTGTCGGATTGAAATTAACTACATTGCATGTATAAGAAACACACGTTGTGTCTAAGCACCTGGGGCTCGCTCCGTGTATGCTAGAAATGTGCTCGTACATGGCCTCTATCCGTGTCTATGTTGCCTGCCCGTGTACCAGTACACGGGGTATCCCGTGTATCTAGTCGGGTCTGGACGGGGTGGGGTATACACGGAGTGTCTTTGGCTGTATACCATGCCCGTGACCGTGTACTCCCGGAGTACACGGAATGTAAACCTGCCGATGAACACAAGCCGTGTATCCCATACTACACGGCATGTGGTCATGAAATTTTCAGAAACGTCGTCTTCTTCCTTGGGCTTCAGCCGATCTTCCAGATCGTGTTTCTCTGGTCTGTTCGTCTCGATACTCCTAGGGTTGGTTCGTTTCATCATAAAAAACACCGTAATGGGTGTTTTCATCTCTTGAATCGGATCATAAACCTCGAATGATCCATCCAAGGAAAAACGCCCGAAAACTCATATCTCCCAATCTTCTCCGAATCGCCTACCGAAACTGTCGTCGCACCTCCGTGACATCACTCCAGGGATGGATCTACAATCTCAGATCTTTGTGCCAACAAACAAATGTGGAACGATCGATTTCCTCCAAGAACGCGTAGAACGCAATGAAGAATGCGAGGGAGAAAAAAAAGAATCAAGTAAGAGGGACGAACCTCAATCATTATTCGTGACGATCTGGGTTCGTCGTTGTTAGATCAAAACCTCAACAAATAATAGATTATAATACTCAAGTAATTGATTTTCTATAAAACCCCAAATCATTCCCGCCCGCAAAACAATCGATCTGTGGGCTAATTGGTTCGCAGATTAGACCACGTTCGTCGTGATAATCAAGAATGGGGAATGTCAAATCAAAAGAAAAGCATCCTACCTAGATCAGCGGCATTCGTTGGTGATGATCCGGTTTCTGCATCGTCATCGCCGGTGAAGATCACCAAGAACGTCGTCTCCACATCGGGAGGTCTTCTCCAGATCTCTCTAGAGAAAATCAGAGTTAGGGGGATTGTAACCCTGACCCTCCCTGCAAAATATCTATTTAAATGAATAAAAGATTTTGTTTCAACAAGGATTTAAATAAAATATTTTAATTAAATATTTTATTATGGTTACGTCCAAAAACCAGATTACACCACCGACCTGTGCCGGCCGAAGTTAGGTCTCGCCTAAGGTAAAAACGTTGTTCTGAATGCAACGGTGCCCTCAGATTTCTGATCTGAGCACCCATTCGGGTGTTACTCTACTTTTTCAAGAAAGTTTCATGCGCACGTAATTGAATTGTTAAATTAAATTCAAACATTTGTTATGGGATTACCGACCTCGGAACCGCACGCCATCTCAGAGCCTTGTCTCGAAAATAATTCCCATTTAATATTAAAATAAAACATGGAAAAAACATACGGTCCATTACAATCACCACTTCATCCAAGCTATAATATATGGGACCTTTGAAATTCCCATGGATGGATCTTCAATCATCTACAAAATTTCTTGGCAACACCCATGAAATTAAATTAATTTTTTCTTCAATACATATTGATATTCTCATTGATAAAAATTGAAATACAAAAAAAAATTAGGATCTAAAATCTCCCCTTGTATATTGTTTCATTGCAATATAAAAATTTCATATCAATATGTCTATCCAATGTTACCCAATTTGCACATATGACCTTATTATCTCCTCCTTGATCCATAACATTTTCGTTTTCTTCACTGCACATTTTTAATAAGATATAAAAATTTCATGGGGGTAGATAGTATCATTTAATTATTATGAAATGTTTCATCAATTATTCCACCTAAGTTAACTTAGGCTAAACCGGTGTAGAAAAAAAACATAGACCTATTAAGATATCAAATATTTCCATTATCAATATAGAATATGATACCAACTGAGATGACACAACATGTATCATTCTTGAGGGACTATTAAATTATTTATAGTTTGATAGAAATTGGTTGATACCATTTAAAAAAGTATATGTGGAACTTGTCTAATGCAACTTGTTGAAAGGAATATCATCAAGAAACCTTTAACTTCAAAATTTCTACACTCATCTTTGCATAGAGGTTAAAAACATTCATGTATACTTGGAAGGTTATGTTTTTGAATTCAATCATGAAACATCTTTAATAATGTTTTATTCAATCCAATTAATCATTTATAATCTCCCATATATGGCCATAATTCATTTATGTTTTTTAATAATGATAGGAGACTGTTACTACACACCTTATTAATGTGTTCTTCAACTAGTACCTTCTTTATATGACATATTTTGATGAAATATAATTCTCTATAAATATCTCTATATTCTACCCATCTATGGATGATTTCCATCATTACTTCATCTGGATAGATATTCTCATCATTTGTTCTTATGAATGTTAATTGATTCGAATTCCAATTGTTGTGATCACATACATTATGATGTCTTCATAATTTATGATCATCTATGGTAACATGATCATCGTCATCAGGGTTAATCTTTGATATTTTGAAACAAATAATCTTCAAGATATCGGTAGATAAATCATACAAGGATTGTTCATGAATAATTATTGGAATGAATATTTGATCAAGATGATATAGAAATATAAACGTCTTCAACTCAATTATTGCATTTACTATGTTTAACACCTTTTATTACCTTAAAATAATAAAAAATCACAAATTACAAGTTAATAAGGTGGATCTTATTAGTTTTTTATTTTGAGAAAAAAGGTTGGGAATTTATTCTCAACCATGAAACTCTCATTTTCCCTTTTCCATTTGAGGGTAAAGTCATCATGAAAATTTTTATAGAATTTTTATTTGATTTTTAAGCAGGTAATCATAAATAGAAATTGAGATAACCTTGTGTGTAATCTTCATTTTCACACTGGACAAAAAGACACATTACCTACTAAGTTCTCTATGATTCTTCCTTATAATCTCTTTTTGAGGTATAACTATGATAAAATACTTATAAGATATATTTACATCCATTTTTATCTCTACAAATTTTAATTCTGAGATTCTATGGTTATAAATTATTGACAACCTCTCATTAAATTAGATTCCATCCTGGGGAATATTTTGCATTCCTTCGACACCTGATTTCACATATGATTCTCCTGATTTTATTTCAATTTAAAATAGGATGGTAGAATTACAAGTATTTTATTTGGAATATAAAAATGATTCTTAATAGGTGCACATGGATTATTAGTTCTTCTTTTTAAAACTTCATTTTAATTCTGTTTTTCTTGTATTGGTCTTCCCTTTTGTTGCTTAAGATTTATTTCATTCATTTTGATATTAATAGCCTGCTTATAGTGATCCATGGTGTGGAATCGTTTCCCATAATAGAAACAGCTTAGTCTCTTTTGGTTAGAACATATCTGGATCTTCTTGGGTTTGTTTTTATCATCCTTATTCTGATCTTTTTCCATAGTTTAATTACTTGTATTATTTATAAAATTCATAGTAATGGTATTGGTAATATTTGTATCCTAATTCATTTCCATGGACGAATTTATCTCCTATGTTCTTATTTTATTAATTATTCTAGAGGCATGTTTGAATGGTTTAAACTTGCATGCCTCTTTACAACAACCCTTTCCATTTCAAATACCACAGGGGTTCTACAAATTTTAAGGTCACCGTGTAATAGGAATATATATACCTTTTACTTTGGTGTTTTCTTATTCAATACTTTTTCCACCTTAATATAGGAATCTGTTGATTTCTATATATTAACCAATTAAGCCAACAATAATATGAACATTACCCAAATAGTTCATAACACCATCCATAGCCAATAAAATCTTGATCTCTTCTTTGAAAAAACAGTCTAGATAGATTGGCATGATTGTTGTCTTTTTATCTGTATTCTTTGGTTAGGCTTGTTCGGGGTAACATTTATTTCTATACTTATCTTTATTCTCTACTAATGTAGTGTTAGTCACTACATCACCATTCCTCACGAACTTTATCAATTATTTTGATTCTAAACCTTTATTATACAATCAACTAGAATTAAAAAACATTTTTTTCAAAACTAGAGAACCATTATTCAAGTTAAACAATCTCTGATTATTTGGCTCTAATTTTCATAGAGAACATAATATTAAATATCATCAATTATTTAAAAAAAATTCCAAATTCTCAAAATACTCTTCAATCTTAGTGAAATATTTATGAATTCATTGGAATGAGATACATAAAATTGACCACTTCTTTGGGACTATTATAAAGAATATATTTGAAACTAGTAAATTATTTATTATTAGAATTCTGAAATTATGATCACTACCACTAATGTTTTGATCTTCATCATCACATTTTTCTAAGAGGATATTCTTCATCATTATCAATTTTCTTCTATAAAAATACAATTGAATTTAGTATTTTTTGTGTCCTTTTTTATATCTCCATGACAATAAATATTTTCATGGCCTTTAATGTCCTTAAAAAAATTATATTTTTTTATCTATATAAAAAATTAATTATACCTAAATAGTGTATATCTATACACAATCTCATAATTTCTCACGGTGTTATTGAAAACTGGAAGTTTTCATGGAACTATTAAGGTCCTTATCTTAATAGGTTTTTTAAACAAAACTTTGGTTTATTTGAGAGTGATGTTTGTAAATCATGAGGTAGAAGTAACTCTTCTTCATGAAAGAAATATTCATTGTGAATTATAGGCCCTTCATATAGTGTAAATGTGGGAAGGGACTATGTTTCAAAATATCTAAGAATACTTGATTGGGAAAAACTCTTATGGGCCTCAATGCCTCAATATTTATAGGGTTAGTATCAATGCCTTACACCGCCTCATATCTATGCTTTTTAGGACTCATTGAGGCATTATAAAAATATTGTGTATCATGTATATTAAAATATATAAATCATTAATTGATCCTAATATATCTTAAGCTTACTTTTATCGTGTCTTCTCTTACATGAGTTTTCACTAGCTCATAATGTGCATGGGATGATGACTATATATATATAGTCATGTATAAACTCAACATTATCCATATATATAAGATACATGAATAGTTGACTATAACATCAATTTAATTCATCATATTTATAATTCTTTATCTCTTGATTTCATGATAAGTGCAGTATGCATGCAAGAGGATTCATATTCTCATAAACCCAGCCTCATAATGAACATTGAATCCTTGGGTTATGCTGTCATTCATGGAATAGAATACATTGGAGAACTGCAACATATCATGTGTTTGGATGAAGAAGATGAATGTATAGTGATCAGACAACCAGTATAATATAGATCAATATTTTGATGTTCTTTCAATATGTCTTTAATAAATGGGAACAAAAACTGAACATCCCCTTCCTATAGAACTTTTACATAGTGTTTATCAATATTATTATATGTCAATGTGTGTCGTTTGTTGGTTGTTCCATGGAAGTAGTAGATTTTGAACCAAAAATACCTCTTCAACAAATGGTCATGACCCATCTAGCCTTTATGGCCGATCCTCTTACGCACTCAGAATTTGGATCATGTGAGACTTTATAGGAACCATCCACATACATGCCACTATGGAGTCCAAAGTGGGCACTGGATCCCATGCGGTTGAGCCTAGCTCACATAAGTGGTTTATATGCCCCCCTTGGGTGGCCATAGTGGGCCCAAATTTTTTATATGGAATTATTTAAAATACATAAAATATATTATATGTATATAATATATTTCATATACATTCCCAAAAAATATATTCAAATTACCTCATGAAAATTATACATTATTCTTCATGGACTATTTTTATTTCTTATCGAGCAATAGAAATATTGAATAGAATTAAATTATTTATTCATATATTTAAATTGTTTTTTCATGAAAACCTTTTTGCATCATTGTTAACCCCTTAGCACATATCATGGACATTGTATAAGTCACAAAATTTACAAGTTAAATTATCCAAGATTGACATCCAATGCCTTTTTCTAAATCCATAACAATTATCTAAGAAAAAACACTTCTCAATAATCACATATTGAGACATCAAAAAAAAAATACAACACTGGGCCCAAAACTATCCCCCTTATCATTTTTTAACAATAATTCATAAAATATTTAAAATTAAATAAGAATTTTCAAAGGAGGGATTGAATATAATAATACACACCTCCATAGAAGATATTGAACATTTAGGACTTTGTCTGTTTCACTAAGAAAGAATGAGGGATTGAATGTTACATGAATGATACATAGTATACAAGCATGAGATATTGAATAGATTACATTAATGTTATACACAATATTTCATGAAGATGAATTGGGATTCCAATATTCAAAATTGATATCTCATATTTTATATTTAATATCAAAATATGAAGAAGTAGTTAGTGGAAAATATGTATTAATTTGATTATCATATCTGTCTAAGAAACATTTAGATTTCCAATCCATTATTCAACAGATATTATAATGATCGAATAAGATAAATATTCAATATTCTTGTTTTTTTCATAATAAAGACAAACCATTGAGTATTTTCAAATAATAATAAACATTATATTGATGTGTTATGGGGATGTTTGTCAGGTTAATTAGATTCTAGATAAAAAGACTTTTTCTACACTAGTAGTAACTTTAGAAGGGTAAGATCGGCATCTTGCATCATGTGATTCCTAGTAAAATATTTCATTGTACAAGGATGGTACCAGAAGACGAGTTCAAGGACATTCCCTTGCTCAATTTTTTCTTTGATAATATAAGTAAAGGTGTGTGCATGGGATAATAACTATAGTAAAACATAGATGTAGTCATACATAGAGACGAAAACCTCATTAACAAACCATGGTTTCCATTTTCCTTTACTATTTTATGTGCATGCTTTATTATTACCGGTGAAGACAAATGGTAACCGTTCAATTAATAAGTAACAGAGGTAACTAAAATGGATAAATATTAGAAGTGATAAAATATCATCTCATGCAGATTCATTCCCTCAATGTGTGGTCATACATATAGTGATCTTATCATGAATTAATCCAATACCCATAAAGGATAGGAATCAATGGAGGAAGTACCATATTGATTTGGTGGTGGTTGATCCAGGGTGGTTGTGCAACAACTTGAAAATCGATAAGTGGGAGATTAGGGAGTATGGGGAGATTATTTGAAATGTGTGGGGGTTGTAATCCATGAATAGAATCCATGTTGTGGAGTAACAACTAATGGGTAACCGAACATGAAATTTTGTATTCATTCAAAGTATTTTTAGAAGATACTTCAATACGGAGGGATGGGGTGTAAGGGGGTAATGAGAAGCCGAAAAATATTTTTTGTATGGGATTTCATGTCGTAATTTTATCCTGGTTTCATCTCATTTGGGGTATGGGTTTTAAAAAATTAATTTGTCAACTATAATCTGTTATTTTATTTTTGATGAATTGACCACATGTCTCTATATTTAGGGTCCAAATATCTTCATATTATCAATGACATAAGCTTGAATGTTTTTTAAAACTTATTTTTAATGCAATATTTTAGTAATCATATTTTTTTAGGGTAATTTTTTTTATCAAGGCCTCTAAATAGTAAAAAGGTGAGGTAATAATTTAGTGTTGATTCTCTCTGAAGTTAATTATTTTTAAATTTCTTGCTATATTTCATTATTCGCATAAATGTTGTGGATGTGTTATTTATTTGTATAGATTTTTGGAATAATAATAATTGAAATGGGTTTAGGTAAGTATATTTTAAAAAAAATAGAAAGTCTCTTTATAACAAAGCCAAATTCATTAGGACCCTTAGTAAATTTTCCCAAATACATGAACAGAAGGCATTAAAAGCTGCAACACCTTATGTCCAAAAAAAATTTAGTTTCTAATTTAATGTTTTATATGTTGAATTTTTTCCTTTTTATTTATTAAAGATCTTTTATCCTATATAGTAAATTATAATTATATTTGATATATACCAATAATTCATAACTAAAATTAATTATTAAATAGTAATTTATATTAATAGTAAAAAATAATAATTGAAAATATATGTTATTAAATAGAAATTTTAAATATTAATAATTCTTAGTAACTAAAAAAATATAATAAATTGAGATATATTAGATATTATATAGTAATAATTATTATAATTACTAGTTTCATTTTTTAGTTACTTTTATTATGTAATAATCAATAATAATTATTGATAATTATTAAAAATTATTAAAAAAAGAATATAATAAATAAAAAATTATAAGTTAATGAATATAATTAATAATAATAAATATTTATTTATAAATATGTAATGAAAATTAATTAATTATTAAATTAATTATTTTTCAGTATGTAATAGTTATTAGTATTAAAAATAGTTTTAAATTTACTTGTATATATATATATATACAAACAAAAAGTTATAAAAATATAATAATTATTACTATTATTTAACAATGATTAATATATTATTAATATGAATTTTTCCTTTTACAGTATTAAAAACAATTAATAAAATATACTAATGAATTGGTATTTTCTATGTTATTAAATAATAGATGATGCAATAGGGGATGGTGTCGGATTAGCAACACTTCCATGGAGATCCTTTTGTCAACTAGGGTCCCCCTACTACAATGGTAATGCCACATTTCTTGAGATTCTATCATTTGACTAATGTTTTTACCAAATTTGTTTCTCAACCCCTTTTGGACGATACAAAATTTTGAAATGATTTGGTTTCTTCATAGGAGGATGCCAAACATCAAAAACATATGGTTTCTAGAAAAGGATGTTCATTGGTTTTTCTCAATAATTCCTCCACAAGAAAGATTCTTAAGAAATTCTTGATGGTTCATGTATATGATCATTCAAGAGATTATTTAGAGAGGCTATCATAGGGAAAACAATTCCCACATTTTGCATCATGACCTTCCCATAGGTGAGAAACCTTGGTGACAGGAGGAGTTGGTGTACATGATCAATCTAATTTTGGGATTCTCAGATTGGAGGTGTGTTTCCCTTATCTGAGGATTTTTCAATTTCCATTTCACCTAGGATGAGGCCAGACTCCATGCATGGGGCATTGAATGGATATTAATGAAGAAAGGAATGGTCTACCTCTATAATTGGTCCCTTGACATCAATCTTTCATGTTCTAGGAACCCTTTTTAGAAGGTATGGATTATTATTCATGGTCTAAACAATATTTTATTTAATCAAGAGATTCTATTTAACATTAAATTGATAACTGGAGTCTCCATTCACATGGATAGGGACATAGAACAACTTAATTTTTTGGGAATTATTGCATAATTCATTTGAAAGTTGATTTTAGTAGCACTATTATTGATAGGGTTTTTCTTAAAATAACTTTTTATTATATTATGTGAAATGTTGAGTATCATAAACCTCATAAATAATGTGTTTTGTGAATTTTTGTATGAAATTCAGTATAGGTTTTCTCCAAGAATCCATCAGACCAGACCTGTGGTTTAAAGGGACCTTTCTCCAAGGACTTACCTTAAAAAATAAAGATAATTCTTCAAGACTGGAAGGTTATACACCTAGAGCTAAGGCATTTGATGATAATTCACATTGCTTTGGGAAATCTAGGGTTGAAACATAGTCATTGTAAGATAAAGAAATTTCTTGGATTTTGACTGATAATGATCATGGGTTTTTAAAGCAGGCATAGGAGGGTTTTAATCATCATCCCATGAGGCAATCTTTCTCATAGTTAGACCATCATTATGATGATGATATTACTCAAGATGATGTTTCTTTTAGAGTTAATTTTATTGAGGTAAATTATGAAGATCCTAGTGATTATGATTCCTCTGATAGGGAATGTCAAATACAGTCTGGAAGGGATATTTATCATCTGTTATGGCAGGACTAAAACCAAATTTTTGAAATAATCATTATGGAAAATGAAATAGGTCTCAACCATATAAATAAATTCTTAAACGCCTTTAATAGTATATTGAATAGAATGGTTAGACGTTTTCATTCATCAAAGGATCCTTAATATATGGGTCTTGTGGATATTAAAATAAGGGAACCCTCTTTAGGGGACTCCTTTCAACTTCTTATATCATGTGGGGATCCACATTAGGTGGGGTTCATGGATTGTATTTCACTAAATTAAGTATCTAGGGATCCTCGAGCAACTCAAGGGGATAAATTGAAGGATCTTTCTACTAGGCATGTGATTTTTAGGCTAAAAAGGACAAAAAAGGGACCCTTGTAAATGAAGTAGTATGTGGTTCTAGAGGATCATTAGATGATTTTTAGGTATGGTGTTGGTTAGGATAATCATTCAATAGAAATCATTAAATCCATGTGTCATGTTGTTGTTGAGTCTTTTCATCAAGTTAAGGGAATTTATAATAGTTTAAAGGTTGTTGCATTGTTCACTATTCTCCATTCACATTCTTGTTGAATTTGTGGATGTTTTGGAGTTGATGGAATTAATGTAATTCTTTTGAAAGTCAAAATATCCCTCTATTCACAAAAATAAAATCTTTAAAACCTATGTATGGCATAAATAAAAAGTTGAAATCATTTTTAAGTGTTTTAATAACTTAATGGTAATGAATATATTTATAGCGATGAGGGGTTCTGGACTATTTATAATGATTTTTAGACCCCCTATGTGTGCGGAAAGTACCATAAATTTCATTCCTACCCTCTGAGAGATATTATTTTTGGGAAGATGATGTTGAAAGTGTCTCCATATAATTAGAGTACTTTGATAGACCATAGAAATAAGAGATGACATGGAGTATATGCCATCACTCAAGATGTTGAGGCCATGGGTGTAGTTTCATCAATTGGGGAGATTTATATAATGAGGATCTTGATGTTCATGTAGTGATTATAAATGACCATGGTATGTGAATGGTTTGTTTTTTATGGGGTAAGTTTAGATTTTTTTTGACCCCATCCCTGTAGATTTTTTTTTGTTTTAATAAATGGGCATAGACTGTGACTTTTTTAAAAATAAAATAGCAAATAATACTAATAATAATGTATACTTAAAAATGATGATTAATTTATATTATATAATAATTGAAATTAATGTAACAATTACATTAATATTATAATAAAAATAAAACATATACATTTATATTTTATAATAATTAATATAGATATAACATAAATATAATGAAATATTAGATAAATATAAAAATATATAATCTATATATCAATTTATTAACAGTTTTTTTAAAAATAATTTAAAAATAAATCCTAAATGAGTTTAGGTTTTAAATATTTTCAATTGTCACATGCGTTGAGGGTGTCAACACATTCCTTCACCAATAAATAAGACAAGTTATGGAGAATCTACCACTTTAAAAAAATAATTCAAAAATAGAAACAGTAATTAAAAAACATATTTTGGTATATTTGATCTATTATTTTTAAATAAATTAATATTTTAAAATATTATATGTTTATATTTTAAAAAATATTTAAAATTGTAATTATTATATTCAAGGAATGTGACTTTACATAAAGTGTATTTATGAAATCTAAATATTTTAATAATTTTTATAAATTATATGATCCTTAAAATTAATTTAGAAAAATAATTTAAATCCCAACTAATTTATATAATGGAGAAACAATAAAATTAATTTGAATAGTTCATTTTCATTTATGTCTCAAATGTGGTTCATCCTGTAGTTAAGAGTGTGAATCGAATGCTCATATCAGACTCATAAACCTATAAAATATAATAGAGTTTGATGAAGTGGATGAGGGTCTTCCTCATGTATAGGAACCTTAACTATATACTACATTTTTAGATATTCAATGGGAGGAGGTTCATAACCTACCTCCGAGTGGTTGAGATGTGATAATTCCCAACATGATATTTTTCCACTATGTTAGTGTAAGGACCATTCATCAAATAATATTTCCACTAGATCTATGAAGGGAATGTCATAAACGATGTTTGGAATAACTTTTGATATGATCATGGATCCTCTAAATCAAGTGAATGCAGTGGATATCCTAATAGAATATGTGGATCTTAGGCCTGTTGGTACACATTGACAATAGGATGAGGTGTGTCAAATAGATGTTCTTCATGTTTTGGTGGGACTGGTTAGGAAAAACATGTAACTTAATATGGTCTATTTTATGCCCATCCTAGTTCATCAACATCAACATCATTTGAAGATGGTCCATGGTAGGAACATCTTATCTCTCTGGTGGATGAATGAATTTACTATCATGTATAACACCAAGTGAAGGAAATATGAAATGTATTGCAAAATGGTATACTTCATGACTAAATGTTGTTCCCTACTCAGATATTGATATCCATATCATATGATATAGTTTAGTATGTTAAAAAATAATTCAAACTGAACTAAAAAATATATAACAAATAAATTAATGGAAATTTGTTGACTTGTGGATATCATATCACTCTATTATGTCACATAAGTCAGAATATAGATTTTACTCTAGGTGAATACTCAAGATGATGTGATAGATAGTGTAACATTATATTCATTCCCATAATATGAAACCTCACATGTGTTTCCTGTTTGTTGATATACTAGGCAGGATTCCACCTTTAATTGGAATCCATACCCATTTTCGGCTTCAAAGAAGGATGAACTGGAACTTTTATTCTTGTTTTTGGAATGTGTTGATACATAAAAATTGATTCATTACTCTATCATACTAGTTACACTCTATAATATGAAATCATATTTGAGGCACTACAACCCCAACATCATCCATCCCATTATTGTACTATATAGGAAGATGATCAATGGGAAACCAATATTGCTTCCATGATATCTAAATTGGTAGATGATAGTGGTAAAAATATTTTGTAATTAATGGTAAAGTAATATAATATTATGAAATTTATTAATCAACATATTAATTTATATACATATATTAGTAGGTAGAATAATATCCAATAAGAGACGATATACTAAAAAATTATATCTCAATGACCAGAAATGTTTGTGTATCTATCTCCACTTGTAATGTACAAATTTTCATATATAATACATTATTTCATAGAATATAACTCATATTTGAAATAGAAAATAGTAAATATGAGTTATCATACAATTATCTATGCAGAGCATCATGTAGCACATCTATGGGATCCATTAAAATTGCAATAATAGGGGCTAGGAGATTGATGTACTGCCATTCCCACATCAAATGCAATATGACACATCGACCAATATCATATTAATATAATTCGTATAAAGTGAAAAATGTTTTTTATTTTTATGCCAAAAATGTATATTTCTAGATACATCTCTTAGTTTGATCGAAGTCGTTATGTATCCCCAAATACTTCATTTCGACATAAAAGATCAAGTTATCAATGCACATTGTCCCTCCAATGGGCCATATGATATATTCCCACATATGATACATGATAGTCTACTCATCACCATAATTAGTTAAATGTGTGTAGTGCATATCAATTCATCTCATAGATAGATTAATGTTATCAGTTTGTATGGAACCATCCTCAGTTTCTAGTCTTAAAATCGATGTACAAGCTCATTCTAGCCTCCATTGGTGGGTATTATCACTACAGCACCATGAATAGTTACACTATGTATAAATGAAAAATCATATAGAGTGATTATCATATATATCTCTCTCTTTCTCTCCTTCTATCAGGAATATTTAATTTTTTATTTTCAAGTCTCTATCTCTTGATGAGAAAAAAATGAGAATATGGCCAACCAATGTATTTTCATATAAAATGAGCCCATAAAAACATGCTCTTCATTGGTATGGGACAATATCATGGGGTGGTGGAATGTGATTATAGTAGTTCACCCTTTACATCAAAACCTCATGACTTACTAAAACCTCACGTGAATCATATCTATACTTCTCAAAGACCATAATTTCATCCACCATCTCAGTACAAAAAAATGAAAAAATCAATAAGTAAAATAAAAATAATATTAAGTAAAATAAAAAATATATTTTTCCCATATGGTATATGAACATTAAAATAAATTAATTTAAATATGATTAAATAAGTTTTTTTCAATTAATTTATTTATGTATATATATATATATGAAAATGTGTATATATTCAATTATAAATAAAAGTTACACATGAAAAAAAAATTCTAAACACCATTATAAACACTTGACTATAAGTCTAGAGAATAAATTTAATATCAACTAAACAAAGGACATGAATATCCCTAAGAATGAGTATTAAATTCCATAAAATGATAAAAAAAATCAATGAGCACCAACAGAAAGCTATATTGTGAAGATATTTTAAGCATTTATGACATTTAGTAAATAATCAACTATGTCCCACTAAGTCTCCACATCGAAGATTTTTTTTAAGATTCATTTTGATATGTCATAGACCCCAAAAAGTCACCTTGATCAAAATTTATATTAGTTTGAAATTTAGGACATGTTTTAACCTTATCTTAAATCATTCCTTAATTGAAAAAATTTCTAGGTAATCCAATTGTTATTAAATGACTATTTCTCAATAATAATTTTCAAAATTTAAATTTACATTAATTTTTATTCATTATATAATACATTTTTCTATAAATTCAATTTTTATTAAGTGAAAATTCATATATAGTCTTATATAAATCATATTTATTTAAATATGTTATATTTATATAAATATAAAAATATTTAGATATAGATATATGATTTTTAATGATATATGTCTTCATGTCATATACCTTTTATCAACATTAAAATATCACAGACAAAGGCCACCAATTATATATGCTAAAAAACAGTGATAAATGTGACCTTTATTAAGGAATTAAAAAACATTAATAATGGAACCCCCTTCATTACTGTTTTAGCACTGATAAAAGGTATTTTATGATATTACATTATCTACCATAGTCTGTTAATATAATTTTATAATTTATGAATATGTGTATAAAAAATATTTTATATATATAATCCTTTATCAGTGCTTACATGATGCTGAAAATGTGAAGGCATTATGGGTTCTACGTAGAACTAAAAAAGGTATTTGTTTATTAATACTAAATAAATCACTCATAAATAAAACATGTTTATTGGTGCACTTTGTTGTATTGATAATGGGTTTCTTTTATCAGTGATTTTATTTAGCAGAGATAAAAGTTTCAGATTTATCAATAATTTTTTAGCATCGATTATGGGATGTGTTGGATTTAGAAGAATATGTAGTAGTGTGTGGTCCATTATGTTAATGTAATAAATTATTGCATAAAACAGTATTTATTTCTTGGATATTATATACCAATGTATTAACCCTCTTTTTTTATGGAGTAATTTTGGGTTTCTTCTTGATGGAAGAACCCATAATAAAAACTAAGGCCCTATATACTCAGTCAATAAGGGAAATACATCATATAATCCCCATGTATATTTTAGGCATTCCATTATTGAAACCTCATTTTATTTATTTTATTTATTATAGTATATGAAAAGTGAAATTTTCTTTTTCATTAATGATTATGAAATATTAAGTAACTAATGTTGATAAAATTTATAAAATTTGGTATTATTTCAAGATTCAATAGCTCTATACTTCAATAAAATTATACACAGTATTTGGAATAAAACCCTTTCATAATTCCTAGTTTTTAATTTATTAAATCATAATTTCACATCATATTACACTTTTCATCACAATAATAAATTTAATATTGAATAAAATTGTATTAAAACTTAATTTTCTACTTAAATAGAATAATTTAGAGGTATAATATATGATATCAGTTATTTTTTAAATTTTAAGGAATCATTAATTTTTTATATATATAAATCCATGATTATATATTTTTAGGTTGCATTTATTTAATAGAATAATAAATAAATAATTTATTATATTTTTTAAGGAAATTTATTTCATTATATTAGTTAATGTTTTTAATTACTCAATTTTAATTATATCATCTCATTTTCAACATTTATTTATTATGGTATTCACTTAAATGGATTGGTCTGACAAAAAAGTATAAAAATTTAATAGAAACACTAATATAAGTTTTCAATAATTAAATATATTACTTTCATATATAATTTTTCTATTGATAATTTATTTAATTCTAATTTTTCTTTTTTTTCAATGAAAAATGGGAAAATCATATATTAAGAGATCGTAGATCAAGTAAAAAAGAGAATAAAACCAACCTGGGAACAAATTCAACCAGACATGTCAGTCATTAAATAGGAATCAAATAAATAAATTATGATCCACTTTATTACCCTCCCTTTTGGTAAAGGAAAAGGAGAAATCCAAAAAGTGGAGTTGAAGTGACTAGATCATCAAGACAAGAAGGAAAAAAATCTAGAGGCTAGACTCCAGAGCATAGATTGAATGAATGATAGTGAGAAATCTAATTCCATATTGACAAATTCAAACCCTTTTTCCAAATACAATTCAATGAGAAGAAAATTTTCTTAACCATCAGTGACTATAGGTAATAGAGACACCATGAATGAGGAATGAAAATCCATGATGATCAGCCCATGAGAGTCGTGAGCGATGGACCTAAAACTTAAGATGACATTATCTGAAGGTGATATTTCAATGTAAATTTTTAAGGTTCTAGTAATATAGGGGTGACATGTACATGTATTTTTTATGATCAAAGGGCCTTCAAACATATTCTCATTGTGGTTCTTGGATGATAATCAGTGGGTTTTGTTCTCGACCCAAAAGGTGCATGAATTTGAGACCTCAGTAAAGATAATGTCGTTTCTCATCACACAAATGATCCATGCCACTATGAAATGTTATGAAAGGTCATCATTTGAGAGGTGCGAAGAACATTTTTTCAGAATATCCTTGAGATAAAGATCCATATCTAGGAGGTTGTAACCATGAAGGTTGAAGGAGCCCCAGATTTTCCACTCTCTGGGGTTGTGAGAAATGTAGTGCATGGGAGATTTAAGAATGGACACACTTATAGGGAATGTTGGGTTATTTAATGCATGTAAATATAAAAGAAACCCTAGATATGGAAGGATATTGGTGCAGAAAAGTCACCACCAATAATGATCTTTAGGTTGGACTAGTATGTTCCAAATAGATTTCCAAAGATCCTCTACCTCCAGAGTCGGAGCAGTTGTTGATAGAGCATAACTATATTTAATAGTATATGTTCTATATTTTTCCTCAATTTATAATATATATATTTGGATAGAAATATCTACAGATTGGGATCCTAAGAATAATTTTCCAGTCACTCTCGTTGAATAGGGTGTATATTTTCTTAGGGCACCACCCAATTACTTCCTCAATAAAAAGGGAGAGAACCTCTGAATATTAGAGACCTTCAGGGTGGAGAAAAGGTACTTTGATCCCATTTCTATTGAAAATCCATGGGTACACCAAGATATTAACATATGATCCATTTAAAATTCTCCATTAAACCCACCTTGGGTGGGTCACATGCAATCCCCACAGGCTACGTGAGCAGAACCTAGGATGATTCCTAATAAAGGGATGCAAAAATTAGTCTATGAGAATTATTTATCCTTAATAAACATCATGTAGATATTAAGAGGGTTTTGAATGAAACATCATATTTTTTTAGAATATTTTTATCATTAATGTGGCACATGTCTAAAATCATCATTCTCACATGAGGTTTCAGTTTACATAGTTTATTCCAACCAATCTAGTAAGCCCTGTGTTTTCCTTCATTGTGTCCCCACAAAAAATTGGTGAAGCATGATTGAAGATAACTGATAATGAAACCAAGAATCATAATTAATGTCATAAGTAGGAGTGAATGGATTGGTAGAGAGGATTAATGAGGATTTATTATTTTTTTGATTTGGAGACTCTTTTGTAACTCAAACCCCGAATTGTTTTCATCCAACCACTCCAAAAAAAATTAACAATTATTTTTTTGAGTGAATGAGAACCATATGACGGTTGTGGTTATTTTGGTTTTTATAAACCATTTTGAATCTATGAATACATTAGATATCAGCCTTATTATTCAATGGTATGCCCACACTGAATGAAATTTATGATTTAGAGGGTTTGATAGCTTTCCCTGAAGATTTGTAATAGCAAAGGACAATAAGGAAAATATACTTCCATTCTTAAAATTTGGACCTATATAAAAGGATACAATCATAGAAAAATAATATATGGTAAATTGGAATCCACTTGTGATAAGCGTTCTCTCCATGACAAATATTATCCTTAGCTTCTCGTGAAATGATATTAGAGAATATGTCATCCATTAAAATGAATAGGGAAGGGTAAAGGGGATCTCCCTAATGAAGTTTGATATAGGGTGAGAATCTCTACAAAAGTCCTCCATTAATGAAGATCCTGAATGAGACTGTGGAAATACATTTCATAATGATGTCAACCCATATTGATAAGAAACCCATTTTTCTCAGTACGAAATGGATGAACGTACATTCCACACTATCAAATGATTTAGTCATTTCCATATTGAGGACATGATTCCCCATTTTTACACATTTTTTGTCTTTATAGAATGAAATTTTTCATGGGAATTAATCATGTTGTTTAAGATAAGACTTCTAGATACAAAGGCACTTTGGTTTTCAGAGAAAACGGAAGGTAGAAAGGTGCAAAGGTTTCAAACCAAAAGCTTGGACAAAATTTTATAGTTTAAATTGCATAGGATAATAGTTCAAAACTCAAAAATATGAGCGAGTATCTATGTTTCTATAATAAGGTGGATTTTGGATTCTTTAATATAGGAAAAATTCATCCTTCTCATTCCAATGGTCCCATATCAAGCTTGGCACATCATTCCCCGCAATGTACCATAGGTTTTTATAAAAGAGCAAATGGAATACATATGGTCATGCAGAATTGGTGGAGTGGATTTTTTTAGGGTGAAAATAATTTACTCATCACTAATATACTAAGTGATCTTGTTATTATTATACTTCGTAACAATAGGTTTAATTCAAAAGGCAACCTTAGTGGGGGTGGAGCTATCACCATCCATGTAATGGTCCTAAAATAAACAAAGGAAAATTCTAGGTTTATCATCCTCTTTGGAGAAAAATCGTTCATTAGGTGAGGTAAGATAGGAAATATGGTTTTTTCAATGCCTTCCAGAAGATTTTTGGTGGAAACAATTTGTATTTAAGTCCCCTTATTAGATATAAATATCATGAGAATGCAGAGACTGGTAGATTTATTTTCTTCTAAGGGTTTAATTGATTTTAGTCTCTATATCTGCAATTCTATATATGATATTGGATGATGGTGGGAGATAATGGAACTTGGATAGTATTTTTCAATTGTGTCACAACACCAATCTGGTTGGTGGAACAACAAATCACTCTATTTTTTGAGGTTAGATGCGACCTGATGAATTTTAGCTTTAATTTCAAGTCAAATCATAATATATAATTCCTTAATAACTACATCATATCCCTTTTACCTCATAAAATATATTTCAAATATATATGGTCTCTCACATATTATCTTTGTGTGGTCAGTATTAAGGTGAATAAGAATCAGGAAATTGTCCGACATGGCAGAGGGGAGGTCGGCAACCTAAAAGAAGTTTAAGATGAAGAGCCAGTCAGAGGATGGTAAAAATATATCCAATATCTCCTCAATGTGAGTGTTCTCCCAGCATCCATAGTGTTAGGTAAAGGTGCTACCATGTGTCCCAAGTCAGTGAGACCCATACATTAAACCACATGCAAGAAGTCTCTCATATGGGACAAGGGACTACTGACACCCTCTCTATTTTTTCTTTGGAATAGGATCCTGTTAAAATAATCTCCCATGAGAAGATATATTGGTATGTTGTTACTAATAATTTTAATTAATTCCAAAAACATTCATTTATCATTTTGTTTGGGCCATCCATAGAAACTAACAAAAGACCAAACATGCATGTTAGGGTATTAGATAGAGTTGAAAAAATGGTTCTGTGAGAAGATATTAATTTTGATTACTATTTCCTCCATCAATAGGATGTATATTACTCTAGTAATTCCATGGAATGTGACTATAAATCATCCCTTAATACACAATTCTGAGGCAATGTCATGCATGTCATTCTTTTCTAGCACATTTTTAGACAAAAAACACACTAGGGAAACCTAGATCTCCTAGATAAAAGAGTATACAAACTTTTCATGGGATGAAAATACCATAACATTTCCAGTATATGATTTTCATTGGTCTGGGAAGGGATGGGTTAACTTCTCCACCTATGAAATTTTACCAAACAATCCATTATCTACATCCTTCAATATTTTGGGGAGGCTCTCGATTCCTTAGGGTTAGTCCTTGCTTTTCTTGTTTGCATTGTTTTCTACGGAAGGAGGGGTCAAATATTGGGTCCCTTATAGTTATCCTTCTACAAATACTATTCATTTTTTACTTTTCAATGTCCACCCATGCATTTCATCTCCAACCTAGGAGGTGTGACATGGATGTTCAATGCATGGTGGAGGAACTGGGTCTGGAGGGTATGTGCAGATGTGTTTAGGACTAGGTGTTGGTTCAAGAGAATACTCCATCCATTGGGTATGGGATTAAAAAGGATTTAAACTCTACAGGGTCATTATTCAAGATGACCAAGGAGTTCTTGAAGGCCCAAGGGCGGGCAAGGTGGTTGGATTTCACACTTCATTTGGTTTCACTGTATCATCATAGTCTATATAAAATCACAAGGGCCCTTGTAAAATAGTACATTCCAGGTCATTGGTGGTGTGCTTGATCAGGACCTTTGAGAGTTTCTATCAATCCTTATGTTTTATCAATTCTAAAACATGCTTTTTCCTAGGATTTTTAACATGAAACCATGTCCATAATTAATGAAAACATTATCTTCCTTATGAATTTCCTTTGTGGTGCACTCCATCTTAGGGTGTCTGATGCATATAAAAAAGAAACCGAAGACCGACATCATATCATACTCAAACCCAATTTATGTTTTTTTAAATATCTATTGATAGATAGGTAACTATTATAGGAGATGAAAAAACAATTATCGATCCCCTTATCTATGTGGAAGGCCCTCCTAGAATGGGATATAATTTATCTCATTCTATAAAGGCAATGATACGAGACCTAATATATATGATTATGTGCTCATATCTGGACCAGTAGAGGATGCTGAAAATCTAAATCTAGAAGGATGATTTAGATATGGTAAATTTCAGCACTTCCTCAGTGTTTTCTAGATCCTACATTATTATCAGTCTGTTATCGAAGGACTGATTCCTTCAGAGAAGGACCTTATATTGGTCAATCTTGTTAAGGATCTAAAAAAATGAGAAGTCCATATTTGATCTCGCATATGGAGACACTATCATCCAAATTCCAAAAAAAAATTAGTGTTTTCTTTAGGTATGAAAAATTTATGGGCCAGTTTGAGATGAATTTTCCAATTGCAAGAATATTGATACGATGAACCAAAAATGATTCTTCATAATTTATTTCTATGATTGTGCATTTTTACTATTCCAGAAGAGAGTAGTATTTCCATTGAGATATAAGTTTATTTTTCATCATCAATAATAGGGGTAAGTTGCAGATGAATTGTATAAACTAGAAAAAGTTGATCGTCGGTGGAGGAGCTGGGAAAAAATGTTGATCCAAGGTGTGAAGGAGCATTACACACCCGGGGTAGATCGTCGATCCAAGGCATGAAGAACATCGATCCAAGGTTTGAATGAGTATCTCACACCCATGAATATTGTCTATCAAACTTCTTTCATAATCATTGGAACTCTAGTAATAAATGTCGATCTAGTGTACGAGGGAGCATCACACACCCAAATACATTGGATCAGAGGAAAAAGAAATCCAAAATCACAAATCATGAACATGCCATCACTACACACAAAGATTAAAAAGTAGAAAAAGATGATGCAAAGAAACAAAAAATTAAAATTATAAGGAAAAGAAAGTAGATGAATAGGTTTTCAGAAGAATCAAATATCCCACAAAATTAAAAAACCTAAAAATCGGTGAAAAAAACTAGTGAGCTATCAATATGGAAAAAAACAGTAAAACTAGAGATGAAACTAGAAGAGAATGAAGAATAAACATATGATGTGTGGATCCGAGGAACTTTAAACTGAAGTCATCTGATTATATTAATAATCCCCAAACCTAGGAAAAACTGTGGAATAACACTCTCAGATTCCAAGATAATTTCTAATCAACATGATTTTTTTATAGTTTCTCTCATATCTCATACGGTATGGTGGGATGAATATAAAATTAGACATAGATTTTGGTAATGGTGGAAGATAATCAGTCTCCCATGGGAGTCACTCCACTATAGTGATTTATTACTAACTAATTTATTAGTTACATTATTAATTATGATATTTAAATAATTATTTGTAATTATTTATATTATTTTTGTAAATATTATAAAATATGATTAGTATTTATTAGTTATATTAAAACTTTGAGGCTCAAATGGACTCTTTATTGACAGTATAAATGGAATAGATAGAAAAATATACAAAACCAAAATGGGCCACAGAGTACAAGAAAAAAATTCTTTAATTCACTCATAAGAGAGTTCCAATTCTATGATGAGGAGGGAATCCACATCAACCAAGTGGATGTTGTACCCTCTTCCATTTATTGACATGCACCAACGGGCCATCACTATTGTTTGAGGGTTCATCCACAACATCAACCTTTATTGTTTTAGCTTAAGAACTATCATTTCTTTTTTTTATCATCACCACTGTTGGAGGTATCAAGAATGCCAAATGATTTATAAATAATAACATCATTCTTTACCTTCCCAATATACACTTGGGTTACTTTGATTGGAACTAAAAATTCCCTTGGACTAGATTCATCAGATCTCTGAATCATATGATCATTAGGGGGTTGCAGAAACATGGTTTGAGCCCCTATATATTTACTTTGACAAGCGTAACTTTTAACGCCACTAGAATCTGGATTATGAGTCACTAAGTTGATTCTCGTATATATTGGTGAGGAAATCTAAATTATATTGGTTGTATCGCCATGGGTTTTGTAGTTAATTTAACATTAATTTTATTTTTAATTAATATTTATTTTCAGAGTCAAGGTTTTAAATTTCATTCACATTTTATTTATACCATATTTTATAAACATAAATTATTTGAGGTGTAAATGTATTGTTTTGAATTATTAAATATTAGGTTATGTAAATTATTTTTTATTTTTTATATTTATTAGTTTTTTCTACTATTTATTATATGTTTGATATATGTTTTATGACTCATTTAGATTGGTCTTATTTCTTATATTTTATAGGGTTCTAAACATAATAATGTTTCAAGTAGATAAAATTTAAATCCTAAAAAAAATTAACTATAGGAAAAATATAAATGAAACATACATCATCAATTAAATATATATAAAAAGGTGAAAAATAATGATAATAAATGTTGATTTCAACATATATTAATGGAACAAAAATATTGTAGTTTCAAAACATATAAATTTCACATATAAATTATATTTACGACAAACTCTTTTTGCCCAAATTAATTTTTTTTATTATTATTTTATGATAATGTTTTTATTTTCAATTAATTTTTATTTTCACATTCAATGTTTTAAATTTAATATATATTTTATTTATACTATATTTTATGTGAATAAATATTTTTAAGTGTAAAATTTTTGTTTAAAATCAATAAACATTGTGTCGTGTAAATTATGATTTTGGTTATATTTAAAATTTAATTTATTTTAACTATTTATTTTATTTTTATTCTATTTTTTATTTTTTATTTAGATTGTTATTATAGTTTATATTTTATAGGATTTCATAGTCACCTAGCTAGTTTATGGATATCTCAGTTAAAGGTTACACCACTGAAAGGTTGGATAGATTTGTGGGAATAGTTGACTGGAAATACTTTTTCAGAAAATTCTATGTGATTCACTTTACTCCAGCTTCATCCAGCCATTGTCTTATTATTTTGTTTACAATTTCACAAAAGGATGTTATAAGGAACATGTTCCCATTTCGTTTTGAATGTATGTGGATCTATGATAGGATATTTGAGGAGGAAATTTGATCAACCTGGGAAGGGAAGAGCCTGAGAGTTCCCTATAATTCCCTCAATGTGGCGATGAGGCTGCAGAAATAGAGCTCATCCAATTTTTGGGACACATACAAGCGTATTAACTATGAAGATAGAAGTGTAATGGAGCTCTTTAACAGGCCATGAAGTGAACCAATTATAAAGGAAATAATGAGTTTCGAAATGGAATTAAATACATATTTAAGGGGAAAAAAAGAAATCATGTGTCATATGAGGATGATAGAGTCCCTTATTAGGGACAGAGATCAAAATACCACCTCTTATAATCAGAGAGACTCTTCTAGGAGAAGAAAGAACCAAATTTCCTAGCCTGAAGGCCTGAATATGGATGTGTTGTATGACATGAAAATCATTCGCTCCAATGTTATCAATTTCTTCATGAACCTCTAAAAGGATGAAATCCTTAATACCCCCTCATGCCTCACATGCTACATCCCAAATAATATTATCAGTAATAGGAAAAGAAAAGTAGAAATAGATATATCTATCGATTAAATTATTAAATCACAGCATAATATCCATTCTACAAAATACCTAGGGCCATATGGGTTTTATTCTCTCTTCTTTAAATGATTTTGGCATATTTTGGGGCCCAATGTTACTTGGATGATTAAAAATTTGTGGTTGGGAACCTCTCCTTTGGAGGCCATCGATGAAATTGTCATCACTCTCATTCCAAAAATTCCAAAGGCCTCATAAGATAATAGATTTCAGAACTATTATCCTATGAAATGTTATTTATAAGATCTTTTCTATAATTTTGGTTACTAGGCTGAGAGGGTTTTATCCCCTTATGGTTTTTTGAAAATCAATGTGCTACTGTCCCTATGAGGTCCAGGACTGATAACATAGAATTTCATATGAAATTTTACATTCTCTGAATGCATGTTCATCTGCTAAGAAAGGTTTCATGATAATGAAACTTGATATGATGATGTAAAATGATAGGGTATAGTGGCCTTTCCTTGAATTGGTTCATTCCAAAATGGGGTTTGGGTCTAAATGGATCTTCAATGTTAAGATATGTTTTACCTCGGTTTCTTATCACATCCATATTAATGGAATGTAGTTGGACAGCTTTAATTCATTGAGGGGTTTACGTCAAGCAGGTCCACTTAAACCTTTTCCCATTATTCTAGTGGTAGAAATTTTCTCTCATATCATCTGAAGATCGGTGGAGAATGTGATCCTACAGGGAGCTAAGGTATGTCGTAATAGCCCTTCTATCTCCCACCTATTCTTTGAAGATGATATCCTTATTTTTTTGTGGGCCACTCCATAATAATGCTCTGCAATCTTGAATATTAATAATCTATATGAGAGGTAATCATGGAAATGAATTAAATCCTTTAAATCAGATATTTTCTTTAGTAAATGTGTATTCTCTTAGAGGAGAGAGGCACTTCAGTATATTTATAGAATCCAAATTATGGAGAAACACCATTAATACATGGGCCTCCCGACTCTCTTTAGAAGATCCAAAAAATATTTTTTCACATCAATCATAGAGAAAGTGGATAATATGATCAGTATATAGTCTAGAAAGAAGATCTCCAAGGCAAGGAAGGAAGCACTTGTCAAATCCATCACCCAAGAAATTCCCCCTTATGCCAAGTTGCATTTCAAGTTCATAGACACCCTGGATGATGGAATCCATTCTCTCTTGGCTAACATCTATTTGGGATCCTATAATGGAAAAAATAATATTCATTGGATGTATTGGGACAAGAGGTGTGTATCTATGTTCCATGGAGGCCTTGGTTTTAGGAACCATAAGTTGATCAAGACTCCCCTACTAGAAAAGAAAGGTTGGAGGATACTTTATTTCTTGAATTATCTCTTTTTGAAGGTCTATTGTGAAAAAAAAATCCCTCATTCTAATTTCTACCAATCCAATCTAGGGCCAAGGCTGATATTTTTGGGGCACTTCATATGGGGTGCTAAATCCTTCCTCAATCAAAGCAGTTTTTGGACAATCACTAGTGGAAATAAATTTATCATATGGAATGACTCGTGGCTAGCTAACGACATTAATTTGAGATTGTCTTAGACTATGACTCGGGGATTCTATGTTGCAAAAATCTGGGACCTTATTAAGGGGTTTATTGAGGAGTGGTATTTTGATAGAATATGTGAGCGGTTTAATGAGAGTGATCAACATCTCATATTCAGTATCTCACCCATGTCTAGTGTGGGCATCAGCCAACTCTTTTAGAATGGGGAAGTCTATAGAAATTACTCTGTTCATTCAGGCTACATATGTATGGTTCATGATTTTTGAAGGATCACACAACCTCTTTTTAGAAGAATATATGGATGTTGGATGTCCCCCCAAGGTCAATTTTTTTTATGGTAGGTTTGCTCGGGGGTCCTTCATACTCATGACCTGCTGAAAAGGAGAAATCTTGATGAGGATGATTTGTGCCCTATGTGCTCTCAAATAACTGAATCTCCACTACATGCTCTCATTCTTATCCCCATGGTGATTATATTTTGAAGGAATGGATGCCATATTTTCTGAAGAGCACTTTTCCCAGTATGGATCTTTCCTTTATCTTCAACAAGTGAATGTCCTCACCTTTTGGCCTTAAGGTGTGGGACTATTATGTACAATTGCATGGAAGATTTGGACAAGAATAAGTCATGGATATTCAAGAAGAAATCAACTCCATACCGCATCTAGTTTCAAAGGGCTACAGATTGGATGAACTATTGGAGTTTTAAGGGAAATCTTCTGTTTCATGACCACTTACCCACTACCTACTCTTACTAGTCCCCACAACTCACCTAAATATGTCTCTAAAATTAACTTTTATGCCTCCATTTGTATAATGTCGAATGTGGGGTTGTAGATCATATAATTCCATCATGATGTCCATGTTGCGGAAGCCCATTTCATGGCCTTCCAAGCTTCATGGAGCCTAGATTTGGAAGAATATTTTTTGATTTTCCAAGGAATCCTCCTTGTCCATTCAAAGGTATAGAACTAGATTTTGTTTGAATCTAACTGCCCTAATTTTTTCAACACCTTGTCAAAAATAGGGGAGGATTCATAGTAATTTAGTCACATTCTTATAATGATTTGGTCTTTCATTGGTTTATTTTCGTCTTTTGATTTTTCTTTCATTTTCATGGGGGTAATCTAGCTGCCCATGTGCTGGCGAGCTTTTGGATGTGATGGGGTAATCATTAATGGGTTCATTTCTTTTCAGATTGGATCTGTATTTCTGTCTCAATTGATCAGTAATATTTTTCCCTCAAATAAATGAATCAGAAAACATGAATTAAACATATAAATAAATAGTTTAAAATAAAAAAATTTATAAAATAAAACAAACCAAAAATAATTTATATGACACAAACTATATTGATAAGAAAATAACATTTACCCTTCAAAAAAATTATGCACATAAAATATTATATGGAAAATATATAAGTTCAATTTAAAATATTAACTCTATATATAAAAATTAATTGAAAATAAAATAATTTTCAAATAATTAATAATTATTAATTATTAAATTTTTTTACTATTGTCAAATATTTTGAATTACATTTGTAATGACAAATAATAATATTTTAAAATATTTACTATAATTATAACAATGATTATAAATATGGATGTAAATAGTATAATTAATAATGTGACTAATAAATTAGTTATTAATATAATTTAAAAAATTAATAATTAAATTTTTAATGTTCGAAATATAATTTTTAATAATAATGTTATTATTTAAAATTTAAAACCCAATTAATAATTTTCATTAAAAATCAGTATAGGAAAATAATTAATATTTTAATAATAAATTGATTAATAAAAACATAATTTAAATATTATATATAATATAATTATTTATGTATTTAATAATACTTGTTAATAATATAATTAATAATGTTGTTAATTTAACATAATCATTAAGATGAAATGAATATATGAAAATATTTATTACTTAAAAATAATACTATTTAATGGTAACATGATTGTAATTTATTTTACTATAAAAAGAAAATTTAAATTATTTTAACAAAAAATATGTTTTATATTTAATAATAATATTTTAATTTTATTTTACTTTATTATTTATTTATGTTTAGTAATAATAATATTATTATTATTTTATTTAAATTTTTTTCATTATATAAAATATTATTATTTATTGATATTTTTTATAGAAATATTTACATATATAATTCTTTATATATATATATATATATATACTCTTGGTGGTTGGGGTACAAGTACAACGAAACACACGCACACCACACACTCACAGGATGAATGGGTAGGGTCATACACCCCCCCCCCCCAAGGAAGAACCTACCCAATAAGACCATATTATCAAGCCCACAAGGTGCATATATATAAGAACAAATGTCCCAAACCAAATTTTTATAACCCAACAAAGGCACACAACACCCCGTCGAACTGTTCAACCTTCTTCACCATCATGAACATCCCC
Organism: Viscum album; assembly: GCA_963277665.1. NCBI lineage: Eukaryota > Viridiplantae > Streptophyta > Magnoliopsida > Santalales > Viscaceae > Viscum > Viscum album. The sequence continues at coordinate 557,098,452 of OY728162.1, forward strand.
ACAGTTACCCATTATTGCAATGGCTAAGACAACACCCTATCACACCCCAATAACCCACATCTTACATCATTTCATTTCCTCCATGCCATAGAGACCGCCTTTTCCCTCTGATCCGCCAACTATGTGCACCCACTCCATCGTAGAGGGGAAAACTATTCCACAGCCTACAAACGCCATCTCTTGCACACCATAGATCAAGTCACCCCTAAAAATCAAGTCGGCTCTACCCATATAGAATGTTGGACTCCTAGGTGCCATTGAATAACTCCTCCACCACTTCATCATCCCCTGCTACCACTGGGGAATCCAAAATCAACTCAACCATCATCAAGGCATCCACAAGAAACTAATACTTGATCTCATCCTCATCTAAACCACCACAATGTTAATGAGGTTACCATGTTACACCATGTATTTCTGACCCTGAATAAATCTCCCATGAATGGGGCAGTGACTGTGATTTGATCTCATGACTTGTGATGTAATAGGGAGAAGCAGATCCAACCAATAAAATGAGGAAAGGTGTTATCCTAGAAAGCACCATCTTTCGAACATTTTTTATGAAGGTTTTTTCCATGATAATGCCTTCTTCACAATTATTCTGAAGAAGTTGTTGTTGATGAGTCAATAAAGTTTTCTTATGAATTTCCCATTCCTCTATGTTTTGAAAATCACAAACCTTTTATCCTAAAGAAAATTGTCTTTCCTTAAGTATTATTTTCTTAAGGAGTGTTTCCTTTTTTGAATGAAATTTTTATCCTTACCTTGGTTTTCATTTCCTAATTTTATGTTCTCTCAAAACCAAACACATTTTATTACTTAGTCAAAAATATGGTTTTTTTTCTAAAACCCCATAATCTTATAGTTCCTTGGATATAGAGTGTTCTATTTTTATACTCCGAATTCTCTAAAATTTAGAATCCAAATTCTCCAAAATTAAGTCTCTCAATTCATTGAAATTCAAAAACCAAATTTCTGAGAATTCAGACTCCAAATTCTGATGAAATTCAGACTTCAAATTCCTCAGAATTCCGACTCTGAATTCCTTAGAATTCAGAATACCAATTCCGTAGAATTCAGACTCCAAATTCCTCAAAATTCAGATTCTTATTTCATTGGAATTCAGACTCTACAATCTATAGAATTCGGATTTCTATTTATTGGTAAAATAGAATCTTAATATCCATTTTTATATAATATGATTGTTTATATGATTTGAATCTAAATTATATTTTTCTATACACTTTGTATATTCATATTTAATAAATCTATTTAATTTTCCTTACACAAGCTTTTTTAACAATGAAACAATGTAACACAATAATTTTCTATCAAATCTTGGTTGTGTGATACATGTATAGGTCCCTCTGAAATTCAAGGAAAATATGACCGTCAGAGGAGTGAGATGACCTTTAATGTTTTACCTATAAACAGGAGCACATTTGAATGATATTATTATATTTTAGTCATTCCATGATCCTATAGATTACATGTTGTGAAGTGATTTCTAGAGAGACAAAGACTCTCATGCCAGGTGTGCTTCATGAACATCTCGTTCACCTATGAACACCTTTTCCATCTTGCTTTATGAGACTCTAATATTTGCTGAGTACAATCAAGGGCTTCCGAGGATATAAAGATAGAGGTGACGACTAACTTAAATATCAAGGGCTTGTGTGGATAAAAAGACAAATTCTGAGATTTCTATTGATGCTTTCCATATTGTGGGTAAGAAATACTTTGTTGAATGTATAAATCAAGGGACCGTTATCCAAGGATGTTGGATACCCTACTAGTTGGGTGAAAAGATTTCCTCCTTTTTACTGGTTTTTGTTTAATGTTTTTATTTCTACTATATTTTGATAAAGAATGAAACTATAACGTTATTTTACTTTCTTATACTTTACATACTTTGATAAATAATATTCTATATGCTTTAAGGTAGAATATTCCTTTAATAAAATTGTTCTTAAGTTTCATTTCTGAATTCATTTTTCTGGACCCTAAGAATGTTTGATTCATAAAACAAAAAGAGGATATGTGAATTTACCTTGATTAACATTTTTAAACATAGTTTTCCTTAACGTTAAAAACAAATGTTTTTAAACATAAATTCACCCCCCCCCTCCGTAATTGAGCATATACATACTATATTTTGATCCTACAGTTGGTATCTGAGGAAGGTCTCTGAAATAATTATATTCACATATAAGTTTTCTTGTTCAAATTTTCCCGGTTCAAAATTCTTCTTTCCTAAATCTTTATGTTCAAGTTTTACATAATGATTTTTATCGTTGTTTATAAACTTTTTCAATTAAAATGTTTTGTGGAAAATATATTTACTTATAGAATGGAAGGTATGAATATTGGTCCATTGATAACCATAATCCTACCAGACCACCAATTTTTTACGGTAATGATTATGAGTACTGGAAAGAATGGATGAAGACCTTTTTTATAAACACCGGAGTAGAAAACTCTTTCATGCTCACTAGAGATTACAAAATTCTAGATAAGAAATTCAAAACATTCACCAACAAATAAAAATCAGAATATCAGCTAAACTGCAAGGTATGCAATACTTTGTTGTGTTCTATGACCAGGAATATATATATTAAAATATCTTCTTCTGAAACTACCAACTTTATTTGGAAAAATAATGAAGTTACACATTTTGGAACTTCTAAAGTGATAGAAACTAGAAGTGCTATGTTAACAGTTCAATATCATTGATTCTTATTTTCTTATGGAGAACATATTTGCAAAGTACAACAATGATTTATGACCATTGTCAATGGTATTTAGTCTATGGGTGAGAAAGGTATTTATGATGAAGTTCTTGAGGATAAGATAATTTATATCATGTCAAATGAGTGGGAATAAAAAAGAATATATGTTGGTGAAAATAAAAAAGTATCTAATATTACTCTTGATGAGTTATTCAGAAATATTCTTCCACATGAGACAAGAAAGAATAGAGATAATGATATGAATATGAAGAGTAATGGAAATGGAATTATAGCCTTTACTAATACTAATTTCAAGAATCCATAAAGGGTTACAATATCTAAGCCTAATAAAGCCATTGTTCTATCTGAGTCTAGTGAAAGCGAACATTCTGAAAATGAATTTTCTAATCTTTCTTGAAGGATGAACAGGATAGTGGGAAGGAAATAATTTTAGTATAAATATAAGAATAAAGAAAGAAATGATAATAAAGACTCAAAATTCAATTGATATGAATGAAAAAGAGACAAACACATCAGGCCAAATTGTACCATGCTCAAAAGAAAATATGAAAAAAATAATTCTAAGAGGAATAGAAAGAAGTATTATAAATATAAATCCAAGAATGTTTTGAAGGCTAATGATACATGGAGTTCCAATGGTGGTGACTCATCTGATTAATCCTCAGAGAATTAATCTTCTAATCAAATGAATCTTGGTCTACTAGCCAAACTACCCAATGAAAATCATTGTCTAATGGCCAAGGTATACAGTACTAAATCTATCACTAATATATCATTGAATTAAAATTAAACAGATGATAAATAATATATCTCTTCAGATGAATAATCTTTTTCTGATGAATATAACTCTTTAATTTCTTATGAATAAGTTTCTAGGTTTTCCAAACATCTTGAAAATAAGAATTATATCTCAAAACAAATATTGAGAAGGAAAATTCTATAATTTATTTTTTAATCAAAGAGGTATCATATCTTTCTAAGGATATTGATCAGAAAAATTTGTATTTTAAAAGGGTTTCCAAAAACCTTAAGGAAGTTAATTGTGATAAGGATAAAATTTCTACGGATATTGAAGATGTTATTTATAAGTAAAATATTTTTTAGGTTAACTCAAGTTATAAAACTAATAACTTTGAGGATAAGAAATTGGTTATTAAACTAAAGTTAGAAAAACATTCCTTTAGGAAATTCTTATCAAACTTTACCTCTGGTAAGGAAATATTTAAGAATATATATTCCCAAATTTTTCCTTTAACGAATAGTTTTATATTTGATTATACTCATTCAAAACCTATTTTTAGTTATAAATATTTTATTCCCCAAAGTGCTCTATTTTGTACTAAGTTTCAATGTGGTGAACATTCGGAGAAAAACTATTCTTTAAATAATCCAATTATTAGGTTTCCAAAAAGCATACTTTTATAAGAAAATGTGGCTACCTAAAATTTTAATTTCTAACATTTATGCATCCAAGAATGATTGGATTTTGAAATTATAACACTTTTATTTTATGAAAAATAAAGAATGTAACAACAAAAATACATGGTACATAGATAGTGGATGTTCTCAGCCTATGACTGGTAACCAAAAATTCTCTGAAAATATTATCAAGACAAAAGGAGGAAATGTAACTTTCAGAGAAAATGATCAGGGTTAAATTATTGGTATAGGTAAAATTATTCTTCTTCTAAAAAATTTAATTTCAAATGTTTTATTTGTTAAGGGTCTTAAACACGACCTCATTAACAGAATTAAATTATGTGATGAAGGATACCTTGTTAATTATAGGAATGATAAATTCTTAGTACACAATTCTAATGAAGAGTTTTTTCTTTATACCCACAGGAATGAGAATGTATACAATATAAAATTTGAAGACCTTAGGAGTCAAGATAAACCTTGACCTAGTGAAATAAAAGATCAATCTTGGTTATGGCATAGAAGGTTAGGAAATTATAACCTTAAGAACCTATGAAAATAATCAAAGAAAAGCATTGTTCAGGATTTACCCCAGCATATATTTGATTCTTAAAAAGTTTGGGATCCTTTCAATATAGAAAGAATCATAAATCAAGTTCTAAATCAATCGTTGAAGTCTCAACTTCTAATGAATTACAGTTATTGCATAAAGATCTTTTTGGCCCAACACAAACTGGAAGTATTAGAGGCAAATATTATGTATTTGTTTTTGTTTATTGAATATTATATTGCTAAAAACTTTTTTGATGAACCTATTAGTAATACTTGTTAGACTATAAATCAAGTTTTAATCAGACCTTTTCCCAATAAAACACCTTATGAATTGTGGACTGGTCAACATCCTATAAATTCTTACTTCAAAATATTTTGTTGCAAAGTATTCATCCTGAATACTAAAGATAACTTACATAAATTTTTACCCAAATCTGATAAATAAATTTTCTTAGGATACTCCACTACTTCTAATTCGTATAGAGTTTTTAATAAAAATAATTATACTATTTAAGAAAGAGTGCATGTTAAATTTGAGGAAACTGATCCTTTTGTTTTCAAAAAACCAAAACCTACATCCTTAGGTGTAATTTCAAAAAATGATTATCATCCTTTGAGAGAAGATTATTCTAATAATGAAAATGTTCATGAAAGTATTTATAAATCATTTACTCCAAAATATTTTCTACCATATGTTGACGAAAAAGTTTTACAAATCTCAAATTACTTGTTTCTTAAGAATCATCCTACTGATAGTATCATTGGTGATGTAAATCAACCTTTAAGGACTAGAAGTTCCTTAATAAATAAATTTGAACATCATGATTTCCTTTTCCAATTTGAACCAAAAATCACTAATAAATCATTAGGTGATCATGATTGGAATAAAGTTATGCAAGATAGGCTAAATGAATTTGAATTGAACAAATCCTGGACCATGGTTGAAAGACCTAAAGAATCTTCTTTTATTGTAGTCAAATGGGTCTTCAAAAATATGTGTGATGAAAATGGAAACATAGTAAGAAATAAAGCTAGATTAGTTACTCAATTTTATAATAAAAAAGACTAAATTGACTATGAATAAAACTATAATCCATTAGCAAGACTTTAATCTATTTGAATTTTAATTTCCATTACAACATTGTTTAATTTCAAAAAAATTCAAATGGATGTGAAGTATTATTTCAATAAAGTATATGTTCAAGAAGAAGTTTATGTTGAAAAACCTCCTGGTTTTGAAGACACAAAACATTCTGAACTTGTTTTATAAATTACCAAAGATTTATATGGACTTAAACAAGCCACTACAGCCTAGTATGATAGACTTAAAAGCTTTTTATTACCCAAAAATTATTTTAAAGGAATTGATGATCCACCTTTATTTATAAATTAGGATAAGAAAAATGTTATGATTGTTCAAATATATGTTGATGACATTATATTCAGATCAACTCATCAATATTTAACTAATTCTTTTTCAAATCTAATGAAATATTAGTTTGAAATGAGTATGATGGAGGATATAAACATTTTCCCTAGGTTTTAAAATTTCTCAAAAACTGGAAAGAACATATACATAACAACATAAGTATATTAAATATCTTATTAAAAATTAGTCATATAACAACACAAAAAGTATAATCACTCTAATTGGTACCTCAAATTCTCTTGATTCTGATGAAGCTGGGAAACCAGTAGATCAATCATCTTTTAGAGATATGATAGGAATTTTATTATACTTGAAATATAGTCATCCAAACATTATTTTTTCTATATACTTATGTGAAAGATATCAATATAATCCAAAGGAATGTCGTTTAAATACAATGAAAATAATTTTTCACTATTTAAAGGGAACCATGGATTTAGGATGTTTCTATACTTCTGGAAATGATTTGGTTTCCAAAATATTTTTGGATACTGATTTTGGTTAATGTAGAATCGATAGAAAAATACATCAAAAACTTGTTATTTCTTAGGAGATTCATTAGTTTCTTAGTTATGTAAAAAAGAAACACTCAGTAGAAATTCCACTACTAAAGCTGAATATGTATCGTCTGAAAGTTGTTGTGCCCAACTATTGTGGATGCAACATACACTCACAAACTATGGCACGAGTTTTACCAAAACATAGATATTGTGTGATAACACTAGTGATATTTCTTTAAGAAAAAAAAATTCATATCACTCCCATGAAAAACACATAGATATTAGGCATCACTTTCTTAGGGATCACATACTTAAAAGAGATATCATTCTTCAATTTATAAGAATAGAAGATCAACATACTGATATTTTTACAAAATATATACCCTTTGATAGATTTTAATACATCAAAAAAAAGCTAGGAATGATAACCAAAAGTTAATATTCCATATTAACTATTTAATGAAACATATTTTTTTACATTAAAAAACACATTTTCATAGGGGGAGTACATAATTTTTCCATAACAATATTTTTTCTTAATAATATTTTTTCCATAAAAATTTTTATTTTTCTAAATCAATTTTTTTGTAATGAATTTTTTTTTCTTAATCAATTTTTTTTAACTCAAAATTCCGGAACCCAAATTCTCCTTTACCTATTAAAATGTTTTGGAACCAAAATTTCTTCAATAAGAATATTCTTCATTACTAACAATTTTTCCTAGAAATCTGGAAGGAATGTTTTTCTTATTCAAATTTTCGTAATATAATTGTTTAATTGTAGGTATTTAAGAAAAAATTTATCGGATTCATTTTCTTCAAATCCAATTTTCCATAAAACCTCAAAAGATTAAAACCTACCAAATAATTTTTCAGCTTTCATATCAACCATTAAGTCAGATCATGCTTATTTAAACTGTCAGATCAAATCGGGAATTCAAACTGTCACTTTGAATCTTATATAAATACCCCATATTCCTTAACACACATTGTTTTTCAAGGATTATTGTGCCATGAATATGCCTCTCTTTAAAAATCTTGTTTAGTTTTCCACATTTTTGTAGACTCTGGATATCGTTGGAAGCATCCTTATAGAAAAAATTGTCTTCATTAGAGGAAATTAATGATTGGAAAATATATAGGTAAAGGTTTGTTGACCCAATGTTCATCACTAAGTATAATTCCTTTATTATGAAAAATATTAAGTTGAATATATGGGAGATTTTTTGTGTTTCCATGAAAAAACATCAAGATCCCATTTACCAAAATATACTTATATAATTCTATGAAATTTTTTTTATTATTATGAAGGTTGAAGGGAGAATTTTTCATTCAAAAACTATTGGAATCGTATTCTCTATCCTTCAACATGGAAGAAAATATTCTTTGAATTTAGTATGAAGGTGAATCAAAATTTTGTACTCACAAGATTCCAGATCAGTCATAAAGTTTTGAGAAGGAAAAACAAATTGAGTTCCTTGGACTCAATGGAGTAAAGTCACCCAAGAATAGCCATCTCTCAACAAAATTCATATTGTTATAATTATAGGTATATTGGATTCTCATTCTGAGAAAAAAGACAAGGACTCCTTAATGAAATGTTAAATCTTTATTTAGGATTTTTTGGTTAACCTAAGGAAGACAAATCTTGTAAAGTATATCCTTATGATAGTCACAAATGTCAAGAATGGAAATCTCAAATCCTAGATCATCATGTATCTGACCATATTGTCTAAGATTATAGTGTTATGCTTATAATCGATCAAAATTCTTTATAGCTATAAACCAAGAAATTTCAAGATCCTGCTGCTAGGTGATGATAAATTGTGGGGAATGAATATTAGTTTCAATAGCAAGTCTAGATAATATTATGATCTTTCTAAAATTGAAGTTGAAGATCTAGCTAAGAAAGTGGAAGATTGAGAGACTTCCAAGAAAGATAAGAAGAAGAGAAAAGAAAAATAATTAGAAACCAAATAAAATCCTACAGTTATGGATAGTTAGTCAGCTCCACCAAAGTCAAAAATCAAAAGACATTCCCTGATGAATTGTGTTGGTCGAAGTGGACACTCAAGAGGGGGGTGAATTGAGTTCCAATTAAAATTTCTGTTAAAAACAATTTCTATTAAAATCCCCCAATTTCAAAAACAAATTAAACTGTATTGAATTTATATAGATTATAAAGGTTCAATTAGTTTCTCAAAGATTGATTAATTCTCAGTTAACTTAATCTTATGATTAAATTAACTTTTGAAACTAACTTACTGATTTATAACAAACATAAACACTTGCGAATTTAATTATCAAAGTAGCTTTGAAGGTAGATTATATTTCAAAGTAATAGCAGCGGAATATGAAATAAATATGTATAGTATGGATATAGAGTATAACTACAAACACAGAAAATTAACCAAGAGGTTCAGTCTCAAGCCAAGACTTAGTCCTCTCAAAATTTTATATAAAAATGATCCACACCCTGGATCGGGGTTAACAACAGTGAACACACTATCCACTGTCCAGGTCACAAGACCTCTACCACAGTTCTTCGTGGGAAAACAAACAACAGCAGCCAGCTGTCCAGGTCACAAGACCTCTACCACTATCCACAGTGGGAAATGAAGTGTAAAAGGGTTTGCTGAGGATTTACAGATCCTCCAGTGAAAGTACAGGAGTCAGTGTGTGTGTTTAATACAGCAGATAACACACACTGCTCAAAATGTAGAATAAATCACAGAACAAGAGATGTAGAGTTTAGAAGTGGTTCTGGTGATCTCAGTGTAGCTCTTGTATTCGATCAGAAGAGAGTTTGAGTCCTCTTCTCGTTTCTGTTTGAGAAACAGAGTGTCGTATGCTTCAGGGTCACAGGTAGTGAGAATGTAGTCGATGAAGTTCTTCAGGGTTCTTCTTGTATGCACAGAACACTTCTCGAGTATACTTGATTGTCTATATGCTTCTCTGTGTTCTTGATGGAACTCGTTTTTATCTTCTTGTGTTTCTGGTATATTTCGTCCACCACGCACTTCTCTGGTTCGCATCCTTTTTGGGCAGCGTAGTCTTCTCGTATTTATCTCCCTACAGGGGACAGAAAAGATTTCTTTTCAGCAGGTACGAGGTACGGGTTCCTGACATCCGACAACCTTTATCAGATATTTGACAAATCATCAAAATGTATGATATGACCGTTAGAAAGATTAAATGTAGGAAATAAAGAAATTAAAACAGTGAGTCGAGAATGTATGTCACTGTTGACTTCAATTGTGGTCTTCCAACTGTGGACTTCCTTATGACTGCTGACTTCAACAAAAGCTTGCTGTCTGTAGGCTTGCAATAGTAGCTTTTACTCCATGTAGCTGTAGCCTTTCTAACTGTAGACTTGTAACATCAAATTTGTAGAACTGTAACCTTTGTCAACTGTAGACTTCGATCATCAGTAGACTTAGTAGACAGAAGCTGTCTAACTGTAACCTTGACTGTAGACTTATGACTGTAGGCTTGTTCGACTGCGAACTTGTTTCAACTGTAGACTTGTTCGACTGTGAACTTGAGCAGAGATAACTTTGAACAGAAGTCTTATAACTGTGACCTTTGTCTGTGAGCTTTGACAATAGATAGCAGTAGACTCGTAACTGTAAGCTTGTATTAGTCTTCGACTATAACCTTGTAACTGTGAACTTATTGCAACAGTAACTTAAGGTGACAGTTAGCTGTAATTGTGACTTTGAAAATAAAACTCTGACTGGTAGCTAACAATACTAAACTTATGTAAATGCTACTGTAAGCTGTTACAGTAAAGTTATGAGAGTAGAAATATGAACTGTTTAGAATAAAATACGTTTAAGCATAGAATAATAAGATTAATGCAAGGTTTTAATACATCATAATCAATGGTTAAGCATGATTTGGGATTATCAAAACAGGTGATTCCAACAATCTCCCCCTTTTTGATAATCACAAATTATGTCAGTATGGAATGAAATATAGATGTATCAGAGAGAAGGGTGCAAAACACAGTATTAGCAATATGAGCACAAAAATTAGGTATAATCCTCAAGGATTTCTCCCTCTTTGTATAGGTTCATTTGTCTCCCGAGTTTTCCCTATTTCTCCCTATTTCTCCTAAGTTTTCCCTATTTCTCCCTATATCTATTTCTCCCTATTTCTCCCCCTTTGTGATTAACAAAAAGAAAGAGAGAGAGAGAAGATAAACATTGTATTAAGAATGAGTACAGTACATGACCCAAAACGTGAATACATGATCCCTATCAAAAAAAATAAACAGACTCAATCCTCTTCATCTGGAGGTAAGGGATCTTTTCCTTTGGAGGAAGAAGATGGAGCAGGAGGTGAAGGATCAACAGGCTTAGGAAGTGCAGCAGGAATGTCTGGAGGGGCAGCAACAGATGCTCTTGAAGGCCTGTAGTGAGTAGCTTGCCGAGGTATTAGTGGTCTGAGGCTTCTGAGGGCATCAGCAGGAGACATTACTGAAGAACCACTGGGGTTGGAGAAAGGTAGGGCAGGAGGAACTATAACAGGTGTGCAGTCCACATGAAGAAAAGGTAGGAGCAGATTCCTGAAATCCATGATGATGTTTCCTCCTCTGTCCATGGCAGATAAGAAGTCATCTTTGTTTTCCAAGAATTTATCCAAAGCCGGGGTCAACTCTCGTAGCTTGCTAACTTGTTCTTTGAAAGCTTGAGTTACAGGAGGCAGCTTCACAGTTTCTAGCATGAGCTTGAAGTGATTGTTCAACTGATGCTTGGTGAAAATCCGATCAAAGTAATAATCCACTTTACTTTTGATGGCCTCCTCAGAAGCAGTAGCAGCCTGCAGGTGCTCACGAACAAAGCCACTGACTTCTCTTGTAGTAGCAAGGATCTGTAGGTCTGATGTGTCATTTGCACGGGCCTGAGTAAGCTCTTCTCTGAGCAGGCTTCTAAACTGCTCAAGGTCCACAGGAGAGCTAGATGAAGGAAGGGACTTGACTGAGAATGCCACTGTCTCCTTGAAAGACTGAGTCAGATTTCCAATCACTTTCTGAATGACAGCATCCTGATTGCTAAAGTGTTCTTTTACTGATTTCTTGAAAGCCTCAAATAATTCCACAAACTTCTTGACCACTTCTTTGATATATCGAATCTCACTGGCCACTTGTGTCTGAGAACTTCTCAGGGCAGTTAAAGAGGCAACTGATTGTCTGAGGGCCACTACTGCTCCAGTCCAGCTTTCAATTTGAGAGTGGTACACTTTCATTTCATCCATCACTTCTTTGATTGGACTTCCCACAACACATCCTAGAGATAATTCTAAGGATTGTTCCACATTTTTCAGCTCATCAAAAAGACTGGTTTTCAATTCAGCAACAGATTGTCTGATGGTCTCCTTCATTTCATTCTTTAAGGATTCAAGGTCTTCCTTGGTGGCCAATCTTTCAGTTTCTAACACTGGAGAGCTGTTAGGTAGGATGACTGGATTTCTTGGTGGTTGGTTTTCCTCATCTGAATCCTCATAATTGAGTCCTAACACCATGTATCCTGGATCTGAGGTCCATCCTTCTATATCAAACATTACAGAGACTGAACCAAAACGCTCCCCCTCACTTGGAGGTCCTTTCTGAACACTTTCTACTATCTTCTCAACTCTGGGTAACTCTAAGTTCTCTTCTGTAGCTCTAGCAGGTTCCATATTTGCTTCCTCTGTAGGTTCAGCAGTGAGGTTAGCCTCCCTCTCTGTTGGGTCATCAACCACTTCCATGACAACAGTAGTAGAGACCACTCCTGCTTCCTGGTCAGACACTGACTTGTCTGTATACCTTATCATAGGGCTCATACTGAGTTCTTTTGTTTCTTCACCACTGATCTCCTCTTTATCTTCTGCAACAGTTTCTTGATTTTCATTTAAAGCTCCAGCCTCTTTTGCTTCGACTGTATCATCCTCATAAGAGGTGTCCTTGACAAAATATTGAGATTCTTCTTGTTCTTCTTCTGTAGACTCAGTCTCACTGTCTCTTAGAACAGGTCCTCTACTAGGTAGTTCTTTTGGAGGGCTTGCTACTCCAAACGTCACTGTCCTGACAGGACTGTGAGTAGTATTAGGATCACTCCCTTCATCAATTGGGGTGTTCTCTCTTGCAGAGTCACCAACTACTGCAGTCTGTTCATCATCTGAGTATACAGGTTCAGGCTCATCAGGCTTTAAGCCTGGATCTCTCCTATCTCTCGGTCTAGAGGGATGAGTAGAAGGGCTAAATTTCTCATAGATTCTCTCCTCATCATTCACCCATGATTTCTTCCAGGGATTCCAACTGATCTTCATGAATTTGCAGATTACTTTCGAGATACATACACTGTTCTTTGCCACTATCAACTCTTCCTGACTTCCAGCTGCACCTTTCACTTTCAACATAACCGAAATGAGTTTAGCATGAAACAAGGCACTTGATTTTGATCTTGCCTTTATCATGTCCTCCATCTGAGCCATCAGAAACCTACAAAGGTTGATCTTCCTTCCATGTTTTAATAAGTACATCAAGTAAATATCCTGGTGCTTCAGAGTTGCAAAATCTCCTCTTCTAGGACTCAGTACATGCTGAATAAACTTAAACAGAATCCTGTCCTCTCCATTCATTTCAGCAGCAATAATCTTTCTTACTGTGCCATTGCCTGTCAATTCTTCCAGAGCCGTCTCATGATCAAAGATTCTACTATTTGGAGGAGCCGCTCCAGAATAGTAGTTGTAAATACCCTCATGAGGAACTCTTAAACAAGCAGCCCATTCAACTGATGAAAAACTGACTTCATTGCCGTTTACTCTGGATACCAGTCTATGCAGATCAACCTCTTCCTCGAACTGTAGATATTCATAGAATTCCTTCACCAGCTTCGGGTAGTACGGTCCATTATTGTTTGCGAAGCATTCGGTCCATCCTTGCTCATTAAGCACTGCCAGTACTAATGATCTGCTCGATAAAATCCACTCTTCACTTAGCTCCTTCTCAGCAACTATTTCTCTCTTAGTCAGATGTGGATTGACAGGTCTTATCGAGGCGTTCCCGGTGCCACTGGATTCGACTTGAGTCCTCTTTGGCATTGGCGCATCTTCATTGACAGTCGGGGGTCGCTTTGTTCTAGCCATTGGAACTGAATGAGGTTTCGAGGTTCGGTTGAAGGTTTAGGGTTTGAGAGAGAGCAAGGGTCGAGATGAGTGGATTGAGATATGTTCGATGTTCTCAATTTTTATCATTTAGGGATTTAGGAATAAAAGAATAAAGAAAAGAAACGGTTCGAATTCCCGCAAAATAAAATAAGGTTAAACAGCGAAACAGCCTACAGAGAGATGTAACAGTGAGGTACACCGGTGAGGTTTAACTGTGAGGTTTCAACTGTGAGGTTTCAACTGTGAGGTTCTAACTGTGAGGTTTCAACTGTGAGGTTCTAACTGTGAGGTTCTAACTGTGAGGTTTCAACTGTGAGGTTTCAACTGTGAGGTTTCAACTGTGAGGTTTCAACTGTGAGGTTTCAACTGTGAGGTTTCAACTCTGAGGTTTCAACTGTGAGGTTTCAACTGTGAGGTTTCAACTGTGAGGTTTCAACTGTGAGGTTTCAACTGTGAGGTTTCAACTATGAGGTTTCAACTGTGGGGTTTCAACTGTGCTATAATTAATCATACCTAACTCATGTTTGATGTAACTTAATCTCTCAGAATTCAAAGGCATTGTAAAAATATCAGCTAACTGATGTTCAGTGCCAATGAACTCAAGAGTGATATCACCTTTTTGATAATGATCCCTCAGAAAGTGATGTCTCACATCAATATGTTTTGTCCTAGCATGAGATACTGGATTTTTAGAAATGTTAATAGCACTTGTATTGTCACACGTTATAGAGACATGTTTGAATTGATATCCATAGTCTAGTAAAGTGTGTTTCATCCACAAGATTTGTGCACAACAGCTACCAGCAGCTATATACTCAGCTTCGGCAGTAGACAATGCAACAGAATTTTGCTTCTTACTACACCAAGATACTAGTGACTTGCCTAAAATGTGACATGTTCCAGAGGTGCTCTTTCTATCTAACTTGCAGCCAGCAAAATCAGCATCAGAATAACTTAATAAATCAAATGATTGTCCTTTTGGATAAAATAATCCCAAATTGGGAGTATGTTTTAGATATTTGAAAATCCTTTTAACAGCAGTCAAATGAGACTCTTTTGGATTGGCTTGAAACCGAGAACACATGCATACACTGAACATGATGTCAGGTCTACTGGAAGTATGGTACAGTAGACTACCTATCATACCTCTGTAATTGGTTTGATCCACTGGTTCACCAGTTTCATCACTGTCCAACTTGCAAGTGGTGCTCATAGGTGTGTCACTGCCTTTGGTGTCATCCAAAGAAAAACGTTTTAGAAGATCTTTAATATATTTACTTTGGTTCAAAATAATACCATTTTTATTTTGAAAGATCTGAAATCCAAGGAAAAATTTGAGTTCTCCCATTAAACTCATTTCAAACTCATTTTGCATTATTTTTGAAAAATCAACACATAAATAATTTTTAGAAGATCCAAAAATAATATCATCCACATAAATTTTTACTCTTAAGACATCTTTAGAAATCCATTTAATAAAAAGAGTAGGATCAGCTATCCCTTTAGTAAATCCTTTCGAAATAAGAAAAGAGCTGAGCCTATCATACCAAGCTCTTGGAGCTTGCTTTAAACCATATAAAGCTTTAGATAGTTTAAAAACATGATTAGAAAAATGGGGATTTGTAAAACCAGGAGGTTGTTCCACAAATACATCCTCAATTATATATCCATTTAGAAAAGCACTTTTAACATCCATTTGATATAGTTTGAAATTCAGATGAGCAGCATAAGCAAGTAATATCCTAATGGCCTCTAGTCTAGCCACGGGTGCAAAGGTTTCCTCATAGTCTATTCCTTCTTCCTGACTATACCCTTGTGCAACTAGCCTAGCTTTGTTTCTGATTATATTACCAAACTCATCAA
Organism: Viscum album; assembly: GCA_963277665.1. Classification (NCBI taxonomy): domain Eukaryota; kingdom Viridiplantae; phylum Streptophyta; class Magnoliopsida; order Santalales; family Viscaceae; genus Viscum; species Viscum album. The sequence continues at coordinate 557,114,116 of OY728162.1, forward strand.
CTTTGTTTCTAAACAACCATTTAGTGCCTATGGTAAGAGTGTCTTTAGGTCTTTCCACTAATTCCCAAACTTTGTTTCTTTCAAACTGATTTAGTTCTTCTTGCATAGCCATTACCCAGAATTCATCACTGATAGCATCATTGACATTTTTGGGTTCAAGCTGTGAAAGAAATGCTTGATGTTCAACCTGATTTCTTTGAGAAGCTCTAGTTTGTGTTCCTCTATCAAGATTACCAACAACAGCATCTAAAGGATGATTCTTTAGAATCCTAGTTGATTTAGTAAAGGTTGGACTAGAGATTTCAGGTTCATTTATAGGTTCGGGTTCCACAAAGGAAGATTCTGGAAAAAGTCCAGAACTGGATGTTTTGATTACAGGTTCTTTAGATTTGTCATTTAGGTCCAGAACAGATAAGTCTTCTTCAACATCTTCAAGAGAAGTTTTAGGCTCATGTGGGTCAGTCTCATCAAACTTGATGTGAACAGATTCTTCCACACATTTGGTTTTCTTATTGAACACTCTATAGGCTTTACTAGTCATAGAGTAACCCAGGAAAATTCCTTCATCACTTTTTGGAGCAAATTTATCAAGATTATCTTTAGTATTCAGAATAAAGACTTTGCAACCAAAAACTCTAAAGTAATTAACCTTAGGCTTCCTATTATTCCACAACTCATAAGGGGTTTTCTTAAGAACCGGTCTAATCAAGACTCTATTAATAACATAGCAGGCTGTATTTACAGCTTCAGCCCAAAAGTAAACAGGCAGGTCATATTCATTAAGCATAGTTCTAGAAATTTCTTGCAGGGTTCTGTTTCTTCTTTCTACTACACCATTCTGTTGAGGTGTCCTAGGGGCAGAAAAGTTATGAGCATAGCCATTGAGTGAGCAGTAAGATTCAAATTCTTGATTCTCAAACTCACGACCATGATCACTCCTCAAGGTCTTAATCTTAAGTCCACTAAGATTTTCTACAGACTTACAGTATTTAACAAAGGAAGAGCAGGCTTCACTTTTGTGAGCTAGAAAGTATACCCAAGTATATCTAGAAAAGTCATCTACAAGAACATAAACATAGTACTTCCCATTTAGACTCGAAATTCTTGATGGTCCAAACAAATCCATGTGAACCAGTTCAAGTGGTTGAGAAGTTGAAACTTCTTTCTTTGGTTTAAAAGAAACTTTGTGTTGTTTTCCCTTTTGACAAGGATTACACACTTTGTCATTTGGGAATTCAAGCTTAGGTAGATCTCTAACTAGGTGTTTCTTAGAGAGTTTTCTAAGTGAGTGAATGTTGCAGTGTCCTAATCTCCTATGCCACAGCCAAGACTCTTTATGAAAAGCATTTAAGCAAGTAACATTATGTTTAGCTAAAGTGTTTAAGTCAACAGCATAAACATTTTCATTTCTTAAGGCAGAAAATATTAAAGCATTTTTGGAATTATAAACATCACAAGAATTGTTTTCAAACTTGACATTAAAACCATCATCACACAATTGAGAAATGCTAAGTAGGTTGTACTTAAGTCCATCAACAAATAAAACTTTGGAAATTAATACTGAGTCAGTGTTACCAATCTGGCCTAAGCCGATGATTTTTCCTTTTGAGTTATCACCAAAAGTGACATATCCTCCATCAACCTTTATTAAGCTTTTGAAGCACGAATAGTCTCCAGACATGTGTCTTGAACATCCACTGTCTAAGTACCATACCTTCTTGTAATTGCTTTTCAAACAGATTTCCTACAAAATAGATTAGACAGGAAATGACTTTGGTACCCAGATTTTCTTGGGTCCAGATATGTTAGCAATCAAGGATTTAGGTACCCAGATTTGTTTTATGGGTCCCATACAATTAATAGATGCAACAGATTTAGAGAGATATACTTTATTTGATCTACAACTATTTAAATAACTAGTTGAGGCATACGAATTTCCAAAACTGGAACTAGCAGGATTTTTTCCAGACTTAATAAATCGGGTTTTAGTAAACTGTCTTTGTCCAGGTTGGTATCCCAAGCCAGTAGAATACTTAGGT